>ML058414.1:139510-739510 GCA_003013855.2 Liriodendron chinense | reverse complement strand
TCTCTCTCTCTCTCTCTCTCTCTCTCTCTCTCTCTCTCTCTTTGAAGCAGTCTTTGCATTGCGAGAGTCTTTCTTTCAATCGCCTAATGTGTACAAGGAGATGCTGGCAATTTTTCTTCCTAGTTTGAATGCTTGTGTCATGACTAAAGGGGAATTTTGCTTCTCTTTATGGAGGATGAAGGAGATAACGGGATACCCATTCTTGAGGGATTTATGCATGCAAAGGGGTCTGGAAGCAATGAAAAGATGAAAGATGTCGAAACTCTTCATCCGAATGTGTTTATATGTACAAAAAGGCATGCTTATAAGAGATTCAATTTGTCCTCGGTAGGATGACAAAGTGAGGTCTATACAAAGCTATGATGATGACATAGGCCATAATGTTGATAGAAGCAATGTTTAAATTATCTCCGATATTATTGAAATATCCTTGATATTATCTCTATCTCTAGTTCAGCGATAGATAACACTGGTAGCGATACCGATAATACTGATAGTATAAAAAAATCTAGGTATCGACAATGTATCACTAAATATCGCCAATGTGTTGATATCATCAATATTTTCAATTGTATAAATTCCAGGCGTCGCTTGTATTGCCAATGCATTGATACAACTAGTGTATTGCCAATATTTTTTATTGTGTCAATTCTAGGTGTCGCTTGTATCGTCAATGTATTTGCAATATTTCAATAATATTGCCAATGTATCGATATTGCTAAAAAACTGTATATTAAAAAAATTCCCATTTCATATTTTTTTATGGGCACATGGTTGTATACAATGTTCAATTTGTTGACAATAATATTGATAATATCACGATATTAACATTATCGCAACATGGCAAGAACGAGACCACAATCTTTAATTTCTTTTTCAGGCATTAATAATTTGTTGGGAAATATCATGTGTTGCCAATATTCTGAAATATCAATGGATGTTTGGATGGAAGGTCAAATATTGGATGGATAGATGGGATGGATGAGATTGTTGGACTGATTTCTTACAGCAACACATGCTTTTAGGCCCCCATTAAATAGAAATCTATTATGTATGCAAATTTTTTACTCCAAAATATGCAAATATGTGTATTTTATCATCTCGAGGTTTCACTGAAAAATTCCACCATTTTCCCCGCATTTCTGCTTATCAGCGATATCGATATTGTTTCCGTATCCCCGACTAGCGAAACTTGTAGCGATACCGAAACTTCGAACACTGGATAGAAGTATAAAACTCACATGTAACTTTCTGAAGATCACAACATGTCATGTGACTATTTTAATTGAGCTCCATTCAATTGGATTAATTTTTTGGATCATGTATGTATTTTCTGGATTTGAAAGCTTCATGTTGTACATGTCAATAATTATCCCCCCGGCCCTTTATAAGTTGCAGTTGTAACTCCTAGTGTTTTATCTTTTTCTGCTTTCGCGGCTATGCTTAGAAGTTTCATAAACAATACCTTTGTACTTGCACTTCATATTGTTTTGTATTTTTCTTGTTAGTTAGCATGCATTCTGTATCAACATTCATTTTATCCTTTCTTTAAATTTTTCATGAGAACAACGATAGTGAGCTTTACTACTGTTTACTCTCCTTTCCTTGAATGCTTAATCTCATCACCGAGGTGTTAAATAAAAATTGTTGCGCTGTCAGCTGGTAATTGGATCCATTTTTCGAATCCATTTAAAAATCAGGTTGGGTTTGGGTCCACCACCTTAGACCCGTTTGGTAATTGGTTCCGGTGGGTACTTGATTGGGGTACCTGTTGGTACCTAGTTAATTTTACTATTACTATTATATATCCTAATGTATATTATTTAGTTGTTTTTAATGTCTAAATACTATAATAATTAATAACTTAATGTAAATATGCATTGAAGACTTACCTTCTCAAAGCACCCTAACTTAACACGTGTATGCATTTGCGTACCTGCGAAAAGATACCTTCCCAAAGACTTACATATAAGATGTAGCTTTTTCAAAGAATTACCTTATTAATTCCACCCATGCACCCCTTTTTTGACTTTCTGTGGATCTGCTGCTGCTGCTGTCCATAGCCATGATTGTAATCATTCCTTTGCTTATGGGTGTGGACAGCTTCTTCCACTGTTAATTGATGGTTCAGGGCTGAGGTTTGTCCAATTTTCGTTGTGCTCAGTTTTTCTGCTAGCAGTTAGTGATGCTGTGGATTGCAGTTAGTGTGCATCATCCTTATCCAACTTACTGTCAGGGTGAGCAAGGAAAACAGCGCTGCAGGAGTACTGGAGATCTGAGGGGGAACGTCACGAGGAACTCGGTCTTAGGAATGATACTGCATGCTCTCTTGCCACATGTGTGATTGTCTGTGTTGCACATGCCAATGTTGCACATATGCGCGAGATTCAAACTGTTCCTTATTGATATCCAAGCTATTCATGAGTTGGGACCTGAATACCATAAACTAGGATCTTAAAACGTACCTGAACCTGATCGAATTTGGGTCCGGTATCTCAAATATGGTCCAGGACCTGGACCCGAACCTGACAAGTCTCAAAGCTGACACCCTTAGGCAGGTCCGGATATGCATATATCAATATCTGACCCCTATCCAACCCATTGATGGCCCTTAAATTGATGTCCTAGCCGCAACTCCTATACCTTAGTTAACTTCCTTGCTAACTTGGTATCTCTTCCAGTGATTCTTTGAGTGGAAATCCAATGTTTTGTTTTAGATTGTGGGATTCAATACCCTGAACAAATTGATGATTGGACTGTAAAAAATAAGTAACCCATATCTGTTGGACATTCCACTAAATTTGTTTATCTTAGTATTCTTGTAGCCCTATAAGTTATATTCAGAACTAGTGGCCTCCTATATTCCATCTTTTCCTGTTGGTACTTCTCACTGAAGTATTTATCCATCTGTTATCCATTGACATTTCTTGACATCCGTGCCTCCTTTACAATTGATAGAAAGTTCATCTGCTAGATCTAATGTGATTTGCCTGTATAATGCTCATAATTGTGCAACCATCACTGAGTTGAAAAGCACTTACTGGCTCTTGAAACTGACAGTGTTGATGTTAGGTTGGTTTGGCAGATAAAGTTAACACAGTTGTTGGGGCCCTATCTGGCGGGATGAAGAGGAAGTTGTCCCTCGGGATAGCACTTATAGGAAATAGTAAGGTGTAATACAGCTCTGAGAAGTATAACATTGGCATTATTTGTTTCCGTTGAGATTCATGAGAATAATTACTCGTTTCCTTTACACAGGTTATCATTCTTGATGAACCGACTAGTGGAATGGATCCGTACTCTATGCGTTCAACATGGCAACTAATCAAGAAGATCAAGAAGGGTAGGATAATCTTACTGACCACACACTCCATGGACGAGGCTGACGTGCTTGGTGATCGAATCGCGATCATGGCAAATGGTTCTTTGAGATGCTGTGGAAGGTTCATGTTACTTCAACTTATATTTACTTCTCATTCTACACATCAAGTACTAATACCAAATGGGTTTGTGAGGTTCCGTGTTACTTAGACTTAATAGCCTTAATGTTATTCTCTATATCAAGTACCAATGGCTGGAAGTTGGATAGATTTGATGTGCTAAAATGTCTATACACTTGGCTTGAGCAATACATGTTAGGGAGCCACCATCTACACCTGCTCTTTATGATTTCCCAATGCCTGTTTCCATTTTAGGAATTACAGTAGTACAGTTGTATATCTCAATGCCAAAATGGAAGTTGGAGTATGCAAATTCTGAGAAGAACAAAGGTTCTTGATTCAATATGGGATGCTAAAGCATTTCTTCATTCCTTCCGTCTTATTAAAAAGTTCTTCTTCTTCTTCTTCTTCTTCTTCTTCTCTTATTTATTTATTTATTTTATTTTATTTTATTTTATTAATTTGATGGGTTATTTCTTGATGAACCATGAGTTGTGTAGATATCAATTCCTATAAGTTATTATTGACCATATTTTTTTTAGATCTCTTTTCCCTTGAAAATTGGTCTCCGTGATAAAAAAAAAAACCTTGGAATTTTCTGATTAGTTTCTGCGTCTTCTTCTTCTTCTCCTACTTCTTCTTTTTCGTTTGTTATAGATTATGCAATTAAGGTTACATTATGGTGTTGATGTCCTCATCTCTCTTAGGATTTGAAGCAGTGAAGGTGTTAAAAGTATTGTGGGTACACACCTTTTGGACCTTGGGCCCCTTTGGGCTTTGGTTTGTTTATTGGTTTTAGTTTAGGCCCGAGTTTGGGCCCTCATGAATGTGTTTTAGTTAGGCCTTAAGCAAGGAGGGCATTTCAGAAATTTCAGTTGTAATAAGTCCAACCCTAATAAAATAAGAAGGGGAAAAAGTGTGGAGGCTGGTATGAGAGCAGCCGTCCCTTCTCTCTTCTTTTCTTCCCATTTTCTTCTATTTTCTCCATCTTTATCTTCTCTTTCTCTAGTTTTTGTTAAACCCAGCCTTCTTTACCTATTTTACATGGTATCAGTGCACGACTTGGAGTGATTTGGGCCATAGACCTCTTGTTTTCAAATCCCTAATATTTGGATCTAGCTTGGAGGTCCCCAAACCCTATTGAGCTGATTGGAACGTAAGGAAAGGTAGTTCTAGTTGCGTTTGTGTAGAAAACATGTTGTTTTCTGTGGTTTCTGTCAAGTAAATGGAATCACTCACAAAAAGGGAGCATGGGAGCCTTGACTTGAAGATGAAGGCTTGCTTATTGTTTTGTACTTTTGTTAAGGTGATGTTTAAGTTGTTTTTCCTTCAACTACCCTTCTGTGTTGGAAGCTTTACACACACACACACACACACACACACACACACACACGCATATTCGTTGTGTGAGATGTGTGGATGTTGATGTGGGGTTGGAAATTCTTATGTGACATTGTTGCAAGGGATGGTTGTTCTTGGACTTGTTTATAGATCAACATGTCGTTATGAATTGAAGTAAATTAGTCCCTAGCCTGTTATGGTGCCGAAAAGTGCAATTAGTGGTTCTTCATCATTGGAGAGGTGTTTAAACCTTCGTTAATTCATCCATAACCTCTATGAAACTTAATGAGAAGAACTGGGCTAAATCAGTTGGAGTTTTCCTCTTTGCCTGGGAAGAGGATCAATTCCTCATAGAATCTAAACTGGAGGAATTTGGTCCAAGATTCAAATGGTGGTTGCGTGATGATGCCCATATGAGATCGTGGTTGTGAAATAGTATGGAACTCGAGGTGAACTCTAATTTGGTGTTGTTGAACACTGTGAAAGATATTTGGGATACCATGAGAAAGATGTATTCCTCAGAGCAGAACATCTCACAGGCTTGTTAGTTGTATGAGGAAATTTTCTCGTTTCAAAAGGGAGAAATCTCTTGGTGAGTATTTTGCTGAACTTACTGGAATGTGGGAAGAGCTCTCGATATATCATCCTATTACTTCTCATGTTACTCTTATGAAGAAGCAATTGGAGGATGTGAAAGTAGTGAAGCTTCTATCTGGTTTTCCAAAAGAATATCAATTGACTAAAGATCGGATTCTAAGTGATGAATCAATTCCTTTAATTGCGGAGGTCTATGCTAGACTTTTGTGAGTCTCTTGCAAATGACTCGGGTAGTGCTCATGTTAATGTGTATGATAAAGTTGCATTGGCCTCTTCATCTGGTTTCATTAGTGTGCGTGGAGGCCATGGAGGTTGGACAAGTCATGGTATGTATTGTGGTGGTAGAGGTGGCCGTGGTGTTAGAGGAGACCACTATGCACTCATTGTGTTATGACAAATCATATTATGGACTTATACTGGGATCATCATGGGAAGACTCTAAAGGCTAATTAATTATGCTCTTTTGATGGATGATGTTTCTGCTGATGGGATACCTATCTCGTCTATTCCGTCAAATGTTGGTGGCGATCAAATTAATGTCACACTATCACGAGAAGAATATGTGTGGGTCTTCTCATCTAATGGCTTTATATCCAATAATGTTGCTTCCACCTCTACAACCACTTTGGCTTAGAAAGGTAAATTATGCCTCTTGTTATGTTTTTATTCTCCATGGGTCATTGACTCTAGAGCGTTATATCATATTTCTGGCAATCGTTGCTCTCTTTTCCCTTCATCATATCTTGTCAAATATATTTATTACTTTGGCGGATGACATGTTGTCCATTGTTGTTAGATTGGGTACAACCAAATGCATTTGTATCTTTATCTCTTGTCTTATATATATATATATATATATATATATATATATATATATATATATATATATATATATATATCCTAAATTCCTGTTTAGTCTTTTATCTATTAGTAAACTGACAGATTCTCTAAATTGTTCTATATCGTGCTTTCCTTCCTACTATGTTTTTCAATAACTCAAGATGGACAGGACGATTGGTGGAGGTCGGTAAAGGAATGGTCTGTATTATTTGGAAAGAGAATTAGTAGGTGTTGTAGTGCTTCATGAGAGTTCAAGAATTAAGTGGTATCGTCGTTTGAGTCATCCACCGTACTAGAAATTTCTCTTTTTCCATCCCTTTCGAAGATGCTGAATTTAGAAGCGAAACATGCCAATTGAGTAAACATCATAGATCTCATTTTCCATCTGGAGTTGATGCTGGGAATGCTGTTTCTTTTAAATTAGTTCATTGTGAATTGTGGGCCGACTCGTGTTCCTAACTTATAATGTTATACTTTGTTCGCGTTATTGATTTTTTTCTAAGATGACGTGTGATGTGGACATCAATCCCTTTAGGGTTTATCATGCGAGCGACACATGCATCTCTTTGGCCTGACGAAGGGCTTGGATCGTTCGTGATGACTTGAGGAGCATCGAAGACCTTACACATGTAGTCCAAGACATTTGAGAAGACCCCACCTAGGGAAGACATGTAAGTTGCTTGGAGGAGATGATCGGATCGTTGGATCGCGATGATGATGTGATCGGACTGTTGGTTCGTCGTGGCCTACTTTCATCGTGCCTTCATCGGAGGCCATTGGGCATCTTGGATTTGCATTTATTATATGCCCTTTTACTTATTTGAGTTTTGGGTCAGTGTGTGCACGTTTTTTTGTGCGAATGTCTTTTTTTTAAAATTTTGTTAGTTGGGGTATTTTGGGTATTATATTAATTCCGAATCTTATAAGGGTGTTGCTCTAAACCTTTTTCATTAAGTTGTTGATTGAATGAAAGAAAGCCTTTTGGTGCCTCCTCCCTCCCTCTCTCTTGTGGATCTTCATCTTCTCTTCTTCGATCTTTTTCTCCTCTTTTCTTCTTGTGCCCCTCCAACCTTCTTCTAAGGTAAACTTATTTTTTCTTCGTTATCTATTTCTATTTTCTCACAAATCTCGAACCCTAAATCTGAGAATTGATCCAAAACCTCAATTCCTCAGATTTTCAAATCCCTAATTCGAGAAATCCTTTGATCCCTCGTACTAGTGATTCCCATTGGGTGCTTGGGTTATAATTATGCAAGATCGGGAGGTTCCATCCCTCACTGGATCCAATCTATGCATTATTTGAATTTCTTACTTCGTGGTTGTGATGATGGCCCGCTCCATTGCATGTCTCTTTGTTGTTTTCTTAGTTTATGATGGTTGATGTTGAATTTTTAGATTATTATTGTCTTTTATTTCCGCTGGATTATGTGTTCATGAGCATGCATTATAATTAGGGTGTCCTGCATCAAATTTGGTATTAGAGATTAGAGTTTGCATGGTTATGTTTAGATTGAGTTACCAAATTAGGGTTTTAATTTTAGGTCTGTTTTAGGAAATTTTCAGATTTAGAAAGTTTCCAATTTTAGAAACTTTCCAATTTTAGAAAGTTTCCTAATTTGAAAAATTTCCAGATTTTGAAAGTTTGCAATTTTAGAAAGTTTCCTAATTTGGAAAATTTTCAGATTTGAGTCGCATCATCTAGAATTAATTAGTGTCAGTTCATTGTAGTTTAAATTCATCGCATTCATATTGTGAGTCACCCAGTCCGTAGAGTCTCCCCGTAGTGAATGGAGTATAGACGTTTGAGATTTTCAGGGCCATTAAGTGTTGTCGTGTGGCCGTCGAGACCCAATGAAAAGCCGAACTTCGATGAGTTGGCCTACTTTAATGGTCACATGTACCCACAAACATTCCTTGATTGACTTGAAGACTTGGACTATTTTTTTGATTGGTATGATATGTCGAATTACAATCGAGTGAGGTTTGCCAAGTGGAAATTGGAGGGCCAAGCCAGTCGTTTTGGATAGATTTGGAGCGACGAATTGATAGAGTTGGGAGAGCTCTGATCTCACAATGGGACGAGATGAAAGAGTGTTTAAAAGAAAAATATATTCCCATCTCTTATCGTCAAAAGCCCTTGGTTCAGAAGAGAGTTGCCCCACCTTCCCGTCCAAACACAGAACCAATATGGTCCCCTCCTTGTAAAGTGGTCCAACCCATCATTAAGGAAATCTTGACTTATGAACAATTTGAGTGTTTAATACCAATTATATTTCCTTGGAAGCGAGATAATACCTTGGTGAATGGCCAGTTGGAAGAATCCAATCAGGTTGTTTATGAAGTGGAAGAGTACGTGCTTAACTTCAGTAGTGAGGAAATGGAAGAAATTGAGGCATCACTCATCATCTTTGATGAAGCAGAAGTGTGTGTTAGTGATGAAAAGGTCGAATAGTTTGAGACCGCACCACTTCCAGGTGTCATGTGTGATTTGATTGATGTAGTCTCCCAATCTACGTCTCTTACCGTGGTGAACACAAATGAAATTGAAGAAAAGACTAGTGAGGATATGATGGTAGACACCCACATGACTTGTGATATCCCACCAGATGATTTATGTGATAAATTTTCACCCAAATGGGACATTCAACACACAATCGATCTTGTCCCTGGATCAATCTTGTCAAGCTTTCCTCCATACTAGGTGAACCCCACAGAAAATATAGAAATGCAGCGTTAATTTGATAAACTTCTCGGGGAAGAATTCATTAAGGAAAGTTTGAGTTGGAGTTTTGTTTTGTGTGTCATGCCTGCCCTTTTCACATTAAAAAACAATGGCATATGGCGCACATGTGGGTATATCTTAGCCGTCCACAAAGCTTCAGTCAAGTGTCACGCCACCTTGTGACGTATTCACTTCATGGTTGATATGATGGCTAGAGTCCCTATCCCGCATCTTGATGACATTTTGGACATAATGGCTGATGCCAAGATCTGCTCGAGACTTGGTATTAATAGTGTGTGTTCTCAAGTTTTGGGGTACCTGAACATCATCTTTGTTTATAATACTTATAATGAGAAATTATGTGTCACCCATAAGAAGTGTCCTTTTGTTTCAGTTTTCCAAGTTCTAGATCATAGGATTGTTTATTTCCAGTCCATTGCTTTTTCAGAGCATCCTTTAGTTTCACCCATGTCTGTCACCCAAAGGTCTTCAGAGTCAGCCAATGCATTTGCACGATAATCCATGAATTGTATACATATATTAGACAACGGATTAATAGAAGCAATGATAGTAATATGCTTTCAGTTGACTCGCATCGTAGATTGCAAGAGTTTCAGAGAGGAGACTGTAATGATGAGGATAAGGTCAGAGCGGTTCTCATAGGGTACCGCTAAGAAATTACAAGCGTGTAGTGCTGGGCCATTCAAAGTATTGCAAAGAATTGAGTCCAACGCATATAGGATAGACCTTCCACTTGAAATGGGCATTAATCCAACGTTTAATGTGGAAGATCTAGTCCTCTCCCCTAATCCTGCCATTGATCATTCTTCTCTTTCGTGGTCATACTTTGAGTTTGCTTCACAACCGACTCCACCCCAAGGTGTCCCATAGCGGTAACGGTGGCCGTAACGGCCACCACCGTTACCGATACGATACGGGCCGTAACGGCCGTTACGGACCCCGTATCGGCCGATACGGCCCTTTTTTATTTAAAAAAAAAAATTGTTATAGGACCGTTACGGACCGATACGGGGCCGATACGGGGCCGTATCGGTCCGATACGGGGCCGTTACGGCCCGTTTTTTCTGTAACGGCCGTTACAGCCGTTTTAACCTCGTAACGTGTAACGGTCATTACCGTTTCCGTTACGTATCGGCCGTATCGGCCAATACGTAACCGTTTTGGGACACCATGCTCCACCCCTTCCCCACCCTATTACTCGAAAGGAAGAAATTGAAGGGATCATGGATGAAGAGATAGTTTCCACGAGAGATGGAGGTTTCCATAGATATCTTGTCAAATGGAAGAATAAACCACCGTCAGAATCTATATGGTTGACAGAAGCGGAATTGCAAAAAATTGATCTAGACTTGTTAGAGAGCCACAAGAGCTTTATCTCGACGGAGTCGAGCTTTTCTCAGCCGAGGAGAATGATGCGGACATCAATCCCTTTAGGGTTTATCATGCGAGCAACACATGTATCTCTTTGGCCCGATGAAGGGCTTGGATCGTTCGTGACGACTTGAGGAGCATCGAAAACCTTACACATGTAGTCCGAGACATTTGAGAAGACCCCACCTTGGGAAGACATGTATAAGTTGCTTGGAGGAGATGATCGGATCGTTGGATCACGATGATGATGTGATCGGACCGTTGGTTCGTCGTGGCCCGCTTTCATCGTGCCATCATCAGAGGCCATTGGGCATTTTAGATTTGCGTTTATTATATGCACTTTTACTTATTTGAGTTTTGGGTCAGTTTGTGCACGTTTTTTTGTGCGAATGTCTTTTTTTTTTAAAATTTTGTTAGTAGAGGTATTTTGGGTATTATGTTAATTCCGAATTTTATAAGGGTGTTGCCCTAAACCTTTTTCATTTAGTTATTGATTGAATGAAAGAAAACTTTTTGGTGCCTCCTCCCTCTCTCTCTCTCTTGTGGATCTTCATCTTCTCTTCTCCGATCCCTTTCTTCTCTTTTCTTCTTATGCCCCTCCAACCTTCTTCTAAGGTAAATTTATTTTTCCTTTGTTATCTATTTCTATTCTCTCACAAATCTCGAACCCTAAATTTAAGAATTGATTCAAAACCCCAATTCCTCAGATTTTCAAATCCTTAATCCGAGAAATCCTTTGATCCCTCGGACTAGTGATTCCCATTTGGTATTTGGGTTATAACCATACAAGATCGGGAGGTTCCATCCCTCGCTGGATCCAACCTATGCATTATATGAATTTCTTACTTCGTGGTTGTGATGATGGCCCACTCCATTGCATGTTTCTTTGTTGTTTTCTTAGTTTATGATGGTTGGATGTTGAATTTTTAGATTAGCAGTCTTTTATTTCCCGCTGGATTATGTGTTCATGAGCATGCATCATAATTAGGGCGTCTTGCATCAACGTGGTTATATATATCTGATGAAACATAGGTAAGAAGTCTTTCATATATTTCAGAATTTTTATAATAAAAGAAAAACTTAGTTTGGTGCCAAGTTTGTTTAGATATGATAATGCTTTAGAATTTGTTTCTCGGGGTTTTCAGAAGTATGTACAAAGTTAGGGTATTATCCATCAGACTTCTTGTGCTTATATACCTCAACAAAATTGGGTGGCTAAACGCAAGAGTTAACATCTTATTAGGGTTACTCGTGCTTTGTTTTTACAATTGAATGTTCGACAATCTTATTGGGATTGTGCAGTTCTTATTGCATGTCATTTGTTAAACAGGTTGCCCTCATTAGTTTTAGATGGTAAAACACCGTTCTCATTATTATTTCTTGATCAACCAGTTTTTGCTGTCCCCCGAAAAGTGTTTAATTGTACTTGTTTTGTCTATTTGCCTAAGTCTAGTTAAGATAAACTTGCACCTTGTTCTGTGAAATGCATATTTCTAGAATATAGTCGTATTAAAAAAGATTACCAGTGCTATTGTCCTTCTCTTGAAAAGCACTTTATGTTAGTTGGCGTCGCCTTCTTTGAAGATGTGTTGTTCTATGGTAAAACCGAACGTGTTACAAAAGTGGTGCCTGTGGAGGTTCCTTTACTAAATGTTTTCCTACCAAATTTTAATGTTGAGGATCTACCATCCCAGAAGGATTTTCGTAGACATTACAAAAAAAGGAGAAAATACAAAGTATCACAGACTATTCCATCTCATTCCACACCATTGGCTTCTACACCTAATGAGGTTCTCCCACTTTTTGAGTTTGCAGTGGATGACATTGATCTCCCCATTGCGATGCATAAAGGTAAACGTTCATGTGCCTCTCCTTCAATCTCCAATTTTGTTACTTTTGACCACTTGTCCACAAATTATTACAAGTTTTCTTTGCCTTGTCTGCTGTCCTATTCTAAAGTCCCTTTAGGATGCATTGTTGGTTGAATATTGGAAAAAAGGGCTATAGATGAGGAGATGATTGCAATGTATTCCAATGATACATGGGAACTAACTGATTTACCATCGGGTAAAACAGCAGTTTAAGTTTAGGTGGGTTTGCATGGTAAAATTTCTTCCTGACGGATCTATTGATCATTACAAAGCTGATTGGTTGACAAGAGATATACTCAAGTTTTTGGAGTAGATTATCTTGAAACTTTTTCTCTGGTGGTTAAAGGTCAATTCTTCGAGTTGTTATAATTGCTGTTGCAAATCGTGATGGGCCCTCTTTCAACTAGATATTAAGAATTCATTTCTACATATGGAATTCCATGAAGAATTTTTTATGGAGACGCCTCCTAGGTCTGTTGCTTAGGAGGAGATGTGTAAAGTGTGCAAGTTAAACAAGTCTATATATGTGTCAAACAACCACTTGCTCTTAAAGCTTGAGTCGTTGGAGGATGTGTCAAACACTCCCCCGCATGTGTGGGGTGGAACTTCGCACGGGAACATAGCAAGGGTGGAGGACACTCACCCACACCATAAATAATGGACCCTGTAGGAGAATATATTACAAAGGCATATTTGCTACTCCTGAGATTCGAACACTTGACCTACCGCTTTGATACTATGTCAAACAACCACTTGATCTAAAAGCCCGAGCCGTTAGAGGATGGTGTATTGATGCATATCAAGGGACTTTAACAATATTGATTGAAGCAGTGACTGCGAACATCGTTTGAGAAGTTTAGGTGCGGTGGTATTGTATGAGTTGAAGAGGGGTACAATATATCACCTAGTATTCTCAAAGGATACCACACTAGCTATTTTATCCTTGTGTTGTATGTGGATGATATTATAATGACATGTGATGACTTGGAAGGTACTGAGAAGATAAAGTTGTATCTTAAATCTCAGTTCTAAGTTTTAAATAAACGATCTTAGTCTTCGTCGATATTTTCTGGACATTGAAGTGGCTAGATCCAGAGCTGGAATAAATGTGTTAGAGCAAATATGCCTGTGACTTACTGAAAGAGATAGGTATGCTAGGTGAAAGTTGATAGATACACCGGTGGATTCTCAACTCAGACTTGAGCTTGAAGATGGAGAGGTATTGGCGGACTCTGGGATGTATAGAAGACTTATCGGTAAGCTCATCTCATCTATTTGACCAAGAAGACTTGATATTGCTGGTTAGTCAATTTATGCAAAGTCCGAGAGCCCTATGTTTACTTGTAGACATGAGAATTCTCAGGTACTTGGAGGGTACTCTTGGGAAAGGCATCTTCTATAGGTCTCATGGCCATCTCTTGATAGCCAGTTATTATGATGCAGATTATGTAGGGCTGAGATATGACAGACGGTTAGCTACAGGTTATTGTACCTTCCTTGGTGGCAATATGGTTACTTAGAAAAGTAAGAAGCAAAGTGTGGTTGCTAGGTCTAGTGTTGAGGCAAAATATAGATCAATGGCCCACACCACTTGCAAGCTTATTTGGCTTAAACCTCCTTGAAGAATTGGGGTTCGTTGTCCAAGGTCCAATGCCTTTGCATTGTAACAATCAAGCTGCTATCCACATTGCCTACAATCCTGTGTAGCCTGTAGAGGCCGATTGTCACCTCATTCGAGAAATGGTCTCTTAGAAGGAAATTTGCACTCGACTTATCTCCTCCCATAATCAGGTTGCAGATCTATTCACCAAAGCTCTTGGAAGATTGTAATACTTAAAGTTTGTATCCAAGTTGGACATGTATGTAATGCCCCCAAAATTCGACACTTGAGTATATGCACTCAAATCTCGAAATCAAGGGTGTCAATGATGAATGCTTCCACTTTCAATATAAATTATTTTCTTCCATTCTCATTCACATGGTACTCATAGAACTAAAATAAACCAAACTTTGATAATTGAAATTTCCAAACATAATGTTTACCAAATTATCTTCAACTGTCTCAACTGATGGCCATCTAATGGGCCTTATTACATCAAATCTTTCAAATTAAAAATTAAGGGACAAGCTCGTGACATATGCCCTTCCGAGCTGCAATTATAACACCTGCCAACGAAATTCGGATGTTGTTGAGAGGATGTGGAAGGGGTCGAAGGTGTGGTCCTGGGTCTCTTATCTTGTCCCTGTGGTACTTCTGGAGTGCCTCTATGTTTATTACCCACCACTTCTTTTGTTCTCAATTTTTCCATAAATCTTCTAGGTCTTGTTCGATGACTAAGGCTTCATTTACCACCTCAGCATAGGTTCGAAGTTCAAAAGGAACCATTTTAGTGCGAAGGGAAGTCTTCAACCCTCACATGAACTTTTTAGCTTTTTGTTTATCATCAGGGATGAGATGAGGTGTAAAGCGTGATAGTTCTATAAATTTATCCTCATATTGGCTGACGGTAAGATTCCTTTGTTCTAAATTCATGAACTCAGCCGCCTTCCTATCTCTAATGCTCTTAGGAAAGTATTTTTTATCAAATTTCTCACAAAATTTTTCCCAAGTCCAAACTGTATTTGCAGCTGCCACTCTTTTTGTGGCTTTCTACCAGTGGTCAGCTTCTCCTTCTAATGTATATACAGCCAAAAGCACTCTATCTTCATAAGTACACCTCATTCCATCAAAAAGTTTTTCTATTTGATTCTTCCAATTCTCCGCCTCTAGGGGGTCATTTCGTCCATTAGAGACTGGCAGTTGAAGTCTTTTGAATTTTTCCAACAAGTTTCCTCCCCCACCGCCTTGTGGAGCTTAAGCAGGGTGTTGATTTATAATGGTATTTGTATTTTGTACCTGTTGGCGGAGGAGAGTTGCTATGTCACCTAGAATTTGGTACAACCCCTCGATCGATTGTTCATCATCCGTCACTTCATGGGTTGATGGGGTAGCTTGACTCTTTCTCTTAGGCGGCATGATCTACATTTACCATAGAACTCTTCTTAGTACCTCTTGAGATATTGTTTCATCCAAATACTCATATATAATTTAATCTTTTAAAATAATTAAGTTCATTGATCCTTCAAGTCTAGATCAGTTTCCCTTCCATGTTTTTTTTTATTTTTATTTTTTTATTTTTTATAATCCTTGTTCTGAGGAAAATTTTACAAAAATCGGGTGGCCAGACAGGTAATTACTCTAAGATTTTTATCTTCAAAATCACAGATCCAATCGATCTAAAATTTGAAATAGATGTTAATGACTTCATGATGAATCTCTATAAAAAATTTCAGTTTAAAATTCCTAATTATTCTTAGGTTTTCTCTCTGATAAAAGCATTAATATGTTGCTGTCCAGCAGCAGATTTCATGTCTCCCAATCCACTATTAGAATTTATAGAATTTTTCTACAGTTCCGTTTGTCCTAAAAATTTTTAGGGACATCAATGGGTATGTTATTGACCTTCAGAAAAATTTTGAAATTTTTTAGACTTGTATTATGTCGTGTGTGATCATAGGTGTAAATCTGGTCCATAATTTCAGCCTTATGGGTGAAAATTAAGGAAAAATTCAAAAATATTGATTCTCAGTCAATCCACTTGCTGTAATTTGGTGAGAATATATATCTACCTAACATAGGAAAGGATTTCAGAGGTTAAGAATTTCAATTTCCATAATTTTTTGATTTTGCAAAAGACTCACTAAGATGGGAGTTCACTTCTCTAGGTACATGTGTCTAAATTCAACGGCAATCCTCAAAGTTTTCGGGAGCCTATGTTTAGAGTTTCTACGTTTATGAAGCTACCCTAGGTCCTAAAACTTAGGTGGACTTTTGGCCCAAGGCACAGTTTATCTCATTCCTATTCTTTGATACCAACTGTAACGCCCCCAAAATTCGACACTCGAGTATATGCACTCAAATATCGAAATTAAGGGTGTTAATGATGAATGCTTCCACTTTCAATATAATTTTTTTTCTTCCATTCACATTCACAAGGTACTCATAGAACTAAAATAAACCAAACTTTGACAATTGAAACTTCCAAACATAACGTTTACCAAATTATCTTCAACCGTCTAAACTGATGGCCATCCAATGGGCCTTGTTACATCAAAGCTTTCAAATTAAAAATTAAAATAAATTAAATCTAACAGATCTTCTAAAATTCTTTTTCATCTAGAATCGCCTCCTCGTAATCTTTTAAATCATTACCTGCCACTACGGTTAATCGCATAACACTACGTCAGCTAGAAAGCCGGTGAGTAATCTTGTACAGTTTATCACATGTAATCAGATATATAAAATCACATAAAGAAATTTTCTCAAACCACGAGACATTAATGATTCAAATCTAAAATATATCAACCAAGCCTTCAAAAAAATGTGCACGTAATGCAATGTAAGCCGATACACCTCAACTATCTCAGTACGGTTATCAGTAGAACCTCCAGTTGGTCAACACTATCATTTGGAACATCGGTCCCTAGCGGCATAGCCAACTCGGATCACGATCTGTCCCACACCTCTGCCTGGCCTGCGTAGCTGGTCTGTTGCACACATCTGGGTGCTCACCTAACTAGCCTCGATCAACGGAGCCTCCACCTGGCCTGCGTAGCTGGTTTGTTGCACACACTTGGGTGCTGACCCAACCGGCCTCGATCAATAGAGCAAGAGTCTATTGCAACACTCACGAGTGCTCAACCCAAATTAACTCAAGTGATCAACCACATACTGGAGTTCTCAATCACATGGAATGCATGATTCATGTCATTCCTTTTCCCAAACAATTCAAACAAAGCATAAGCTTTCCAGCCTTTCCCAAGGCACCACTAACACAATCAAATCTACAATTCATCACATTATTTCCAAAGTACGCAACGTTACTAAGCAAAATTCACACAATTTATCAAAATCATCGCAAAACTCCTTGTTTGGAGGACTATATCCAAATCCGAGTACCACACTTAAAATCCAGCAATTACCATTTTTACCGTCTAAAAGCACGCACTTATGGATTTCCAAATCACAAATTCAGATTCCAAACACAAGCTCTGGTAGAAATAAAAACATTGTGACGTTAACAATTTATAATCAAATTTTGAAAGACAAAACTTAAACTACAAGTGAGAAAAGGTACGAGATAAACTCACCTTGATCTACCCGACTCGAACTCGGCCTTCCCAGCACGTCACTAACTCAAAGGAGTTAACAAAGCGTATCACAACCCCTCCTACGGCTCTCTCTCTCTCTCTCTCTCTCTCTCTCTCTCTCTCTTTCTTCGGTCATTTGTTTTCCAGCTAGCCCCCACTTTTATAGGGTTTTTCAGACGTCTCTAAACGTTTCCAGAGAGTGCTTGCGGAAATAGTTGCATTGGTTTGCTTTATAACATAATACGCAAGGAAACCGGTTCTGCTACTGTGTTTCGTTTGGATTTTACTCATTACACACAATGTAGATCTTAGATCTGATCTCTATGATTGAGTGTTGATCCTACGGACTATCTACTAGACATTTTGGATTAGTGATCAGGACCCTAGCAAGAACGAACGGTTTGGGTTTAAAACGGGGAAGAAAGGTCTCTGTTAATGACAAATTTCATCTCTTCCTGCCTAGAGACAGCGGTCGCGCGAGGTGTCTTGGATTCTTAGAAACTCCTGATTTCGGGTTAGTTTCAACGACTAGGATTAGATGGGCTTTCTTACCTGGATCGGTTGGAAGAATCCCAACTAGATTCAAATTATGAACAGAAGAGGAAAATGCGATTTTGAATTGGCATTTGCAACAACTATTTATGGTGTGAGTTCTCTATCGAATCTAGGTGGGGTCCACCATGATGATTGTAGGCGAATCCACTCCGCCTGGCTGATGCAGCTTGGTCGTGTTGATCATGAACTAAAAATTGAAATAGATCCATTGATCAAGTGGGCCGCAACATATAGAGATGGGTCATGAGTCACGTTAAAACCTTAATGACGTTATATATGTGTGTGTGTGTGTGTGTGTGTGTGTGTGTGTGTGTGTGTGTGTGTTCCAAGTTTACCTTTTTCTTTAGTATTGACTTCCACCACTAGTAGCGATCGTGTAGTTTGGGCCTTGATCTCTTACAGATGACCAAGATGCCTTTTTAGTGGTCCATCACACTCCGTGATCCAAAGTGACATTTGTACACATCCAATAGGAAATTTAACTGTTAGCCTTCGTACTTATCCAATGATCTTCAAAATGATTGGTTCAGTTTGTTATTTGGATGGCCCATTTGGTGGATACAAATATGGTGGATGGTCATATGAAAGGCTAAATTTTTTCTAATTGGATAGTTATGATCTTAATCACAAATATGAATTGTTGCATGGTCGGTTTCGTAAACACACATGTAAAAGGTGGGTTTTGAGATGGATTTCTACGTGTAGGCTTTAGTTAATGTAAGTGTATGTATTCACATGCGTGTGTACACACACCCAAAATCTCGGGTCGTTACAATGTATGATATCTTTGGGTTTAGAGATAAACCTATCTTAGACTGTGCAAAGTATTGTAGGTTTAGTTTTGGCCCCTTTGGGCTTTGGTTTGTTTATTAGGTTTAGTTTAGGCCCTAGTTTGGGTCGATATGAATGTGTTTTAGTTAGTCTTTAAGCAAGGAGGCATTTTTGTAATTTCAGCTATAAAAAGTCCAGCCCTAATATAATAAGAAGGGGAAAACGTGTGGAGGTTGATATGAGACCAGCCGTCCCCTCTTTATTCTTTTCTTCTATTTTCTCCTTGTCTCTCTTCTCTTCTCTCTAGTTTCTATTAAAACTAACCTTCTTTCCCTATTTCACGGAAGGGAATTGGATGGTTGTTGTCCTTTTGTAATCAATATTTATCATCCATTTTCCTAGACATTGGATGGTTATACTCATCCGAGCAAAGTGATCTATTGAGCGGGATGTGCAATCAAAGGTGGGAACCACATGATGGACGATATATCAATAATTAGACCAATTCTAGGATAATCAATATGTACCTCCATTCCTCTTTTATTATTATTATTATTTTATTTTTTACGCACACACCCTCACAACCACACACACCACAATAGGTACTCGAACCCATGACCTTAGTGTTGAAACTCTTGTGAGTCTACCACAAGGCCGCGAGTAAGGACCCTCCATTGCGGACAGCTGTCATTTGATCAAAATGATTTTTGAGGTGGGACCAACCAATGTTCAAAATATCGGTATCACGATATTTATCACATCCTTGGGATACAGATATGTATCCCAAGCAATGTTTTCAAATCGTAAATCGTTTTCTTGTCTGAATCGTATTGTAAATCGTAAGATTTTTTCAGATTTTCATAAAAGTATCATAAAAAATAAAAAACAATTATACATAGATAAGAAAAATTAAACAACATAGTAACCATCCATTTTCACATGAATATGCTAAAAACACAATTTAACCATGACATTAATGTAGTATCAATTGTATGTATAAATTATAGTGTATGATGTATAACATATCTATATATAAATGTATTATTTTGTTGTAATAATTTAAAAAGTAACCCTAAAAAAGATTTGCAAAGAGTCATTAAAATTTTTGTTTTGTACCTTTCTTGAGCGTCGAATCATGTTAGAAAAAATGACATTTGATTCCATTGTGAATCAAAAGATATCTTAATTTCTTTATTTTGGGTTTTTGAATATCAAAATCCCCAAAAGAAAAAATAGGATATTTTTAATGGTAGAGAGCTGTCAAATCATAGACCTATTTGCATGAATATGCATTAAAACTATGATATGATCATATCGCTATGTCTGTAGAGTCTAAGTAAAACCCTGAATTATCAATCCACTCATAAATCGACATAACTATCATGAATATTTTACCGGTCTTTGCTGTTTTAGCCTAATTTTGATATATTAGAATTTATGAATGGTTTAAATTTAAAGAAAACCCCACCGTTCAAAAGATGAACTTTTTATGGAAGGTAAAAAATTCACGATTTGTACTTGGAATGGAAAATTGAAATCTTTATTATTGAGAATTTGATTTTTTAGTATTTTTATTGAATCTAAATGGGTACTTCCTTATTTACATAAATAACTTGAAGTAAATAGAAACATAAATTAAAATGTGACATTTACTTAAATGTTTTTATGTAAATAAGGTATATAGTGCAGGTGTGTAGTGCAGGCAGGAATACAGGCGAGGAATACAGTGCAGGTGTGTAGTGTAGGTAGAATTCCAAAATTATCTTACGATTCATACGATTCATAGGATAATCGTACGATTATTTAACATTTGCCATTTGGGTGTACGATTCATATCGTACACCCATACGATACGATATGAATCGTGCGATTCATATCGTAAATCATACGATTTTGATAACACTGATCCCGAGGAGTGCACATATCGTTTGTATAGGGTAATTTATCACGCTTTTTGGGAAACGTAGTGGAAATGGTTGAATTTTTCAACGAAACTTTAGGGATTGTTAAAAGAGATGTTAATACACATTTTTAAATCATAAGATCTGAAAAAAGAAGTGCACATAATAGGTTTCCTTTTTATAGGGTCCTAAGCTATGTGTTGTTTCAGTTTGACTAAACTAATGCAACTATATTCAAATTGAATGCATAAGAGTGTAAGTGATGATCATTTCATCAAACACTCCTAAATACTTCAAAATTAGTCTCAATTGACAACTGGTTGAAGGGAAATTAAAAAAAAAAAATTAACATATTAATAATTTTTAATAATTTTAATTAAAAAATAATTTTTATTTTTCGAAAATTGAGAAAGACTTAACAAATCTGTAGATCAACCCTTGTACATGCTTGATTTCTTGTTTCGAGTGCAACGTTGCAAGCAATTTGGGAGTTGGGGAAATTTCAAAATTTCCCCAAATTGGATCACGTACACTCAAATTTCGAAATTAGATTGTATGTGTTAAATACTCATAAATACTTCGAAATTAGTCTCAATTGACAGCTTGTTGAAGGAATTTTTCTAAAAAAACATAAAGAACATGAAGAACCAATGGGTATCGAAATCAAAGCTCCAACTCTGTGATTTTTCATGCATAACATGAAGACCCAACGGATTTTTAACCATTAGACACTGATTTAACATAATTTCAACAAAAAAAAAAAAAAAAAACAAAGAATCGGAAATTGAAAATGCTCATCGGATGGAACCTGTGGGATATATCGGCACTACCTATGCGTTTCATATTGCATAGGTGGGATACAAGATCAGTGTTCGAAATATCGGTATCGTGTTACGTATCACATCCTTTAGATGTAGATACGTATCAGTTATTAGACAGGATATATCGTTTGTATCAGGAAATTTATTGCACTTTTTGGGAAACATGGGGAAACATTGGGAAAATGGTTGAATTTTTCAATGAAATTTTAGGGTTGTTAAAAAAGACCTTAATACACACTTTTAAATCATAACATTTCAAAAACGAAGTGAACATAATATGTTTCCTTTGTATAGGGTCCTAAGCAATGCGTTGTCTGATTAAACTAATGCAACTATATTCAAATTGAATGCATAAAATTTAGTGTGTATGTATGATCATCTATAAATACTTCGAAATTAGTCTCACTTGAAGCTGGTTGAAGGGAAATTTTATAAAAAAAGTATTTTAATAATTTTTTTATTAAAAATGATTTTATTTTCCAAAAATTGACAAGGACTTAACAAATCATTAGGTTAGCCTTCATGCATGCTTTGATTTCATGTTTGGAGTGCAACATTGTAAGTAATTTGGGAGAAATTGGAGAAATTTCAAATTTTCACCAAATCAGACCACCTACACTCAAATTTCAAAATTGAAGTGTATGTGATTATCATTTCATTAAATACTCCTAAATACTTCGAAATTAGTCTTAATTGACAGCTGGTTGAAGGAAATTTTTGAAAAAAACATGGAGAACATGAAGAACCAATGGATATCGATTAATTGATAGCTGGTTGAAGGAAATTTTTGAAAAAAAGATGGAGAACATGAAGAACCAATGGATATCGAAATCAAAGCTCCAACTCCATGATTTTTCATGCAAAACATGAAGAACTAATGGATTTATAACTATTTGACACTGATTTAACATAATTTCAATAAAAAAGGGATCGGAAATTGAAAATGCTCATTGGATCTGTCAAACAACCAGTTGCTCTAAAAGCTTGGGCTGTTAGAAGATGGCATATCAATGTATATCAAGGGACTTTAACACTCCCCTGCACGTGCGGGGTGGAACTCCGCATTGGAACATATTGGGCAATGGTGGAGGGACACTCACTCACACCATAAACAATGGCCCCCCATGAGATAATATATTACGGCGGCATATTTGCTTCTCTCGGTATTCGAATACATGACCTTCCGCTCTGATATGATGTCAAACAGCCAGTTGCTCCAAAAGATTGAGCCGTTAAAGGAGCATGTCAATGTATATCAAGGGACTTTAACAGAACATGTGGGATATATCGGCAACGTTTTGTATTGCACAAGTGGGATACAAGATATATCGTGGGATATATCAGCCGATATCGTCGATATTCAAAACATTGTAGAAGATATATCGTGGGACATATCATCCGATATCATCGATATTTAAAACGTTGGGACCAACATTATGGATGGTCTAGATCAATGATATGAGCTTTCCTTTTATCACCATGTAGCCCACCCATTGTTTGAAATAGCGCCTGTAGTGTAGCTAAATAGTGTAAATCCCCAATAGTGTACGCTATAGGGGCCGTAGCGTACGCTACAACTACGTAGTGTAAAGCGTTTGTAGTGTTTGCTACAATGTATTTTTTCGTTTTTGTTTTTTTAAGGAGTGGTAGGAATATTTATTAATTTATTTTACTTTTGTTTGTTAAAAATGGTGTAAAACTCATATTATAGAAAAAATACTTAAAATGTAAAGTTAAAATGAAACCTTTCTTTGATTGCTTTGACTTAAAATGGTGGCGATCCTTTGTTAAAGTTGGTGTGAAACTCACACACTAAAAAACCTTTAAAACTATACTTAAAAGAAAAAGGGTTTTGAAAGAGGGTTTTCGGAAATCCCTCTTTATAAAACCCTCTTTATATAGATGAAATCTACATTGTACTTAACACTCTTAACCCGTGGGATTATTTTGATTCAAAAAAATTTAAATGTTTTGCTTAGAAAGTTGTTGATGTAATAATTATTTGATTCGGTTTATGACTTTATATGTGGATTGGCTTTTCATAAATGATAATTAATAACTTAATTGAATATGCTAATACTTGAAAAATTTAATCATCTTTTAGCCATTTTTTATATTTTTTGCCCTTTTATCTTACTATTTATCAATTTTTTTTTCTATATTTAAATTAAAAAATAGAAGTATCATGTAGCTTACCCTACACCCTATGTTATTTACGCTATACACTATAGAGGGCAGAACGCTACACTGCACTCTACAGAGGGAGGAACGCTACGTAACACGCTACTGCTATTTAAAACACTGAGCCCACCTAGTGCATCCATCAGATTTCCACACGTTTAACATTATGCCGTATGTGTGGATGGTACGGATCACGTGCTTGTGGGCTAACATCATTGATAAATTCTAATTTCACGAGTGTTTTTGTAGCTGTATAACGATTTGTAAATAATTGTGCACAAATCCACTCAATTCTAGAAACAAAGTTCCATCCGACTGGAGTGCGAGAGTCAGAGTTGAAAAGAGGATTCCTCACTTTTTCTCTCATTCAAAGCCATGCATGAGACTTTCATCTCACATGGCTTCTAGGTGATAAAAGAAACTAGATTCTTTAGTGTTCTAAACATCAACAATATTATTATTGTCTCAATAGTAGTTTAAGAAGAATCCCTTATAAAAGTTTCCTAGTATCGGTGATGCCATTTTTACTTGATGTAGAGCGGGTCGTGGACACTATCATGTTGAGGATGGATTAGAAGGAGCCCATGCTCAAGAAAAATCTACACTTGACAGCATAGTTTGACCAGTCGAAGACCTTGGTCGACTGACCAAACCAGATCAAACACTTGTCGAATTTGGCCGAAATTCAGTCCAAATTCTCTAGATAGTTTTTGGTGTTTTCGACCGGCTGACTTTTTTGGTCAACCAACCAAACGTTCCCAGAATTTATGCAGAGAGTTGGCTGAACTCTCTGGACAGTTTTGGCCATTTTCGATCGGTTGATCGGCCGACTTTCAAATTCGACCGGCTGATGGATCGGGTTGATAGGTCGATCTGCTCAGCAGTTTTGCGCGGAAATTCTGTTTCTTTCCATTTTTTATTAGGATTTTTCCTATTTCGCAATTAAGGTTTCTTAGGAGTATTTAAGCATGTTTAAGACGTTGTTAGGGCGGATCCTTCATTATTATTAATCAAAATTCGACTTTGTCGTTCTTCATCCCATGGATTCGAGATCGTTCCCTCGTGGATTCGAGGAAGCTCTGTTGAGGATTTCGAAGAGCTCCATGGATTTGAAGTTGTTATCCCGTGAGGAAGATGGTGATCGACCTCACCATGTCCCTCATTGCATCAAGTGGTATCAGAGCAAGGATTCCCCTTGGGCCGATGTCAACTAACGAAGGTATGGACAACAATCCCTTGGATGGTGATTTAGGGATTCTTTATCTTGCGGAGAGAATGGAAGCTCTCCATTAGGAGAGTTGGTTAGCCATGTAAGGGCTGCAGGCAACCCTCGACTGACTAGCGGATGCGCTAATTCCGCCCCGAACCCAAAGCGACGTTTAGTCTCCCGTGATCGTTGTACAACACAACCCAATTGTTCTTAGAGCGCTTTCGGTGGCGAATCGCAGGGCTACAACAGACGACTCGGGTTCCGGCGATGAGGAAGTCAGTGATGTAGTTGCCCGATGACCTACGCATGGAGATGAGTGTGTAGATCGAGCAGAACGAGAATACAGGAGTAAGGCCGATCTTCTAAGCTTCGATGACCAGTTGCGGATAAAAGAGTTTCTCGATTGGATGGAAAAAGTTGAACGCTACTTCGAGTAAATGGATGTGCCGGACGAGAAGAAGGTGAAGTTAGTCGCCTACAAGTTAAAAGGCGATGCTTCAACATGGTGGGAACAATTACAACTTTCCCAAGCCCGACAGAATAAGGCGCGCATCCGATCGTGACAACGGAAGAGACGCCTCCTTCGAGCACGGTTCCTCCCTAGCGACTATGACCAGGTATTGTTCCAACAATACCAGAACTGCTGACAAGGAAATCGGTTGATGTCGGACTACATCGAAGAGTTTATGAGATTATCGGCGTGGAATAACTTGATGGAGACTGAATCTTAAAAAGTCGTGCGGTTCATTGGCGGCTTGCGTTTAACGATCCAGGACAGGGTTCAGATGCATCTAGTATGGACAATGGGTGAGGCGGTTCAATTGGCTAGCAGGGCCGAAACGCAACTTACAAGGGCCACTATCCGAACCTACCCTACGATGCGGACTTCTACGGCAGGCCCCACGCAGGACACCACGTTGGCCAAGGGGAAAGAGCCTATAGTAGGATGGCTACCGCAACCTCCTACGGCCGCAAACCGTGATACTGGGAGCGGCCCCTCTAGGCCTTACGCGTTGCTCCCACGGCATCAAGCCCTAGTAGGATTTCCAATTTTCATTCCACCTATGTTTCCCTAACATTCCTTTTTCTATTGTATCTATTACAGTTTTGTGCTAGAAGTCCATGATTCATGTCAGGGGACTATTTGAGTACATGGTAACTTTTTGCTGATTGTTGCTATTTTGCTGATTGTTGCTAAACATAGTCTCGATGCTTGAAAATTGGTCCTGCTTTGCTGGTTTATTGTTTATTTTTTGCTCATTGTAACCACAAACTTTTTTTTTTTGTAGTAAGAGATGTGATATTTTTGCTTTGTGTGTGATCTGTACATTGTGGAATATTCTCTTCTCACTTAAAGTATTTCATGTTATTGCAGTTCTCTTTTCTTGAAGCATCGGTATGGCGTTGGTTATACCCTAACCTTGGTGAAGGTCTGCTCCAATTCATTTAAGATTTGTGGACTTCATCTTCCTGATTTCTAGTCTCTCATTTTTCCTTTGTTCTCTCATCAGGCTGCATCTAGCACCTCTGTAGCTGCTGACATTGTTCATCGACATGTTCCATCTGCGACACGGTTAAGTGATGTATTCTTCGTTCCTAATATTATCAATGTTTCATCGTTGTCAAGTAAAATCCAGTTTTGAAATCTGTTCTTTTTGCTGCCCTTATTCCGTCCATTAAGTTAATTGCTTTTTTTTTTTTTTTTTTGAAGGATGAAAATTTTATTAAAAACAAAAACAGCAAAGGGTTTTCTGAAAATTTTCTTATTTGATTCATAGAGGGTAGCTGATTTATTTGTTGGATCTTTTGATCCTGAAATTATGTATCATACTATGTCTTGATACCTAGATGTTTTGTTTCCTTGGCCATACATGTTTATAGATTATTTGTGAGTCTTGCTTATATTTGTTTCCCTTTCTCAAATACTATTACTCTTCCTTGTGGATATGTTCATCTATATATGAATATTGTTAATATTTGTTTTCTTATTTAATCTGAAATCAGCTGGGGCCTTTCTTCTGCCTTTCCAGGTTGGTACCGAGGTTTCTTTTAGACTTCCTCTAGCATCATCATCTGCGTTCGAGGGCATGTTCCGGGAAATTGAGAGCTGCATCAAAAGACCTGGCACTTATGGGGGAAGCAGCAGTAATGAGGATGAATGCTCTTTTGGCATTGAGAGTTATGGTATCTCTGTCACAACATTGGAGGAGGTGTTTCTGAGAGTTGCAGGATGTGATTTCAGTGAGATTGAAAACATTGACCATAATAAGGCTCATTCTGGACCTGATGCTGTGGTTTCTGAAGTAGCCCATTATTATCCTCAAAAGAAAGCCCCCGATTTCAAACCAGTTTTTGGGAATTATAAGAAGCTTTTGGGAATGATATTTTCTACTGTGGCGAGAGTTTGTAGTATAATTTTTACTACATTTTTCAGCTTCATAACCTTCTTAAATGTTCAATGCTGTAGCGTTGGAATCATTACAAGGTCTACATTTTTGCAACATTCCAGTGCTCTACTAAAAAAGAGGGCTATCTCTGCTCGTCGAGACCGAAGGACAGTTGTTTTCCAGCTTCTTATCCCTGCTGTCTTCTTGTTTTTTGGGCTTCTTTTTCTCAAGCTTAAGCCACATCCTGATCAGCAATCAGTGACCCTTACAACATCCCACTTTAATCCTTTGCTACGAGGGGGCGGTGGTGGTGGACCAATTCCATTCAATCTATCTTTTCCCATCTCAAAAAAGGTTCCTTTTGTTTTGAAGATGCCTTTCTTTTCTTCTTTGACAGCTTAATGTTATAGAGTTTTGCTAGGGCCACGCACTTCTTTCATGAGCTTGTATACATGCCGTAAATGCCACCTGGTGTGTGTGGAACATCCTAGCCATACATCAGATTGACCCCAACGTGTAAATGACCTTGGCCAATAATAGGCTGATCAACTCATCTGTCGAGCCACACACGAGTGAAATCAATTGACTGTTGAAAAGAAATTGCAAGCATTCCATACTGAAGGTTGACGTGTGGCCTACCTGTTGAATGGACACCTGATTTTTGGGCCAGATCATCTATGTGGTTGGTTCCACCTGATGCACCAGTCGGATGTTCCACAAACCTGCAAGTTTCGCATGCATCTTAACGTAAAAGCATCTTGAGTGGCACATGTGGGCCTAGCAATTTTTTGTTGTTATATATCATAGTTTGTTTCGTTGCTTGGTATCAATTGGCTTCCCAAGACTGAATACATTTGTCAAAACATTATTAACTATGCAGGTTGCATGCTATATTAAAGGGGGTTGCATTCAGGAATTGACACCAAGGACATATAAGTTTCCTGATCCAGAGAAGGCACTTAGTGATGCTATTGATGCAGCAGGCCCCGTACTGGGTCCTGTCCTAATTTCGATGAGTGAATTTCTAATAACTAGCTTGAATGAATCATACCAGTCCAGGTGTGTTGATTTGAACTTATGATACTCTAATACATTCAGTTGCATGTATTGCCAATATGTACTAAAGAGTTTATTTTAGTCCAATCATGCGATAAGTGATGCCTTATTCTCCGATTTTGTTAGGATGGTCTGTTTTCTATGTTTTCCATAGGAAATTTGAAGCTATTATTTTAGCCAATCATTTGCTGAGAAACATGCATCGTTGCGTAAAAGAATGGATCATGATGTCATCCCTGTGTTTTCAATCTTTTGTTCTATACTCTTATTTGTACCTTGAAACCAGATTCCAACTTGCAGAGTTTCCTTCCACTCCCGATTTGTGAATTCTTTCCGGAATAGAGCTAGATTCTCATGGTCTTGATGTAGTTGCTTTCGACTAGTTTTCAATGATCCTATTCAGGGCCTCAGGCACAGTTACAAATATACCCTCATAAGGTAATTAATTATTTGGATGGACACTCATTTCAAACAGTCATTGGGTACAAGTATTTTTAGGACTGTGTCGATCATCATCATCATTATCATCATCTAAGCTATTGGTTGCCTACATGAATCCTATTCTGCGATTCATCTCTATCAAGGCCCGTAACTTCAGTTAGACAATAGGTCATCAAGTCTTTTCTTACTAGCTCCACCCTCGTCCTTTTGGTCCTTCCCCTTACCTTTTTAGAGCCTTCAACTTGTACCAACTCACTCCTAACCGGTGCAATTCTTGGTCCCCATTGCATATGACCAAATCATCTATGTCTACCTTCCCTCCCTTGAATGCTTTCATTTCTAATTCTATCATTTTCCTGCTATTCATCCATCTCAACATCCTCATTTCTGCAAGACTCATCCTATGAACATGTTGTTCCTAACTGCTCCACATTCTGTCCTATGAAGCATGTCTTCTACCCTGCTCAAATTCCAGCTTGAGTGGTATGTGAACATCATGTAAAACTCCATACGCACATTCCATTTCTTCTACCCTGCTCGAATTCTATGGGCAACATCCTTCTCGATCTCTCCACTCTCATGAATTATTGGCACAAGATATTGAAAGCGGTAATTTTCTTGGTCAACAATCTGTACTAATTCCTCATTTCCACTCCTATTGTTACTAAAATTGCCCTCCGCATACTTTTAGTTTGACTAATTTTAAATCCTTTAGATTCTAAAAACACCCCTCCATAAATCTAGTTTTGTGTTTATGCCCTCCCATGTCTTGTGAATCCAATATGAAATGAAATGAATACTCATATACTCATCTTTTTTTCAGTCACAAGCAATTTCATTGCCTACATTCACAACAACCTCTTTTGTTGTTTAGTCCTAACAGTTTTGTTAAAGTCCCTTGATATACATTGATATGCCATCTTTTAACGGCTCGAGCTTTAAGAGCAAGTGGTTGTTTGGCGTGGTATCAAAGAGTAAGGTCAAGTGTTCGAATCCTAGGAGCAACAAATATGCCTCCATTAATATATTCTCCTACGGTGGGGCAAGCCCGTCCTGTTTATGGTGTGAGTGTGAGTGTCCCTCCACCTGGTTTGTTTATGGTGTGAGTGTTTCTCCACCCTTACTTGGTATGTTCATGTGCAGAGTTACACCCTGCACGTGTAGGGGAGTGTTAAAGTCCTTTGATACACATTGATATGCCATCCTCTAACGGCTTGAGCTTTTAGAGGAAGAAAGAGGAAAACTTGAGAGAGAATGGGATGCATAAGCAGCCCCACACGCCCCATCTTTTGTTTTATTATACTAAGGCTTTCACTTTAGAGGTGAAATTACAAGAATAACCTCATTACAAGAAGCACACTACCAAAGAGCTAAAGACCCATGTACACACAACCCCAATGCATAAAGACTGTGAGCCCAATCAAGCTGACGACACGTTTGATCACGTGTGCACACGTCACATGTGTCCACACATGTGATCATGTCACACGTGTGACCATTCTAACACTCCCCCTCAAGTTGGAGCATACATATCATAATGCCCAGCTTGTCAAAAAATCTGTCTAAATGAGCTTGACTTAAAGCCTATGTGAACATGTCGGCAACTTGTTCTTTAGATTAAATAAACGGGGTTGACATTTCCTTGTTTGCGACTTTCTCTCTGATGAAGTGACAGCCCACTTTAGTATGCTTGGTCCTCTCATGATAAATTGGATTATTGGCGATATGTGATGCAGCTTAGTTATCACAATATAGATTCATGGGAGTATCAACCACAAAACCTAACACATCAATGTCTTCAACCACACAAGTTCACACGTGGTATGGGCCATACCCCTATACTCTGCTTCTGCACTAAAACGAGCAACGACTCGTTGCTTCTTGCTTCTCCAGGTAACAAGATTACCTCCTACAAAGGTACAATAACCTGTGGTGGATCGCCTATCTGAAGGAGATCTAGCCCAATCTACATTAGATAATCCTTCCAGTCTAAGGTATCCATTTCACTTGTAGAGAGTTCCACAGCTTGGGGCGCCCTTCAAATATTTAAGTATGTGGAACACAACTTCCATATGAGATACATGAGGGGCTTGCATAACTGACTAACTACAATGACTGGATAAGTAATATCCGGTCATGTAATGGTTAAATAAATCAATTTACCAATCAACTGGTGATATTTGCCTGGTTCATTAAACATGTCTTCTTCCATCTGTACTTAACTTAGAGTTTGTGTCCATGGGAGTTGTAACTGGATTAGCCACCAGTAAACCTCTCTTCTAACAAGTCCATAACATATTTCCTTTGCGATAAATTAATTCCTAATTGTGATTGAGCTGCCTTATTACTCAGAAAGTATCAAAGGTAGCCTAAATCCTTTGTACAGAAGTGTTGCTACTAGAATTTCTTCAACTCAGATATGCCTTTACCATCGTTTCCAGTAATGGTGATGTCATCCACGTAAATAAGAACTCAAGTGCCATTCTCACTCTGCGTAACAAAGACTAAGTGATCAGTTTGACTGCATTTCATCCCAAACTGCATTATCACGTTACTGAATTTGTCAAACCACGTGCGTGGAGACTGCTTTAACCCATAAATTGATTTTCTTAGCTGACAGACTTTATCAAACTCCCCCTAAGCAACAAAGTCAAGTGCTTCCTCCATGTACACTTCTTTAAGTAAATCACCATGAAGAAACGCGTTCTTTACATCCAGTTGATATAGGGGCCAATCCAAATTTGCAGTAATAGAAATCACCTCAGGAATTGAATCAAGCTTGGCCACTGGGGAGAAGGTTTCAGAGTAGTCAACTCCAAACGTTTGATTATACCCTTTTGCCACCAACCAGGCCTTTAAAAGATCCACAGTGCCATCAGACTTGTACTTCACTGTATACAACCATCTGCACCCTACCGCACATTTCTTTGCTGGTAACTTAGCCAAAGTCCAAGTACGATTTTGATGAAGCGCAACCATTTCTTCTTTCATAGCTCTTTTCCACCTATCAGTATGAAGAGCCTCTTGAAACGATTGATGGACAGACATAGACGACAAGGACAAAGCAAACTGTTGAAATGAAGCTGATAGACCATTCAAGGAAACGAAATTGGAAATAGGATGTAGAGTACAAGAATGTGTACCCTTTTGAATAGCAATAGGTTGGTTAGCTTCATTAAGCAAGTCTAGGGGAGACTGAATAGGAGGATCTTCAGACGGATTGGTAGGACTGGTGAAGGGCACTGTTACCAGGCACTTTGGTACTTCTCTTGGAACATCTGGAGTAGACCTGCAATGGTGGGGGATTTGGATGTGACTTGTTGGCTTTGCTTTTCAGGTAAATCTGTGTCCGTCACCATCAGAAGGGTGATAAGAGTTTTGGAGAATTGCAATATCTTCCCCTTGTTTGAGAAATATAGATTATTTTCAAAGAAGGTGACATTTGTGGACACATTTTGTCTACTGGTGATTAGGATTATAGCATTTGTAGCCATGCTGAGTATTTGAGTACCCTAGAAGCACACACTTTATAGGTTTTGGGTTCAAACTTATCTGAGACATGATCAAATTGATGTACAAAACATACACATCAAAAAATTTTAAGAGGAAGAGGAAAAGGATGCTGGGGATAGAGGACAGAATAAGGAGTTTTACCTGCTAATACTGACGAAGGCATCTGATTTATAAGATAAAATGCAGCTAAAAGAGCATCACCCAAAGTATTATGGTGGTTTATCCTTCCGGATAAGCTGATGGTTTAGGTTGCTCTCCATGCTCAATGCTTGTCATGTTAGTTCACCGTTAATGCTAATTTGCACATGTTTTCCAATTGAATCATTAGCTGACACATCCATGTTTATCATGGCAAGAACATTTGATTAATCTTCTTCTAATTGTATATGATGGCATGTGGTTTACAAAAAGACAATGCCATAGAGGACAAACCAATTGGTAAGGAAGATTATGCAACGAAAATAGCAGAATCAAGTGAGTAGGACACTTGGAAGCCATATTTTAATTCCCTGAGACAGGAGTTGACCGGCTGTAAGATCCTTCACAAAGAATGCTTTATCATTGAATTCAAAGTAACAATGGAAACCTTTATTGGGTTGAAGTAGATATGAGATTCATTTGAAGATGGGAAACATTCAAAACACTTGGTACAGTGAACCTACCACTGGTGGGGTAATGGAAGAGGATACAGTATGAGTACCATTGTCGACAATAAAAGTGGAGCTGGTGTAAGGAGTAAGTTGAGAAAGCATGCTAGGATCCATGATCATGTGAGAGGTAGCACGGTTAAGGTGCCAATCCGGATTAGAGGGGGTAGCAAGAGAGAGATTAGAAAAGCTATTAAGTGCACGTGGAAGCTAACGGGACTGAAAAAGTGAGTCATAGAACACAACATGATCATATGGGGGTTTGTACACAGAAGCAGGCATAGAAGGTAGACAGGACACTATAATGCCGAGTGACTAGGATACTGACAAGGTTCGTACACAGAAGCAGTCATGGAAGGTAGACAGGGACACTCTAATGCTGAGTGACTAGGACACTGACAAATCAAACAATCTTAGGTTGAGAAAGGGAAACATAAGGAATGTTGCCAGGCTAGAAATAGGTTGACTGATAACCACCATCTTGGCCACCATGCCTGTAGTCGAATCACAACATCTTCTAGTACCATGGAAGAAACCATGGCTGCCATCTTGGTCATCTTGCTGATCATTGTGACCCACGCAACTATGACCATCAAAGTGACCACCATTGCGGCCACCTCCATGACCACTGCCATGACCATGCTGAGCAATAAAAGATGAAGCCGTGCTGGACTCTGACATAGTGCAATGTTGAGGGTGAACCTGATGGAGAAGAATGGCAGGTGACTTTATGATGGTTGGTATTGGAAATGCAAGAGGAGAGTCAATAAATGACTCATATTCATGCTCAAGATATTGCATTGTCAGTGCAATTGTCTGCATCAGAGTCAAGACAATCAATAGTGGTGAGTTAATCACAAATTCTCTTTGGAGATGGAGGAAGAGCTACAATGAAGAGAACGAAGCTATTGCTTTAGATGGAGAATGCATGCTTGAGATTGGTGGGTAAAGGTGGTCTCAAGATGAAGCCTGCTGGACAACACATACTATGGTTCTGCCAGACAACACATAGTATGGTCAGACAAACAACCTGTCCATGTAGTTTCTTAGTAAGAGTGGCATGAATGCCATGCAATATGAATTAATTCCCACCGCCAGATTTCAAATGCTGGGTTGGAAATGGAGTCGGGTAAAAGACGAGGAGAAGGTAAAAGGGAGCTATTAATAAATTTCTTGAGTCCTTGTAGATGAATGAGATGAAGAAACTGAATTTTCTCCAAAGAAAATTGTGGTCTGTCAGTTTAGTGGAAGCTGGGATGGCCATATTTGAAACAGATAGAATAGGAAACTGAAATAAAATGTAGTATGGAAATTGTTTTGTTTTGTTTTGTTTGTGCTTCTTTTTTAATGATATTAGAAAACTTGTGTTCTAAGCTTGGTATTCGATCACTTCTATATGCTGAAGGTAACTAATGTTGATACCAATTACTGCACAGATGCTTATAACATAAGTTTCAATGATTTCCTATTTTATGACGTTCATTATTTCTAAACTCCTATAGTTTCCCCATGCTAATGAAATATGGGATGGGATACCTGTATTGGAATCCGTTTCCTAGATTTTTGGAAATACTTTGTCGTATTTGTGGTCCCCCATATTTTTGTCCACATCCTTAATCATATCTGGGCAGCACAGTGCTAAGTTTTATATGCAATGTTAAGTTGTTGGATATTTATTGGTTAGTGATCAGTTTTTGCAGTGCTTATCTTTCATTCTTAAGTTTTCCTCTCATATATTCTCATTCTGATCTCATGTCTCCATTTGAAGGTATGGCGCAATTGTGATGGACGATCAGAATGATGATGGTAGTTTAGGATACACTGTACTTCATAACAGTTCTTGTCAGCATGCAGCTCCAACGTTTATTAATTTGATGAACAGCGCAATTTTGAGGCTTGCTACTGAAAATGACAACATGACGATTCAAACTCGCAATCACGCATTGCCAATGACAAGTTCTCAGCATTCACAGCATCATGTAGGGTACTTTCTTATCATGATGATGGATATTTATCTTACCATTCAAGTTTCCATTTTAAAGAAATAATTCTACCAACATTGTATTATTATTATTTTTTAAATAGTTCTATGAGAAAGTTGATTCAAGGAATGTAGTGTGCCATCCAGGACAAACAAGGATCCATCTTTTTTATGTCAAGTGGGACGCTGATTTTCAAACGATATGTATTTTTTTGCAGGAAATCAATTCATTTATACAACTTAGCATCTCAAACATAGCTGACCAAACTGTCAAGTCCACCTATTTTATTCGTGTTTTTTGTTGGATATTGTATGTTTAGGAGTATCAAGAATCATTCTATATCTTCTTTCAAGATGGAAATGGATCTCTGTGTGCTTTTTAAGCTACTCATTTAACAATAAGATCATGACAACAAAATGATCTGTATCTTATTTTTATACCTATAATTAATATGGATGTGTGGCGCTACTTGATATTCTTTTGTTCTGTACATTGCTTGGTTTTAACTTGTAACACGTCAGCTGGTCCAAAGCCTTGTTGAAGGATGATTGATGTCTGGTGGGCAGGTGATCCTCAAAACTTTTTCATATAAACCACGAGAAATATAGAATAGTGAAAGCGGATTCCTCATGTTTAAATCATATCAAATCAGTGCCAAAAAGTTGGAAATGATTGATTCTTCATGTTTTGCATGGAAAATCAAGGATTTGAACCTTCAATTTCGAGATTTGATGGTAGGTGGTCCAATTTGGGGAAATTTGAGGAAAATTTGATAATTCCTCAATTTCTCACAAATTGGTTGCAATTTTACTGTCCAATCACGAAATCAAACATGTATGAGGCCTGATCTATTGATTCATGTGGTCTTGGAGAATTTTTGGAAAAAAATTATTTTTAAATTCAAAATAGCTAAAAAATATTAAAAATATTTTTTGTTGAAATTCCACTTCTATCAGTAGTCATTTAGGCCAAATTTTAGAGTATGTTGAAGTGTTTGATGAAATCATCATCACACACTCTAATTTTGAGATTTGGGGGTAGTTAGTCCGATTTGGGGAAAATTTAAAATTTCCGCAATTTCTCCTAATTTGCTTGCAATCATACTGTCTAAATACGAAATCAAGCATGTATGAGGCCTAATCTACTGATTCATGTTGTTTTGGAGATTTTTCGGAAAAAAATATTTTTTTAATTAAAAAATAATAAAAAATTATTGAAAAATAATTCTAGTTTTATACTTCTTCTTTTGCTTGTGAATGTATTGTTTGTGTTTCCGTACATGTCTTCTTACATTTAGATGAATAGATTTTGAATATGCTTGCCAATGTTGTCAAAATCGTTATCGTTTTGCAAATGTAATGGGGGTTGAATTGTATTGAATCGCAAATCATATCGTAAATTGTAAGATTGTTCATGATAATTCTTAAAAGTTTGAAGAAAAAAATGAAAGGTATAATTTGATTTGTAACCATCATTCCACAATACATATAATTCAACATGATCTTAACCATTCATAAAAAGACATTCTAGACAAGTCATGCATCAACTTGGTGTTTCGACCAATTAAGAAGTAAGAAAACATAAAAGAAAGCTCCATGATTTAATTCGAAGAGAATATATATCATTTAATCTCTTATAAAGAGAAAAATAAATAATTTACCTTTTCTAAACGATTCTTAAAGCCTCCGTCAAATTAAAAACATAAAATGGAAGTCAAATGAAATTTAAAATAGTAGAGAACAAGTATTGCTGGAATCGTAAATTGGGATTTGAATCGTAAATTGTAGGATTTAAATCATAGAATCGTAGGATTCATATAAAAAGGGATTCAGGGGTGGGATTCAAGTCGTTTTGCTTAAGATTCGACTCAAATTGTAAATAGTAGGATTTTGACAACACTAATAGTTGCATCAGCGCATAGCTTAGGATCCTGTACAAAGGAAGCCTATTATGTGCACTTGTTTTTTTTGTGATGTTATGATTTAAAAGTGTGTATTAATGTCTTTTTTTAACAATCCTTAAAGTTTCATTGAAAAATTCGACCAATTTCCTTATGTTTCCCCATGTTTCCCAAAAACTGCGATAAATTCCTTGATGCGAATGATATATCCCATGCGATAACTGATATCTATCTGTATCCCAAGGGTGCGATACGTAATGTGATGCTGATACGGTAAACACTAATCCCAACAACACTGCCCAAAGTGTAGAAGGAAAAATGGACACAAATGGTTCTTTGTATTCCTCTCTAGTCTCTCTTGGCGTTTTCAGTGATGTTCTTGTTTGGCTGAACAAATCTCTGTACTTACTCCAGTCAACTTGTCGCTCATTTTCAAAGCTAGGATCCATTGTATTATGTCGATGGCTGCATTCAATCACCAACACGTCCTACTGAGTTCCGTCTTTTGAAGATTCGTTACAGTACCTCACCACGCTTACCAGCATTGGGTAAAGAATAAACAAATCTTTCGTTGGATTGTGCTGCTAAAATGGACTGTTCTTACTTGAGTTGTCGGGCTGGAGACTTCTAGTGCTTATGGATGGCTCTTGAAATGTTCTTTCCTGAATCCTCTAAAGCTTGTGCTATCCTACTCTAAGTTCCATCACCAAAATTCTAGGCATGACGAATCTTATATTTCGATTATTTTTGTCAGCTCAAGAATTTATCAATGTATTAGTTTCTATTAATTAACCAGTTTTAGATGAGGAAAAAATTCTTATTCCCTGAATGTTCTTTGGTCTAAGTATGACTTGTTATTTCTTTAGGGTTTTATGTCCATTTCCTACTTTCGATGATCTTTAAGCAATTGTTCTTAAAAATAAATAAATAAATATATAAACAGCAATCGTTCTTAAGAAAGAGGCTTATGTCTCTCCTTCCTCTTTGCAATATATGCTGTCCTCTTCTGCTTCTGTTTCCTGGTGTGGTAGAGGTTCACATGGTTGTTATCCTGGTCGAGGTGCTCTTCATGGAGGATGTTTAAGTTGTGGGAAGTTTTGACTTTTGATTATGGTCATGGTGGATGGACACCATTTCAGCAAGTTGAAGTTACCTGTGGAAATTTTCCTATTAACACTATCTATTAGGCCCAATATCGTTACATTGATGGATCATGATGGCACAAAAATGTAGTTAATGAAAAGAAAACACAGATTTACATGCTTTGTCAGTGTATGGACATGCCATGTCCAAGGGGAAGATGATTGTAGATTTTTCACTATGTAAAACTTTTGAATTACATCAAGAGCCACCTCTAGATCAGGTTTTGTAAATGCTTACTCATTATCCCGCCCCTTCGACATGGCATGTCTAAGTGTGTGGACATGCCATGTCCAAGGGGATGACGATTGTAGAGTTTTCACTATGTAAAACTTTCTAATTACAATCAAGAGCGCCTCTAGAGAAGGTTTTCTAAATGCTTAACCATAATCCCACTCAAACTACCTTTCAAAAAAAAAAAAAAATCCCCCTTAGACTCTGGTACATATTTCCTATAGCGCAAATACATCTGGCCTCACCCTTATACAGTACACCTTCCGATCAAATTGTAGAAAGCACAAGATAGTTGATGATATTTTTAGCTTTTTTTTATTTTTTTATTTTTTTATTTTTTTTATAGTGATGAAGTGAGTTTGTTCCTAAAACCTTTGTTACGTTTGTTGCTGACAGTGGAATTACTAAGCAATTCTCATGATATACCAAACTGGAATTCTGGAGAGAAAACATAGAAATGTAACAGATATGAGATTAACACTTCTCTTTCAATGCAAGATTCTGACCACTTTGTGGTTGAGGCTTTCCTAACAACAACATATCTGATCAATCTCCTGCTTACTATTCTAAAAAATTTCCCTACGAGATACCCTTTGGCACACATACTGATTATGCCTTTCTCCATGGCTCTGGTTATGCATGCTACCCAATGCGACTACCATCTCTCTTCACAAGCTTGCCACTAAGTCAGAGAAGTATGTTTCATTGGATACAACTATGCTCCTAAGGGTTATTGCTGCATTGATTCTTGCCAGAAAGAAAGTGGTTTCTCAACAGTACTTTCTCCTTTCTTTTTTGGAATGACATCCACATCTGGTGAACTGTCTTCCATAAAATATTCATCACCACCTATTGGGCGCTTCCCTATCCGACCTCTACTAACCACTCCTGTGTAAAATCTTTTGGCTTGTTCGCAACATCTTCATTATTGTCCTCATCAACATCTTCATGATTGTCCTCATCAACATCTTCAACTTCATTGTTCTAAGCACTATTGAAAAGAAAATCGTAGTCTACGTGTTTTTTTTCTTCCAAGAATAGAAAATCCTACAATTAAGAAATTTGGAAGTCATGATTTAAGTAAGCTATGGAACATCTTTAATAATAATAATTGATGTGAAAGAATTACGAGGAATTGATATAATAATAATAATTATGTGAAAAAATTACAAGGAATTGACATTTGCAGTGTTTGAAGTAATGGTATCGTACTATGTATCACACCCTTGGGATATGGAAATTTCGTGGGAAATGTTGGGGAGTATTGCATGTATCATATAATATATCATATTCTCAGGGAAACATTAGGGAAACCAAAAGAAATTAGTGGAATTTTTCAATGGAACTTTAAGAGATGTTCAAAGAGACATGATACACATTTAGAACTCAAAACATTATTAGAAAAACAGTAAAAAGAAAAGAAAACTGTAAAAAACTAGATAGACAAATAGATGATTACCCACTTAAACACATTATAGTGATGGGGACATCAGACCATCACGTTCCTTTTCTCGAGTGTACCAGCGTAGGAGATGTGTTACACCCATCTTGTTGTGGTTCGATGACGTTTGAGGAGCACACGAGGAGCATGTGAAAGGTGTAGAGCAGACTTTTGGGTTCTGTTGGATGGTCCAACAGAACACAGTCGAACTTTCCGACGCTTCGTTGGACCGTCCGACTGCGCGCGTGGACTATTTTATTTGGAGCATCGTTTTGTTTTTGTTTTTTTCTTATTTAGTCACTTTAGTGCACTTTTTCTATACATGGATTATATAAGCTTTGTTAGAAACCCTATTTTTCATTATGTGATTACCAATATTGAGAGAAAACTTTTCCTTGCTTGAGATGATCATGAAGCCTCCTGTGATTGGAGCTTCTTTGGTGTGATGCCGATTATCCTTCTTCTATCTTTCTTCTCTTCTTCTTATCTACAATTTCAGGTATTTATTATTGTTGTTTTTCATCCGTTTGAAGGCTCTTTAATCTTCTCTTGAATCTAAAGCCAAAACCCTTCAATCCTTGAATCCCTTTGATTCGGCATAGTCCCACATCCCCTTAATCTTTATTTTTCCCCAAAACCCCAACTCTTCTCCATTCAAATCCTTAAAACATAACCTAATCTCACAACACTTTCAAATCTAAACATCCCTTTTTACCCAAACCCAATTTTTAGCTTTCCCATAGCCTTAAATCCAGAAATCCCTAATTCTTAAATCACCTAAATCCTAACCCTAACTCTAATTCCCATTAAACCCTAATTTCAGTTATACCCTAGGAGCCCTAGACCATTTTCCTTTGATTTTAGGATTAACCCTATGCTTGGACGTAGAAGTTCTACCTTCCAGCCTTTGAGATTTTGTAGTTCTTTCATTACATGTTTGTAATTTTTGGTTGTGGTGCATGATTTCTTGCTTATTTGAATTTCCGCACATGTGATTTGAGTAGTTTTAATTTAATTATTCGCTGTTATACATTTCCACGTAGTTTCATTCCACATCATATTAATAGGCCCATTGTCCTATGTCAGATAGTTTTCATTCTTTTAGGGGACAAATCTATGAGTCGTTAGCAATTTATGATGCAGTTATGTCCAATATAAGTTCATATTATTCCAAAGTCATACAACACAGGTAATAAAAAAAAAAAAAAAACCATACAACTAGGTTTGCACAACGAGGGGTGCTATTGTTTGAAGTTTGGGTGGCATCTTTTTCTGAGTACTGGTGTAATAGGGGTAGAGTAGGTATTAGAATCAGTGTTCTAAATATCAGTATCGTGTTACGTATCGGTTATCGCACGGGATATATCGTTTGTATCGGGTAATTTATCGCACTTTTTGGGAAACATGGGGAAACATTGGGAAAATGGTTGAATTTCTCAATGAAACTTCAGGTATTGTTAATAAAAGACCTTAATACACACTTTTACATCATAACATCTCAAAAACGAAGTGCATATAATATGTTTCTTTCGTATAGGGTCTTAAGCTATGTGCTGTCTGATTGAACTAATGCAACTATATTCAAAATGAATGCATAACATTTAGAGTGTATGTGATGATCATTTCATCAAATGCTCCTAAATACTTAGCCTCAATTGATGGGTAGTTGAAGGGAAATTTTGATTTTTTTTATTAAAAAATGATTTTTATTTTCGAAAATTGACAAGGACTTGACAAATCAGTAGATCAGCCCTCATACATGCTTGATTTCATGTTTGGAGTGCAACATTGAAAGCAATTTGGGAGAAATTAGGGAATTATTGAATTTTTCCTAAATCAGACCACCTACGCTCAAATTTCAAAATTAGAGAGTATGTGATGATCATTTCATCAAATATTCCTAAATACTTTGAAATTAGTCTTAATTGACAACCGGTGGAAGGAAAATTTCGAAAAAAAAGATGGAGAACATGAAGAACCAATGGATATTGAAATCAAAGCTCCCAACTCCATGATTTTTCATGCAAAACATGAAGAACCAACGGATTTGTAACCATTTGACACTGATTTCACATAATTTCGACAAGAAAAAGGGATCGGAAATTGAAAATGCTCACCGGATTGAACATGTGGGATATATCGGCACTACTTGTGCATTTCGTATCGCATAGGTGGGATACAAGATATATCTTGGGATACATTGGCCAATTTCGTTGATATTTAAAGCATTGATTAGAAGTAGTAGGATTATGGAGTTAATGACCCACAAATAAAAATGGAATGTGGAATCAGATGGTCATTTGGAAGAAACAAAGAAAACAGTTCAGGAAAGACAAAGGTCTAGTAGGAACACGAGTATAAGAGAGCTATGGGTAGATAAGTAAAATCACAATTAATTAATAAGATATGATGAGGAAGTTATAGTATAAGTGATTAAAAGACAATTCCATGGTTGAAAGCTACAATGAAGATGAGATGTGAAGTAGAAAAAATAATCAAGAGAAATCTATTCATTAAGTTCTCTATGTGGAAGATGCAAGAGGGAAATATCACAGATATTGTGACATCATCACATCGTCATCATCATCTAAGCCTTATCCCAATTATTTACATGAATCCTCTTTTGCCATTCCACTCTTCAGTTGGATCCCTTTTCTTACAACCTCCACCCATGTCCTTTTGGGCCTTCCCCTTGCTCTTTTAGAGCCTTCAACTTGCATCAAGTCACTACTCCTAACCAGCACCTATCATCATGTCCTTTTGGGCCTAAGAAAGCTTATCAACACAACGGTTTGGAAAGGTCTCTTGAAGTGCTTCAAAGTTGGGTCTTTAGATATTGTAATTTCACACATCATGTTCTCGGCAGGCTAGTATTTTTTCCAATACTGAAATGAGTTAAATTCAATCCATTACCATTTTTTCGATGCTTTGAAGCACTTTCAGTTCTTTGGATCAATCTCAGGAAAAGCATCATGGTAGGGGTTGGGGGTCTCGCATTCGTTGTTGGAGGGTTGATTTGCTTTTGAATTTCAAGGTAGTAGTTTCCCTGTAAATACCTTAGTCTCCAGCTTATGGCATTCTCGAGAATGGTGGAAAGATTCGAGAAATGATTGACCATGTGGAAGAATCCTAATTGTCTTAATTAGGACCCAATGGTAGATTGAGACCATTCTAGATAGTTTTTTCCACAAACACTTGAGTATATTGATCTATAACCCCAAATTAATTATACTACTGTTGAGATTTAGACTCGTCTGTTAGGGGGATTAGGAACCAGAGATAGAATAGTTGTTATCTAGCAACCCTATTGTCTGCTACTAAGATTGGGTATGTGCAACCAACACATAACCTAGATCATTAAGATTTATTGCAGTTATAGGGAAAACAATCCTCTTACAAGTGATGTACCAATGAGAACAAAATAATTCTTAAAAACAGAAGCGATGTAGTAAACCAGTGCATTTGCAAGATCCATTCCTCATGTAGGAATAGAACTAGATCAGTGATAGATTTGCCTCTTTCTTCAACACAGACCCTTAAAATTTGTAGTAGAAGCTTTCAACGACCGGACCCAATCGTCGGAGCTGAGAACAAGATCGAAAGCGCAACTTCTCATTCGAAGCATGAAAGTGGTCAGGTCGCTTAGGTCCGGAAGAGATAGGAGTGGCTACAGTGGTTGCTCGAAATCTGTCAAATACGAGCCCCCCAACATCCTTAAATATTCAACCAAGCACCCTTCAGTTTTCAAATAAATTGCTAGAATCTTTTGAGTTCTGTAAAAATAGTGGAAAGAGATGGAATAGAGAAGAAATAGAGAAAAGAGAAGAGAATGTAGAGAGAAGAGAGTGGGCTGAGTTAAGGTTCACACGCCCGCTCTCCTTTTATTTTATTGGAAGTGTCATAATTACAAAAATACCATTAACAACAAAAGCAATAATCTCCTCTATATCGTAGACCATAACAACCCATCTAAGTGGTGTGTGTAGGCCCATATCACATTCATCCACACTCCCCCTCAAGGTAGAGTATAGTTATCGGCTATGCCAAGCTTGGAATATATATGTATAGCCTTAGTGGAACAAAGATCCTTGGTGAACACATTAACAAGTTGGTCCTGATATCGAACATATGGAGTAGAGATTTCGCCACTGGAAACTTTCTCACATATGAAGTGATAGTTGACTTTGATGTGTTTAGTTTTCATGATAAGCTGGATTGTTTGCTATGTGTGAAGTAGCTTGATTGTCATAAATTTGCATAAGTAGGTGTACTGTAAATTCCATTTCTTGTAACAATTTTTTGATCCACATCGGCGCATAGGGGGTATGTGCCATTGCTCTGTACTCTGCTTTGGCACTCAGTCGGGCCACCACACTTTGCTGCACACTCGACCAGGCCACCACACTTTGCTTCTTAATCTTGCATGTGACTAGATTTTCTCACACATGTACAATATCCAATAATGGATCGTCTATCTACCAAGGAACCTGCCCAATTTGCATTTGTATATCCCATGATGTGAAGACATTCCATTTATACAAAATTCCTTGACCTCGTGCTCCTTTCATGCAAAATTCGAATAACTGCTTCCATGTGAGGTACTCTTGGATAACTCATGAATTGGTTTACCATGCTCACTGCATAGGGTATGTTTGGTCGAAAAATAATTAAGTAAATAAGTTTTCAAACCAATCTTCTATTCCTCCCTGGATCCTTTACTGTATCTCCTTGATCACTTACAAGCTTGTGACTATGATTCATTGAAGTGTCAAGTAGCATGGTCCCAGGAAGACCTGTCTTCATGAGTAAATTCAGAACATATTTCCATTGAGATAGATTAACTTCTTTGGATCTGGCTTCTTCTATATCAAGGAAGTATCGAAGATCCAGAACTTCTTTGGATCTGGCTTCTCCCCTTGCTGTCTCTTCCAGTAACAACAATATCATCCACATAAACTACAAGCACAATGAGACTTGAGATACCATTCTATACAAAAATGGAATGGTCAACATGACTTAGAACAAGGCCATAGTTTAATACAACCATGCCGAACTTGTTAAAACCTTGCACGTGGAGAGGTTTACAGATTACACACTTTCTCAAATTCCCCCTAAGTGACAAATCCAAGAGGTTGCTCTATATAAACTTCCTTTGTAAGATCACTAGGAAGGCATTTTTTACATTGAGTTGGACGAGGGATTGACCATGATTAACAGCTATCGATAGTATAATCCAAATAGAATTCAACTTGGCCACATGAGAGAAGGTTTTACTATAATCAATACCAAGTGTTTGAGTATATTTACCTTTAAAAAAATTGTTTGAGTATATCCCTCAGTGACTAGGTGAGCCTTCAACCATTCAACCGTACCATTAGGATAAAACTTGATTGTGTATACCCATTTGTAGCCCATTGCATGTTTATCAGTCAGAAGATTGGTTAGTTCCCAAATGTCATTCCACTCTTTCTCCATAGCCTGCTTCCAGACCTCATGCAACAGAGCTTCCTTACATGACTTGGGGACAAAGTGAAAAGACAAGGACAGGGAAAATTGCAGAAATTTGGAGTTAAGCAATGAGTGGAAACATATTTAGAGACGGGATAATCTGTACACATATGCTTACCTTTTCTTAGGGAAATAGGAATATCAATTGTATCTGTAGAACTCACTAGACCATAAATCTCTGAAGTAATGTTGCACGACATCTCATGATCGGCTGTACCTTCTCTTCGTTTTCGTTGTGAGTAGATCTTTAGCTAAGGCATAGTGAGAATGGAAGAGGTAGTAGATAATGGATGCTGGATGTCTTCATTGATCGCAACAAGTATGAGAACAATTTCTATATCAAAGTGTTTGCTATCATTTGAGAAGAACGGTGTAGATTAAAAAACGGTAACATTTGCGCATAAATATTGTCTACAAAGTGATGAATTATAAAAATGATAACCCCTCTCTGTGAAAATACCCAAGAAAAATACATTCAACTCCTTGAGGATCAAACCTATCATAATCAAACTCTAACTGATGGATTACAAACACATTAAAAAAAACTTTAGGAGATAAAGGAAACAATAGAGTATATGGGAACAAAACTTGATGAGGTGATTGACCATTTAAAACAAATGAGGGCATCCAATTTATCAGAAAACATGTTGTGAGTGCTGTATCATTCAAAAAACTCTTGAGGAATATTCATGTGAATTAAGAGAGAATGAGTTACTTTAAGGAGGTGATGATTTTTCTGTTTTGTAACCTCGTTTTGTTGTGGGGTGTGTGCATATGATGCCTAATGCTAGATTCCTATTTCGGAAAAAACTTACTAAAACCTTGGGATATGTACTCCATGACATTATCAGACCAAGAAATAGAAAAAAACTGACTAAAACCTTGGGATATGTACTCTGTGACATTATCAGACCAAAATACAGGCACTTTCAAATTAATCTGATTTTGAACTTCCATGTGGAAAGTCTTAAATATTGAAAATAATTCTAATATATCTTTCATTAAATAAAGCCATGTCATTCTTGAGTAATTATCAACAAATGTAACAAAAGACTTAAACCCATATCTACTAGATACTTTAATTGGGCTCTAAACATCTAAATGAACTAAAGAGAAAGGAACTCTACAACGCTTTTCAACACGTGGTGGAAAGTAGCATGGTGATACTTACTCAACTGACGCGCATCACACTCTAGACATGACATCGATGGCAGGGAAAGAATGACAGCCCAAAGAACCTTCAATGATGGATAACCAAGATGACAATGCTACTGATAAGTGTTGACCGATATTTGAGAGAGAGAGAAGAAGAGAGATTAGGGTTAGAAACCTAATCCTCCATGTTTTTATTATAATAAGGCATATTTGCCTTTTACACTTTACTGCCTAGAAAGATAGAAAATAACATAAAAACCCTTTTTTGTTTCAACACTCCCCCTCAAGTTGGTGCATGAATATCTATCATGCCCAACTTGCCAGAAATCTCACGAAGAGTAGTGGAATTTAGAGCCTTTGTAAATATATCTGCCAACTGATCTGAAGAGCGAACAAAGGGTGTGGAAAGTTCTCCTGAAGCAATCTTCTCTCGAACGAAATGGATATCAACCTCAATATGTTTAGTCCTCTCATGAAGGACCGAGTCCGAAGCGAAATGAATGGCAGCTTGGTTGTCACAATAGAGAGGAATGGTTGAGTCAGAGAATAAACCTAACTCTTTCATGATGGACTTTAGCCAAAGTAGCTCGCAAGTCCCATGAGCAATAACTCTGTACTTTGCCTCTGCACTGGACCTGGAGACAACTTGTTGTTTCTTACTTCTCCAAGTCACCAGGTTTCCTCCCACAAAAGTACAATACCCAGACGTAGATTTTCTATCTGTAGAGCAACCTGCCCAATCCGCATCTGAGAAGCCACATATATTCACATGCCCATGATTCTTGTACAAAATTCCTCGACCTGGACACGTCTTCAAGTATCTTAGGATATGATGGACAGCCTCCAAGTGAGGCTTTCTAGGAGAATGCATGTATCGACTCACAATACTCACTGCTTGAGTAATATGTGGCCTTGTAATTGTCAAATAGATCAATTTCCCAACCAGTCTTTGATACATGCCAGTATCTTCAAGCTTATCACCTATGTCTGCATGCAATGAGTGCTTCTGCTCCATGGGGGAAGGCGCTGGTCGTGAACCCAACTTTCCTGTCTCCTTGAGAAGATCAAGGGTATATTTTCTCTGAGAAATGAAGATGCCCTTTGATGAGCGGGCCACTTCAATTCCCAGAAAATATTGCAGACAACCCAAGTCCTTCATTTTAAACTCCTTGCTTAGTCGATGTTTGGTTTGTTGGATGAATTGCAAATCGTCACCAGTAAGGACAATGTCGTCCACATACACCAACAAAATAGTTCTTCCCTCTGGTCGTGAATGAATGAACACTGTATGATCTGTTTGGCAGCGCTTGAACCCAAAGGAGAGAACTGCAGAACTAAATTTTGCAAACCAAGATCTGGGAGACTGTTTTAAACCATACAAGGCCTTTTTCAGCTTACACACCTTTCCTGACTCCCCCTTAAGCTGAAAACCAGGGGGAAGGTCCATGTACACCTCCTCAGTCAGATCACCATTTAGAAAAGCATTCTTGACATCCAATTGGAACAGAGGCCAATCCAGGTTCGCCGCTAGAGAAAGGATGAGACGAACAGAATTGAGTTTTGCCACAGGAGAAAAAGTCTCAGTATAATCAACTCCAAAAAGTTGAGTGTAGCCCTTAGCCACCAGTCGAGCTTTGTATCTTTCTACAGTACCATCTGCACGGTATTTGATGGAGAAGACCCATTTACAACCAACTGTCTTCTTCCCAGGAGGTAGAGAGATAACATCCCATGTACCACTTTTGTGTAGAGCCTCCATCTCAGCTTCCATAGCTTGTTTCCAAGCAGGTACTGCCAAAGCAGCATGAACAGATCTGGAAATAGTATGAGAGGATATAGCTGCTAAGAATGAACAATAGGATGGTGACAGAGACTCATAACACAAAAAATTGGATACAGGATGCAAAACTGGATGATGACTACGAGTGCGAGTTGCAACAGGAGAGGAAGAGGTACCTGAGGTTAGAGTCGGATCCATTGCCACGGATTGAACTTGAGTTGATCTTACCCGCTGACGAACATAGGTAATGAGTTTCTTCGGTTCACTAGTAGCCGGCGGAGTGACCAATGTAGGTAATGGAAGAGTGGGTGAGGAGCCAAGTTCGACATTAGCACTGTAGAAAGCACGATTCTCAAGAAAGGTGACATCCATGGAAACATAGAGTTTCCTGCATGTGGGATCATAGCACCTATACCCCTTATGTTGCATAGAGTATCCAATGAAGATGCATTTAATTGCTCTGCAGTCAAGTTTGTCTCTGGAAGGACTGGAGTTATGGACAAAACAAACACACCCAAACACACGGGGGGGAATATGGAATAATGGTGAGGATGGAATCAGGATATGCATTGGGATTTTCCCTTGAAGAACACGGGTAGGAAACCGATTTATCAAAAAACAGGCCGTTAGAACTGCGGCTGATCAATATGACTTGGGAACATCCATCCCTAGTAATAGAGAACGTGTAACTTCTAATAAATGGCGATTCTTTCACTCGGAAACCTCATTTTGTTGAGGAGTATACACGCAGGAAAGTTGATGAATAATGCTATTATCCTGGAGATAGTTTGTAAAGGACTTGGATGAATATTCCCCTCCATTGTCAGACCGCAAGGTCTGAATGGAACAACCATATTGATTTGTCACCAGCTTGTGAAAAGTTTGAAACAATGAGAATAATTCATCTCGTCGACGCATAAGATATACCCATGTCACTCGTGAGAAATCATCAATGAAAGTAACAAAGTATTTGAACCCATCAAACGAGGCTACGGGACTAGGTCCCCATATGTCAGAATGGACAAGTTCAAATGCTTTGGTAATTCTATGTTCAACCACAGGGAATGAATTATGAATGTGTTTGCTAACTTGACACACTTCACAACCAGTAATATCATCACTTTTATTTAAATTTGAAATAATCGAGTTCAAGACACGACTTGGAACATGGCCCAATCGAGCATGCCACAAGGTTACAGACTCATTATTTGAAGCAGTAATTGGAGCAGTAGTATCGACAGAAAGACAAGAGCCACTATTACTATTAGTGAATGCCGTCAATAACTCCCCTTGTTTTAGAAAGTAAAGACCATCTCGTTCAAATCCCGTACCAATAATCCTCCTCGTACTCAAGTCCTGAAACATACAAGATTTGGGAGAAAAAGTTATACCGCAATTCAAAGCACGAGTGAGACTACTGACAGAAATTAAATTCGCATGAAATTTTGGAATGTATAGGACATTTGGGAGAATAAGAGAGGAGGATACACGAACAGAACCAATAGATTGTACAGGAGTGGTGCTACCATCAGCAAGACGAACAAACCGAGAACAGGATGTAACAGTAGAAGATGTAAGGAAGTGACGCATACCAGTCATATGGTCAGAAGCCCCAGAATCGATGATCCAAGTGGATGGGGCTGAGGAAGCATGCAGGGCAGTACCTGTGGTTGCAGCGAAGGAAGTGGATGAGGGCTGTAGATCAGAGGAAGGCGTAGTGGATGTAGAAGGATGCAGCGATCTCAGTAGTTCCATAACTTCTGCTCTGGTCATCAATGTAGACTCAGAGGGAGAAGTATTAGGAATTCTGACATTATCCATAGGTTGTTCCTCAACATCTGTAGTGGCAGCATGTGTTGTGGGATAGCCATGTATTTTGAAGCATCGTTCCACTGAATGCCCCGACCGGTTGCAGTGTGAGTACAGAAGTAACGTGAACCTCCACGTCCACGTCCTCGACCACGAACTGAGGAAGTACCACGTGAATCAAAACGGCCACCCCTTCCATTAGGTGAAGTAGTGGAAGATATAAAAGCTGCTCGCTCTTGTGTAGGAGATGACAAAGTAGCAGGCGTGGTCATCACTTGACGACGACTCTCCTCGGTATGAACAATAGAGTAAACTGTCTCAAGCGATGGAAATGGGATCATAGCAACCAGCTGGGTACGAAGGGACTCGTAGTCTGAATTTAGTCCAGCGAGAAACTTGTAAGTTTTGGCTCTGTCTTCATGTTTGCGCACTATTTCGGCACTGCTACTATCCGGTAGTTCACTTAAAGGCTGCAAATAACCCAACTCTTCCCATCTACTCTGTAAGGCTCTAAAGTACTCGGTGACTGACATATTATTTTGAGCTAGTGAGTAGAGTTCTGTCGTCAACTGAAAAATGCGAGGTTCATTTGAGGTCGTCCCGTATGATTTTTGGAGTGCAGTCCATAAGGCTGCGGCACTTTCATAAAAGAAATAAGCAGATGCAACATGTTGTTCCATAGAATTTAATAACCCGCCCATAACAATAGCATTTGCAGACTCCCATGCATCAACTTTTGTGGGATCTGTAGGTTTCTTATTGGCACCTGTCAGATATCCGAATTTTTCTTTCCCAACAACATACATTCGGACTGCTCGGGACCACAACAGAAAATTTTTCCCATTGAACTTGGTAGAAGTAATAGAGAGTGGGCCCTCAGATGATTTGGAGTCCATAGTTGCAAAAAAATGAAGAAAAAATCTCAATACCAGGTGCCCGAAGAGGCTTCAATCATCTCGAATAGCTTTAATACATGCAGAAAAACATCTGGAGACCCATGAAAATCAGCTCTGACATCAGATTATCGGTCCAGTGCCCATACAGATGTCAGATCTTTACGCCGACTGCTTCCGGTGGCCCTTTCCGGCGTCAGGTGGGCAGTCCGACGGCCCTGGGGGGGTCGGATCTCGCTTCCGGTGGCCCTGCCGGCGTCAGGTGTGCAGTCCGACGGCCCTGTGGGGGGGGGGGGGGGGGGGGGTGGGGTCGGATCTTGCTTTCGGCGGCCCTGCCGACGTCAGGTGTGCCGGCCGACGGCTCTGGGGGGGTCGGATCTGGGTTCCGGCGCCCCTAGTGGAGTCGAAGCTGGGTTCCGACAGCCCTGCCGGCGTCGGATCTCGCTTCCGGCGCCCCTGGTGGCGTCGGATCTGGGTTCCGACAGCCCTGCCAGCGTCGGATCTCAGGTCTGGAGAGCCTGACGGCGTCGGATCACAGATCCGACGCCCTTATGTGATTTGGCTGCCTCCTATAGGTGCGGCTGTGAGAAGACGACCTCCGACAGGTTCGAAAGTGGTGCGGCTGAGAGAAGAGGCACCTACGGTGGGGTCCACGTGATCTAGGGAAGCAAGGACCACCTTAGCTCTGATACCATTTCAAACAACCACTTTCTCTAAAAGCTCTAATTTTTAGAGGATGGCGTATCAATGTATATCAAGGGACTTTAACACTCCCCCGCACGTGCGGGTGGAACTCCGCACGTAAACATATTGGGCAAGGGTGGAGGGAACCCGGGTGGAGGGATAATCACAACTCACACCATAAAACGGCCCCCTGTGGGAGAATATATTACCGGTAGCATTTTTTGCTACTTCCGGGATTTGAACACAGGACCTTTCGCTTTGATACCATGTTGACCGATATTTGAGAGAGAGAGAAGAAGAGAGATTAGGGTTAGAAACCTAATCCTCCATGTTTTTATTATAATAAGGCTTATTTGCCTTTTACACTTTACTACCTAGAAAGATAGAAAATAACATAAAAACCCTTTTTTGTTTCAACAATAAGCTGAGATGAGGGCCGTTTGGCATCTCTACAAGTAAGAGCCTATTGGCTTATTTCTTTAAAAAAGCTTTTAGGTTGTTTGGTAAAAGACTAACTAGGGCTTATTTGTTTAGGAAGTAGCAAATACGCTCCAATTTTATAAGTTGGGGAGGGGTTACTTTTTGAAAAAGAGCTAATTTGGCTTAAGCGCGTAGACATTTTTATCAATTTTTGGACAAGTTTGTCCTTCCTTAAACTTTCCAAGTAATTCCCATCTTTCCTTCTTCTCTTCTTTTTATAATCTCTCTGAGGTAGGCCTACATGATGAATGACCCATATTGAAGGTGAGGCCCCACATGATGAATGGTCCACATTAAAGGTGGGCCCACATAATGCACGGTCTCATCAAAGGTGAGCCCAACATGATGGATGGCCCGCATCAAAGTGTGGCCCCACATGATGGATGATCCACATCAAGCAGGCCCTACTTGATGGGTGGTCCACATCAAAGGTGGGACTCACATGATGGATGGTGGACATTGAATGTGGGACCAGATGATGGAAGGTTGACATTAAAGTTGGTTCCACATGATGAATGGCCCATATTGAAGGTTGGGCCCCATGGATGGTCCATGACAAATTAAGGTGGGACCTACATGATGGATGGTGGACATCAAAGGTGGGTCTCACATGATGAATGGCTCGGATCAAAATGTGGCCCTGCATGATAAAATATCCACATCAAGTGGGCCCCACATGATGGACGGTCCACAACAAAGGTGGGACCCACATGATGGATGGTGCACATCAAAGGTGGGGCCCTCATGATGAACAACCCATATTGAACGTGAGGCCGCACATGATGTATGGTCCAGATCAAGGTGGGCCCACAATGAACGGTTCACATCAAAGGTGGGCCCTACATGATGGCTGGCCCACATTGAAGTGTGGTCCAACATAATGGAACATCCACATCAAGTGGGCCCCATTTGATGGGCGGTTCACATCAAAGGTGGGACCCACATGATGGATGATGGTCATTGAAGGTGCGCCCACATGATGTTCTCTTGACATCAGAGTTGGGCCCACATGATGAACAACCTATATTGAAGGTAGGGCTCCACACAATGAATGGTCCACATCAAGATTGGCCCACATAATGGATGGAGTGGGCTTCACATGATGGATGACCCACATCAAAGTGTGGCCCCTCATAATGGACGGTCCACATCAAGTGGGATCCACCTAATGGACGATCCACATGCAAGTTCTTGTATGATGGATGACCCATATCCAAAGTGGGCCACATGATCAACAATCTACTTCGAAGGTAGGGCCCACACTACGGACACATCAAATTTGGACTCCACGTGATGGGTAGTGGACATTGAGAGGCCCCACATAAAGGACAATTAGCATTGATGGTGGGTACCACATGATGGATGACCCACATCAAGGTGGGCCCCTAATGATGAATGCTCCACATCCAAGACGGGCCTTGCATGATGGACAACCTACTTTGAAGGTTTGGCTCACATGATAGATGATTTACATCAAAGGTGGGCTCCATATGATGGCTGATCTACATACAATATCTGACATAATGGATGGCCCAAATGTCTTAAAACATGAAGATTGTATGTAGTCATCTAGTCTTTTGCCAGTTGGGTCACAATCCATGAGGTCCACCAAAACAACCACCTAGATTGCTCTTATAATTGAGCTTTTGTAATCTTTAAAAATGACAATAACAACCCCTAAAAAAAACATCTTATTTAAATATTCTGCCAAATGTGCTTATTTCAAATAATAGCTTTTTCGGTTTCGAAAAAGTGGTTTTACCAAAGGAGCTTATTTAAAACAAGAGCTAGAACTAAAAGAGCTTATTAGAATAGCTCTTATTGAATTAACTCTTATGAATTAGAGTAGAGATGCCAAATGAGCCCTTATTCTTTTTATGTTGTTGCACCCATAACGTCACCAATGTTCAAAGAATCAGTATCACTACAAGTTCCGTGGCTAAGGATTTGGAAACAATATGATATCTTTTTTAAATAGAATGCGAGGAAATATGAGGAAAACGGTGGAATTTTTTAGTGAAACTTCAAGAGATGCTACAATACACATATTTGCATATTTAGAAATAAAAAAAAATTGTAAAAAGAATGCATACATGATAAGTTTCCATTTAATGGGGGCCTAAAAGCATGTGCTGTCGTAAGAAACCAATCCTACCATCCCATCCATCTCATTTATCCATCCAACCTTCCATCTAAACATTTATTGATATTTATGAACAACACAATATTTTGCCAAGAAATCGTAGACAATTGGAAAGGAAACGAAAGACTATGGTCTCAATATTGCCTATGTTGTGATAAAGATGCTAGAGCCAAGCTGTCATTGGCTCCACTTGTAAAGTCCAAAGATACACGCTGGAGGCATGTATATACCTTTTTTAAAGATAGTACATCTTTGCCACCCAAAATCTGTGCATGAACAAGTTCACATTCACATTTCGACCCACATAAGAACTTCGCCACTTGGAATTGTTCATTTTTCTTTCTCCAAATCGGTAGTTAGGGGATGACACACATTTAACTTTTTCACATTCCTTTTGAGTAGTGTTCAAAGTATCGATATTGCTACAAGTTTCGTTGGCTAGGGATATGGAAACAATATCGATATCACCAATGATATCGTCGATAACCATAAATGCAGGAAAACATCGGGAATACGGTGAAATTTTTCAGTAGAACTTTGGGAGATGCTAAAACATACATATTTAGGAATCTAAAAATTGCAAAAAGTATGCATACATAACAAGTTTCCATTTAATGGGGGCATAAAGCATGTGCTGTTGTAAGAAATAGCTCCAACCATCCCGTCAAACCCATCTATCCATCCAACCATCCAAACATCCATCAACATTTAAGAATATCAACAATACACGATATTTCGCTTAGAAATCATCAACAACTAGAAAGGAAAGGAAAGGCTGTGTCACGATATCACCCATGTTGTGATAATGATAATATCACAATATTTCTTATATTATCCTCAAACACTACATACAACCATGCGCCCATAAAAAAAATTAAAATGGAAATTTTTGCGATACAAAGATTTTTGGCAATATCAATATATTAGCGATATTATCGAAATATTGCTGATACACTGGCAATATAAGTGACACTTGGAATTTACACAGTCGAAAATATTGGCAATACACTTGTTGATATCGATATATTGTCGATACAAGCGACACCTGGTATTTACATGGTCGAAAATATTGGCGATACATTATTGATACCTGGAATTTCTGATGCCACCAATGTTATCGGTATCACCAAGCTAAAGGTACGGATAATATCGGTGATACTTCCATAATATTGGGGATACTCAGAACAATGCCTTTGAGTTTGGAATAGTGTTCACCCAACAATTTCTCTCCTTGCTGGAGCTTGAATAATAAGTATCAAATGAATACATCTCTCGTAAAAGGCCCAACACACAAAAGAGCTAAAAAAGAAACGTAGAACTCTGATATAGAAAACTAAGGGATAAGAGAAAAGAAGAGATATAGGAAACTAAGGGATAAGAGAAAAGAGGAAATAAGAAGATTTAGAGAAGAAGGATAAAAACAACAGAACTCTGATACCATGTAAATTAGTGGAAAGAGATGTAATAGAGAAGAAGAAAGAGAAAAGAAGAGAATGCAGAGAGAGGAGAAAGGGCTGAAGTTAGGGTTTACCTACCCCCTCCCTCCTTTTATATTATGAAAGTTCCATAACTACATAAATGCCATTAATAACAAAATCAAATATCCTACTGCTCACCCCCACAAAAGCAAATCTCCTCTCTCTGTCGTAGACTAACATAACCCATCTAAATGGACGTGCGTAATCCCATATCATATTTATTAACATGTTCCATCCACCTTAGAAGGAAAAGAAGAAGAAGAAGAAGCCACACACGCACACACTTAAGGATGAGCGCTTGAAGATAGAACCCTAGGTATGGATTTTTCCTCTACTAAAAGGTGATGTTTGGGGTCATATGAAACTTCTTTGGAAAACTTCATAAAAGGCATCAAAGCAACTAAATAAATAGATAGGATCACAATGACACCCTATTTGACCTAATCTGGATCCCTGATCATACATCTACTGAGTTAAAAATATGGCCATATGAAGTCAATGCCCTTTTGAATCAGTCCAGATGCATTTTTTGGTGGAATAACAGCAAGGAGTGACACGAATTCCATCTGGTTGCATTGGAAGATGTTGTCAGACCTATCGATGTGGGTGGCCTGGGCATTAGGTCTATTATTTAAACTTTCTAATGTCGGACTGTTCAGGAAAGGGTGGTAATTAAGTCATTCTTATTACAAGTTTAATGTTAAGAGTTGTGGTGTCTGGTTCCGGTGTTCACGAATAGCCCGATACCAGGTACTTCTTGAGAATTATCCAATCACATTTTCTCCTCCAAGTTTCTCCTGTCGTTGGAGTCTACAAAGGATTCCTATGCCTGTTACCAAATGTTGATGATCGTCTAGATGTCAGATTTGTCTTCTTGATTATGGGATTGAGTGCTCTTTAGTTACATAGACTTCAAATTATATTGTACATAAAATTGTTTACAGATAAACTATCAAAAGAATTGTTTAAAGATAAAACACAGAAAATACAGGCAACGAATGAGTGACACATGTAAGTCCTTCTAGGTTCTAGCATAAAATGCTTAGCTCATAAAAATAAACTTGTGCATATACCAATTTTATTATTTTATAGCAGATAACTTCAAATGATTACCACTGTCTACAAGTAACATCATGTGAAATAAAATTATTTCTTTGCACTATAATTTAGTTGACCACTATAATTCACTTGTTTGTTAATTACCATTCTATTTTAGTTCACATGACATGAATTGCCCTCAGATGTTTATTCTCATTAATTGTTTCATTTTCTCACTTGTATTCTATGACTGCTTGTACTATTCAAAGATTTATATTTATTCATAAAAGCACGGTGGTTATTCACATGTTCTTGGCATGCTTTTCAAGTGTAAAATCTGCTTCTTCTTCATATTGCAATGCCTTCTAATAATTTATCTCTCTTTATTTGGTAGGATCTGGATGCGTTTTCTGCTGCAATTATTGTTACCATTGCATTCTCATTCATCCCTGCATCATTTGCAGTTGCAATTGTTAAGGTGATTTTTCATCTAAACCATATGAGGATTGGTTTTAAATCCTGATGTTGGACTGCATGTTGTGAATTGAAACTGAGTTGACTGAACCAGTTGATTCTCTTTCAGTTAGTCTCAAATGTGTCATAGCTCAAAATGGGCTAAACATGACTGAAATGGACCGAGTCGGCACAAAACTGAACTGAACCTCCCAACTCGGCACATTAAAGACTGGAACTGAATTAACTCGGATGAATTCACTTGTTTCCATTTGATATTTAAATCCATGATTTGATGAAGCATTTAATGTTACTGCTTACTGCGAGTGCAATTCTTTACAGCTCACTAGCCATCTTGATGTTGCAGCTGATGCTTGTACTGTATGCGCAAAATAAAACAAAATAGATGATGACTTTGGTAACGGGTCCATTAACTCTTTATTGAAACAATTACGGTCCATTTGGTGTTGTCTATGATGTGCAGAATTGTTTCCCAAAAAACAATCTCTGGAATTTATGCCAAAAGAAATGTGTTTGTTAAACATACATGGAAAAAAAAGAAGAAAAAAGAAGAGTTCTTTTTGCATGAGAACATCTTGACAGTTTCTTGAAAATATATATATTTTTGTTCAAGTCATCTGCTTGTTACATGCATCATGGCCCACCTGATGAGTGCACAAGCCTCATTTTTGGGTGAGAACTCTTGACAAATGGACCAACCTGTTGGATGGCTTTGATTGCATCATTTGTGATGGTGGCACATGTTGTGTTGAAGGGTATGCGTTCTACTTGTGCGGGCTCAGCAAACCTCTTGCGTTATATGCATGGAATTGGATTTGGAAATCCTACAAAAGAGTTTTGCTAGAGTACATCCAGAAGCATTACTGTATAGTATGTTAGGACTCTAACCTTTAGATCTAGGGTCATCTTGGTGAGGCCCAACATATAAAGGGTTTGGGTCATTAAAAAGGACTCACTCCAATGGCTATAGTCTTGACATATCCCATTGCAATAAATTGAGATGTATTCTAGCAAACTTCCTATAAAACAAGCCATGCAATTTATGAGAGGGGTCATGATCCAATTAGCAATCCCTCACATGAGGTCAAATTTGCACAAGAGCACTCATTAGAGATCCATGCGTACGGGATACATCATATATCTGGGCCATTCATCGAGTAGGGCACATGAACATGCCATAGATAAAAGATAATGTGAGTCCACTGATCAACCAGGTCAAACTTGTATGAGAAAAATCAGCAGTAAAAAAACTAAAAAAACTTCAACTGTCTAGATTCAACGTGCTAGTGTGGTTTACTTGATGAGTGTGTTGCCCTAATGTTTGGTATATGGCATGTCGATAGCAGGCCCTATCTGATGAATGATCCAGATCTCTGGTGTGTGTGCTTTAAGCACAGAGATCTGACCTGTGTTCCACCTCACAAATGATTTTTTTTTTTCTTTTTTCTGAAAGGTCCACCTCACAAACGATGGTCCACCCATTTACCGTGAAAATGCCTCTTGGAAACAACTCCAAGTTTCTTAAGCTAAACGGTGCTCTTTATTGCAATTGCTTTTTAGTAAGCAATGGGCCCCTGACAGGATGTTTAAATAGTTTTGAAATTACAAATTTACAATTGCTCGAAAGCATTTAATTAAGCAATGCCAAACTTGCTCTTATATTTGGTCTAGCTATGGACATTTATTTTAGTATGTTATCACCCTTAGGGCATGTTTGGATACCAGGAAGCAGTGTTCCAAGTTTTGGTGATAATGTCACTCATATTATCGGTATTTGTCACCTTGGCAATATTGATAACACTGTGTTTCAAAAATTCCAGGTGACGGTGATATATCATCATGTATTGCCACCAGTGTTTGCATTATCTCCGATATTATCGAAATATCCCCGATATTATCTCTATTTCTAGCCCAGCGACACCGATAACACCGGTAGCGATACCGATAACACTAATAGTATATAAAATTCTTGATATCGGTGATGTATCACTGAATATTGCCTATATATCGATATCGTCAATATTTTCAATTGTGTAAATTACAGGCATCATTTGTATTGTCAATACATTGATCTCGTCGGTGTATTGCCAATATTTTTTACCGTGTAAATTCCAAGTGTCGCTTGTATCGTCAATGTATCTGCAATATTTCGATAATATCGCCAATGTATCGATATGCCAAAAATCTATATATTTAAAAAATTCTCATTTTATATTTTTTATGGGTGCGTGGTTGTATGCAGCGTTCAATTTGTTGACGATAACATTGATAATATCACGATATTATCATTATCGCAACATGGCAATAATGAGACTACAATCTTTATTTTCTTTTTCAGTTGTTAACGATTTGTTTGGAAATTTCATGTGTTGTCGATATTCTGAAATATCAGTGGATGTTTGGATGGATGAGATGATTGGACTAACTTCTTACGGCAACGCATGCGTTTGGGCTCCCATTAAATAGAAACCTATTATGTATGCATTCTTTATGCAAATTTTTTTATTCCTAAATATGTAACTATGTGTATGTTATCAACTCCTGAGGTTTCATTGAAAAATTCCACTGTTTTTTCCATTTTCCCCGCATTTCCGGTTATCAACGATATTATCGGCGATATCAATATTGTTTCGGTATCCTCGGCTAGCGAAACTTGTAGCGATACCGAAACTTCGAACACTGATTGCCACTGTGTCGATATTTTCCAATATGTTGCCATGTTCTCATGTATATAAATTCTGGATGTCGGGTATTGGCGATAATATTGTTGATACAAGTCGACTTCCCATCCATTCGCAATAGCGTCCGTGTGGATCAGAAGCTTGATGGGCCGGAATTGGGAAAATCAGAAAAAATAAAATAAAAATACCAGATCTGATTTTGGCACTTCTTCAGTTCTTGTGGATTGAATAACCCATTTGGGGGAAAATTTGTGGATAAGAAGCTCGATGGGCTGGAAATATATATATATATATATACACACACACACACACACACACACACACACACACACACACACACACACACACACACAAACGATTTTTTTTAGAAATTTTTGTGGGGATACAGTTGAGGAGTGGATCTCGATCACTCTTATCAAATTTTTGTGAATCAAATCCCTAATTTTGGGGGAAAATTTGAGAAGGGGGATATGTATGTAAATATTGCGAAATTAAGAAAATTAAAAAAAAAATGATATTTTCTTTTTTAGGAGTTTTTTTGGGGATCAAGTTGGGGAGTGGATTTTGACTACTCTTCCATTTTTTTTTTTTTATCTTTTTTTATTATTTAAAATTTAAAATTTCTAAAAATGTAAAGAAAGAAAACTATTTTATTTTTAAAAAACAATGATACTGTTTCATAAAAAACATATTAATTTTTTTCAATTTAAGGATAAATGTTACAATTTCTAATTAAAAATATTTTTCGGAGTTTTAAAATTATGAAAAAAGATAAAAATAATTCTCGGTATTTATTTTATTTCATAATTATGTATTTGTAATGTATGTATGTATGTATGGGAAAAGGTACTATGAGGTCGAGCTTTGTGGGCCCCACCATGATTTTTGATGGACATCCCACCATGATGTGTGATGGACATCCACACCATCAAACTGATGGACCCTTCCATGGTGGGCCATGGGCTTCGAAATCAGGCTAGTCCATGAGTTAGGTAGGCCACACCACGGACAATAGTTGAGAGTGGATGCTCGCCCTTTGAAACCTTCCCGATTGTATATAGGCCCACTAAGATGTGGCTCAAACATCCATCCCATCCATTATGTGTGTCCCACTTGGATGAGGGGCCACACAAAATTTCCGGCCATTCCAAAACTCAGGTGGGCCCCCACCAAGTGCTTTTAGATGTTTTAGGCATTCGTTTCTATGGTTTTAAATGGTGCGGCCCACTTGAATTCCAAATACGGTTGATTTTTGGCACATCCCCATAAAATAGAGGGGACCTACCAACTGCACGGTGTGGATGTCCATCACACATCACGGTGGGGTCCACAGAGCTAGACCTCATGGGAAGCTCCCATGAGTCAACCTCATGGTACTATTTCCCAATGAGGTTATTATCCATCCATGCATCCATCCCCCTATGATGTGTGATTGGCATGGAATCCATGGTTTGCAAACATGGCCTTCTAGTTTTTATCTACTTCATTCTCAAGACTTGTAAAAATCATTTGTATCCATTTTGTTTTTGGGCTGCCCATTCTTGAACAAAAGTTATGTTTTAGGTAAATCCTACTTTGTTAGTTAACTTACCGAGAGTTGAAATGGTAACTAAAAATGGTCAAGCACTAAGGAGGGAACATAGTTGGTAAGAGATGAGCAAGAGGATACTCCTTGGGAGTTGCGATGGTTGCTAAACATGGTCAAGCACTAAAGTGGGAACAAGAGTGGAGGGAGAGTTGGTAAGAGATGAGCCAGATGATTCTTCTTGGGATTTGAGATGTTTGCTAAAAATTGTCAAGCACTAAATTTTTTTTTGCGGGGGGGGGGGGGGGGGGGGGGGGTCTACGGTATCCTCCCTCTCTTATTTATGTATTTATATTTTATATATTTATTTTCATTCTTATTATGTTATTTTTATGTATATCTTATAGTATATCATATTAGGAAGAAAAAAGAAAAAAAAAGGATTGGGTGTAACAAAGGTGATAGTATATCTTATAGTATATCATATTAGGAAGTCATGCTGAATTGCTGATCATTCCCTTTTTGTGTAGAAAGGTATATCAAGTCTCATTGTGCTTTTAGTTTCTGTGGATGATATTGTTGTTATTAAAAGTGACAAGAAGGGGATTAAAGAACTAAATAAGTATCTTTTGAAGAATGAAAGAACCAAAGAGGAGGAATGTGAGAGAGATGGGAGAAAAATGTGAGAGAGAGGGTTTGGAGAAAGAGAGAGAGAACGTGTGACCACATCACAGAAGACTTCATCCTTGTAACTTTTACCAATAGAAAACGAGACAATGCATTGTTCAGTTACCTTGGTCTCGTTCACCTTCTTGATCTACCCGATCGAGTAAGGTGCAGGATGCTTTGTCCTGGGAAGTTGCAACCTGTTCACCATCACCTTCGAGACAATGTTCTCACTACTGCCACTGTCTATGATAACATCACAGACCTTTCCATTCATGGTCATTGCGTGCGGAAAATGTTGTGCCGCTGCGGGTGCACCTCCTTCCTTGGAGTATATAGGAGTCGTCACACGACCAAGGACTCACCATATTCCCCAGTAATTAATCCTAGATCTTCGGTGTCCTTCTCCTCCACCTGTTCTAACCCCTCAAACTCAGGATATTCGCCCTCTACTTCTCCTTTAGCGCCCCCTTTGTTGATGGCCAGATTTGTTGTCGGGCGTTGCGGGCAAGAGTTTGACAAGTGGCCCGGTTGGCCACATCTGAAGCAATTATTCGGCCTTGGGTGTGCATACGGATTGGGAGCCCGAATTGGGCCCACTACTGTAGGCGCTGTTTGTTGGGGCCTAGGAGGACCGCTCCCCGTGCCTCTGTTTATGGTCATAGGGGCTTGAGAACGACCTCCAACCGGCTCCTTTCCCTTGGATGATGCTGCGTCTTGTATAGGATCCGTCATGGGGGCTCGTGTTGACGGAAAAGTACGGACGGGAGCCCGTGCAAGTTGTGTCTCTATCTTCGTCGTTAGGTCTACTGCCTCGGCCACGGTCCAGGTTGGGTGTAACTGAACCCGATCCTGAATTGTGGGACGTAGACCGTCGAGGAACTGCACTATCCTCTGCGGCTCAGTCTCTGTCAAATCGTTTCGTGCTGCTAATCTGTTAAATTCGGCTTCGTACTCAACAACGGTCCGGTTCCCTTACCTACAATTTTGGTATTGCTGGAACAACACCTGTTCATAATTTCTGGGGAGGAATCGCAATGGAAGAAGTTGTCTCATCCGCGACCATGATCGGATGGGCAACTTATTATGCCTGGTACGGATGAGCTGTAACTGCTCCCACCATGCAGAGGCACCCGATTTCAACTTGTACGCGATGAGTTTAACTCGCCTCTCTTTTGGGACCTCCATGTAATCAATATAACGCTCGACTTCCACAAGCCAATCGAGGAATTCCTCTATACATAGCATGCCATTAAAACTAGGAACATCTCGAAAATCCTGAAAGTCTCTTTTTGTCCGATCCCCACGATCGTTCCCACGTGAAGGTTATCGTACAATCATGTCTTCAACCTAGTCATCGCTCAGATCTGAATCGCTTGGGTTAGCCCTGCGATTGGCCACTTGTGAGGCCCTACAGAATATAGGGTTATTCTGTATGGCGAGCACAGGTGATTGTTGATCGTCGCCTTGGGCTTGAGGCGAGCGGAGCTATCGCCTCAGCGATACAATCTAGAGTTCTCTACAGGCCTTCCATGGACACCTGCAAAACATCTAGCTTATTCGCAAGATAGAGCATCTCTTGAACATCGTCAGCAGGGACGTTTCCCGCACCTTCGTTAGACGCCATCGTCCCGAGGAATAATCATCGTTCTGATACCACCGACGCAGGGAGGGCGTAATTAGGCTGATCACCGTCTGCCTAATCGGACAATTACCTTGAATCCACAAGGCCTCCTAATAGATTGAATGAAAATTAACGTGACTACAATGCTTTAAATAAGAAACTAGACCCTAGGTAGAAGTTTCAGACTTCAACTCAAACTAAAACTCCTAGAAAACGGGACTTACTATAAATAGTAAACTTACTATTTATATAAGTCTCTCAATCCTACTAGAACTCATGGTTTTCAGCAAAAAAATAGAAGGTTTTCAAATGGGCCCAACCATGTTGTTCTACTAATTATTCTAAGCCCTTTTCATGTTGGGCACAAACTCTAAAACCCTATGGATCAAAAGTTAAGATTGAAACAAAACTCACTATAAATAGTAAAATTGAAATAAAACTAAGCTAATGACCATCGATTTGGTCGAATCTCGCAATTCTGACATGGGCAACACCCGGCGTATCGGGGTTGGTTGGGTCAAGTAGCTCGAGCTACCCCAAAATCATATATTATACGCCCCGAAACTCATCCCGGATCGCGAGATATGACCGTCTTACGGTCCTAACGGTGTTGATCACTTCCGCCCCCGACCGGTCTTATTTTGGTCCATTTGGGCCATGTAATAGTCGGCGACCTGCTCTACATGAGAAACATAGGTTCCGTCTCTTAAAGTGGGATGAAGTATGTAAACCAAAGGCTTAAGGAGGTGTGGGTTTTAGAGAACAGAGGAGTTGAATCTAGTAGTATTGGGTAAATGGGTTTGGAGGTTTGGGTCAGAGGGAGAAGCTAAATGGATGGAGCTTATAGTGAGAAAGTGCAAGGTTGAGGAAGGAGGGTGGTGGACTGAGGCATCATCTATGTATCAGTTGTCTCATTTGTGGAAATCAATTGCGGCTCTTAAAGAGAAAGTTTGGAAGGGTGTAGCTTTTAAATTGGGGGTTGGTAATAGAATTAGATTTTGGGAAGATGGGTGGGTGGGGCTAGAGAAGCTATGTGATAGGTTTCCTCGTTTGGTAGGGCTAGGTTCGGAACATGGGGTGAAGGTTAGTAATTGTTTTTCAATTAGGGGCGAAGAGGTTATTTGGGCTCCTAATTTCATAAGGAACTTGACGGATGAGGAGATTGAAGAATTGGTTCTTCTCGTTCGATTGCTAGTAAATGCTTCTCCAGTGTTATCAGATGCGGATTCCATCATGTGGTTTAAAACGAAAAATGGCTCCTTTTCAGTTAAGTCTCTCTATGGCTTTCTGATTGAGAGTGAGGAACAGGTTGGGTTAGCTTCTACGGCCTATCTTTGGTGTTACAGTGCTCCTTTGAAGGTGGTGGCGTTCGGATGGTTAGTGGGGAGGAATATAGTTCTAACGGTAGACAATCTTTGCAAGAGGCAGATGATTCTTCTAAACGTTTGCTTGATGTGTTACAGAGATGCGGAAACTGTGGATTGCCTGTTTCTTCATTGCTCTTTTGCTAGGGAAGTTTGGGATTATTTTATTCAGTCTTTCGAGGTCCTATGGGTGTTTCCAAAATCAATAGAGGAATTTCTTTTCTCTTGGCATGGTGGGGGGATAGGTAAATCTGGGAAAAAAAGATGGAATTTAAGTATGTTAGCGATTTTTTTGGGCCTTATGGTGGGAAAGAAATGAGCGTTGTTTTAGAGGCCAAAAAAGAGGTCCTTCAGAAGTAATTAGAAGGGACCTTCTCTACATAGCGGAATGGGCATAATGGGCAATTGCTATTTGTTCCTAGTTTCGGTTCTTAGGTTGGTTTCTTAGTTTCAACATCTTTTTTTTTTTCTTTTCTTTGTATTCTTTGGCCTCGGCCTTTATTTTAAGGAAGCTTCATCATTGTCTCAAAAAAAATATCAAATTTACAGAAATGACCCTACTAACTTAATATTCCAACATCTTTAATAGTATTTTCTTACAAAAGATATGGGTCTTCAGTACTTAGTATAGAAGTAGCTAGATTCAAAGGAGTTAATCTATCTCAATCAAAATATGTTATGGATTTATTCATGGAGACGAGTCTTCTTAAATACAAGTCAACTGACTCTCGAATGGATTCTAATCATAAGCTTATAAGTTATTAAGGAGATGCGGTGGAGGATCCGGGGAGGTATAGAAGATTGGTTCGAAAACTTATCCTATGCATTGAGTGTGGTAAGCCAATTCATGAGTTCTCGAAGAGTACCTTACATGAAGTAATTATTTGAATTTTGCTTTACCTCAAAGGAACACCAAATCAAGGAATTTTGTATAAACAAAATGTTCATCTTCAAGTCACAAGATATTCAGATGCGGATTAGGCAGGTTCCTTAGTTGATAGATGATCAACTACTCGATATTGTACATTTGTGGGAGGAAATCTAGTCACATGGAAGAGCAAGAAGTAGAGTGAGGTGGCTCAATGGAGTGTTGAAGCAAAGAATAAAGCGATGGCTCATACCTCCTCTGAGATGATGTGGCTCAAGAAATTGTTGCAAGAAATGGGATTTAAAGTGCACCTACCTATGTAGTTATTTTCAAGTAATCAGGCTGCTTCACACAAGAAAAATCCAGTCTATTACAAAAGAACTAAACACATCGAAGTCGACTGTCACTTTGTATGTGAGAGAGTTTCTAGTGGTGAAATCTCCACTCCTTATGTTTGATCTTAGGACCAACTTGTTCATGCGTTCACCAAGGCTCTTCATTCTACTCAAGCTACACATATTCGAAGCATGGTATAGATAATAATTATGCTCCAACTTATGGGGGGAGTGTTAATGAATGTGATATGGGTCTACACAGTGTTCGAAATATCGGTATCGCGTTACGTATCGCACCCTTGGGATACGGATACATATTGGTTATCGCATGGGATATATTGGTTGTATCGCGTAATGTATTGCTGTTGTTGTAAGCATGGGAAAACATTGAGAAATTGGTCAAAAGTTTCAATGAAACTTCAGTGATTGTTGAAAAAGACATGAATACAAACTTATAATTCAAAACATTACAAAAAACAAGTGCACATAATAGGTTTTCTTTGTATGGGGTCCTAATTTATGCGTTGTCTAACTGAATTGATGCAAGTATATTCAAAGTCATTTGCTATAATTTATAAATGTAAGAAGACATGTGGGAATACAAGAAAAACATTTAAAAGCAAAAGAAGAATCAATAGATTAGGTTACGTACATGTTTTATTTTATGTTTGAACACAAAGATTGCAATTGATTTGCGAGAAATTAGGAAGTTTTTTTTTTTTCAATTTTCTGAAACTTGGCTCATCTCCTCCAAATCTCGAAATCGAAGCTCCCAATCCATGTTTTTTCATGCAAAGTTTTGTAACAATTTGACACTGATTTAACATGATTCATAGGAAAAAAAAAGGATTGGAAATCGAAAATGCTCACTGAATCGAACATGTGGGATATATCGCACTACTTGCATTTTGTATCACGCAGGTGGGATACAAGATATATCATGGGATATATCGGCCGATATTGTTAATATTTAAAACACTGGGTCTACATAGGCCCACTTGGATGTGTTATTTTGGTCTAGGAAATAGAGGGGATTTTTTTGCTTTTGTTAATGGCAATTTTATAATTATGGGACTCATAATATAAAAGGAGAGGGGGCATGAATCCTAACTTCAACCTTTTCTCCTATCTCTCTCTCTCCCTCCCTCCCTCTCTTTCTTCTCTATTCCATCTGTCTTTCCACTAATTTACACATACTTTGGATACTGGAGGCAATTGAAGATTCTCTATTCCATCTGTCTTTCCACCAATTTACACATACTTTGCATACTGGAGGCAATTGAAGATTCTCTTTCAATAGTTTAGTTTAGTCATCATGTTTAGCAACCAAAACATGATGAATGTGATATAATGAGTGAAATCATATTGTCTTAATTTGTGCAGGAACGTGAAGTCAAAGCAAAGCATCAACAACTAATTAGTGGGGTATGCTTATTCGTTTCTAAATGCCATATTAAAAGTGTGCTGTGCTATTTTTTTTTTTTTTTTTTTGGTTTTAATTCATCTGTTTTCACTGATTAATGTTTGACTCTTTATTCAGGTGTCCGTACTATCATATTGGTTTTCCACATACATATGGGACTTCATCAGCTTCTTATTCCCTGTATCATTTGCAGTCATTCTTTTTTACGTCTTTGGTATGTGCTAAAACAGCACAACTTTATCTGGAAGTATCTGTTTGTTTCAATAATTTTGCAATATTTGATATGTATCTCAAGGGGCTAAATGTCGTTGTTCTTTCCCTACATCTATCTTTTCCCTGTTATATGTATGTTGATGGTCTAAAATCAACGTTTATAATCAATTTGCACGACAGTTCAAAGAGAGTCTACTTTGAATATGTAGGTCTATATCAATTTATTGGAAGTGGTTGTTTGTTGCCGACAATCTTCCTGTTTCTGGAATATGGATTAGCAGTGGCAGCATCAACATATTGCCTCACGTTTTTCTTTTCTGACCACACAGTTGCACAGGTCGGGCTCCTCTTTCCTTCTCTTCAAGTAGTTCTTTCATTCACCAACTTATTTCTATTTTAGCTGATCCACTTGCTAATATCTTTTTTTATTAGTGCAGAATGTGGTTCTGTTGGTACACTTTTTTAGTGGGCTTATTCTTATGGTAATCTCATTCATTATGGGACTTGTACCAGCAACCAAAAGTGCAAATTCTTTTCTCAAGGTCTGTTAACAATAGGCATTCTTAACATTTGTTTTAAAGTTTTAATACACTTCTAAGCATGCTGGTTAGTTTTTCTGTTTACATGTTAATTCTTTCATTGATATTTTAGATACATATTTTGTGTTGTTTTGATAGTGGCTGACTGGCTGTATGGTATTACTTTTAGTGATGTATTTTAGATATAAATTTGTGATCCTCGCGACTCAGAACTAGCCCCTAAAAGGTATTATTTTTATCTTTGTTAGAGAAGAATTTCTTTCTTTATTAGGGATCTTTCGGCACCTTGACTTTGGAGGTAAATGAGTGTATTTCAAATCCAAGTGGCTACTTTTTACATTTGGCAGCCTTAGATATGGAGGGAAATGGAATCGGATGTATTTTTCAAATACACTATTTTGGTGGTTTATAAATCTTAGCAAAATGCTGGGATTCTGGTGTAATCCAAATGAAATGCCTCTTTTGCACTTTTTCAAAGGCAGAAGAGTCACACGTGTAACAAAAGTGTTGGTAGGCTATTAGTCCATTGTACACATGGCACTCTATTAATACCCCAAAACAATTCAATTATTGGTTGCAACACTAAAATCACATCAATAGAATGATCTGTACCATTCAAATTTTGGACATCTAAATGGATGGTTGAAAAACAACAGTGAGTTGCTGGTTTGCGGTGTTCGAAGTTTCGGTATCGCTACAAGTTTCGCTAGCCAGGGATACAGAAACAATATCGATGTCGCCGATAATATCGTTGATTCATTGATAAACAGAAATGCAGGGAAACATGGGGAAAACGGTGGAATTTTTTAGTGAAACCTCAGGAGATGCTAAAATACACATATTTGCATATTTAGAAATATAAAAAAAAAAAATTGCAAAAATAATGCATACATAATAGGCTTCTATTTAATGGGGGCCTAAAAGCATGTGTTGTTGTAAAAAATCAGTCCAACCATCTTATCCATCCCATCTATCCATCCAACCTCAAACCTTCCATCCAAACATCTGTTGATATTTCAGAATATCGGCAAGACACGACGTTTCCTAACAAATCAGAACTAGAAAAGAAATGAAAGATTGTGGTCTTAATATCGCCATGTTACGACAATGATAATATTGTGATATTATCATCGACAAATTGAAGTATATTTTAAAGTATATTTTTGGTGATATCCATACATTGGCGATATTATCGAAATATTGCAAATACATTGGCGATACAAGCAACACTTGGAATTTTCACAATCGAAAATATTGGCAATACACCGGCAGTATCAATGTATTGGCAATACAAACTGACGCCTAGAATTTACACAATTGAAAATATTGACGAAATCGATACATTGGCAATATTTAGTGATACACCGCCGATACCTAGAATTTTTAATACTATTAGTGTTATCGCTTATCGGTATCGCTGAGCTAGAGATGGAGATAATACGGGGATATTTCAATAATATCGGAGATGATTCAAACAGTTACTTTTGTGGCCCACCCAAGGCTCGTAATTTCCTCAATTTTTGCTGAAGTATATATTTCAATGGGCTTATTACAATCATTCTATTAAATATCACACTCACATACTAATTAGGGATATGAAGGCTGATTTTGTTAATCAAATCTAAGTCCTGTTAATATACGGAAGAATTCCAATGCATTCCAAATACAAGCTCCCAAACGGAAGATTTGGGTTCCAATGCATTTCAACCAAACACTATTGAGGATTTGGAATCACCTTGATTCCAATATAATTGTGATTTGGATTCCAATGCATTTCAAATCCAAGTCCCGAACGGGTCATTAGGTTTGATTATGTTAGCCCTCATTCCAAGTTGAGCCTCATTAGGATGCTCCGTCTTGAGGGGTGCTGAAAGGTTGATAGTTGAATAAGGCCCATTAGGCCCAAGTCCATTTAATAAGGCTCATAGGCCCATTTAAGTTTTTTGTGTTATAAATAAGAGTAGAGGGTGGGGTTTTAATAGACCCTAAGCATCTCCCGTTCTTGCTATCTCTCTCCTCTCTCTCTTCCTTTTTTCTTCTCGTTCTTTCTTCTTCTCATTGTAGCTTCTCATAGGCCCTCAAGATTAGCACAATGTAGTTGTTTAACAATCTTCATGAGGGTTCATTTCCCCGAATTGTGCTCCTGTGTTTGACAGGTGACTACTATACTTCACCATCTTAGGGAATTCTTTTTCTACTAGTTTTCTTGGCGGGGTAATTGCACGCGCGCGCAGTGTGTATGTACGTAAATAAATAAACACACACACACACACACACATACATACATGTGTGTGTGCATGTGGGCATGCAAGCATATGTGGGCACCCAGGTGTGAATATGGAGGTGTCCCTATTCGCCTATAGCAATGTCTCACAAGCGACTAGTTGTAGGTAAAAATTTGTGTGACTAGTGTCTATATATGAAAATAAGGTCTCATAGGGACGCCTCGCCATCCAGTAGGGACCCTTAAAAATCAGGCCCATCCAACCATCAGGTGGACCCCGCCATATCAAACAATGGAAAACCACCTATTTGTGTTTTGTGTGTGTGTGTGTGTGTGTGTGTGTGTGAAATAATTCTTTATGATTCTTTATCCGCTTGTTTTCTTGATGGGGGATTACATTCACACACAATGGCATGCACTTGTATGTTCTTACGTAAATACGTTTGTGCATGCACGTGCTTGTCATAACGCCATTTGCATAGAAATAAGAATGTGGATACATTGTTTCATGTTTGGTGCGCGAGCATGCTGGCTGATTGAGTGTTTATTGATAAAATACTATTTCGTGTGAGCTTTAATTGGTGTTGTTGATTCATTATGACCAATGTTTTTGGAATCAATAATATTAACCAATACATCGCCCGAAATTATCGTTATCACACTTATACGATATGAAACCCATAGTATTCTCGGGAGTTTAGTGTATTGCCAATAATATCCGCAGATATCGCCAAGTATCAACGATATTTTTATATATTGCAAAATATCGGCAGACCCCCTTGTTATTATTATGTGTCGACGACACTGTCGATACATGTATCGATACCAGCTATACATTATTGTAAAACAAAAATAATAAAAATAAATACCTTCCACTGCTGCGTCTCTTTCTTCTCCTTCAAGACCGTTCTTCCTCTCCTCCTCCTCCTATCTCTGTTGCGTCTCTCTCTCTCTCTCTCTCTCTCTCTCTCTCTCTCTCTCTCAAGAGTTTTCTCGAAATAAAGGGACGACTTTATTTTTATTTCGGACGCATCTATGCGAGAAAGGGTTGCGACTCAGGTGGGTCCCATCATGATGTTTATGTAAAAGGTGTGTCACCTAATGTTTTCCATAGGGTCCAAAACTCAGCCCAATCCGTGATTCAAGTGGAGCATTGGAAGCATGTATAGGGCAATGCTTGCCCTCCAGACTGTTTCCCTTGGTGTGGCCCATGTGAATAATGTTTGGGCCTGATTTTTGCGCCCTTGTTTTGACATCGAATGGTTGGAATGGATTTCATATAATCATCACAGTTGGTCCTATAAGAGTCAAGGGTGAACATCTCTCCAAAATGTTTCCTTTGGTGTGACCCACCAGAATCATAGACCAACCTATTGTTTTGGCCCTAGTCCTAACGTCGGGTTACGCACCAAATGGTCGAAGTGGATTTTACATAGCACATGACTGATGGGCCCCATAAAAAAACAAGGGTGGATGTCCTAGAACGTGGATTAGCTGCAACCTTGGATCCAGTGTTGTGGTTGGGACCCTGATTGTGGGGCCCACCTTGATGTATGAGTTGTATATCCATGCAATCATCCATTTTGCCAACTTCATTTTAGGGCATGGGCCTAATGAAAGAGATCAAAATCTCAGGTGGACGACACAAGACATAGTGGTGAATGGTGATTGACCAATAAAAACTTTTTTTGGGCCAGGAAAGTTTTGGATCGAGCTGATGTTTGTGTTTTCCCTTCATCCAAGTCTACGTGACCTTATCAATACGTTGGATGGTAAATAAACATTAAGGTGGCCCTAGGAAGTTTTTAAATGTGGGTTTTCAAGTAGTGATAAGATTAAATCAGACATCTGTATGTAAGTGGTCTAAGGGTTGGGAAAGCTTGGAGCATGTCGTCTCTCATTCACACCATAAAATATACATTATTATGCATACATTGGGTTTACACCTTGCCAATCCCTTCATAACGGCAACAAGCAGTGGCTTATCTTTGTAACTCCTAGCTTGGCTCATATACAAGCCTTAACGTTATCGGAGGTAGTTCCCCTCATAAAGTTCATGCCTACAAATTCATCTAAGTAGTAATTAACATTGCTTCTAATGAGAATGTCACTCGACTCATATTCTCATCCCCAATCACCATAAGCTATCCTTTGCACAATTTGTAGAGGTCAATAAGCACACATTTTGTGAACCACATAGGAAAAAGCCCCAAAATCTTTTGTTAAGAATAACATAATCTCAAGCGATCTCTATCACCAATTTGACATGTGCTTCCTCATCTTGAAGAGGGCAATTACATCTTCGTGTGCCACCACATCATGAACATTCTTCTGTCTCAAATGTCACAGATAGTCTACTCCCATGTGAATGGGAAGACTGGCTAACGAAGAAAGAAAGGATAACATTAAGTTCATGATCCACCACTGATAATCTTCAGGCCTCAAAGAAAATGTTGTGCATGAATATAAATAAACTTGAAGACTTATTTCAAATTTTATTATGGAAGACATACGAGCTCACTACATCAATCATCTACACCTCCAACCGTCCCAAAAGAATTCACAATCCTACCAATCCAATCTCACATGTCCAAGTCTAATCAGCGCACATGTGATTGTATCATCAGTAGAGAATGTGATTGAGAAGTCTTTACTCATGTCAATTGCACTCCTCTCTTATGAAAGATATCAACCTCTCTTTATTTCCATTTGCATAATGTGTGATCCAAATAGATCTCTTAGGATAGGCTCCATAAGGAATCAACTAACATCTCTTGAACGATAATGTGGTTGAGCACAAATTTCCCTTTTTTTTTTTTTTTTTTTTTTTTGTTATTTTTTTTTTTTTATCCTGTGCTCCGCCATAGTGATATCTAATCTCAATGTGCGTAGACTTCGTATGATGTGTTCTATCCCTTGCGAGATCTATAGCCCATTTGTTATTAATCTTTATAGGAAGAGGACCACTGGCAGTGGCACAACACTCAAGGCTTAGAAGAATCTTGTAATCCGCACACCCTCTTGAGCTGTCCCACAGCACAATGCATTCGGCTTCCTTGGTAGAAAGGGTGGTTGAAGACTACTTCCTATTGGACCATTAAATGATACCTCTATTCAGCATAAAGCAAGGTTTAAAATATCGTCCGAAACCATTATGTTTCACCTGATATGTTTTGGTTTTCATAACAAACAATGCAATACACACCACCGAATCAACCCTAAACTAGTAGGACTTAGTCTCAAATCTTCTGATCGACGCATGTTATCAGAGTCATGGTGATGTGGGCCAGTTTGCTACCATGCAACTCGTCTGGTTGAATGATGTGATTTTAGCTTTGTGAGGCCCACCATGGTGTGAATTTCAATTCCATCCTGTCTATCAGGCGCACCCCTCCCATGTTTGGTCATGATTAGAAAACCAAGCCATGTCCAGAACTCAATTGGACCACAACAATGGGAACAATGGGGAAGAACAGCCTACATAGAAAATCTTATTGTTTTTTAAGCCCATTGTAATGTTTATATGACATTTAACCCGTTCATATGGTGCAACAAACTAAGATGAAGGGATGTCTAAAAGTCATGCAGATTTGAGCAACTGGTCCATATCACTTGAATTTGTAGATTTGGGCACATCTTAACATTGTTTTCAAGGTTATGGTCCACTTGTATTTCAAATCAACTTGAATTTTTGGACATATTATCTTCATCATAAGGTTCACCTGATCCATGGTTTAGATTCCATAAAAACAACAAGATGGACCGACAAGCAATGGATCTGTGTTGTACTCTCATATCCCTTGACTATAACACCTAGAGCTGTAAACAAAGCGAGCCAGCTCGAAAAAGCTTGGTTCGGCTCGGCTCGTAGGGTGGATCAAGCCAAACCGAGCCTATTTTTTGGGCTTGTTGAAAAGTCAAACCAAGCTCGAGCTAGACCGAGCTCGATTCGGCTCGGCTCGGATTGGCTTGGTGTGATTTTGTTTTTTTAATATATAACATATAATATATCATGTTACTTATATTTCATTCGAGTGCCCTAATCCCATTTTGGTTTTTTCATTCGAGCCCTCTCGCCCACCCGTCCACCCCCCTAGCCTCAAACCCTCGTTGCCTGACGCCCGGCCAACCAACGGTCGGCCTGACCTACTCGGCTACCCTTGCTCCTCTCTCTCTCTCTCTCTCTCTCTCTCTCTCTCTCTCTCCTCATCGCTCAGCTAGCCAACACCTAGCTGAACAGATCCCCTTGTCCGACAGCCGATTGGACCCCCCTATCCGTCTAGCCCACCCCCCTCAACCCTGTCTGAGCTCGAATTTAGGCTCGAAAGTTTGAACTCGACTCGAAAGCTCGTCCAAACCAAGCTGAGTTGTCCAGTTGGGCTCGATGACCAAGCCGAGCCAAGCTTGAGCCCAACCACTTTGCTGGTCAAGCCGAGCTGGGCCAAGCTCGATTCGATTCAGCTCGTGTACAGCTCTAATAATACCTAGACCATTGTGCCTGACTGAAATAACTCTCTTCTAACTCCCATTCAAGATGGCGATATTTACATCCATTTGATACAACCCGTTCTGTTAGGCAAATATCGCAATGGTGGGAAGGTTTCTTCATAATCAACACCTTCCACCGTTCCACCTCTAAAAGCCTTCGCCACGAATTGTGCCTTTTATTTGTCGGCTGAGCAATCACTTTCTTTTCCATTTGAAGAAGCATTATGACTAATCATTGTACATCTAGCTGGTAGATCAACCAATTCCCGTACTCAGTTTTTCTTCATGGAGTCAATCGCTTCGTCTATCACGATAACCCGATCCATCGAGTTGAAGGACGACAACATTTCTTGATAAGAAGAGGAACTGAGGAATATGAGATTTACCTTCTGTTTTCAAATCTCTTATGAATTCTGCCATGCGCATTCCATTGTAACTCAAGAATAGGAAGTGCAAGGTATTCCGTAATGGCTGTTATGGCCCCTGTAACAGCTGTTATGGTCTCTCCTTTTTTATTATAAAAACCCAAATAAACCTATTCGGCCCTGTAATGGACCGTTACGGGATTGTTACAGCCTTTACCCGGCCTTTATAGGTCATTTTTCTGTGACGTCCATTGCGGCCTTTACGACCCCGTAACGTGTAACTGTTGCGACCGTTACCTTTACATAACAGCCATTATGGTACACCATGAGGAAGTGAGGTGCTCCTCATGAATCTATGAGTTCCCTAACTATCATTACCTAAAGAGATGCTCCCCTAAAGCTCTTTCTGGCAACTCATAGAGCAGAACTCCTACTTTGTCCTACTTCATGCTTAGGATTGTCTTTCACAAAGGTGACATCTCGAGACTCGGTTTCAATCCATCTTCCATGCACTTCATTGCCAACACATACCTTGGAGTGGACAGGATACAAACCAAAATGTATTTAATTGTTCTCCTGTCTGTTTCAATACGGAGGAAGAATCAAGCATGTGCAATAGATACCCAAGGACAGAGATCCCCAAGTGAAGGTTTACTCCTAATCCATAACTCATAAGAGTTTTGGGATCTGACTTGAGGGTACTCAACACCAGTGTTCGAAGTTTCGGTATCGCTACAAGTTTCGCTAGTCGGGGATACGGAAACAATATCGATATCGCCGATAATATCGCTGATAACTGGAAATGCGGGGAAAATGGGAAAAACAGTGGAATTTTTCAGTGAAACCTCAGGAGTTGATAAAATACACATAGTTGCATATTTAGGAATTAAAAAATTGCATAAAGAATCCATACATAATAGGTTTCTATTTAATGGGGGCCTAAAAGCATGTGTTGCCGTAAGAAGTCAGTCCAATCATCTCATCCATCCAAAATCTGGACTTCCATCCAAACATCCATTGATATTTCAGAATATCGACAATACATGAAATTTCCAAACAAATCGTTAACAACTGAAAAAAGAAACAAAAAATTGTGGTCTCGTTATTGCCATGTTGCGATAATGATAATATCGTGATATTATCAATGTTATCGTCAACAAATTGAATGCTACATACAACCATGCACCCATAAAAAATATGAAATGGGAATTTTTTTAAATATATAGATTTTTGGCATATTGATACATTGACGATATTATCGAAATATTGCAGATACATCGACGATATAAGTGACACTTGGAATTTACATAGTAAAAAATATTGGCGATACACCGACGGGATCAATGTATTGACAATACAAACGACGCCTGGAATTTACACAATTGAAAATATTGACGATATTGATACATTGACAATATTTAGTGATACATCACCAATATCAAGAATTTTTTATACTATCAGTGTTATCGGTATCGCTACCGGTGTTATCGGTGTCGCTGAGCTAGAAATAGAGATAATATCGGGGATATTTCGATAATATCGGAGATAATGCAAACACTGCTCAACACACAAACAATTGTGAGTAGCGCATCTCCCTAAGCATCAATTGACAGATTGTGAGAGCCATTATAGAACTAAACACATAATAAAATTATGTTTCTTCTTTCTGCCATGCCATTTTACAGAGTTCATGCCTTGGTGTCCTATTGAGCTGTGCCAAGATTTTGTCATGACATAAAATTCTTAGTTGTGTATTCTCCACATCTATCCCAGAGCTTTAATATTTTTTCTCCAATTGACTTTCCTCTTCTGTTCTGTACTTCTGAAAATAGTGAAGTGCTTCAGACTTATGCGAAATCAGAGACGCATTCATGTACCAAGTGGTACTCATCAATGAATGTAATGAGATATTGGTAATCATTCTGGGCTCGTACATTCGATAGTCGACATATATCACTATGAATAACATGTGAAAGCTTTTTCGATTTGTCTACCTTAGGAAATGGTTTCTTGTGGCCTTTCCCGACATGCAATACTCATAGAAGGACGAAACTACTTTAGTCACTGTTCCTAGTAACCCATCTCGTGCTAACTTTGTTGTCCTTTATTTCCCTATCCCAGGCTATCATGCCATTTAAGTGGCCCAGATATAACATTTGCATCACTTATACCAACAACAGATGAGCCACTATGCATTTATGGAAAACTATTTGCAACATCTAACTTAAATAAGTATCCTAGTAATTCACCCGAAGTAAACATTACATTGTGTTTCCTCAGTAAGAGCTTGTCTTTACTATATGTTACATAATTTTATTTAGTAATCTTGTAACAAAAATTAGATTTCTTCTCATGTTGGGAAGAAAAGAGTGTCTTTGAGCAGCAACGAGTGACTCGTGTTCGACTAGAGATTATAGGTACCAACTCCAATCATGTCCTGATGCATTATTCACCTTCTACAACTTGTCGCTCCTGAGCAGAATGGTCCAAATATCTGAAAACATTACTTGTCCTTATTGCCCCTGACTCTACAATTCATTAATTGAAATTTACATCAACCATCAGTACTTCAATGACCACACAACTACTGGACAGTGGAAAAATTACCTTTTACCTTTAAGGTAACACCTGGTCCAATGCCCCGTTCAGCCACAAACGAAACAAGAGCCATCACCTGTCCACTATTCTTTCTTTTTGTTCTCCTTCTGCATTTACCTGCTGGGATTGAGCAGCTGTGGCTGTCTCACTGGTTCCTAGGAGGGTACAAACAATTATGAGGATATTGTTGATTTTGAGGGGGCTAAGACTGAACGCTGTTCACTTTCACTTCATTTTCTAGGCTTATGCACATGGGAAACTCAATAATAGAAAATATTCATGATGACTGGACATATGTTTCACCCTGGGCCTTCAAACAAATCCCCATACATGATACATATAGCTCTCTACATGCATGGATGTGCGTGTGGGTGTGTGAAATGCAATGTTATGGGACTGCACTCAAGCCAGAGGCCCCTGCCTCATCTTCATTCATTTGAAATGATTCATATGAAATCATTCTACTTTTGTGAATGTAACTTTTCTTTATTGAAAAGTGGTGAAGGATGTTTAACCTGCCACCTCAAGCAGATTTCTTTATTATACCAAGAATTTCCTATTTGGATAGATTGACCAAGGCTTGCTATTGACTTAGGCTCTAGAACCGACAATCTGAGTTCTGAAAACATCAATCTCAACAGTACTTGAATGAATTGGAGGTACATTTAGGAGGCATCTGATTTTAAACAACATGAGATGTGCAGTGTATGGTTTTGGTTTCTTGTGAGGTCGAGTTTGTTTCAGATACTTTTCACATTATGGAAAACCTAATTCTAGGCCTAGTAATAGGGTGTGGTGGTGAGTGCTTGCTCTGTATGGTATTGATATAGTCTTCTTATTATAGCATCTATATTGTTCAGTGTCTTTGCGAAGGATAAGTCCCTCATTAAAACATTAATGCAGTACATTATAAGAGCTATCCATTATAGTAACCTAAAAACACAAGCCAAATTTAAACTCAGTATATCCTTTGATTTGTTAATCAGACATTCAAACTGAGACTTTTAATTTGCTTCTAGAAACTGAAGCTTAATTTTGTTGATTGTTCAATATCAATTTGTAGACTATACTACAATATTGAAAACATTTAGCTGAGGAACCTGTACACTGATACAAATTCAATTGTTACCATACCATCCTGAAGCACTATACGTATTCCTTTTTTCCTGGAAATGTGTCCATGCGTTGCTTTGTTAGTTCTATTATGTGCACTAGGAAATCCATTTAGCTAACTTTTATATAATTTCTGCCAGAACTTTTTCAGGTTAGCACCAGGATTTTGCTTTGCAGATGGACTTGCATCACTGGCTCTTCGACGGCAAGGAATGAAACTTGGATCTGGCAATGAAACCCTTGACTGGAACATAACTGGTGCCTCTATCTTTTATTTAGCAGTGGAGGTGCTGTCCTGATCTCATGCCTTCTGCATAAATAACTTATTTAACTATTTTATATATGTTTGTGTTTTTTTTTTTTTTTCCTTTTTGCGCGCGGGGGGGGGGATATGCCATCCAACTGTTGATCTAGTACGGCCCACAAGGATGAAGGGGCACACCAAAAATCAGGCTATTAAAAAACTCATGTGAGCCAGGACACGTGATTTTGAAGGTTTTAGGCATGACTTCACACTATCCCCTTGGTTTGGCCCACCTAAGTTCTAGAACGACCTGTTCATGGTCATGGGTGAACATGATGGGGCATGCACAACGGACATCATAGATGTCATGCAAACATCACAGTGGAGCCCTCTGATGGCTTCCTTTAGTGTCATCACTATGATGTCATCTCTCTCTCTCTCTCTCTCTCTCTCTCTCTCTCTCTCTCTCTCTCTCTCTCTCTCTCTCTCTCCATATATATATATATATATATATATATATCCCACTCTGTATATATGGGCTCACACACGGAGATGCGCTGATACGTTAACGGTATCACCACTATTAGTAGTGTAACCTGGCTGTTGTGGGGTTCACGTAATGTCTTCATCAGATCCATCCTATTCATGCACCCTTCAATTTTAGGCCATGGGGCCAAAAATTAGGCTTGAATGGAAACTCAGGTGGGCCACACCACAAGCAATAGTTGGGAGGGGACGCCCAACCAATAACTTCTGAACAGCTTGTGGGGTCCACCATGTTGTGTATATGCCATCCAATCCATTCAACAGACGTGCCCCACCTAGATGAAGGGATCAACCAAAAATGGGGAGAACATGGTGAATGGGGTGCATCTGATGCAAGCATCACATGGCCCATGGAGTCCAAGTACCACACCGTGAGGAACAATGATGGAGGATGCCCACCATAAAAAGCACCCAACTAGTGTGCAGGCCCCACAGTGATTGTGCATGCCATTGAAACCATGCGTTGATTGTGCCCCACTATGATGATGGGAGTGGGACACAAAAAGTCAAGCCAGTACATTCATCAAGTGGGCCCTTCAGTGGGACTCACCAAGTGTGTGTATGTCATCCAATTTATGCACCAGGTCATCCCATCAAAAATCAGCCATTATGTTAGGTGGGGCCCACAACCTGAATTTGTAGGTTTCTTTGTGTTTTTCATATTTTCTATGGTGTTGCCCACCTGATGGTTAGATCGGTATGATTTATAGGCTCCCTCAATAACTCTTTGGAGTTCAACTGAGGACGGGTTGCATGTTGTACAAAAACCACATGGGCCCTAGAACACCCCGTTGCAACCACAACTGTGGTGGTAACAAGATTTGTTAAGCTAACCCCAATTAGTTGGTGTAAGGCTTTGATGATGATGATGATGATGATGATGATAGATGTACATCTACAATCTATTAAGCTAACCCCATGTATGTATATCATTTCATGTATATTGAGTGGGAGAGGCACATCTACAATCTATCCACCCAGTTCTGATTCTATTGTAAACATCCTGCATCTGTCTCCCATCCTTTCGAATAGTAGAGGCAAAGTAATGAAAAATATAGCATTGAGGGATCTGTTGACCATCAATCTTAATTAAAGTGTTTCCACTATAACTGTTCTTAGTAAAGTTGCTTTCTGAATGCTCCGTCTTAGTTCTGCTTAAACTCTACAGCCTTCCTTCAACACCCCCCGGCCAAGCATTTATTCCCCTTCTAGTCTCGTTAATCACTGCTCAAGACAGAAAACTTATCCCGGGATCAAGATATTTGGTTATATATACACTAAACAAGTTAATTTCTGAATATGGTGAATGTAATTGCATCTATTCAATTATTTGTTGTAATTTTTTTACACACTTCATAATGATGATGCTTTTGATGGAGGATGTGCTATTATCCTACATAGGCATATGTTATGCATTATTTGATATGAATTCTTCATTATACATTGTGCTTATTAATTGCTATTGCACCTTCGAGGCCTTCTAGGTTCCTTTGGAAGAAGAACTGGTTTCAGAGCAACACTATGATTAAAGGAGTTGAAATCAGTGTGGTATAGGATCCCCAGGAGTGTGGTTGGGTATCATCAGGGATTCAGGATACCAGGTCTGTAGGTCGACCAACCTTAAATTGCTTGGGCTGAAGATGAGAAGTCGCTTGCCGCATTTGCATCACCTGCTAGTATGGCGAGAGTTTGAATGGCATAGTCTTCCGACTTCATTTTCCACATCTAAAATAGTGTGTGATTGTCACACATAATATGTCTGAGCTAATGAGAGGGTGTCATATTATTGTTCGCGTCATCTGATTCAATTGACCCATATTGAAGTCATAGATTTGGATATGGAGTAATAGGGCCTTGTTTTTTTAATAATTGGTGAGAATTTTATTAAAGCAGACAGAAACAAACAAACTGCCAAAACAAGCTGCTGCTCAAAAACCAAAATGTTACAGCATAATAAAGATCTTCTCAAGGGTCATTGGAGTAATTGAGCCATTTTGGTTCAACATGGTATATCATGACATTGAGATGATGAGTCCCATCTATTTTGGATTATTAATATGCTCACTAGAGTGGCCAATGAAATTTTCCAGTGAAATTATGAGTATCTATATGCTAGAATTTTGTGATAGATTCAATTCTCAATTTTAATGGAGAATCATATAAAAATCACAGTTTAGAAATCACTGTATCTTCTGATCCCTGATTTTTCCATAAAGGAGATATTGTGGTTTTTGGATGCAAGACATGGATTCCATGATATTTTTATTGTGAAAATAATTTCTTTTGATGTTTGGAATTCAATGGGTTTTGTTATGGTAATATAAACATAAGAAGAAAATCAATTAATTGTGAGATTATAAATTGGAATTTTCCCCCTAGGATGGGGTGTCCAGTCCTAAATAATATGTTGCATGATAAATGGAAACTTTTATACAAAGGATACTTCCTCACTAAGGAGGAAACCTGGGTGAAAGGAAACATATCAAATCCGAGTAGATCACTGGCGCGTGTATGTATGTATGCAGTATACATACAAACATATATATATATATATATATATCAGTGTTTTAAATAGCGAATAGCGTGTAGCGTAGCGTTCACCCCTCTGAAGCGTGAGGCGTAAGCTACATAACGTGTAGCGTAGGCTACACGTTACTTTTAGATTTTTAATTAAGGTTGTTCTTGGTTACACTAATTCCATGATATTCACCAAATTAGACTGATTAATAATGAAATTTAGCAAATTTTCGTGATATTTGGTGCAACCAAACACAACTTAAAGCAATAAAAAATGGTAATCATTAAGTATAAAGGTAAAGAAAGAGCAACAAAACTAATTTAATACTATTACTTGTATTATTTTTACTAGAAGCATTAAGTATTGAAAATAGAAAAATGAAACAAATCATCGAAAATATTATTTGATTTTAATGTTGTAATGAAAAATAACTTGTAACGTGAGGCACGTAGCGTGTAGCTTAGTTTATATAGCGTGTAGCGTATGCAAATTATCATGTAGCATAGCCTACACGTGACTTGAGCTATTTTCATGAGCTACGTAGCGTTAAGGCTAAGCTACGCTACGTAGCGTAAGCTACATGCTACATAGCGTAGCTATTTAAAACACTGATATATATATATATATATATATATATATATATATATATATATATATATATATATATATATATATATATATATATATATATATGCATGTGCATGTGTATCTATCTACGTATCATACATACATACATATATAGATAGATAGATAGATAGTAGATGGATAGGTAGGTAGGTAGGTAGAGATAAAAGGTTGCAGGCCTAGCCCTAGGTTTTGCTTCTTGGTATTTTGATGCGGACATCATGCCTTTCAAAGTCTATCAACGTCGGAGGCGAGCGTTACCTATCTCGCAATGGTTTGACGACACGTGAGGAGCATGCGGAGAGCAGAGAGAGCTTCGGTCAACCAAAGGTAGGGCTGGGTCAACCAAAGGAAGGGGAAGATCAAGATTACGGGCAATCTATAATAGTGACCGAAGCAGGCTTTGGCCGACCAAAGGGGGGTCTTTGGTCAACCGAAGGCTAGTCTCGGTCGACCGACGACCCGACGCTACTTTTTGCAGGATTGCGCGATTTTTTGAGTTTTTTTTAGGTTTTAGGGGTATTTTTGTCATTTTCTTGATTAGGATTATTAATAGGTTTGATCCCTAGACTCTTTGTTAATTGCTTTTGATTATTGAATTAAGAAAACCCTTGGTGGCTATTCTCTCCTTCTCCTTGATGGACCTTCTCCCTCATCTCTCTTCTTCTCTCCTTCTAATCTCTTTCTTCTCATTGTTCTTCTCAAGGTAACCCTCTTATCTTCATCCTTTTCTACATCTATCTTCTCATCTTCCTTCTTGAAACCCTAATTCAATTCTCTTGAGATTTGTGATTCCCTAATCCAGAAATCTCCAAATTTCCTGGATGAGTGAATTCACGTGGATGATCGGATGAACCGTGCAAGACCGAAAGTTCCATCTTTCGCTGGATCCAATTCATGCAAAGAATTGACACCCTTACTACTTGCTTGTAATGGATGGCTTTAATTGTTGAATAGTTCTCTTGTTTAATGCTTGATTTATTGTGCACATGATGAATGGATAATTTTATTATTACATGATTCCGCCCTTTTATAGTTTCCGCATGCATTTAGGGTTAGATTAGGCCGTCCCTGCATCAAATTTTGGTATCAGAGCTTAGGCTCTTGCATGAGTTCATCATAGATCGAGTTATCTAAGTTTAGGGTTCATCTTTTTTTGAGTTGCGTAAGTCCAGGTTAGTCTGAAATTTTTCTAAATTTGCGTCTTCTATGATTAAAAGTCTGAATTCTCAGATTGGTGCATCATCATCGATTTAGAGTCATCTAATTCATATTGTGAGTCATCATGTCCATTGAGTTGTGTTTAGGCAAACCTAGGACAGGTCTTACCTTGTATGACCACGAGAACCAGAAGAGGTTTCGGACTACACCCCATCACGAGTAACGAGCAGTTATCCGAGCAGTTAGCTCAATTGATCCAAAGGATAACTGCGTTGGAAACAGCAAATAAGAATGCTATTGCTCAACTAAGCACCCAAGTCACCACTACCGTTAATAGATTAGAGCGTTTAGAGGCGTCTCAGAGGAAGAACACTGACAATGGGGGCGATGATCAATCCTAAGTGGGAGGAGCCATTGAGGAACGTGCCCCTATGCGTGGTAGAGGTCGTGGGGTGCGAGGCCGAGGGGTAGGTCGTGGTGGGACGCGAGATCTGCAACCCACATATGAGTATCGGGACCGCTACGATCCTGATGACCGAGTCTTGAAGAGCGTGAAAGTAGAGGCCCCGAGTTTTGATGGGCGTCTTGACCCAAAGGCATTCCTTGACTAGTTAGCTGACATGGATTACTACTTCGAATAGTATGATATGTCGAAAACTTGGTAAGTGTGTTTTGCCAAGATGAAGCTTGTGGGTCAAGCTAAGTGTTTTGGGCCAACACGGAGCAAAAAATCGATAGGGTTGGAGGAGCCCTAATCACACATTGGGAGGAGATGGAGTTGTTGAAGGAGAAGTTCCTTCCTCTCTCCTACCGAAATAAGCTCCTTAACCAGTAGCCGTCCTTACGCTAAGGGTCAATGTCAGTCGCTGAATACATTGCCCAATTTGAAGAGTATATGATGCGATGTGACATCCAGGAAGATCCTTTGGTGACGCTTTCACGTTTTAAGACGGGTCTTCGCTTGGATCTTCAGCGCGAGCTTTTGACTCGCCCAACTTCTGACTTGGACAAAGCATACCTAGTTGTACAGGAGTTGGAGCAATACCTAAAGTCTCTTGTCATTCGACGCTTCAGGCCTTGGGACTCTAATGTTAGAATCGATTCCCAAGAAACTAAGTCTAGCATTGGCAGTCAGCCCAAGGTACAGGCGAATGTGCCGCTTAAGCCTAGGGATGATAATGGCAATGGTGTCCTTGGTGCTGGTCCCACTGGGGGAAGTCAGGTGTGATGTTTTGAGTGTGGGAATGTTGGTCATATCGCAAATCAGTGTCCAATAAAGAATCGTGAACGAGCCTTAGTCATAGGTGAATTCAATGAGAATGCAAATGACCTAGGTGATTATGAAGTCGAAGAATATCTCCCTAAAATTAGTGCTAGCGACTACGAAGAGGAAGAAGTCGAAACCACTCCACTAGTCGTAGTTAGATGTGCCTTAGCGCAAGCGGTGTTCGAAGTTTCGGTATCACTACAAGTTTTGGTAGCCGGGGATATGGAAATAATATCGATATTGCCGATAATATCGTTGATAACTGGAAATACGGGGGAAATGCAAAAAACGGTGGAATTTTTCAATGAAACCTCAAGATATGATAAAATACACATATTTGCATATTTAGGAATTAAAAAATTGCAAAAAGAATGCATACATAATAGGTCTCAATTTAATGGGATCCTAAAAGCATGTGCTGCTGTAAGAAATCAATCCAACCATTTCATCCATCCCATCTATCCATCCAATATCTAACATTCCATCCAAACATCCATTGATATTTCAGAATATCGGCAACATGTGATATTTCCAAACAAATCTTTAACAACTGAAAAAGAAACTAACGATTGTGGTCTCGTTATTGCCATGTTGCAATAATGATAATATCATGATATTATCAATATTATCATTGACAAATTGAACGTTGCGTACAACCATGCACCCATAAAAAATATGAAATAGGAATTTTTTAATATACAAATTTTTGGCATATCGATACATTGGTAATATTATCGAAATATTGCAAATACATTGACGATCCAAGCGTCACTTGGAATTTACACAGTAAAAAATATTTGCGATACATCGACGGTTTCAATGCATTGACAATACAAACGACGCCTGAAATTACACAATTGAAAATGTTGACGATATTGATATATTGGCGATATTTAGTGATACATCGCCGATACCTACAACTTTTTATACTATTAGTGTTATCAGTATCGCTGAGCTATAAATAGAGATAATATCGGGGATATTTCGATAATTTCGGAGACAATTCATACACTGAGTGCAAGACAAGGAAAGTGATGATTGGCGTAGGAACACTATCTTCTACACTTTCATCAAAAGCGGTGACAAGAATTGCAAATTCATCGTGGATAGTGGAAGTTGTGTTAATGTGGTTTCACCTAGCACGGTCACTCGACTAGGGCTAAAGCCAGTCTCACATCCTCAACCCTAAAACGTTTCATGGGTTGACAAATCCTCTAAGCCCGTGTCCCAGCAATGTCTAGTTCCCATTCAAATTGGCTCATACAAAAACATGATGTGGTGTGATGTTTTACCTATGGACGTAGGTCACATCCTCCTGGGTAGGTCATAATTATTTGATTGAGATGTCACGATTCTCGGGTGCTCAAATGTGTTCGCGTTCATACATGAGGGCAAGAAGATAAAGATTAATCCGTTGCCACCCAAGAATGCCATGGACAAAAATAAAGATGTGAAGTTGAGTGATTCTCAGAAAGGAGAGGAAATCTAATCCAAGGTCTCTCCATATCATAAATGCGAAAGAATTTAAGAAGGAGACCGAGGAGGATTCGATGGTGTACGCCTTAATGGCTAGAGAAGTTACACTCGAGGTTTCTGTAGAGTTACCCCCTGAGGTGACGCCAGTTCTAGAAGAGTATAGAGATGTGTTCCCCGAAGATTTACCGAATGAGTTGCCACCAATGCGGGACATTCAGCATGCCATTGATCTCGTCCCGGGGTCGACTTTACCGAACCTTCCTCATTACCGAATGAACCCGGCAGAGCACGCAGAATTAAAGAGGCAGGTAGATGAGCTCCTGCACAAGGGTTACATCCAAGAGAGCATGAGTTCGTGCGCCGTACTTGTGTTGTTGACGCAAAAAAAAAAAAAAAAAAAAAAAAAAAAAAAAAAAAGATGGTACGTGGCGAATGTGTGTAGACGGCCGAGCCATAAACAAGATCACAGTCAAGTATATGTTCCCGATACCTAGACTTGATGATATGCTCGACATGATGTCCAGGTCCACCTTCTTTTCTGAAATAGATCTCAAAAGTGGTTATCACTAGATTCGAATACAGCTAGGTGATGAATGGAAGACGACTTGAAAGACGAAGGATGGGCTGTATGAGTGGTTGGTCATGCCTTTTGGCCTGACTAATGCACCCAACACTTTTATGCGAGTGATGACATAAGTTTTGAGAGCTTTTATAGGCAAGTTCTTGGTGGTATACTTTGATGACATTTTAATCTATATCACCACCAAAGAGTTACACCTTGATCATCTGAAGCAGGTCTGTAGCGTTCTTAAGACAGAGAAGTTATACGCTAACCTTAAGAAGTGATCCTTTATGTTAGATCGAGTTGTGTTCTTAGGGTTTATTGTGTCGTCCGTCGGGATGCATGCATGCCCAAAGAAAGTTAAGGTAATTGATGATTGGCCCGAACTGAAAAATATTCATGATGTGCGAAGCTTTCATGGCTTAACAACCTTTTATCGCCGGTTCATCAAAGGGTTTAGCACGATCATGGCTCCCATCACGGAGTGCATGAAAAAGGGAGAGTTCGTGTGGTCTAAAGCTGCAGTTAAGGCTTTTAAGGAGAAAAATGGCAGAATAATAGAAGCTCCTATCATCCGCCTTCCTGAATTTTCTAAAGTCTTCGAAGTAGCATGTGATGCGTTTGGTGTTGGTATAGGAGGAGTCTTGAGTCAAGAGGGTCACCCAGTAGCCTATTTCAGTGAAAACCTAAATGAGGCGAAGTAGAGATACTCTACCTATGACAAAGAGTTTTATGCGGTACTGCAGTCCCTAAGACATTGGCGTCATTATCTCCTACCACAGGAATTCATCTTGTTCTCCAATCATGAGGCCTTGAGATATTTAAATTCCTAGAAGAAGTTTAACCTAAGGCATGCTAAGTGGGTAGCATTTCTTCAGGAATACTCATTTGTCCTGAAACATAAGATCGGAATCAAGAATAAACTAGTTGATGCCCTTAATTGAAGAGTGGCTTTGCTCAATTCCTTGAGTGTGGATGTTGTCGGTTTTGAGTAATTGAAGGATGAGTATCCCATGTGTCCAGATTTTGGAGGTACATTTACGTCACTCTCTAGTGACTAGCATAGTACGGGCGAATTTGTCCTTAAAGATGGTTTCCTTTTTAAAGGAGATTGCCTTTGTATTCCCCGCACTTCCCTCCGGAATTTCCTTGTTTGAGAGCTTTATTCGGGAGGTATAGCTGACCATTTTGGTCGGGACAAAACCATTGCCCTTGTAGAGGACCGCTTTTATTGGCCAAAGCACGACTCCATTTTTGTGTTTGTTGATCGTTTTTCAAAGATGGCGCACTTTCTCCCCTGTTCTAAAATGTCAGATGCGTCTATTATCGCTCGAGTCTTTTTTTATGGTGTGGTACGCTTGCATGGGTTGCCTAAGACCATAGTGTGAGATCGAGATGTGAGATTTAGCAGTTATTTTTTAAAAACATTGTGGCATATGATGGGCACAGATCACCCCTAGACAGATGGCCAAACTAAGGTGGTTAACCGGAGTCTTGGAAACTTATTACGATGCCTTGTGGGTGAGCATGTCAAGACTTGGGACTTAGTGTTGCCTATAACAGAATTCGCATACAACAATTCCATCAATAGGTCTACGGGTACGAGTCCTTTTGAAATAGTGAGTGGTTACAAGCCTAGAATGCCCATAGATTTATTACTAATGTCAGTCACCCAAAGATCGTCAAAGCCAGCCGATGCATTTTTCTGTCATATTCATAAATTGCACTCAGACATTAGGAGGCGGATCAGTGTAAGCAGTGAAACTTATAAACATTCAACTGACTTGCATCGTAAATTTCAAGAATTTCATGAGGGAGACTGTAATGATTCAGATAAAGCCAGAACGGTTTACCCAGGGTACCGTGAGGAAGTTACAAGCACGCAGTGTTGGACCATTCAAAGTCTTGCAAAAAATTGGGTCCAATGTGTACATGATAGAACTTCCACCGAGCATGGTAATCAATCCAACATTCAACGTCGGGGATCTAGTCCCTTGCCCAAACCCTCACCTAGACCCTGCATCTCATACTTGACCATATTCAAAATTTGCTTCTCAACCTACTCTACCTATCCCAACCATACCTAAGAAAAGAGAAGAGATTGAAGGGATCGTGGATGAAGAGATTGTATCCACAAGAGATGAAGGTTTCCAAAGGTACTTGATTAAATGAAAGAATAAGCCACCATCCCATTGTACATTGGCTTGTGGAGGCAGAGTTACAACGACTTAATCCAGACTTATTGGAGGGGCACAAAAGTTAACACGCCGGAGTCGAGCTCTTCTCAGCCGAGGGGAGTTGATGCGGACATCACGCCTTTCAAAGTCTATCAATGTCGAAGGCGAACGTTACTTATCTCGCTATGGTTTGATGACACGGAGGAGCATGTGGAGAGCAGAATGGAGTAGACAGAGCAGCAGAAAGGCCAGAGAGACCTTCGGTCGACCAAAGGAAGGGGAAAATCAAGATTCCAGGCAATTTGTAGTTGTGACTAAAGCAGGCTTTGGCTGACCGAAGGCTAGTTTTGGTCGACCGACGACCCGACACTACTTTTTGTAGGATCGCATGATTTTTCGAGTTTTTTTAGGTTTTAGGGGTATTTTTGTCATTTTCTTGATTACGAATTATTAATAGGGCTGGACCCTAGACTCTTTGTTAATTGCTTTTGATTATTGAATTAAGAAAACCCTTGGTAGCTATTCTCTCCTTCTCCTTGGTGGATCTTCTTCTCCCTCATCTCTCTTCTTCTCTCCTTCCAATCTCTTTCTTCTCATTGTTCTTTTGAAGGTAACCCTCTTATCTTCATTATTTTCTACATCTATCTTCTCATCATCTTTCTTCAAACTTTAATTCAATTCTCTTGAGATTTGTGATTCCCTTAATCCAGAAATCTCCAAATTTCCTGGATTAGTGAATTCATGTGGATGATTGGATGAACAGTGTAAGACCAAAAGTTCCATCTTTCGCCGAATCCAATCCACGCAAGGAATTGACACCCATACTACTTGCTTGTAATGGATGGCTTTAATCGTTGGATTGTTCTCTTGTTTAATGCTTGATTTATTATGCACATGATGAATGGATAATTTTACTGTTACATGATTCCGCCCTTTTGTAGTTTTCGCATGCATATAGGGTTAGACTAGGCCATCCTGCATCATATTTCCACCACTGAGAGAGTTGGGAAAAGGTACTATGTCTGGAGTGGACTTTCTAGATATGTAGTCTGATTCATGCACTTATCTTCTCTAACAATCAGATTTGAAGATATCCGTTCTCACTTCATAAAAGGTAAAATGAAAAACTATTACCTACAATTTTTTATTATAGTGGAGTTTCGATCATGGTGGCCTGGCACTAGAGCTATACACGAGCCAAATCGAACCGAGCTTGGCCCAGCTCGGCTCGGCTCGGCTCGACTAGCAAAGTGGTTGGGCTCGACCTTGGCTCAGCTTGATTTGGATGAGCTTTCGAGCTGAATTCGAGCCAGTTCGAGTCGATCCGAGCTCGAGCTTTTGAGCTTAAATTCGAGCTCAAGCTTGAGAGAGAGAGAGAGAGAGAGAGAGAGAGAGATCCGGACAAGGGTTCGCAGAGCTGGCCACTGGGGTTTTGTCGTATGACCGGACGGTCGGCGAGAAAGGGCGTGGGGGCGCCAAGTGGGCCGCGAACAAAAGGGGGGCGCTCGTTGACTGGATGTAGAGATTAGGGCAACAAAAGGGGCGCTCGTTTTGATTTTATATATATATATATATATATATATATATATATATATATATATATATATATATATATATATATATATATATTAATTTATTATATATTCTAAACCAAACCGAGCCGATTCGAGCCTAGTTTGAGCCGAACCGAGCCTGGTTTCGAACCAAGCCGAATAGAGCTCGAGCTTAGCTCGAATTTTGAACGAGCCCCAAAAATAGGCTCGACTTGGCTTGTTCCGCCCTACGAATCTAGCCGAACCAAGCTTTTTCAAGCCAAACTGAGCGAGCTTTTCTAGCTAGCTCGGTTCGTGTATAGCTCTACCTGGCACATCCTTTCTTGTGCATTTTTTCCATGACAGAAGCTACACTTATACGACTGTTCTTAGGCACTCTTGCTTCCTATAGTTTTGAGTGTTGTTGTTTCCTGATGTCCAAATTTGCTCCTAAGCAACCCCCTGGTGTAAAAGGTGTAGGCAATGTTTTAAACATCGACAATATCGGCAAATATATCCCACAATATATCTTGTATCCCACCTGTTATACAAAACACATAGGTACTGTCGATACATCCCACATATTCGATCCGGAGAGCATTTTCATTTTTTATGCCTTCTTTTGTTGAAATTATGTTAAAATCAGTGTCAAATGGTTACAAAACCATTAGTTCTTCATATTTTGCATGAAAATTCATGGAGTTAGAGCTTTGATTTTGATATCCATTGGTTTTTCATGTTCTTCATTTTTTTTTTTCTCGAAATTTTCCTTCAACCAGCTGTCAATGGAGACTAATTTCGAAGTATGTAGGAGTGTTTAATGACATGATCACCACATACACTAATTTCGAAATTTGAGTGTAAGTGGTCCGATTTGGGGAAAATTCAAAATTTCCCCAATTTCTCCCAAATTGCTTGCAATGTTGCACACCAAACATAAAATCGAGCATGTGTGAGAGCTGATCTACTGATTTGTTAAGTCTTTTGTCAATTTTTGAAAAATAAAAATAATTTTTAATTAAAATTTAATAAAAATTATTAAAATATTATTTTTTTCTCAAAATTTCCCTTCAATTAGCTGTTGATTGAAACTAATTTCAAAGTATTTAGGTGTGTTTGATGAAATGATCAGCACATACACTCTAAATTTTATGCATTCAATTTGAAAATAGTTGCATTAGTTCAGTCAGATAGCACATAGCTTAGGACCCTATACAAAGAAATCCTATTATTTGCACTTCTTTTTTGAGATGTTATGATTTAAAAGTGTGTATTAAGGTCTTTTTTCACAATCCCTGAAGTTCCATTGAAAAATTCAACCATTTTCCCAATGTTTTCCAAAAAGTGCGATAAATTACCCGATACAAACGATATATCCCGCGTGATAGCCAATATGTATCTGTATCCGAAGGACGTCCATGCATCAGATGAGTCACCTCAGAAACCCCAGGTCCCCAAAAGTCAGCCCAATCCAAAACTCAGGTGGGCCATAGCACATGGAACATGTTGAGAGGGAATGCCCACTGTTGATTAGAGTGGGGGCCTACCATGTTATATATATAGAATCCAGGTCATTCAGACCCTTTATATATATGATTATACTCATGTATGTAGAGTAGGGGCATACCCCTGATTTGTGCCGAGGTTCGCCCAAGTTTCAGACAGATTTATTTATGTGTGCCATCATCTGGGGCAGGTGTTTCATATCAATAGATGGGTTAGCATACACAACATGGTGGGTCCTCTATGAAAATCAAGGGTGGGCATGCCCTCTTTACTGTTCCTGCTTCTGTGGCCTGCCTGAGTTATGGATAGGCCTGATTTTTTTGGCCCATGGCCAATTGGCATGCAAGATGGTTGGAGTGGATTTTATCAACACATCATGGTGGGCGCTACACAACTCATTTGCTATAATATAAGGAAAACGTTTGCACTTGATCAGTTCCTGTATATATGTACATGCACATGTACACACACACACACAATTTCAGTGACTTCCAACTGCTTCTAGAATGCACTTACAGGTATGACATATTTGGCATGAATAGAAATGTATGTGGTTATCAATACTTTGAATTTCAAACTTTCCTGACACATGCCTTTTTTTCAATGTGCATACCATTGGTTTCAATGTCTTGGAGCTAATCACTCTGTTGGTTTCTTAGGAATAGATACTGCACAAGAAGTACAACTGTCTTGTCTATTTAATCCTCTCATATATAAAATATATGTATGTATGTATTTATGAGAGAGTATGTGATATCATGTAACTAATGTGCTAATCGTGTTCATTTGATCTATTGTTTATGTGCAACAGAGCATCATTTACTTTGTTCTTACAATCGTTCTTGAACTCTTACCTGCTCAAAAACTAAACTTAATCACAATTGAGGGATGGTGGAGGAGGTTTGGAACAGTTCATCATGGCACATCTGAGAGTTGCTTGGAACCACTTCTTAATTCATTCTCCAAAAATGTTGCTCATGAAGTTGATGAGGATACAGATGTACAGGCAGAAAGACAAAGGGTGCTTTCAGGTTCTGTTGACAATGCCATAATCTATTTACGGAATCTCCGTAAGGTACTCTCTTTATGTTCAATATTTTGATTTTAACTTATAAGAGAAATTTAAGCTTTTCATAAGGACTCTTCAAATTTTATAGCCAGCCATTTTCTTGGATTTCAGGTTTACCCTGGAGGAGTGAATCACCCTTCAAAAATAGCAGTTCAGTCCTTAACTTTCTCTGTTCAAGAAGGAGAATGTTTTGGTTTTCTAGGAACAAATGGAGCTGGGAAGACAACAACTTTATCAATGTTAACTGGTATAGAATGAATTGGTTTATGCAACTTTATGGTTATATCCATGTTTCATATTCTGTAGTCTGTACATAATTTGTTGCATAACATTCGGAAAGAAGAAGAAGAAGAAGAAGAAGAAGAAGCCCACCATAGATGTCCTTCACTTTACAAAATTCATTCCTTTTGTTTTCCCTATTTACAATTTCAATAATGATGCTGGTTGTATTATGTTACCCAAGTATAGGAATAAAGGTACAGGTGTCAGTTAATGAAATAACTAGGAATGCCAGATCCTTTTAAGTCCAAATTCAAAGGATACAGGTGTCGCATCAATTGTTACAAGTCACAATTACAATAATGTCAAAAAATATACTAACTAGTATCAAAAGTTGGGTTTGTAGCCCAATTGGTATAGTTCATCATCATCTAAGCCTTATCTCAATTAATTGGGGTTGGCTACATGAATCTTGTTATGCCATCCCACTATATCAAGGGCCAGACCTTCGGCTAGACAATGGGCCATTCAGGCTTTTCTAACTACCTCTATACATGTCCTTTTGGGCTTCCCCTTGCCCTTTTAGAGCCTCCAACATGTACCAATTCACTCCTAACTAGTGTGGTTCTTGGTCTCCATTGCACATGACCGAACCATCTAAGTTTGCTTTTCCTCGTCTTATTACCTATTGGTGCTACACCTAAGTTCCCTCCAATGCATTTGTTTCCAAAAGGCGGGTATTGTTACGCGTTACGGGACCGCAATGGCCATTATGGAAAAAGAGGATCGTAGCTTCTTCTTCTTCTTTTTTTCTTTTTTTTGTAACGGTAACAATAGTGGTTGTTATCTTTATTGAATACCTTGTTCATTTCTAATTCTATCCTTCCGCACTTCCCACTCATCCATCTCAATGTCCTCATTTTAGCTACCCTTGTCCTATGAACTTGTTATTCCTTAACTGCCCAACATTCTGTCCATAAATAGCTGGTCTCACAGCTAGCCTATAAGTTTCCCTTTCAGTTTGAGTGGTACACAACAATCACATATAACTCAAGAGCAATGTTGTCAAAATCCTATGATTTACGATTTACGATATACGATTTTAGTCGAATCTTAAGCAAAACGATTTGAATCCCAACCTTGAATCCCTTTTTATATGAATCCTACGATTCTATGGTTTGAATCCTACGATTCATGATTCAAATCCCGATTTACGATTCAAATTATACTTGTTCTGACGCAGGATGGCCTAATTATGATGCAGGCTCATGAACACAATTAAATAAGTGGAAATAAAAGACGGTGATAATCTAAAAATCTAGCATCAATCATCATAAACTAAGAAAATCACAAGGAGACATGCAATGGAGCGGGCCATTGATCACAACCATGAAGTTTGAGATTCAATTATTGCTATGGTTGGATCTGGCGAGGGATGGAACCTCCCGATCTTGTATGGTCTTAACCCAATCAATCAATGGGGATCATTAGTCCGAGGAATCGAAAGGTTTCTCGGATTAGGGATTTGGGAAATCTGGAAAATTAGGTTTGGGATCAATTCTCAGATTTTGATCATGGGGAATTAAGAAAGCCAAGGTTTAGAATGTGGAAAAAGAAAGATAAGTTACCTGGAAGAAGTAGGAGGGGCACAAGAAGAAAAGTGAAGAAGGAGATCAAGGAAGAAGAAGCACCATGAGAGAGAGAGGAAAGAGGCAACCAAAGGTTTGTTTTTTTCATTAATCAACAACTAATCTTGTTTTTAGGGCTTAGCCTACTTAACAAAGCAAAGGAAAGACATAAAAGTACTAAAATACCCCCAAATACTTAAGCAAAAACGGAACTAAAACATAAACTTGCGCAGAAGTTTAGGCGCTCGGTCGGGCGCCCGAAAACATCCAAAAACGTCCAGAGAATTTCAGGCGCCAGAGAGGCTAAGTTCAGGCGCCCGAAGACAGTGGTCGGGCACCCAAGGACAATGAAAATTGTCCAGCATGTCTTCTCTTCTTTTCATCCTACACACGTGTCCTCCCAATGTGGGGCCTTCTATGTGTCAACCCACATGTGTAGGGGCTTTAATGCTCCTCAATGATCGCCTAACCACAAGGAAGATGCTTGTGGTGGGCGCTTTCTCGCTGATAGACTTTGAAGGGCTAGATGTTCGCATCATTCTCCTCGTCTGAGAAGAACTCGACTCCGACGAGTTAAAATTCTTGTGGTGCTCTAGTAAATCTGGGTTAACGCTCTGTAACTCCACTTCTATCAACTATGTAGATTCTGACGGTGGCTTGTTCTTCCATTTGACAAGGTATATTTGGAAACTTCCGTCTCTCGTAGAAATGATCTCTTCATCCATGATTTCCTCAATCTCTTCTTTACGAATAATGGGTGGAGGAAGGGGTGGAGTAGGTTGTGAAGAAAACTCAGAGAAAGGCCATGAAAGGGATGAAGGCTCAATGGTAGGATTAGGGGAATGGATTAGATCCTCCACATTAAACGTTGGATTAATGCCCATTTCAGGTGGAAGATCGATCCGGTACGCGTTGGACCTAATTTTCTGCAATATCTTGAATGGTCCAGCACTACGCGCTTGTAATTTCTTAGCGGAACCCTATGAGAACCGCTCTAGCCTTATCCTCACCATTATAGTCTCCTTCCTGAAAATCTTATAATCTACGATGATAGTCAGCTGAATATTTATAATTATCATTGCTCTTATTAATCCGCTATCTAATATGTGTATGCAAATCATGGATGTGTTGTGTAAATGCATCGGCTGACTCTGAAGACCTTTGGGTGACGGACATGGGTGAAACTAAAGGACGCGCTGAAAAAGCAATGGACTCGAAATAAACAATCCTATTAAAAGTAAACAATCCTATGACCTAGAACTTGGAAAACTGAAACAAAAGGACACTTCTCATGGGTGACATATAATCTCTCATTATAAGTATTATAAACAAGGATGATTTTCAGGTATCCCAACACTTGAGAACACACGCTATTAATACCAAGTCTTAAGCAGATCTTGGCATTAGCCATTATGTCCAAAATGTCATCAAGATGCAGGATAGGGACTATGGCCATCATATCCACCATGAAGTGAATACGTCGCAAGGTGGCCTGACACTTGGCTGAAGCTTTGTGGACGTCCAGGATATGCTCACATGTGCGCCATATGCCATTGTTCTTGGAAGTGAAAAGGGCAGACATGGCACATAGAACAAAACTCCAACTCGCACTTTCCTTATTGAATTCTTCCCCGAGAAGTTTATCAAATTGGCGCTGCATTTCTGTATTTTCTGCGGGGTTCACCTGGTATGGAGGAAAGCTTGACAGGACTGACCCAGGGACCAGATCGATTGTGTGCTGAATGTCTCGTTTGGGTGAAAATTTATCCCATAAATCATCTGATGGGATATCACAATTCATGTGGGTGTCCATCATCAAATCCTTACTAGTCTCCTTTTCAAATTCATTCGTGTGTATTATGGTAAGAGACTTAGCTTGGGAATCTATATCACTTAAGTCGCACATGACATCTGGAAGTGGTGCTATCTCAATTCCTTCGACCTTTTCATCACTATCACACACTTCATCATCCTCAACGATGATGAGCGATGCCTCAATTTCTTCTATTTCATCACTAGTGACGTTAGGCTCGTACTCTTCCACTTCATAAACATTATGTTTGCACCCATGCAACTTGCCATTCACCAAGGCATAATGTTGATCATCTTTTCCATAGTTAAGGCTAGTCTGGTTGAATGCCTCTAATTTGTCGTTGAGATTCTGGAAGGATTTTCTAGAATGGTTTTCAATGTTGTCCAGACATCGAGATATAGTAGCCAAAGCCTCTGAAATCTGATCCTGATTCATGGTAGAGATGTGTAATCCAAAACCGTGACCAAAACGAATGAGCACCTAACGGAGGACTTGTCCTAGGTTCTTCCTAAACTTGACTCTATGGACTGGATGACTCACAATATGAATGCGATGAATTTAAACTACCATGAACTGACACTAATTAATTCTAGATGATGCGACTCAAATCTAAAATTTTTCCAAATTAGGAAACTTTCAAATTTTGAAAAGTTTTTAAAATCGGAAACTTTCTAAATCTGGAACTTTCCTAAAACAGACCTAAAAATCAAAACCCTAATTTGATAAATCGATCTAAGACAAAACCATGCAAGCCTATTCTCTAATACCAAATTTTACGCAGGATGGCCTAATTATGGTGCATGCTCATGAACACAATTAAATAAGCGGAAATAAAAGACAGTGATAATCTAAAAATCTAGCATCAATTATCATAAACTAAGAAAATCTCAAGGAGACATGCAATGGAGCGGGTCATTCATCATAACCATGAAGTATGAGATTCAATTATTGCTATGGTTGGATCCGGTGAGGGATGGAACCTCCCGATCTTACATTGTCTTAACCCAATCAATCAATGGGATCACTAGTCCGAGGAATCGAAAGGTTTCTCGGATTAGGGATTTCGAAAATCTGGAAAATTAGGTTTGGGATCAATTCTCAGATTTTGATCATGGGGAATTTAGAAAGCCAAGGTTTAGAATGTGGAAAAAGAAAGACAAGTTACCTGGAAGAAGTTGGAGGGGCACAAGAAGAAAAGTGAAGAAGGAGATCAAGGAAAGAGAGAGAGAGAGAGAGAGAGAGAGAGAGAGGAAAGAGGCAACCAAAGGTTTTTTTTTTCATTAATCAACAAATAATCTCGTTTTTAAGGCTTAGCCCACTTAACTAAGCAAAGGAAAGACATAAAAGTACTAAAATACCTCCAAATACTAAAGCAAAAACGGAACTAAAACATAAACTTGCGCAAAAGTTCGGGCGCTCGGTCGGGCGCCGAAAGACGTCCAAAAACGTCCAGAGAGTTTCAGGCGCCAGAGAGGCTAAGTTCGGGCGCCCAAAGACAATGGTCGGGCACCTGAGGACAATGAAAATTGTCCAGTAAGTCTTCTCTTCTTTTCATCCTACACACGTGTCCTCCCAATGTGGGGCCTTCTATGTGTCAACCCACATGCGTAGGGACTTCAGTGCTCCTCAATGATCGCCTAACCACAAGGAAGATGCTTGTGGTGGGCGTTTTCTCGCTAATGGACTTTGAAGGGCTAGATGTCCGCATCATGTTCTCTTCTCTTTTAAGCTTTACTTGCCTTGCATTTTATGTTTTTTAAATTGATGGGGGCTTTAAGAATCGTTTAGAAAAGGTAAATTATTTTTATTTGTTCTTTATAAGAGATTTAATGATATATAGTCTATTCAACGTTGAATCATGAACTTTTTTTTGTGATTTCTTACATCTTAACTAGTCGAAACACCAAATTGATGTATGATTTAACTGTAATGTTTTTTTATGGATGGTTATGATCATGCTGACTTATATGTATTATGGAATGACGTTTAGAAATCAAAATATCTTTTGTCATCGGTCTACAATATCGAAGGCCTTTTTTCCACCGTGATTCTAACATTCGAGAAAAGTAAAAAGAACATAAATTATTAAATGACCCTTGTATTTCTTTTTAAGGAAAATTTCATGGAAGACAAAATGTAAATGAATAAGAATCCTTCAAAGAACCCTTCTAACATGGTATTACTTAGTGTACATTGATGGCAAAGGGAAGATAGGTGAGTTTTAAAGAAAAATTCTGATGTATTTATATTTTTCATATTTTTTTTTTCAAAATTTTAAGAAGTGTAAAAAAATGTTATGATTTACGATACGATTTGCGATCCGATACGATAACGATTTTGACAACATTGCTCTAGAGGCACGTCTCCATTTATTCCACTCAGCTTGAATTCTATCGTCAATATCCTTCTCCGTCTCTCCACTTATTAATTACGGACCCAAGGTACAGTTCACTATCAAAATCTAAATATCTCATAATTTTGGAGTTCAAAACCCCTGTAGATTCATAAAATGAATAGAAAATGAGAAAATAAGAATAAGAAAGAGAGAATAGAGAGAATAGAGGTGGAATGACTCTAATAGAGAAGCTTCCACATGTTCCCACATCTTAGTTCTACCAGGGTTTTTACTAATGTGCCGAAAATTACAAAAACACCCCTCTGACTTAAGTGACTTAAAGAGGGTTATAACTGTGGGTCTAAAACACTGTCCAAACATAAGTATTGAAAGCCCAAAAGCCCAAGGGGCCCACATGCTGGACCATTTACATTTAACACTCCCTCAAGCTGGAGCATAGATATCATGCATGCCCAGCTTGGATATAAGCCTCACAAATTGAGACTTTCTAAGAGCTTTGGTGAGCAGATATGCAATCTGATCATGGGACAAAATATATGTAGTGACAATTTCCTTTTGAGCGATCTTATCCCAAATGAAGTGGTAATTGACCTCTTATGCTTTGTCCTCTCATGAAAACTGGATTGTTGGCAATATGCATAGCAGCTTGATTGTCGTAATGTAAACGCATTGGAGTTTGGACAGCAAAGTTCAATTCTTCTAGAGGTGATTTCAGCTAGACAAGTTCACAAGTTGTGTGTGCCATAGATCTATATTCCAATTTAGCACCCGCGCAACAACGTTCTATTTCTTACTATTCTAGGTAACAATATTACCACTAAGTTGACCGCCAATCATGTCTTGAACCCACATAATCTGCATCTTAATAACCAACTACTTCGAGATGTCCATAAGATCTATACAAGATACCTTTCCCAAGATTACACTTCAAGTATCTAAGAATCCTCATAACTGCAGCTAAATGTGTAGCTTTGGGAGCTTGCATATATGGACTAATCACACTGATAGAGAAGGCAATATCAGGCTTGGTGATGGTTAGATAAGTTTACCAACAAGTTTTCTGTTCATAGCCGGATCTATTAACAACTTTCCTTCACAAGGATTGAGATAAGGGTCTATCGGCTTATCTGCTGGTTTGGCATCAAGCATACTTGGCTCTTTTAGCAAATCACAAACACATTTCCTTTGGCACAAATTTATCCCAAGTTTAGATCTAGCCACTTCAATACCTAGAACATATTGAAGGAAACCAAGATCTTTAATTTGGAACTGGGAGTGAAGGTAAGACTTTAATTTCTCAATTCCTTCAAAGTCATCACCTGTAACTACTATATCTTCCACATATACCAAAAGCACAATATAACCAGATGAAGCATGTGGTGAAAAAATTGAATGATCTAATTCACTCTTTGTTCCATACGATATCATGGCACTATTAAAATTTTCAAATCAAGCTCTTAGTGATTGTTTTAGCTCATATATAGACTTATTTAATTTGCACACCTTAGAGGATTTCCCACGAGCAACATGCCTAGGAGGTTCCATTATATAGACCTCTTCTTGTGATCTACATGCCAAAAAAGCATTCTTCACATCTATCTGAAATAGAGACTAGTCGTGATTGGCTGGTACAGAGCTAACAACCCATATTGAATTGAGTTTGGCCACTGGGGAAAGGTATCCAGATAATCAACTCCATAAATTAACCCGGCCTTGTAACGGTCAGTTAACTCCCATGTATCATTGGATTACATGGCATTCATTTGCTTATCCAAAGACCTTTTCCAGTTTTCATCCAACAATGCTTCTTGAACTGTCTTAGGATTAGAAACAACAGATAAAGCAAGAGCAAACTTTTGATAATTGGTGGATAAGTGGTTAAAGGCAGTGTTTTAAATATTGACAATATTGGCCGATATATCTTGTATCCCACCTGCGCGATACAAAACGCACAAGTAGTGCGATATATCCCACATGTTCGATCCAGTGAGCATTTTCGATTTCCAATCCTTTTTTTTTTCCTATGAATCATGTTAAATCAGTGTCAAATTGTTACAAAACTTTGCATGAAAAAACATGGATTGGGAGCTTCGATTTCGAGATTTGGAGGAGATGAGCCGAGTTTCAGAAAATTGAAAAAAAAAAAAAAGAATTCCCAATTTCTCGCAAATCGATTGCAATCTTTGTGTTCAAACATAAAATAAAACATGTACGTAACCTAATCTATTGATTCTTCTTTTGCTTTTAAATGTATTTCTTGTATTCCCACATGTGTTCTTACATTTATAAATTATAGCAAATGACTTTGAATATACTTGCATCAATTCAGTTAGACAATGCGTAAATTAGGAACCCATACAAAGAAAACCTATTGTGTGCACTAGTTTTTTGTAATGTTTTGAATTTTAAGTTTGTATTCATGTCTTTTTCAACAATCACTGAAGTTTTATTGAAACTTTTGACCAATTTCCCAATGTTTTCCCATGTTTACAACAACAGTGATACATTACGCGATACAACCAATATATCCCATGCGATAACCGATACGTATCCGTATCCTAAGGGTGCGATACGTAACGCGATACCGTTATTTCGAACACTGGTTAAAGGTAACAAAGTTGGAAATAGGATATTCAACACATGAACGTCTACCTTTACAAATAGCAAGGGACAGATCAGTGACAACTTAAGTGGACTCAAAAGAATCTGGAACCTCAACCGGTGTAGAAGTTGACGATGGAGAGGGAGAGGAAGTAGTATGTATTAATTAATCTTTTCTCCTTTTTCTATAATATGTCTGTGTGAAATCCCTCTGAGTTGGTGACTTGCTAACAAGCTCTAATGGAAACACATTTGGTGGAGGAACTTCTACAAGATTGACTTTTACAACACATTCAGATCTAACATAGAAAAGGAACATTCTCAAAGAATGTTACGTCAGCTGTCACAAAATGTCTTTCAAGTGAAGGACGATGACATCAATAACCTTTTTTAGTGCGCGAGTAACCTAGAAAAATGCATTTAATGAAATGTGGTGTTAGTTTATCTTGATTGGACCCAAATAGATAATCAAAGCAAGTATCTTTTCTGTTATCTGCTAATTTATGATGGTTTCAATCGAAATAATGACGAGTGTAGTAAAAATATTGCAAATATCAAACAGTATTTGTGAAATATTGCACATATCATGATGAAATTTCATATCACCCATGAGCAATATCAATTTTTCAGCCAATACCCTCTATATATTGATCACTGATGTATATATTGATGACTGATGTCATCATAGTTGCACCATCCTTCTAATTTGGTGCCTATCACACTTTGAATTGTACCTCAGACTCACGCTACCACTCTTGCTTAATATTTATGCTTGTTGGCTTACATTTTGAAACAGATTCTTCTCTGCCCCTGCACCCAAATTTGTTGCCACTTCGCTTCATGCTTCATTCGACTATATGTCAACAAGCTGTTTCATTTTTTTTTTTCTTTTTTTGCCTCTGTTTCTGTACCCTGCTAGTGTTATCAACTGGTTGGAAAAGATTCCAATGGATTTCAAGGCGCAGAAGCTTAGCGTGAGCTGCATCTTGTGGAGTGGGTAATGTATGATTAGCAGTGGCGAGCAACAATGGATCACTAAAATCATGAAAATGGCACTCTGTGAAAATGGCTATGGAGGTTTGGGTTGAAGATGATAGCTCATGGAAACAGGTTCATTTCAAGCAAATATGGTGTCAACATTGGTGGATGGTTCACTTAGGCCTCTTCTTTGTATAGGACTCGGGGGCGTGGTAAGCAGTTTTCAAAATTGAAATTCATTTCAAAAAGGAAATTGTATTAGAGTAGGAAAGGGTCTCAAATCCTATTTTGTGAGGACATATATGGGGTTGTAGTGATTGTTACTCGTTAGTATATTCTTCCGACTATCTTAGGCAGCTCTTATAGAGGCAGTAATATCTGAGTGTTTCTTCATTATAGGGAAACAAATTGTGTGGTTGATTGCTCTTCACAGAAACTTAAGTGAAGATGAAATCTAAAATATGGTGAGCCTTCTCACCTTCCTGCAGTGATTGAGGTGGTCTTTCGAAAATAGGGATCTATGGTTCTGGACAATGTGAAGGACGTGGTGTTTATCAATGAAATCATTCTATTCAATTTTATCAAGTTGCTGAGCACAGACTGAAGAGTGCCAACAGAGTGGATGTCCTCAGATGCGTATGCCTACCCCTTTAAATTGGTCTGTTTGCATTTTTTGCCTTCAGAAAACAAAATAAGTGGATCATTTATTCATCCATTATGATTTTGTGTGTGTGTCAACCAGTGGAGGTTTTCCTAACCCTTTCAGATCTGTCAGGTGATGCTTCAATCACTCAGGCCCTTATTTTTAGATTGGCATGAGGGTTGTCATTGTCCCAAAGGGAGGATTTTTCATGGAGGGTTTCCTTTCTTCCAGAGCAATGGGTGATATATGAGTTGAACAGAATAATAGGTATTGTTATTCGGGCTGTTTATCAAGTCAACCAGCAGCGGTGTTCATCAGAACCAGGAGCAAGGTTTTAAATATCCGTTCTGCAGAAAGTTTCACACCTTCAAGAATGGGAGAGTTCTCAGGAAATATCAGGAAAGGTTCCAATATGGTGTAGAGTTTTACGTTCTGAGGGTAACTCTGGGGAAACCTCAAGAAAACGGTGGTATTTTTAGTGAAACTTTAGGAGATGTTAAAAGATACATGATTATAGAGTTGGAACTCAAACATTACAAAAAATGTGTAATAGATTAATATTTGTCTGACAAAACTATGCACTGGCAGCCGTAAATGATGCAATTATATCCAAGATGAGGTCATATCATTCAAACATCATAAAGTACAAGCAGTATAACATAAATTCATGCATATGCATGGATTTCTCCAACTTCATTCCTAATATGTTGAAAAAAAAAAAATTCAAAAAAAAAAATCAAATTTTTTCACCCCTGGATTCCAGCTTAAAATCGCTCTGTTTGCGATTTCTCCAACGAATCCATATCTTGATGTGAAACAACTACTTGAAGTTGTTAAAACACAACCACGAAGGGACTAAACACGTGTGTGTGTGTGTGTGTGTGTGTGTGTGTGTGTGTGCGCGCGTGCGCGTGTGTGCGTGTGTCACAGAAAACTTCTTTTTTTTTTTGGATCTTTGGTGATGTAATAGTTCTAGTTGAAATGCAGATTATCCCAAACTTACGACTAAAAGACTGCAAATCTACTGCGACACTATTCCCTACTGTTTATATAGGATGATAAAATAAAAGAAAATTAATTGAGATACTGTTTTACTGTGTTTAATACTTACCATTTCTTCTTCTTCTTTCTTTTAGAGAGGATGTTACCATCACTTCGTTCTTCCATAGACCCTCTAGTTCATAGAACTGAGTGGCTCCGTTCACTTATAATTTTAGTTGGTATGTTTCCATACAGGAGAGGAATGCCCATCTGATGGAACTGCATATATATTTGGGAGTGATATATGTTTACACCCCAAGGCAGCTCGTCGGCATGTAATATGTTAAATGCTTGCTTAAGCTTTTGAGTTACAATTGTCATGTTTCATTCGTGAAAAATATACTGCTGACACTCAAATAATTTGAATCATGTTCTTGAAATTATACAGATTGGCTATTGCCCTCAGTTTGATGCTCTGCTTGAATTTCTGACTGTCCAAGAGCATCTCGAGCTTTATGCGAGGATAAAAGGAGTTCCCAAGATGAGGATGAGAGATGTATTCAGCACATCAGGCCTTAAACTTTCTGTGCCTTTTTTTATTGTTATAAGTGTTTTCCTCCATCATTTCATTTTTTCTGGTAACATCCTACCTGTCATGGGAATCGTTCCTAATGCTAATACGAAACTGGGCAGGTTGTCAACGAAAAATTGATGGAGTTCGACTTGTGGAAACACGCTAATAAACCATCATATTCTCTTAGTGGGGGCAACAAGCGCAAATTGTCCGTTGCTATTGCAATGATTGGTGACCCTCCAATAGTTATTCTTGACGAGCCATCTACAGGTTATAAATCAAATTTTAATTTCATCTGTGACAATACTTACTTCACATCTAGTTTTCCAGTTTTTAGTTTTTCAACTGCACCATGCTAACTGGAAACTTGTAGAGGTTCCATGAGCACTTCCCTCCCTCTGTCTCTCTCTACACACGCATGCACGCAGACACATCCCTCTCTACACACACACGCATGCACTCACATCCCTCTCTACACACGCACGTGCACACGCACGGAATTTTCCTATGAATAAACCATCATATTCTCTTAGTGGGGGCAATAAGCGCAAATTGTCCATTGCTATTGCAATGATTGGCAACCCTCCAATGTTATTCTTGATGAGCCATCTACAGGTTATAAATCAAATTTTTAATTTCATCTGTGACAACGATTACTTCATTTCCAGTATTTAGTATGTCTACTGCACCATGCTACCTGGAAACTTGTAGAGGTTTTATGAGCCACCCCCCCCCCCCCCCCCCCCCCCCCCCCCCCCCCCCATGACACACACACAAAATGTTCCTATGGGGTGACCCTGCCACAAAGGTCAAGCAAAGTGGGCAGTACCATCATATGTATGTGCCATCTAAAACATGCATCCAGTGAGTCTCTTCTAGAACAATGGGGTCCCAAACAAGTAGCTGGATCCAAATTTCAGGTGGGCCACCATCTAGAACAATGCGTAGTCATACCTAAAACCTCTAATTTCACTTCATGTGTCATCCAATCCATTCATTATGTGAGGCCCACCTGGATGAAGTGATGGATCAAAAATCAACCCGTTCCAAAATTTAGGTAAGCCTCAAGATGTAGGGTATACACATAATTTTTCATTGTTCCAGGTGGTTTGGCCTACTTGAGTTTTGGATCTGGCTAAAATTTGGTAGGGCCCATTTTTGTAATGTCCTACATCTGATGCATGGTTCAGATTCCACAAACGTTTCGGGGTAGGCCTCATGGTGCTTTGTAGTTGATGCAAGGTCCAGATGCTACATACGCAACACAATTGGCTCCATGGTAACTCCATGGTACTGTGTACTCTATGAGAACCTTTCCTGTAGGCACATGCATGCATAATTAAGAGTTGGGGAGTTATTTGATACTCTAGCAACACACACACATACTTAAGAATCGGAGAATTATTTGGTACACCAGCAACACACATAAGAGTTGGAGAGTCGTTTGATGCTCCAGCAACACACAACTAAGAGTTGTTAGTTATTTGACACTCCAGCAACACATACATGTAACTAAAGAGTTCAATTATTTGATACACGGACATAAAACTAAGAGTTTGGAAGTTATCTGATGCATGAATTATTCGATATACCTGCACGCATGCATGCACTGGGCACATGGGGGGTTTATTTGAAACACCCACATATATGCTTAAGAGTTCGGGAGTTATTTGATACTCCAACACACTACAGTTGATAGACACGTGCTCTTTCTTTTCCTTTTTATTTGTTCTGATCAATCGTTTGATTCAAAAGTTTGTAACTTGTGTTGTAAGCCGTTAGTGATCCATGTTGATGCATGTTTAGGCATGGATCCTATTGCAAAAAGATTCATGTGGGAAGTTATAGCACGCCTGTCAACTAGACAAGGAAAGACAGCAGTTATCCTCACAACTCATAGTATGAATGAAGCTCAAGCTCTCTGCACACGGATTGGAATAATGGTATTATTTTTTATTTTTTTTCATTCACAGAATTTACTTTTGACAAGCAATATATACAAAATACTAATGTGACCTTGCTGGCATACTTTTCGCAAAACGTGAAGGTTGCTGGGCGGCTTAGATGTATTGGAAGCCCCCAGCATTTGAAAAGGCGTTTCGGAAATCATCTAGAACTAGAGGTACTTCATGACACTACACTAAAATGATTTGTCTTCCACTTTTGCTGGATGTCATTCTTGTTCTGCTTGTTCTCAGGTAAAGCCTACTGAGGTCATCTGCACCGAGTTGGACAAACTCTGTAGAAGAATTCAGGAAACACTCTTCGAGTTTCCATGTCATCCAAGGAGCATAATCAGTGATCTTGAAGTTTGCATTGGTGCAAGTGATTCAATAACATCAGAAAACATAGCAGAGATCAGCTTATCACAGGAAATGATCATTGCAATTGGACACTGGCTTGGCAATGAAGAAAGTATAAGGACACTTGTATCTTCCACAGCTTTTACTGATGGTGTGTTTGGTGAACAATTATCAGAGCAATTAATCCGTGATGGTATGGCTAAGCACCATTTCAATTGCCATCTTAACACTATTTTCTCCTGCCTTATTCTTATTCCAGTTGCTGAATGGCTATTATAAAAACTGTTCAGGCTCTATTTTGCAAATGTGATGAGTGAGAAATCTGCACTGACTTCAATTTTGGATTCTTTGTATTCTTGTAGCAACTTCAGCATCTGGTGTAGGTGTCTTCAGTTGTAGGCCTTCTGGTTTCTTACCATAATCCCTCTATCTTGATGTTTCCCTTATGGCCCATCGGCAGGGGGATGGGCTTCTGGTTCCTTCACCCCGTCAGGGGAAAAATATGGGTTAGGGAGTCCTCATGCCATGTGGGTAGACTTCTAGGGGTAGTGTTTGGTGATAGGGATGTGGATTATGTTTACCTATTTCAGATGGTGGAAGAAAGCAGCATTCGGTTGTCCTATGTTGATGTTCAAAGTCGCTCTCCAAAGTCTAGTACAGGGCGCAAGGAAAAAGATGGGCTAGGGAGGCTGCATGCCATGCAGGTAGACTTCTAGGGTGATGTTTGGTGATGGGGACGGGGATTATGTTGCCCTTTTTTCAGATGGTGGAAGAAAGGAGCATTCGAATGTCCTTTGTTGATGTTCAAAGTTGCTCCCCGAAGTGTAGTATAGGGTGCAAGGAACTTGTGAACCTTCGAGTTGTTCCAGGTGGGCAGTCTGATGTCATTCCTAGGAACGAGAGCAGGGGGAGAGTGGTCAGGATAGTTCCCCAATGAAGATCTCAATGCCATTCATAGGAACTAGAGGAGGGGGAGAGTGGTCAGGATAGTTCCCCAATGAAGATCTCAATGCCATTCATAGGAAGTAGAGGGGGAGAGTGGTCAGGATAGTTCCCCAATGAAGATCTTAAGTTTGAATCACACACGCACGTACAAATGTATATGTACATATGTGTATATATATGTATATTTATATGTACATGCACACATATACACGTATGTGTACATATATATATCTGTGTGTGTGTGTGTGTGTGTGTGTGTGTGTGTGTGGTCTTGGTCGGCTATTGCTAAGTTCTAGTTCCACCTTATTGGCCACCATTTCCAGGTTGAAATGGACATGTCTTCTTTCTCAAAGATGCTGCAGTTCAATCAGAAGATGTTGCCCCATCCTCAACTCCTCAGATGGATCAAATGGTTTTCTCAGTGGACATTCACAGTTAAGCATATTAAGGGGAAAACTAACACTTTGGTGGATTTCTTATCCCACCATCCACACCTAGAACAAACTTTTATCCACATCCCTAACAGGGGTTAGAGGGGTTGGTTGGAGTATGGGAAAAGCTTCAGGAAGGATGGTTAGAAGAGATTTAAAAACTTAAAGGATTCGTCTTTGCTGCTGGAGACTGAACATGATTCTCGTTGGAGGGAAAGAACTGCATCAGGATGAAAGTCATCGACGACTAGAATATGGATTCAATATTGATGAATGTACGTATGTATATGTGGTGTGTGTGTGTGTGTGTGTGTGTGTGTGTGTGTGTGTGAGAGAGAGAGAGAGAGAGAGAGAGAGAGAGAGAGAACGTCTCAAGTCCAACCGATTGGACCACAAGTTATTGTCCACCCAGAGGATAATTTTCAAACTATTGAGTGAATGCAACATCCAACCCTTCCAATTGGTTGGGCCCACCATTAGGATCATGTCGTGCAAAAATCGGCTGCATCTACTCATCAGATGGGTCACAACTTAGACACAATATTATCCATTGATAAATAGCAAAATACGAGTGTCATCTGCTCAATGAGTGGATGGGGCTGATTTTTTTTCATATGGAAATTCTCACAATGTGTCCAACTTATTGGATGGATTAGATGTTGCACCCACATGAAATGTTAGAAGTTATCCACTGGGTAGTCCAACCAATTGGACTTAAAGATATTTGTAAGCGCCCCAAAGCTAGTATTATTGTTATCCAGTAATCTAAGCTTCAATTAGTCAATTGGGGTTTAGTAGAGTCCACTTTGGGTGTTGATTAGGAGGCCCTGAGCTTTGTTGGGTCAGTGGGTAGTATTTTACTGTTGTGTATCCCTTCTCTCTAGTGTAAAGAGAAGAGTTGGCTTGCTTCTTTTTTGTTAAAGTTGTCTTTTAGGAGGCATCCTCTAGTTTTAGATGGGTGTTCTCGGGAATCTATGGTCTAAATCGTCCGTGTCTTGGGCCTTCCTTCTGAGAGGAGTTGTCTTCTGTCTTTAATAGATGACAGCATCCTTGGTGTGTTGGGGGGTGACTTTAACATCATCCTCTTTGCTCATGAGAAGCTTCATGGTGTCCTAGTGACTAGTAATATATGGGGTTTTGCCAACTAGGTCCTTAAGCATGATTTAGTGGATCTCCTAATGGGTGGTGTTAGGTTCATTTGGTCCAATGGTCAAGCTTCCCCTACCATGTCCTTATTGGATAGATTTTTGGTGTCCCCTAGGTGGGCGTAAAGGTTCCCTCTATCCCTCTAAAGAGGTCTCCCTAAGCTTGTGTTCGATCATTGCCCTATTCTAATAGGAGATTAATTAGGGTCCTAAGCCCTTCAAATTCTGTTGGCTTGGCTTGAGGTCGAGGGATTTCAGTCTTTGTTTTTTGAGTAGTGGTCATCGCTTGAAGTTATGGGTCGTGCTGGATTTATTTTGTTCAAGCCGAAATGGTTGAAGGCTAAACTCATCCCTTGGAAGGGAGAGGTCCTTGATTAGAGGGAGCTCGAGATGGATGCTTTGCCAAGTCCAAGCTCTAGACAACAAGGCAGAAGGAGGCCTGTTATCTGAAGTTGAGAAAGCTACCAAAGATAAGTTGCCTTATGACTATTGTTCTCGGTTGAAAGAGGAAGAGATCAAATAGCCCTAGTGCTCGTGGATTGTCTGGCTCAAAGGTGTCGACAAAAATACCAAATTTTTCCATAGGATAGCCAGTGCCAAACCCCAAGCCAATTATATCTCATCTCTCGTGGTCCCATTTGTGATTCCATTGTCAAGTTTCATGAATATTTGCTTTCAAATGAGGGTCGGAAGAGGCCAAATCTTGATGATCTTGCCTTCGAATCTCTCTCATCAGAGGAGGCTGATAATCTTGAGTTGCTTATCCAGATTGAGGAGATTACGGTTGTGTGGGATCTAGTGAGGTACAAAGCCCTACGGTTGGATGGATTTCCTTTTGCCTTTTTTCATATCTTTTTAGACTGGTTAAATTGAATCTTCTCGCTTATGCTGAGGGATTTTTTTTTTTTGCCCCCACTCACCACTTAGTTGAGTAGGGTTGCTCTTTTTTGGCCCTCGTCCTTAAGCTAGAAGTTGCAGACCGGTTAAAGAACTTTAGACCCATTAGTCTTTTTTGGTAGCCTATATAAAATCATTTCTAAAATAATGGGTCAAAAACTACGGGTGGTGCTTCCAAAGGTAATTTCACCCTTTCAAAGCGCCTTCATTTTTTAGAGGCAGATCCTTAACAATGACCTAATTGCCCATGAATCTCTCAAATCATGCCAAAAGGTAAGCAAGCAGGATGTGATTTGCAAATTGGACCTTGAGAAAGCTTATGATCATGTTGATTGGTCTTTCTTGGATTATATGTTGGGTCGGATGGGTTTTGGAGCTAAGTAGAGATGATGGATCCATTGTTGTGTTGCCTTAACAAGAATTTCAATCCTTATTAATAGTTCTCCGTTTGGTATTTTCAAAGCTTCTCGAGGCCTTCGTTATTGGGATCCTCTCTCCTTCTCTTTTTTGTGATAGTATCTAAAGCCCTGAGCAAAATGTTGTCTAGAGGGCAATCTGTGGGTCTATTTCGAGGCTTTGAAGTTGATAATTATCCTCAAGCATTCAATCACCTCCAGTTTGCAGATGATATCATTTTGTTCTGTGAGGCCAAGGAGTTTATGGTGGCCAATATGAGGATCACTATCAGATGGTTTGAGGTTGCGTTTGAGCTTAACATTAATCTGACCAAAAGTGAAGTTCTTAGTATTCGTGTCTCTAAGGAGGAGGTCTCTCGGTTACTTGATATCTTTGCTTCTTATCTTGGCCTCCCCCTTTGCCTGGGTAAGCCTGCAGTTCATCTATGGGACAAGGTGATTAAAAGAATGGAGAGAAAGCTTAGTCCTTGGAAGAACAAGTTGCTCTAAGGGTAGGATTACTCTGATCAAGTCTTCCCTCTCTATGCTCCCTCTCTACTCTGATAAGTCTTCCCTCTCTACTCTGAATTTGGTGACTTGCTCCACCTTCTTTATCATTTAATGGGGATTTCGCTCTCCCCCAGTGTTAAAGACTCTCGTCCGACGTTATGGGAAGTCTGGCAGATTCTCGGTTCAATCCTTTTACTCGCTGTTATCTCAGTTCGACCTGGAGGGTTGTTGATGCAGGATGCCCTAATTATGATGCATGCTCGTGAACACATATAATCCAGCGGAAATAAACTGCAATAATAATCTAAAATTTAGCATCTATCATCATAAATCAAGAGAATCATAAAACAAGCATGCAATGGAGCGGGCCATCATCACAACCACGAAGTGTGAAGTTCAATTATTGCTTAGGTTGGATCCGGCGAGGGATGGAACCTCCCAATCTTGCATAGTCATAACCCAATCGAACAATGGGGTTCACTAGTTGTTGAGCACTTAAATGTGTATATTCTAACCCCATTTCATCACTAACTATGCATGGTTTTCAAGCTTAAAGACTATTCTAATGCATGGTTTTGGTGGTTATAAGAATGAGAGAGAATTCACTCAATTAATGACAACAAGAGCATATTTAGGAGCCTTGGATGAAGACCCAAGGTGGGCCAAAGAAAGAAGAAAGCAAGGAGAGGAGAGAGGAAGGAAGAAAGAAAGAAAATCTAAGAAAAGAGAAGTTAGACCGGTCGGCCAATAGGTCGGGCACCCCTCTGGACTCTCTGGACCTCTGCTAGACCTGTCGGCCAACCATCTTGACCGGTCAAGACCGGTCGTCCAACAAGTAGCCAGTGTAATTTGCTGAAATTCAACAACTTCTTCAGTAAGCTCCAATTTTTTAGGCGCAAGTGCGTAAGTATTGCGCAATTCTAGAAGATTCTGAGGTGGTAGGGCCTCTCTACTATAAAAGGGACACCTAGGGATCGTTCCGAAGGATCCTAGAAGAGATCTATGAAGGTGGGAGGTGGAGAAAGACGGAATCGGAGTTCTACAACTCCCTCTAGTTTTTGCTTTCTAGTTCATGTTTTTAGTTGTTTTCATGTTTCCTTGGATCATGAACGGCTAAACCTCTTAGCTAGGGCTAAGAGGTGGAGCTTGTAGTGAATCTAAGATGTTTTAATTCGTTTGTTTTGGTTTCAAGTTGAATTTTCATTGAAGAGCAATGGTTTGAAGTTTGAATGAAGTTCTAAGTACTTAATCTTATGATGGCTCATGGATGTTTGGAAGAGTTGCTTAAGTTCTTAATTGTTTTGAATGAGTCTAGACCTGTACGTTCCGAGGAATCGGATTCAAGACGCTCTTGATTTGGATTCTCATGTGGGAACTTCATGCCAAGAGTTCTACTTTCTGGAATTTCTGCTTATGTGTGATTGTGTATATGATTTGAATGAAGTTCAAATCATGATCTAGTTATGCTTTGTGACAGAGTTTAATGATGATTATGATTGTGATCTTAATCTATTGGAACTAGGATTGACCTATGCAATTGAGTGTGCTCAAGTCCTAACTTGAATTGAGGGAATCATGTATATAAATCACACATATGACAGATTGTATGTTATAACCGCTCTATCATCCGACTAGATAGGATTTGATTTTGATTCTAATTGTGTAAATGAGAAACCATGGCGAATTATGCATCGAAGGAGAGTTATAAGTGGATCCTTGATGCTCTAGTTACTTTTATTCTCATATTTTTCTTGTTTCATGTTTAAACCCGATTCCATAAACCTCTTAAGATTCTAGTTGTTAGAGTAGTTCGAATTGTTTACCTCCTTCCCTATGGGATCAACCTCGGTCTTACCGAGATTATTAATACATCGTAGCCTTGCACTTGAGGCGAGCAAACACTAGTCCGGGAGATCAAAGGATTTCTTGGATTAGAGAATTGAAAATTTAAGGAATTGGAGTTTTGATTCAATTCTCAAATCTAGGGTTAGAGGATTGGGGAATAATAGAAATAGAGAGAGAAGGAAGAAGAAGTTTACCTTAGATGAATATTAAAAGGGCATAAAAAGCAAAGAGAAGAAGAGGATTAGGGAAAAAGACGAAGTTCCATGAGAGAGAGAGGAAGGAGGCAACCAAAAGGCTTGTTTTTCATTAATCAACAACTAATTTCGAGTTTAGGGCTGAGCCCTCTTAAATAACCAATAAGAAAACAGAAAAATACCAAAATACCCTTAATACTTAAGCAAAACAAAGTTAAAAAAATAATAATTCGCGCGGAAGTCGGGTGCCCGATTGGGCGCCCAAAGACATCTAAAAACGTCCAGTGAGTTTCAGGCACCAGATAGGCAATGTTTGGGTGCCCGAGGATAGTGAAAATTGTCCAGCAAGGGTCTTCTTCTTATCTTACACACATGTCTTCCCAATGTGGGGTCTTCTATGTGTCAAACCACGTCTGTAGGGTCTTCAATGCTCCTCAATGATCGCCTAGCCACAAGGAAGATGCTTGTGGTGTGCGCTTTCTTCGCTAATAGACTTTGAAGGGTCTTGTGTCCTCATCAGTTGTAGATATCATACTTCTAATGTTTGGACTTACGAGGCTCCTTTAAAAATTGCTGCTTTTGCCTAGCAAACAGGGAGGAGCAGGATTCTCACTATTGACAATATTCGTAAAAGATCTGTGGTGCTTCCAAATGCTTGCCTTCTGTGTCTGAGATCTGAGGATTCTGTGGACAATCTGTTCATTCATTTCTCCTTCTCTGGAGTGGTGTGGTCTGACATTCTTCAGTCCTTGTGTTTCCTGGGTGATGCCAAGTTCAATCAAGTGTTTGTTTCAATCCCGGCTTGTTGGAGGGGGGCTGTTTAGGTAATCCCAGATGGAGGTTTGTCTCACTTGCCATTATCTGGTCGATTTGGATTGAAAGAAGCAATCATTGCTTCTGCAATCAAAGTGGTTTAGCAGTTGGGGTTCTTAATCAGGTTCTTTTGTATATTCGGTGGCCCGAGTTCCTTGTGCTTCTGGGCTAGGTATTCTGGATGGTTGTTGTATTTTCTTTTTCTTGCTCCCAATCTTTTATATTTTCTTCTTTTGTTGTGTGTGCCTTTTTTTCTTTTCTTTTGCTGGCTTCTGGCCCTAATAAACTTGCTTCATCTTTTTTATAAAAAAAATTAATTGTTTATTCAATTTTTGTCCATTTCCTTTCACAGGGTATGCTAGTTTATTGTATGATCACCAGTGTTTGGTGACCCATGAAAAATGATCCTATTGGCTGGTGGAGCTGACAGCCCACAGAATTTATGCAGGTCCCTTTTGGTCAGCCAATGGGATCCTCAGCAATATATATTTGTATCCTTTTCCTGTAACGGTATACTGGGAAATTTCTCACATGACCAGATGACTATGTAGGAGGATCGAGGATTTCCCCAATGCTCATCATGGACATTATTACCTGATAACATTTCTTATTTTCTTGTTTCAGAAACGTTCTTAACCTGTGTTCTTGACTAGGTGGTATTCCATTGAGAATATTTTCCGAATGGTGGTTGGCCAAAGAAAAGTTCTCAGTAATCGATTCTTTTATCCTTTCTTCATTTCCCGGAGCAACATTTCAAGGGTGCAATGGGTTGAGTGTCAAATATCAGGTAACAAACTCAATACCAGTTATTCGAACCTTTATACTACAAGGTGTTTGATTTTCTATGCAATTATTTTCTTACTGTTCTTTATATCTGTGGGTAGAAATGGTATTTGATCTGGATTTTGTTTTCAGTTGCCATACAATGAAGACTCCTCACTTGCTGACATCTTTGGACACTTTGAAAGAAACAGGTGAATTATATTACTAATACAAATCCTTCATTGTTTGTGATACTAAATGTTTATTTGGTTCCGAATCCAACCTATTACTTTGAAACTCAATTCCTCAGGGTCAAACTAGGAGTGGCAGAATACAGTATCAGTCAGTCAACATTGGAGACCATCTTTAATCATTTCGCAGCAAACCCATAGAATTGGTAGTGATGGATTGTTCTCCCAAAAGGAGGCAAGAATGTGTGTATATTTTATCAGTGGATTCTCTCTCTGATGGAAACGAGATTCACTGCCACCTATGTATCCATGTCAATGGAAAATTTTGCCATCCATCACAGTTTTGTGCAGTGTTTTGTAAAGAGTGGAGACCCCACATCAATTCTAGCTGCCATTGTTGTATCACAAAAACTGGCTTCGGTTTTAGCAGCAGCCTTTATAGCAGGGTATGTAAAAGTAACAGCACTTGCCATTTTATGTTATGAACTGATTTAATGGTTGTCATGGATCGGCTATCAATGGTTAAGACCATGGTCACATAGGACTGGCAGGCTCTTGTGACAGACTAGGCCTGAGCAAACATTTGTGCCTTTTGCAAAGGTAATAGCTTCCCTTGAGAAAAAATTGGCTTGTTCCGGTTATGACATAGCCCCAATTTAAGTTATTGTTATGGTTAGGGTTGGACTCAAATTTTGAGGCCCATTGTCAGGCCGAATGCAGTTAAAAACCTTACTGAGAGAAACTTGCATGATTGGCCCATAGTAACTCTCTGGGTTGACTCGAAACTCGGCCAAGTTGAATCAAATTGATGAGATTGAGGAAACTCAGTCCTGCCTGACTTACCGTGACTCGAGATTATTAGTTAAAGTCAACGTGACACAGGATGGATGAACCTAACCAGTGCATATATTGCTTGGTAATAGGGCTGTAAATGGTCGGGTTTGGGGAGGGTTTAGCCAAAACCAAACCCGCCCATTTACTAAATGGATCTGGGTCCAAATTTTTTACCCAGACCATTTTACTCAATGGGTGGGTCTAGGTCGGATCTGAGTCAACCCCATCAGACCCATTTATAAATGGGTTTGGTCTAGTAGAGGGAGATCCACCCATACCCATTCATAAATGGGTCGGATCTAATGGGTTTGGTGTGGATATGGTATGCAAGTATTTTTACCAGGTTTAAAATTGGGTGTCCAAGCCCGGATGGGTCCCTTGCAACATAGACCAAACCCGCCCATTTACTAAATGGGTTCGGGTCGGGCCAGGCCAGGCCTAATATAAAGGAAACCAGATTCAGACCCATTTAGTAATTGGATCTGTTCTTGGACCCAGACCCTTACCATTAAATAAATGGATCGGGTCTGGGTCGGATCTACATGGCTGGGTCTTGGTACCCCATTGGGTCCACTGACCCATTTACAGCCCTACTTGGTACTTATTTTTACTTGGTTCTTATTTTAACAACGTTAAATACCAATACCTATTAAGAAATGCTCCAGTGCTAGAACAGTAATCTATCGATCCAAACTGTTCGTCAAGTCCTGATCAGGTGATCCAATCCATCCTTGATTTGGCCTTTTTTTTTCCTGTAGCCACTTCTTCTCCGATACATGGATGGATGGTTGATTGCCTAACGGAAGTGGATTCTAAAAGAAGTGCTTCTTTAGAATAGTAATCAATCCATGATGTGCACTAACAAACAGATGGATTAAATGCTTTCATTGGGCCATTTTTTGTATGCAAATGAACTCCCTGTCCATATCAAAGGCCATTAATCAAACGGTTAACAATTGTCATATTGGCATGATATTTGCACACTAGCCCATGAAATGTGTGCTGGACCTAATGAACAGTCTAGATCAATGGCTTGGACTAAGTATCCCAATGCAACTAGGAGCAATATAACTTATCTCTGAGAACGCTGAAGTATTTTTCGACCCTACTCTTCTTTTATTTTATTACTACTGAATATCGAGTTGAGTAGGGTCTGGGTGTTTGAGTCAACCTGACTCGGCTAAACATCTGAGTCGAATAATGTTTTTGGGTTTTCATACCATGGCTTGGCCACTTAACAAAACACGTGTACACCATTTATTGCATGTCTACATGGCATATGGCCCTACTCTTCCCTAATCCTGCCTTCCACTCTTCATTCTTTTCATCCTCATTTCTTCCCATTTCGGACCATGATGCTTCCCAATTTGCAAGTAAAACCCTAGTCTCAGTTTGGTCATGACTGTCCACCTCTTTAAAGAAACTTCATGTGAGGGAATCCATTACACTTCTTCATAACAAGGCTCACAATCAACTATCAGTTTTGTAAAGAAGCATGATACAACATCCTGTAGACACTTCACCCGAGATAAGAGAATTGCTCCATTTGACATGAACCGGCATTTGAAACCTGTGGATAAGTGCGTACGGGGCAGGTGCCCCATACTTACCCACCACCTGGTGTCATGGTGTCTTTTGCTTGTTTGTGGGGTGGATAAGATGAATGGCACGTGAAGTAGAATGCTTGTCTTACAGTCACCACTAGCCGTTAATCTCATAATATGTGATAGCAGGATCACAATGTGTCAAGATATCGAAGACCCCTCACCTATATAACTCTTGAAATTGGTTTGCGATAAGAGATTTCGAATAAGGGCCTCAGTGACGAAGAAGGGATTAGCCACCCTTCTTTACCCGCACTCATATGTAGTCTTTATTTTGTGGGATTTTGCAATTTATGTGGATTTTAAAAATTCAGGATCTCTTATGGCCTAACCAGTTGCAAACAAGGTCTAAAGCTAAATAACAATTTGGTGCTCAACTTTGATCACAACCTATGAGATTGCAATGGCTCAACTTTGACGGTGATTGAGAAAATGGGAATTACTCGGAGAGAAAACAAAACACTAATGAAGCTCAACTACAACCATATCATGGAGATGGTTTACTCATATCAACCATAGCCAAGTAGATGATTATTCAAAGAAAAAACTTAAAAATCAAATGATCCAAGGTTTTTTATATGTCAAGATCCGAGGATCAGGCAAGAAAATATATGCTTAGAGAACCACGTGTAAATATGCGCGCGCGCATGTGTGTGTGTGTGTGTGTTTTGGGGGGGGGGTGGGTGGGGTGGTTGGGGGGGGGGACAAGTAAATGCAAGGTATGAGAAACGCTCCAAGCGAGCATAAGAGCCACGACACTCAAAGAAGATAATTATGCATCTTAAAACTCAACCCTACTCTTAATGAACTGGATGGGTAGGTTTGATGTTTGGGATGGAATGAATAGGATAGATGATCCTCTCTTTCTTTCTTTTTTATCTCTCTGAATTTCTCTTAAACTCTCTCTCATCTTTGTATAGAATAATAGGTACTTAAATAAGGGGATGGGAGGGTATTTATAGGTGAGCTTATATCATTTTTGCAAATAATAAAAAGTTAAAGGTAAAAAAAAAAAAAACATATGGCATAATTTAATTGGTTGTTGGACACGTGGGAGGGACAGTATAACTAATAATTTTACAAAAGGCTATGGGGAAATGGTTATATGAGCATCCTTGGAAATTAGATCTCTACTAGTGCTCAGAGTTGCCCGAATCTTGATGCACCTTGACCTAGGGATTTGAGCACAATATTCTAGAAGCTCAGTTGATTTTTACTAGGGTAGCAACACATCTATGCATGCCGTCGCTCTATTGCAATAGTGGTTGGCCCATAGTGGATTTTTATTGGTCAAAAGATGCCTAGCGGATTTTTTTTTTTTTTTTTTGCTAGTAGCTAAAGATCATTTTGGCCATTTATTATGTTTTGACAATCCTGAAGAGGCCTAGCTCAATTTAGATTGGGTTAGGGGGTTGTTTCGTGGACTTACGAGGGGAACGAGCATGTAACTAGGGTTTTCTAGCTGCTAGTTTTCTAAGTTGCTTTCAATTTACGATTTGTTTCCGCATTCTTTGTCATTAAGGTAAAGTGCTCCCAAATGCTCCTCTTTGACAAAGATTGTGGGCAACTGAATGCTAAAGCGAGTGTAGACCCCCCACCCTGGGGAAACAGTCCATCGGCTGATAACCTGTTGCCACAAATCCCTACCTAGGGATTTCTAACAATTTTCTGACGGATTCCTGCATGAAAAGAAAATTGTCAAGTGTCTGTCGGCCATCCATTAGCTGACAGTCTCTAATGCCTATATAAACAGTACTTGCCCCATGTTTGGGAGAGGCAAAAAAGACAACAACAAAAAAATAGTATAGAGGCTTTGTCGATTTTCCTTGGCTTTTATTCCCCAACAACGAAGAGATTCTGCCACCTAGGACACTCTACAGCAACCATACTTACACCTAAGTTATGCCTCATCTAGTCACAGAAAGCCAACTCACCAGAGTCAACTAGTCGATTCAAGAGTAGGGCCAAGATAAGCACGTCTGACTATCCCTTTTCTGACTTAAGAAAAGAGTACCCTGACTTCCCTTTTCTCTTCCTCACGTCTCAATCAAGCTCAAAACGCGATCCATTCCACATCCCCTTTTCAATAAATATTGTTTTAGTTGTTGTTTATTTTTTATTCTGCAGGCTTAAGGGTCTCGGCTCTGCGAAGCAAGGTTAGGATCGTCATTTATTTTTTATTGCTTTCCCATTGTCTTTCGACTTTGTGAAGCAAGGCTAGGACTTTTATTTTCCTTCTTGCCTGCCCGACCCTCTTGCAGGGTTATACGAAGCATGGCCGCACATCTAACTTCCCTTACCAGTACGCGATTTTTCTAAAACTACACATCCCTTAAAGTAGAGACCGTACGAAAATACAGGTGAGAGAAGGTGCCTAACCTCTTCTTCTCTCGTAACTGAGGCCCTTACCCAAGTTGCAAGCCATACATCAGGAGTCATTTAAGCTAGGAAATTTCACAATTCCCTAGACCAGGGCAGGTTCACGAACTCTAACCAACCGTGGGCATACTGCAACCTAACCAGTTAGTAGTGAGTTCAGTCTTTTAGATGCAACATTTAGAGGTGGCCCTTGGGAAAGGTATTGCACAACCAATGCAACTAAGGTAAGCCAAACAAACCATATACATTAGGCCGTTCTCACCCTCAAAAGGATCAACTACACTGACAACAAAAATGCCAACCCAATGAAAGACAGTCTTCCACCATGTCGCATCAGACAAGCATGCACGTTGAGGGAGGGCATTCACAGAAGGAGAGAAAAATAGGCTAACTTGCTCCCCTTTTAATGGTTTAGATCAACCAAAGTAGGGTTGGATGAGATATAACCAACATTTCTTACGCTAAGAGTGTCGAATCTCCCCTTCACATCTCCATCGTATCACAGAAGAATTAAACTTGCTTTGGATTGTGCAGATCTGACCATCTTTAATGATCAAGATCCCGATCTAAGATTGATTTGGTCCGTCATCCCGCTGGATGAACATATTTTCTGGAGATGTGAATGCATTTCCCTGAGGACTGAGGTCCGGTTATTTTCTCCCTTGAAAATTTTTGAAGCGAGGGAAAGGAGTGGAATTCTCATCCACTCTTAGCTTCTACTACTGATAAGGCACCCGATCCATTTTACGTTAGTGAGCAAGACGAGCACACACAGTTAAGTGTCGTAGTTTTACATCTTCGGATGAACTGATTGAACATTTACAACCAACAAACCCACAAAATTTTTTGTTCCTATTGTGCAATGCACATAGACCATGTGTGGATGCTCGCCTCTCCGCGCTCCCGGATTCTCCCTTCCTTTCGGAAAAGAGGGTGCGTGCGCGCGAATCGTCGTTTGTGCCACTGGCTCACCTCGTTCTTGAGGCCTTTTTATCGGTTGTCGTGTTAAACTGGATATGTTGGATGAGTTTGTATAAGACCAGAGTCGCCACTAGCTAGTTACTTCGAATCTACAGTCGGCTAGACCCTGTAGAAACGTTAGAGAAGGGAATCCAAAGATTCATTCTTCTAAAATGACTCCTTTTGATCTACAGCCAGAGATTCGAGGTAAGGGATCACGGTTACAGGGTGGGAAGATGTTAAGCACCCCACACTGCCCGTACCGAAGTACGGTCTCTACTTCACATAATCGAACTAGTACTTGAAAGTCTAATCCTCGTACATTCTCATGAATGATATGATACATGAATGCAGGTCTGAACAACAAGAGTTTCTGATGGGTAAGTTTCCATTAACAGGCAAGCCCAGAGCATACGCTCGAACTGACAGGTGCTTTATGCGGGATGCATGCTGTGTATTTGAATAATCAAAATGCTTGTAGTGACATGGTAAGCAGGGGGGTTAGAAGAAAAGTAAATGTTGCACTTATGCTATATGCGAATAAGATGATGCTGGTAAAAGAGTAGCTGGATGGACGGAGGTTTCGTAAAGGTTTGCTTTGAGTGGCTAAGTCAAGCCTTGGGTGGCTTGGGAGACTTAGACCAGGGTCAGGCTGGGCTGGACCAGGGCTAGGCTTTTCTCACTTGAGCTCTCCTTGGTGGAGGAATGTGCTAAAGGGATGGAGATGAACTCGGAGCTAATGAAATTTTTCTGGGAGTTGAGGGATGCTGTGAATGAGAAGGGACGAGGGTATTTATAGCAGTGGAGAGCGGCAGCTGCCATAAATAATTTTGGGCGGCCCCCGCTCCGCTTCGGCTTAAGAGCATACGGCCTCCGAACCTGAAGCAGAAAAGCCCTAGGTTCGGAGTCAGGACCTGCTCGGAAGCTGTGGTTTGGAACTCGGTGAGTTGACTGGGTTTGGAAGATGGGTTGACACGGTGAGTTGACTCGGTGGGTTGACTCAGCCAGTTAACTTACTAAGTTTGACTTTTTGGAGATTTTTTTACTGGTTTTTCCTATGAGGGTTTTTCTAGGCTGATGTTTAGGGGTGAGTTGACTGGGTTTAGGCTTGAGCTGGGCTATGGTTTAAGGGTTTCAAGGGTGAGTTTGGCTGGGTTTGGACATGGGATTTGGGGGTATGGTCCTCCATTCATTCAGCTATTTCTACCAACATTGTAGCCGAAGGTGGGGTGTCTACAGATGCCCCTCTTTGGCAGAGGTTGCGTGCAATCGAATGTCAAAGCGAGTGGACACCCCACTTCTGACCCGGTCATTCATAGATCGTGGTCTGAAATCTTTGCTTACCTTTGCATCTGAGTCAGGTGATCATCTGGAAATTGATCACTACCACATACCGCGGGAGTTTGGAGAAAATGTTGCAATTGTCCCTGCATGCGTTGCAACCTAGGTACCCAATCGCAACCCTTCCATTCCCGATCGGTACTCACATCGGAAAGGTACAGTAGAGCCTCTGCTCCGTCATAGTCTTACGAGGTTACCGACCCTGTGATTGACTGTTTGATGCTTTCCCGGATCACTCCAGGAGTACTTGTTTCGCTTGACTGTCAAAGTGGTTAGCTGCCCTGCGTCCATGTAGTATTATGGGAGATCACTACGCCGACTTGGAATCAGTCAAAGTACTTCAGTCATACACACCTAGGTATGTGCGGGTGAACTTTTTCCACCCAATCTGCTGATTTTGATACTTGGGTTACAATTCATCGTTTCCACCGTTCAGACGGTTTCTTTGACCGAGCCTTTTGGCTTTCATCTTTTCGTATCTTATCATGTGGTACGGCCGCACTGACACTGGAGTTCAGTTCGACCGTACTCTGAGTGCACTGGATCCGATGGTCTCTAGGGAAGCCGCGAGACATTGGATCTTATTTAATTTTTGCGTCGACTCCTACCTAGAGATATGGAAGATCTCTCGATGTTTTGGAGGCCGAACGCTCTACTGGGAAAATGTTTTGGATTTTGAAAAGATACCCACTCTGGGAGTGATACTCCGTGGGGTTTTTATTTGCAAATAGGAATATATATAATATTTTTTGTCTTTTTGAAGAGAAAATCTGGCTTGCACGCACCTCCACTAGGGATGCTTGTGGGGTCTTTGGCTAACCAACTTTTATTTTGAAAGCAGGTAAACATGATGATTGATGCGATGGATGCTAATGCATGGGAATGCATATTTGATGATGGATACATGGTTTGGCTCATTCTCTTTTAATTTGATGATTTTGCTTTGCTGGGGATGCAGAGAACTTTGAGCTTATTGCTTGCAGGGTTATGCTCCCTTGGGGATTTTTTTTTTAATGCGGATGTTTGGCCAGCGGGTTGGTCAAGATCCCGACTCGTGGTCGATCAGGTCCATCGTCTCAAGATGCTGTTTATTTGCTAATGAGGATGGATGAAGGAGGTTGTCAAACTTTAAGATGTTCTTCTGGGAATGAATGTGATTGGGATGGTGCTTGGTCGCCAGTTTTGGTCAAGATTCTAATTTGCGGGCGATCGGATCCGTCATCCCAAATCGTGAAGTAAGTGAGCGGGGTTCGAGATTCTTGAAGTATAGTGCTGGGGATAGTGATAATTTTTGTGATTTTTTGCAAATATGTGGTTCAAATCTTTACCTGAGTAGTCAGGATAAAGATTGGTTATTGAAAACAAAGGAAATATTTTTGTGATTTTGAAAATATTTGGTCCGAGTAAAGATCGGTATTATTGAAAGCAAGGGAAATATTTTGTGCATTTTGAAAGATGATTTTGCAATGTTTTGGTATTTTTTCTGATTTTTCTGAAATGCAGGGAAAGGTATGGAATTTTCATCCATTTCCAGCTTCTAGTGCTGGTAAGGCATCCGATCTATTTTACGTCAGCGAGCAAGATGAATCTCACACAGTTACGTGTCGTAGTTGTACATCTTCGGATGAGGGGATTTTGAGGGTTTTCAGTCAACACACCCACAAAGTTGCATGTTCCTCATTTGCAATGCACATAGATCACGTATTGTCCGACAAACTCCTTTGGCCACAAAATGAGCCACATCCTCACATTTTCCTTTGTCAATCCAGTTTGGGGCTTTATGCTGCTCACAATTCCGTAAGGGTGCGCTCCACCTCCCAACTGCCTTAATCCCCTTCATGAGTTTTAGGAACAGGGAATATCCGTCAGATTCAACAGCGACTTCTAAATCAAGGTTGTCTATCACGGTGCGTTCAACACAAACAGGATTGCGGGGTTCTGCCCACTTAAGCCCTTTACCTGTTTAGAAGACTCTGGACACCCATACGATCAAGTGTCAGCCATGTCTGGGACAGGTTGGGAAAGAAAGCTCCCGAGAAGTTAATCCCAATGTAGTTTCAGGTCTTCGGACCATTAAGTATAGATTTGTGCAGTTAAAAATTGATGGTTGTTAGGGTCCCAAAAGGTAGGGGCCCTCAAAGCAAACAAAATAGCCATATACCTCCAAAAGAATCACGCAAAACGCCTTCCGGTGCACATGAAACGGAGATTTACAAAGATTCCCTTACTTAGCCAATTCTGGCTGAAATCTCCAGCGAGCCCCGCCAATCACCGTGATCAGAACCATCTGGAATCGGACCCATAACTTCTTTGTGATTTATGATGAATAGTGCATGTGATTTCACGATCAAACGGGCCCCAAAAACCCATCAAAATTCAAAACCCAAATGGCGTAGCTCCTATTTACGTCTCCACGCACCCATAAATTCGGGTACCCACGCACCCGAAAAATCAGCAAAAAACAGGAATTCATTTAAAGGCATTTTGGTGCTCCACGCACCCCAAAAATGGGTCCACGCACCCTTAAATTCGACCCATTTGATATCCGTCATTATAGAGGCATTCGAAGTCCCACACACCCGGAAAATGCCCCACGCATCCATAAATTCGACTAAAAATCAGGGACTTAATTTTTAGGTGCGTTGAATCCCACGCACCCGTAAATTAAGTCCCACGCACCCAAAAAATCAGATATTTTCAGAAATCATCTCTGGGTGCGTCGGACCTCCGCACGCCAATTTTGAAGTGTGTGGAGGGTATTTTAAGGGTGCGTGGCACGTGGCAGCCCCTCATTGGCGGAAATTCGGTGTCTTTGGCTATAAATTCCCCGTCCAAACGAGTCATTTTTACGTTTTCAGAGAGAGAGAGAGAGCTGTCATCCTCTAGGAATTCAAAATCCCCGCCGGAAACTCTCGCCGGAATACTTTTTCGATCGCCGGAAACCCTTCCCGATCACCTGAATTCCTTCCGATCGCCAGCATTCCCCACAGGTCTGAACCCTGAAAATCACCAAGTGTGGGCACGCACCCATAAAATGGTCCTACGCACCCGAAAAATGTCCCACGCATCCTTAAATTCGGGTCTCACGCGTCTATTAATTCAACATAAATCAGACTTGCATCGGACTCCCACGCACCCATAAATTTGATGTAATTTAGATCTGTATATTGGTGTCCCACGCACCCGAAAAATGGTCCACGCGTCCATAAATTCGGGTCCACGCGTCCATAAATTCGACGAAACTCAAATTTGCAAATTCGGTCCCACGCACCCGAAAAATGCCCCACGCACCCCTAAATTCATCAAAAATCTGGAACTTCAATTTATAGGTGCGTTGGAGTCCCACGTACCCATAAATTAAGTCACACGCACCCAAAAAATTAGCCAATTACCAAAATATTTACGGGTGCTCTCGACTCAATTTTAAGTGTTTTCAAGTTCCGTTTGAGCCTATTTTTGGTATTTCGAGCATTCCGGATGCAATGGAATGGTCAAACGGATGTTCCAGGATCTCTAAACAAACAAAATGGCGCATCTTCGAGGTTTGACCCTGATTCGACGCGTTGAATTAAATGACTTCTCGGAAAGAAGCTGCCAGCGTCCAAAACTATGCAAATATGTCATCATTAATGTCTACTGTAAAGATGTGATCCGATTTGGGTCGAAAGCTAGACAAACGGGACTGTGGTTATCACGATAAACCATGTCAAAGAGTTTCAATTCGCTACAAAGCAATTGCTATGAACTGCCACAACACAACAGTCGATGCCCTACCCACTCAAACAGCATCCATCGGTCGACCTACTCAGGTACACACAACTGTAGAATGGACTTCCCGAGGTCACATGTCCATACATGACAGGCGCGGGCCCAGAGTCGTCCTTCTCAGTCATAAACCCTGATAGTCTCATCCCGAATCTCCGGTCACAACGTGAGACATAAACATCTGACTAATACAAAGATGGTTCAGTCCATAACAAAACAAATACAGGTCTCTACGACCACAAACTCTAAGACCATAGTCCCTGCTGACTAGTCTTCTGCCTTTTAATCAAGGGTCATCGATCATTCGATGTAATTAAGGGCTCGTGTCAGATCAGGCCTGGAATGTACAAGATCTCAGGATCTCTTGAATAAAATTCGCCTTGCGATATCTCTTCTCTTGTGTACCTTTTGTGAATGCTTATGATTGTCTATGAATGTTTCCATTACTCAGAACCCCAGAGCAACAAAACACCATTTTCAGGAAAATGTCCTTCGCATTCCATTTCCTAGTTCCAACAATGGTGAAATTTTTTTATTTTGAAAAAGTTCCAGACTTCAACTCGAATGATCGAGATTGATACTGGTTTTTATGAAAAGCTTAAAATGTTTTTGGTATTTTTAAAATGATCCGGGTTATCGAACCTTGATCCGAGCAGTTGAGGCCGATGCCAGTTTTTGGTTAAAAGAAAGAAAGGTCCCCCGAGAAATTAATCCCAGTGTAGTTTAAGGTCTTCGGACCCAAACTTTGTACAAGCTAGGCTGGAAATGTTTTTTTTTTTTTTAGAAAAATGTCCGGTAGTCATCGGATCTTTGATTTGAACGATTAAGACCGCTGCCGGTTTTTATTAAAAATCTCTTGGGATATTGATCCCGACGTAATTTAAGGTCTTCGGACCAAAACTCTGTACAAGCTGAAAATACATTCTTTTTGTGATTTTTCGAAATGTTTCAGGCTGTTAAATCCCAATTTGAGCGATCAAGATTAACACTGGTTTTTATTAGAAATCTCTCGGGATTTTGTTCCCGACGTAGTTTAAGGTCTTCGGACCCCTGAGGATGGGAGGCTGGTAGAGATCAAGGTTGGAAATTCCCAGGATTTTTCTGAGAATGATTCAAATCGTCAGGCCATGATTTTAGATGGTTGAGATCACTGTTTGACCAAGTCAATTCTCTTTCTTTTTCTTGAAAATCTGATGGAGCTTTTTCCACATCATCAAGCCAACTTCTCCCCAATTTCTCACAAGATGAGATTTCGGTGAGATTCATTTCTCTTTTTCTCATCCTTCCCTTCCATCACTTCATTCTTACATGGAGGTACAAGATTCACTTGCAACCACCCCTCCCAAGGGGGAGTTCTTCCCAAGGAGAGGGGGTGAGAAGTCATTTCAACCAAGTAGGAGGACGAACGACCCCCTGGGTGCCGCCCAAGCCTCTTCTGCCCACTGGTTTTTCTAGTGGGCTGGATAATGGGGTGCCCCCTCTTTTTCTATATAACATGAGGCACCCTTAGCCCCTCCAACGTACAATCTCTCTCTCTCTTCTTTCCTACAATCTCTCTTTCTTCAAATTTTTCTTTCTTTTGGTGGCCTTTTGCTCTTTTCAAGTGGTGAGGCTTTAGTGAAGCTTTGGGACAGCAAGGTGGTCCCCCTTTGGTGAGTGGTGAAGGTATGGCCCACTTCTCTTTTCCTTCATTTCATTGTTTTTCTTCTTCATTGTCTCTTTTCATGTTCTCTCTCTTTTCTCCATGTAGACATTCCAAGGGAGTCAAGGTGGGCCCAAGTCCTTTGGCCTTTTTTTTCTACTTCTCCAATCTCTTCTCAAGGTGGTGCATGGAGTGGAACATTGCAAGCTTCATTTCATTTTTCTTTTCTTTTTTCATACTCCCTTCATGTATATGTAAAGGGTAATTTTTCCATGTCCATCAAATGTGCATGGCAAAATATCCTATCTTTTCTCATCGGAGTTGGGCCCCTTTTTATGTGTATCAAATGGGCTCAAAGTGAAGTCATGGCTCTTTGTGTATTTGATGGACCCAATACTTCATTTTGGGCTCTCTCATGCTCTCTTTTTCTTGTCATATTTTCCTTATTCCTTTCTTTTCTTTTCCATCTTCTTTTCAAGGTTTGGGCCCATGAGATTGGTAGGGCCCACCTCAAGCTTTGGGCTCATAATGCTCACTTTGGATGACCCCATCTTTCTTTACATGTGTATGGACAAAAGTGATTAGCCCATTCTTCACTTGGATCTCAAGTAGGCTAGATTTCTTAGTTGGGCCTCTATGAACAAAGGGCCCAAATCTTCCACCATTTTTTTATTATGATGTACATCCTTATGTACAAAGTGTGGTGGGCTCCTTAAAATTTTTCCATATAGATGGGATTTTGGGCCCTCATTGAAACTTGTGAATTTCTTTTAGTTATGTGTGCACCACTACACTTTGTGTATGTAGGATTCTTTCCCTTCATGCCTTTTCTTTGGATGGATGGAGGACTTGGGTTACTTGATCATCCACAAGTCCCATGAGTGAGTTGTTTCAACAATCTCACTAAGTTCAAATGGTTTTTTCATGTTGTAGGAAAGTGGTTCTCAAGAGCTTTCTTTAATGTTCCCAACCTCAAATGGATGATCTTCTTCAAGTGAGCTATCCATGTAACCATAGCTCCTTGAACTTCTCTTTGGGTGCTTGGTGGGTCATCCACCATCATTCTTAAGGATGAGTGATTTTTCTTTCAATTTGTGGGAAAGAATGATACCCATAAGTTGCCCAATTTTGTCCCATGCTTTGGGGCCTTTTGGATTTTGATCTTCAAGTGGGCTATGTACACCATTCTTAGCCATTTTCATAATGGTTGGGTGACTCATCAAGCCATGCCCTCTTATGCTCAAATGGTCCCCTTTTTGGTAAAGAAATTGGTGCACATAAGTTGCCCAAACTTGTCATTGCATGGACATTTCCAACTTTGGTTCTTCATGTGGGCTATGTGCATCAATTTTTACCATTGGCTTCTTTGATTCATGTGTTTGTGGGTAGACCGCCATGTTGCACTCTCATAGTCAAAACATTTATCAAGATGATGCACATAAGTTGCCCATGGTTAACCCGTGAATGGGTTCTTATGTTTCTTCAAGTGGGCTATGTGCTCCTTTCAATCCATTGAGGTGGGGCACTTGAGTTGCTCTTGGGGGCCAATTTCCTTCCTATTCCCCACTTGTCCATGTACATGCGTAAAAAGATGGGAACATCTTAAATGAGATTATTGTCTTGGTATGAGAAGTGAACCAAGCCTTGGTCACATATGGACTTTGAAAAGGGATTTCTTTGTATGAAGTTTGATTCTTATCTCACTTTGCTCTCATGGCACTTGAGTGCATTTGTTGTCCAAAATGTGTCCTCGGATGGTAGACTTTCCTTACCTAGCAACCCTCTTCAAGGTGGGCCTTGCTTCCTTCAATGGGCCCAACACATATCCTAGGTGACACATGGACTTGGACTTTGGATTTTTGCATTTGAATGTAAATCCTAACCCATGGGTTTCCTGGATAATGATTTAGATTTTAACGGGTGAAGAATGAGGACTTACCTTACCAAGCTTGTAGGGTTTGATGGTGGATGGTACGAGGGGGCGAAGGGCGGTCAGTGAGGACGACCTCGCTTTCATTGTTCGTCGAGGGACCCATATGTGTTCTTTAGCTAAAGAGCACTAACCTCTCCCCTCCATAAAGGGTCGAGGTACTAGGGATCTCTGGGATGATTGGGTGAAACAGTCGCAGCCTATGCTCGAACGTGTTCTAGCCGATACTCCTTTTGCAGGCATTCTCACACTACGCTTTCACAACAATAACGCCAACCGCATGCTACTTGCGGCTCTCTGTGAGAGGTGGAGGGATGAGACCCACACCTTTCAACTTCCTTGTGGCGAGTGGGGAATAACTCCCCTAGATATATACATGCAGATTGGCTTTCCATTCCATGGGACAGTTGTTCCCCACGCCGGCTCTCTTACTCCTATTACTTCCACTGACTGGATACGGCTTGTGGGAGCCATCCCACCCGAGAGCAAATTCTAGAGCCACCAAGTGAAACTGCGATGGTTTTACAACACCTTCGTTGCTGTCATCCCTACTACTGAGCTAGAGGCCCTCCACAAAGCACGGGCTATGATTACTTACGCCTTTAGGTCGTTCCTTTTCGTCATGCGAATGAGAGAGTCGACCCTAGATTTCTTCGCTTGGTTGAGGATCTTCATCATTCGTATAATTGGAACGGGGCTATCTTGACTCGCATCTACCAAGGTTTAGGTAAACCTCTCAGAGTAGCCGGTCCTACACAGGTTTCTGGCCCGTCGTGGAGGTATTCTTTTTAACCTTCCCTGGAGACATTTGTCTCTTTCTCCATCTGATCATTATGTCTGCCCTTGCCCAGACCTGCTTTTATGATCATTTTGCCTCTCGCCGAGGATACGAGATGATGTTGAGCCATCTTTGTACCGTTTCATGCACTGGCATCAGCAAAACCGTCAGTGGAATTCTTGAGTGTTTGGGGACAATTGGCGCGCTGACATAGACGGACTGACCATTAAGGATGTACGTATCTTGTTTTCCTTATCCGTTGTGCTGCTCTGGGGCTGATTGTGATGAAACGCATTTGTTGTAGTTCGCTCGGATGCCGTACACCAACTTTCCACTTTACTATACCCCTCAACGTGTGGAAGGATATGATTCTTCATGTCTTCGGATCATGCTCTCTGACGCCGAATCATTTCAGTGGTACCTAGGCGAGAGGCTGCTCTGATAGATCACTGGTGTGGCTCGGGTTCCTTGTCCCGCACCTCCTCCGGTTGCTCAGATTTCGGCTGATGATTTAGCCGATGCCCTCGTGGGCCAGCCTGGGTTTCGTTTCACGATCCCGGATCGTGACTACTACGAGTGGTACTTGCTGTACGGACAGAGGCCTCTACTTCCTTCGCTCTACGTTTTAGGGGGTCGTCGCAGATATGCTGGCGGATCCGTGACCTTCATCATCGGGAGCGAGATGAGAGGAGAGATAATGATGTATGGCTTTTTGACATTTCTAAGGTCTTTTGCTTGGCCTGTCTTCTGAATCAAAATCTTCTGAATGAATATACAACCCTGATTTGTCTTAGAACCTCTTGATGATGCTTGGCTGTTTTGACTCTCGACTCATTCTTAATGCTTTGTGAAGATAAGATTTCTTAACTGTATGGATGATGACTTGAACGGTTCAGATTGCTTGATTTGGCCCTGTGGGCCCTTTCCGGACTTCATCTTCGCTTTGGAGCACTTATTCTTGATGTTTTGTGGGGCTAAGAAGGCTTTCCTTGGTGTGGATGATGAATTGGACGGTTCGGATTGCCTTTTTTAGCCATGTGGGCCCACTTGATGAACAGATCTTGGACTCTGGCCTCCTTTCTTGACAATCAAACCTTTGATGTTGCTACTTAATGAGCCATGCGAGCCCTTCCATGGTTTGGATCATGATGATCTAGCCCTGGGATGGATTAGATTGCTTGGGGACCACTCTTGATCAATTTTCCTTTTCTTTGATTTGATCAGACCCATGTTGGCCGCAATACTTCATGATTGGATAGGTGGGGTACCCTCCAAATGATTCGGATCAGCCTCAAACGAAACCTGGAGTTGATTGGATCCTTGGGCGGCCCTCAGGGTGCCAACTGCTGACGTGGACCGTCAGTCTCACTACCAGTGACCATGAGGCCAATCCCGCAGAGAGAGAGAGAGAGAGAGAGAGAGAGAGAGAGAGAAAATCCGTCCGTATGGGAGGCCCACAGCGGGTCGCCCAAACCTCGCCTCTTGCGCAGTCCGTGCAGGCTCTGGTTCAAACATTCTCCTTTGCTTTTTGTTACTGTCCCCATATTCCTTGTACTCTCAGGTTCGATTCCAACCATGAATCTTCCCCTTGTCTCATCTTTCCTTCTCTTTTGGTCTTTTTCTTGCTTTGTCCCTTCTTGGACAGCCATTAATGATGGCCTAAGGGGCATAATGGCTGATCTTAGTGGGCCCCATACTCCAGAAAGTGGTGAGGGCTTTAATGATGGTGAGATGCCTTTGATTGATGGTTTAGATGAAGCCTTAACTAGGGGTATTGATGGGGGTTTAAGGATGGTGGTTGGTGGAGCTTTGAATGGCCCCATTAATGGCAGCCATGCTGAAAATTCAGGTTTGAATGGAGCATTAACTATGGGAGGAATGGATGGTACGGATGAGATGGGACATAGGTGAGGCTATGCATCCTTTGAGTGTGGGCCGCATGGATGATGTGATCGATGGTGATGATGGGGTCATGATGGACATAGATGGGCTGATCTCATGTTTAGTGGTATGGATGGTTCAGATGATACCTTTGATGGCTTAGATGCTCTTAATGATGGCCGAGATGTGCGGCATACTTGCTTGGGTGGACTTGATGCGATCATTGATGATGTCCCCCTGATGATGGACGGTGTGGATGTCCCGATGATCCATTTAATTGGTCAGAGTGATGATTGGATTCATGACTTCATGTTGGAGGGGACTGTAGGTCCAGATTTAACCGTTGATTCTTCGATCGGGGTTGCCGGGGCCTTTCTTGACTATTCAGATGCATTTTTCAGCGATCAGATTGGTTAGGATGCCATGATGTGCGGTGTAATCTTTGCTGATAGCCCTTTTGACAGAGAGTATCGACCTTCCCCTGATCGTCGATCCTTTACACATTCGGTTCACGAGGTGGGCGAGTCTTCTCGTGCGGCTGAGGTCGTGACAGTTTCAGATAGCGATGCGACTATATCAGACATAGCCGATACTGGGGATAGGTCAGGGGCTGTTGAATTTGTAGAGATTCGGCCTTTCCTTCTCCTTCGCCCGTTGATCTTCCGGTCCTTGATGAGCTGTCTATGATACCTGGGCCTTTTGTTCTGGAGGGGATTCCCGTGAGGACTTGTCAGTTGCTTCCTCGTCCTTCTTGCTCGCCACAACTGCTTGCTTGGCTTAATAGCTTGTCGGCTTACGAGATTCGAGATCTGGAGTCCTATGGCTTCGGTGGTCTGATCCATATGGCTAGAGTTGATATTGATTGGAGGATGCTCGGGGCTGCACTAATTGACTGGGTCCCTTCGTTGAACTTGTTCGCGTTCAACGACATGGAGATGAGACCTTCTTTGAAGGAGCTTGCGCGTCTAACCGGTCTTCCTTGGGATTACGCTCAGTATTTCTCACCGAAGACTTTGCGGAAGACTGCCACACTGCAGAACTGGTTTGGGATCCCGTATCTTGTTCAACCTACAGCTGCCAGCCAGGATGTTGTGGTGTTTTCCTTGGACTTGTTGTATGATCTTTTCTCGGGCCCTCGGAGTGTAGCAGGGGCCCTACTCTCTTGGAACGCGCTGATGTTCTATTTGATAGCTGAGGTGCTATTCTCGGGATGGAGTAGATCTCAGACTCCTTTGCTCTTTGAGGTGATGAGCCGAGTTGTTCGACGGTAGGGGATCATTTCTCTCGTCCTGGCTGAGCTGTTTCATGGGCTGACTGACTGTGCCTAGGCCACACTCGTGTCCTTCGCAGCTGCTGTGCATTCTTCCAGGTATCTTTTCTGCACTTTTCTTTTTCTTTTCTTGTCTTTTTGGGAATTGCTTTGCTTTATCTGAACCTCTTTACCTTCTTACGACCAGATCTGGCTATGGGAGCGTCTTTCGCTGACTGTCCCTGTATCATTTCCCGGCACTCGTCGTCCTGACCTTATGCGACATATCATGGAATTTCTTCCTCATACAGCTAGGATGAGTGAGCCCTTGTATAGCAGGATGTTTGCTCAGCTACGTGTCGGAATGTTCGTTAGGAGTCATCTTGGCTTTCACTTTCTCCAGTACTTTGTGATGCTCATCGACTTCCTTTGATGCTGGTAGGCTTTCGATCTTACTTTTCTTATCATCCTATCCGGTTCCTTCGGTAGTTTGGGTATGAGCAGGATGTTCCTCCTTTTGCCTTCTCGGGTATCGAGCGTCGAGCACTTCCAGCTAGATCATCTGACTTTAGGACTCGGATTGATGGATCCTGGGCGAGTCACCTGACTGCTGATTTGCTTGGTTTTGAACTGCGGACTTTTTCGATGGCGACCGCCCCATACTAGCACTGGGTTGCTGAGCAGTCTCTGTATCGACGCATTCCTTGCTGGCACCAGTCCGCCGATGAGGATGAGAAGGATATTCTTAGGGATGCTGGCTCTTCATCTGGTTCATATGAACCCTTTGAGGAGCGCCCATTCATCGATCCTGGTTTCCTTTTGGCCACTTGTGGCCACTTGCTATCTGAGATCTCTGCACTTCGGTATCATTGTGAGATGATGTCGAGGAGATTGACTGCTGATCAGAGGTTGTCTGATGAGGAGACAGCGATCCGTAGCCTTGAGCGAGATGAGGTGTATTACCTGCATATGGAGGTGAGCAGGTTGAGAGCGAAGCTATTTCATTATGAGTCAGAGGACTTACCTGACGTGGCCAAGGAGGAGGGCATAGATTGATGGTTTGCTTTTTAGGGCTGTGTCGGCCGTTTGTACATTCCTTTTTACATAGTACATGACTGGTGATGATGCATTTTTTTGTATTTTTTTTAAAAAGATGAATGATATATGTAAAAGAAATACGATGCATTTAATGAAGAGAGAAAACTTTTTTGAGAACTTGTTGTGCCATGAGTTGTCTTGTGAGTATGTTTGGATTTTGGGCCGGGACATAGGAATCAGAACTGAGGCTCGGCCAATGCTTTGACTGATGTCTTGAGATTGACTTGTGTGATCCATTTGGTTCCCTAGAGATGTAAGCAATGGAAACTGTTGCTTCTTGAGATTGTCAGAGTTTGTAGAGTTCTTTGTTCCCAACTGTACTTCTTCTTGTTCTTGAACTGTAACTGCTTGAACTGATCTGGACCGTCTAATTTCTTGGTACCTGCACTTTTAATTATTCTTTTTCTATTCGAGCCATTTTTCCCTGCAGTGCTCTTTTAAGTTTTCACCACAGTTGGCATTTTCCTGTCATTTTTGCCTGTAGCGCCCTTTCGGGTTTTCACCACGTCCCGAGTATTTGATCTTGCCTGCCCTTTGGCAGCTATGTTGTTTTTACCCTCGGTGCCCTTTCGGGTTTTCACCAATCCGCTGTATGCCCACTGTTTTTACTCGGAGCACCCTTTCAGGTTTTCACTCCGCCCTCTTTGTTTAGGCACACATTTTCTTTCTCTTTTTTTTTTCTTTTTTCTGGATTTTTGGATAACTGTGGCGACTAGAGGTCAGGAATCCGTCGTTGCCGGCCGATGGTAGCCTTTCGGCCCTTATCCTGGGTTACGATGATAGAGTTGTCGGTCTTAGCCATAGACCTTTCTGAGATGAATGGATGGGTGACTGTGTTTCTTCTCGGGTTGATTTTTCTCGGGTGCCTTATTTTGGCTTCCCATTTTCTTTTCTTTTCTTTTCTTTTTATTTTTTCTCTCGTTTTTTTTCTTTTTCTTCTCCCTTTTTTCTTTTGAATCCCTTTTGAAACACTTATTGGTGGATGGAAATGATTTTTCAGAGGTTTTAGCTTTGACCCCTTGACTTCAGCACTATTAACGTAACTCTTGATAAGGTCAGAATGACTTACCCGTGAAAGATCTTCACTTTGTCGGCGTTGATTGGCTCAGGAAGATCCACCCCTCTCATGCTGGTGAGTATGAGGGCACCTTCGGAAAGTACTCCTCTGATGATCAGTGGTCCGTCCCACAAGGGTTTGAATTTTCCCCTAGGATCCGAAAGGTGCGACGGTAGAATCTTCTTCATGACCATGTCGCCCACCTTGAAACTTCTTTTTCAGACTCTCTTGTTAGAAGCCCAAGTGATCCTTTTTTTATAGCACTGGGAATGACTTAACGCACGCATGCGCTTCTCATCTGCTAGCTGTAACTAATCGAATCTGGCCTGTTGCCATTCTCCTTCTTCAATTCTGCTTTCTCGTAATACCCGTAGTGACGGTATTTTCACCTCGACTGGTAGAACTGTTTTCATTCCATAACTAAGCTCGAAAGGAGTAACGCCTGTAGCAGACCGTACAGACGTTTGATAGGCCCAAAGTGCATATGGGAGCATATCTGACCAATCTCGATAGGTCACGACCATCTTCTCGAGTATCCTGACGATTGTCTTATTTGCGGCTTTTACCCCACCATTCATCTGAGAACGGTAAGGGCTCGATCGATGACGTTGAATCTTTAATTTGCTGAGGAAGTCATCCATCTTCTTGTTGACGAACGGGGTCCCATTATCTGTGATGATAGCATTAGGGATTCCATACCGGCATATGATGTTGTTCTTCATGAATTTGATCACCTGAGATGCTGCAATTGTGGTGTAGGAGGCTGCTTCTACCCACTTGGTGAAGTAGTCGACTGCCACAAGATATACTCATGACCGTTTGATGCTTTGGGACTAATCTTCCCAATGATGTCGAGTCCCCACATGGAGAAGGGCCAGGGAGTCGTCAGATTGTACAGTTTTGATGAGGGGGCATGAATTTGATTTGCGTGCTCCTAACACTTGAAGCATTTTCTGACGTGCTGACAACAGTCTGTCTCCATGGTGAGCCAATAGTAGTCGAGTCGTAGAATCTTCTTTTCCATCATGTGCCCGTTCATGTGTGGGCCACAGATTCCTTCGTGTATTTCTTTCATGATCCTTGCAGCTTCTGTTTCATCGACGCATCGAAGGAGGACGTGATTATAGGATTGCTTGTAAAGGATTTCGCCACTGATGGTGAATTGGCAGGCAAAACGCTGGATGGTTCGGCGATCTGTTGCTGTTGCTGACTCCGGATACTCCTGGGTTTTGAGATATTGCTTAATGTCGGCATACCAGGGTTTGTCAAGGACAGCTTTGGCTTCTTCTATTTGCAGGAAGAAAGCAGGTTCATCTTGAGTTTTGACTGTGAGCTCCCATTCTGAAGCTCCTTTCGGGATCTCGAGCATTAATGCGAGTGTAGCGAGAGCATCTGCAAACTGATTTATGAGAAGGTGATCTCTTTGAATTCTTCGATCAGGTTTTCAAGATACACATGATATGGTATCAACTTCTCGTCCTTGGTTTTACATTCGCCATTGGTCTGATTGATGATAAGCTGTGAGTCTTCAAATACTCGTAGCTTCTTAACGCCCAAGATTATGGCTTCCCTTAGACCAGCGATGCATGCTTCATACTCTGCCATGTTGTTGGTGCATTCGAATGCTATGCGCCTTGAGATATGAATAGGGACATCGTCCGGAGAGTAGAGGATTGCTCTGATATCACTCCCTTTAAAATTTACTGCGCCGTCGAAGAATAATGTCCACTCATCTTTCTTCTTCTTTTCTTCTTCTTCGATAAGTAAGAGATCTTCATCTGGGAAGAATGTCTTGAGCGGTTGATAATCCAGGAGAGAGTGAGTAGCAAGATGATCGATGAGGGCCTACCCCTTGATTGCCTTCTGAGTGACATAGGTGATGTCAAATTCAGACAGGAGTAGCTGCCATTTATCTATCCTTCCAGTGAGTATTGGTTTCTCGAACAGGTATTTAAGCGGATCCATGTGAGCGAGGAGGAGAATAGGGAACGCAATCATGTATTGACGGAGTCACTGAGTTGCCCAGATTAGGGCGAGGCAAGTCTTCTCGATTGGGGAATACCTGGTCTCAGTAGTCGGTGAACTTTCGACTCAAATAGTATATTGCTTGTTCCTTCTTCCCGGTCTTGTTGTGCTCGCCGAGAACACAGCCAATGGCTTCTGCTACTACAGAGATGTATAACAATAGTGGCCGTCCGAGAGTGGGCGGCACTAGAACTGGAGGATTCATGAGATACTTCTTGATGCGGTCGAAGGCGACTTGGCGATCGTCATTCCATTCTTTTGGAACGTTCTTTCGAAGGAGCTTGAATATGGGTTTGCAGATAGGTGTGAGCTGTGCGATGAAGCGACTGATATATTGAATTCTATCGAGGAAGCCACAAATTTCTTTCTCTATTCTAGGAGGGGGCATCTCGATGATTGCTCTGGTTTTAGTTTCATCGACTCTGATGCCATCTTCGCTCACCATAAAGCCAAGGAGTTTGCCTCCCATTGCACCGAAGACACATTTTTTAGTGTTGAGATGGAGCTTGTGCTTTTCTAATTTGTTGAATAACTTCTTCAGATCAAAGTGTCCTTCAATTGTGTGAGATTTGACGATCATATCATCCACATATACTTCAAGCTCTTTGTTCATCATATCGTGGAATAATGCTGTCATTGCTCGCTGATATGTTGTTCCTGCGTTCTTCAGACCGAACGGCATTACCCTATAATAGAAGGTTCCCCAAGGAGTGATAAATGATGTCTTATCGCGATCTTTGACGGCTATCTTGATCTGATTGTAAGCTGAGAATCCGTCCATAAATGAGAAGATCTTGTACCCGGCAGTGTTATCGACTAGAGTGTCGATATGTGGCAAGTCATCTTTAGGATTGGCTTTGTTGAGATCTCGAAAGTCAATGCACATTCGAACCTTGCCATCCTTCTTTAGTACTGGTACGATGTTGGAGAGCCATTCAGGGTAGTTGGAGACTAACAAGAATCCCGCATTATACTGCTTGATGACTTCATCTCGGACTTTCAGGGCGTATTCTGGCTTCATTCTTTAAAGTTTCTGCTTCACTGGCTTCATATCTGGCTTGGTTGGCAGATGGTGTACAATGAGCACTTCATCGAGCCCCGGCATGTCTTCATATGAGGATGCGAAGTTGGACAATCTTGGAGCTAGGAACTCTATCATTCTCCGCTTCATCTCTGGTGGCAACGATTTTCCAATGCATACTTCCCTAGGGATCTCAGGTGTCCCTAAGTTTACTACCTCGAAATCAAATGCTACAACATTGGCTTTAGACTCGAACTTTTTGAGGAGATCCTCTAGTTCGGGAGCCGGGTCATCATCTTCCTCGTCCCGAGCTTCGTCCAGACCCATGAGCGCGAAGTCTAGTTCGATGTCAAAATCATATTATTCGACTTCAAACTCATACGACTCTTTAGACGAACTTGGCACATTATTGAATGCAGGAAAAGAAATGTTTTTCAGTTTTTGAGAATTTTCTGGAATTGATATGCTAGATATTTTTGGCTTTTGAAAGTTTTTTATTTTTTTGGATGTTTGAAATTCACGGGACCCTAAACAAGCGGGCATTGCAGACCATGAGTGATCCCAGCTTGTCCCAAAGTTCCGCTCGCTGCTTAAACCGACATTTTTTTTGGAAACCAGAGCCCTCAGATGACTCTCTGGCTGATTCAGTAGTTAGGGGAACAGATGACCATTCAGGACCCCACACTCCCTCCCCGGAAGAGGTGGGGGTTGACGATTTGGGCGAAGAATCATAGTCTGGCCCAATGACCATGATTTCTCGCTGGTTGGGTTCGAGATCTGAGTCATACTTAGTCCCTCCCGGATCACTTACCTCGCATTGCAGTTCGTCTGGTTCCTCATCGAGACACAAGTTCGGAATCTGGACATCGGACCAATCCAGGGCTGGTCATTTCCCTTTTTTGGTCCAATGGATGGGCTGCTTCTGCCCCTAGCTGATGGTTAATGATGTTGGTTCTACAGAAATGGGCGGGTCATGCCCCTTATTGATTGATGCTGAGATGGGCAAGTTGTGCCCCTGGCTGGCTGGAATTGAAGTGGGCAGGTTGTGCCCCTGGTTGAGAGCAGGTATCAGAGTACCTTGGTCCTGAAGCTGTTGTATTTCTTTATCTTCATCTTCTCTTTGTTCTTCCGGAGGCTTGGATGGTTCGAGAATCCAGTCCCATCGAATGGGGGTCCACATGGCCCAAGCTAGGCTCTTTAGGAGGCCTTTGTGTAGTGCAGTCGGTTGGTTCCTTCTTGGATCTCTGCAAGGTTCTCCTGACCTGATGAATTGAATGGGTGAGCACCGAAATTTCTTCTTTCTTTTATCCATGAAGATTGCCCTGTACCTGAGTCCCCATTTGCGTTGATTATATACCAGCGGTATCTTTCTGGACTTGAAATGATTCTTCATCCGATACTTAAGGCTCAGACGTTCTGCTGGTGAAAAGATACAATCTACTCTTATCGGTTCCAGATTGGCGATAGCGTTCAGTCTCGAATTCGAAACTATGAAACGGGACGTCTTCTTTAGAGTGCTGGATGTCGATGACAGGGATATCTGGTTCAGTGGCAGCAGCATTGGAAGGAATGATGAGCTCCTTCTCTGCATGGACAGAGATCACTTGATTTCCACAGATGTACTTCACCCGTTGATGCAAAGTTGATGGCACAGCTCCAACCTTGTGCAGCCAAGGTCGTCCGAGCAACATGTTGAAAGAGGCTGATATATCAAGGATTTGGAATGTGATGGTGGAGACTTCTGAACCTATCTGTACCTCTATGTCGACCTCTCCTTCTACTGATCAGCGGGTGTTGTCGAATGCTCTGAAGTACATGCTGCTAGGTCAGAATGAGGAGGGAGTGATTCCCAGGCGATCGCAGTCTTAAGCGGGCAGACATTTAAGCTTGAGCCGTTATCAATAAGGACCAGTGGGACACAAAGGTCTTTATATCGTAAGGCTATGTTTAAGGATCCCCCGTGGTCGCGCCCTTCTAGTGGCAACTCATTATCAGTGAAGGTGATGGCGCGTGGAGCCAGGAGCTGTCCGATCATCAATGCTATCATTTATGGTGCCGTATCGAAGGAGACATGAGCATCACTAAGGGTTTTGACAAACATTTCTCGGTGTATGCGCGATATGCAGAGTAGCTCCCATACCGAGATTTGAGAAGGGATTGACTTGAGCTGAGTTGCCACATCATATGCAGCTTCATTTTTGTTGCCGAGGCCCGAGAGAGCGCCCTTGGGATCTCCTCTGTTCTGATTATCTCTTCGGATGCAACGCCCATTGGGATTTATGTTCCCTACTTCCGCACATTCTGGATAGTGCCACGGGACTTCTTTATAATTTTCCTCTCCTTTTCTTTCTAAGACCACTGGTTCCTGCAACGGTGTTGGCGTGGTTACTAGATCTTCCTCATATGGAGCTTTGGCTTGAGGATTACATTGTTGCCTATGCTGAAAGGATAATGTCGAGGCTTGTCTTCATAGATCACATAGGGTCGTGGTCCTGGCTTGACCATTCCTGGAGAGGGAGGCTCCCATGGAATGAATGCTGGTCCTCTTGATATGGCGAGAGGTTTCTCTGTTTGTCCCAACTGTCGTAGTGTGATTGACACGCCTCCAGGACTTGCCCCTTGCAATATGACTGGCTTGATTGGAGGAGCCCCTTCCAAGACAACAGGTTCTTGCTGCTGATGAGTATAATTCCTCCCTTGCGGATCGGATTGTTCCTGAGTTGAAATTGTCCCTTGTAAAACGACAGGTTCATATGCAGGCTCAATGCACGACTGTACTCCTTCTAGGATGACCGGCTCCCAACATGAATGGCTGTAAGGTGCCCCTTGCAAGGGGACAAGCTCTTGCACAACTGGTGCATCATATGGAGGTGATCCTTCGAGTACTAACAGCTTGGAGACTGAAGGAGGAAAGGGGTTTGCCCCTTGCAAGATCGGAGGAGAATTTGTTGGCCCATAAGTGTAAGCATGAATGGACTGGATAGGGGAGAAGAAGTGATCGAGACGTTCTCCTTCTTCTATGCTGTTAACGGCAGGGCCACGAGATGAACTGGGGTCCGTCGGATGCTGAGGTAGAGGATTCTGAAGGATGTTGGTAGGAATTGCTGGAGGAGTTCCGGGGACTGAGATGACGATCTTGCGGTTGTCAATCAGATCTTGTATGTCATTCTTCAGAGTCATGCATCGTTCAGTGGTGTGGCCACGCCCTTGATGGTAGGCACAATACTCATGTTCTCGGTAGTTTGGAGGCAGAGGATTTGGAGGAGGCCTGGATGTCATTAGAGTGAGTAACTACTTTTGTACCAGCATAGCCATGACTTGACTGAGTGGCTGAGTGAGAGGAGTGAATTTGCTGAGCTCCCTGTAATTCTGCCTATTATGATATGAGTATTGGTCGTTCCCCCTGAACTGTTGCTGCTGTCGAGGTGGTTGTGGCTATGGTTGAGGATTTGGTTGTGGCTGATACCTCTGAGGTTGATGCTGAACCTGATTTTGCTGATACTGTTGACGTCCCTGTGGAGGAGTATATTGGTTGCCCTGAGCAGTGACAATGATGTTGTTTACCTCTGTCGGGCGAGGAGGAGAACCGCTGCGGTTTCCATTCCCGTATCCAATAGGTCTTCCTTCCAGTCTATTCCATTTGACTGGAGTGGATTGATGAGGCCATGGGGAGATTGTCCCTGCGCGGATTCCTGCTTCGACTTGCTCTCCAGCACGGATCAACTGTGAGAAATTTGCACATGGATGCGAGATGAGATATCCAGATATGCTAGGATATGTTGAATGAACAATCATGGAGATTTGTTCTTTGTCGTCGATAGGTGTCCGTATTCTGGCTGCCATAGCTCGCCGAAGTCCCACATAAGCTGATAACGTCTCATCACTCCTTTGCCTAAGAGCCGCGAAGTCGGCTCTTCTGGGTGTCATATTCAGATTGTACGCGAATCTGTCGACGAAAGCTTGGGAAAGTTGTTCCCAAGTCCTGATGTGATGATAGTCCAATGATGTGTACCAGTCTAGGGCATCGCCCTTTAGGGTTTTTGGAACAAGCGAATGAGGGCCCCTTCATTTCCTGAGATTGCACTCAGCTCTCCACAAAAAGCCTTGAGATGTGCTGTGGGACAACCGCTGTCGTCGTACCTTTTGAATTTTGGTACCTCAAAGTTTGGAGGTATCTGAGCATCTCGAAAAGGACACAAGTCTCTAAACTTGGTCGAAGGTAGATCAATTCCCTGTTATCGCTGGAGTTGATTTTGCAAGATCTGAAACTGCTCCAGCAACTCGTCCAGTCCTGCATGATCTGTTCGAGCGACTAGTGCCTCTCGAAGTAAGGCACGTTCTTCCTCGACATAGTTGTCGATGTCTTCGACCCTATGGGCTTGCTGAAAAGCAACCGCGGGTTGCTCAAATTAATTTGATGATTGAACTGGATTCTGACGAACTTGTGCTTGAAAGGACTATAACTGAACTGGAGACTGTACTAAAGGTTGGCTGGAAATTAACTAGAGACTGCTTGAATTGAAGATTGCTGAAAATTAAATGGAATCCCATCGGCGGGGGTGTGCTGGAAGTGAAAAGTGCTCTTGTTTGTAGGAGGCTGAGATGCTGGGAAGTGACCCCTTGTTGGGTATTCGCCACTGTCCGCTGATTGATGTGGGCTTGACACTGACCCCCATTGTGGGCATTCACCAGTGCTGTCCCTGCTGCTGGAAATTGAATTGAAATCCCATCGGCGGGGATGTGCTGAAATTGAGTAAAGGTCCCATCGGTGGGGACATGCTGAGAAAGGAAAGGGGTCCCATCGGCGGGGACATGCTGAAATCTACTGAGATTGTTGTTTGCAAGATTGATTGGAAGCTGATTGGAAGTCCCTGCGACGGGAATGCTCTGAGATGGCCTTGTCGTCGTGGGAAGGTACTGAGGAGGATACCCCATAGCGAAGGGCTGAGATGGCTGTTATCGGTAGTCTTGGGCAAACTCCGATGGTTGTGCTTGATTTGAATTGGAGGCCGGAGGGACCCGACTTGGCTGCTGAGATTGCTGAACTGGGCCAACTTGATTGTTGGCTGTTGCGGTAGCTTGTGCTTGCATGAATTGCAAGAGCATTTCTTATATTGCTCTCATTCCTTGTGCCAATTCTTGCATGATTGGCATATTCTCGATTGGTTGTTGCGCTAGAGGTGAGTTTTCTCTTCATAGTCGGACATGGCTTGCTGGGCTCGAGTGCGAATTATGCTGTGGAAGGGAAGTTGTTTCTGAAGACGTTGAGCCCGAGGAGACGCAATGGTGAGGAATATACCCTACTCTTTTTTTTTGGTAGAATGCTATGCAGATGAGATTGTATGAGGACTAGTGACTTTCAAGTACAGGAAGGATTCTGTTTTTTTTAAGTTGGATCACGACTAGTGAGACTAGCATATCCCCAACGGAGTCGCCATTCTGTGGACGCTCGCCTCTTCACACTCTCGGATTCTCCCTTCCTTTTGGAAAAGAGGGTGCGTGCGCGCGAATCACCGTTTGTGCCACTGGCTTGCCTCGTTCTTGAGGGCTTTTTATCGGTTGTCGTGTTAAACTAGATATGTTGGATGAGTTTGTATAAGACCAGAGTCACCACTAGCCAATTATTTCGAATCTATAGTCAGCTAGACCCTGTAGAAACGTTAGAGAATGGAATCCGAAGATTCCTTCCTCTAAAATGACTCCTTTTGATCTGCGGCCAGAGATTTGAGGTAAGGGATCATGGTTACAGGGTGGGAAGATGTTAAGCACCCCACATTGCCCGTACCGGAGTACGGTCTCTACTTCACAGAATCGAACTAGTACTTGAAAGTCTGATTTAATCCTCGTACATTCTCATGAATGATATGATGCATGAATGCAGGTCTGAACAGTAAGAGTTTCTGATGGGCAAGTTTCCATTAACAGGTAAGCCCAGAGCATACGCTCGAACTGACAGGTGCTTTATGCGAGATGCATGCTGTGTATTTGAATAATCAAAGTGCTTGTAGTAACATAGTAAGCAGGGGGGTTGGAAGAAAAGTAAATGTTGCACTTATGCTAGATGCGAATGAGATGATGCTAGTAAAAGAGTAGCTGGATGGACGGAGGTGTCATAAGGGTTTGCTTCGAGTGGCTAGGTCAAGACTTGGGTGGCTTGGGAGACTTAGACCAAGGTTAGGCTGGGCTGGACCAGGGCTAGGCTCTTATCACTCGGGCTCTCCTTAGTGGAGGAATGGGCTAAAGGGATGGAGATGAACTCGTAGCTAATGGAATTTTTCTGGGAGTTGAGGGATGCTGTGAATGAGAAGGGGTGGGGGTATTTATAGCAGCAGAGAGTGGCAGTTGCCATAAATAATTTTGGGCGGCCCCCGTATGGCCACTCCGCTTCGGCTTCGGAGAGTACGGCCTCCGAACCTGAAGTAGAAAAGCCTGAGGTTCGGAGTCCGGACCTGCTCCGAAGCTCTGGTTTGGAACTCGGTGAGTTGACTGGGTTTGGAAGATGGGTTGACACGGTGAGTTGACTCGGTGATTTAACTCAGTGGGTTGACTCACCAAGTGTGACTTTTTTGGAATTTTTTGACTGGTTTTTCTTATGGGGTTTTTCTAGGCTGATGTTTAGGGGTGAGTTGACTGGGTTCAAGCTTGAGCTGGGCTTTGGATTGGGGCTTACAAGGGTGAGTTTGGCTAGGTTTGGACATGGGATTTGGGGGTATGGTCCTCCATTCATTCAACTATCTCTACCAACATTGTAGCTGAAGGTGGGGTATCTACACCATGTATCCTCCGACGGACTCCTTCGGCCACAAGATGAGCCACATCCTCACATTTCCTTTGATCAATTCAGTTTGGGGTCTTATACTGCTCATGATACCATGAGGGTGTTCTCCACCTCCCGGCTACCTTAATCCCCTTCATGAATTCTAGGAATAGGAAATATCCACCGATTTCAATAGCAACTTCCAATTAAGGTCATCTATCATGGTGCGTTCAACACAAACAGAATTTCGGAACTTCCATCTACTCTTGACTTGACTGTCAATAAGCTTCGAGCACCCGTACAATCAAGTGCCAGCCATGCTCGGAAAGGAATTGAAAAGCCCCCAAGAAATTAATCCCAATGTAGTTTAAGGTCTTCGGACTCATGGATGGTTGCAATTAAATGCCAGGAATATTTTTGTGCCTTTTTTTAAAATGATTTAGGTTGTTGCATTACTACCTGAACGGTTGCGATTGACACCAGTTTTTATTGGAAACTTAGAAATTCTTTTGATATTTTTAAAAGACGATCCAGCCCATCGAATCGCAATTGAATGGTGATGGTCAATGCCAGTTTTTATTGAAAACTTGAAAATGTTTTTAATATTTTTGAAAGATGATCCGGACCATCAAATCGTGATTAAATGATCGTGATTGATGCCGGTTTTTTTTAAAAGGCATACTTACCTTGTTATATTTGGTTTATGAAGTACTTTTACTTGACACAGTGACCTTACGGGCCATTGCATGTTGATTGCCCATTTTTGCATATTGGCTCGTGCCAGCATGTGAGATCACCTTGTAGTCGAGGAGTCTTTAGTACTTGTGAGGAGTGAAAGAACTTAAGCAAGCGGATTGACGTATTGGAAAAGGGGGAGAGATACTTACCTAGAGAGGAGTCTGATGAGGATTGATGAGTTATTCAGGTTATTAATTTATTGGGTCACGCTCTTCATATGGTTCGTGGATGGTGAGAAAAACATTATTTTTTGTTTTTTTTTTTTTTTTTTTAAGAAAAGACATATACATGTAAGAGAAAATATATGATGCAACTAAAAAAACTTTTTTAAAACTTTTTGCACCTTCTGTGTTTTTGTGTGTGTGGTTTAGATTTATGCTTGTAGATGTAGGAATCAGAACATTTGACTCAGTTGGATACATACTCGGTATTTAATTGTTTACTAAGGGTCCTGATCCCTTTAAGGTAGTGCGCAATGGTGTCCTGCCCATAGGATTTGGGCAGAGCTTTAAACAAATTCTTGACTCATAAATGTTTTATTTGCATTTGTTGAATCTTCACGTTAATTAGACCTTTCATGTGCCTACTTTTTTTTCTTTTTTCTTCATTGTTACCTACAGTGCCCTTTCAGGTTTTCACTGCGTCCGGCTTGCACCTCATTTTTTCTCATGGTGCCTTTCTGGATTTTCACCATGTCTTGGGTGTTTGATCTTACCTACCCATTGGCAGTTATATTGTTTTTACCCTTGGCGCTCTTTCACGTTTTCACCAAGTCTACTATGTGCCCACTATTTTTACTCGGAGCACCCTTTCAAGTTTTCACTCTGCCCTTTTGTTAAGGCACATCTTTCTCTTTTTATTTTTCTTTTGATTTTCCTGATCTTGGGGGCAACGGAGGGCTTGGATTTACATCCTTGCCAGCCGATGGGCTCGCTTTTCTGACCTTGTTTTAAGTCACAATGATAAAGCTGTCGACTTTAGCTGGGAACCTTTCTAAGGGGGATGAGGGAGTTGAGATGGATATTGTGCTTTTTTTTCAATTTTTCTCTATTTTTCGGTTTGGTTGAAAATTTCGAACCCGGCCAGGCCGAGTTTAAACAGGTGGCGGATCCTTTTTACTTGTTTATTTAAATACAAAAGAATTTTAAAAAGTTAGAAAAAAAGTACAAACGTATCTTACTATATGATGTTTAACATCTTCCAAAGGAGTGTAACTTCAAAATAGACATGTAAGAGCATTTTCCAAACAAAAGTACACGGGCATAATTTTACAAGTGCAAAAAAACTGTGTACATTCATGTATATGTATACATTCATGTATATGTATTACGTTTTATCCATGTCATCATGTATATGTATTATCCATGCTGTCCATCTGTTTTACATATCATTTTAGGACATGATCCCAAAATGGAATCATATCCAAAGCTCAAGTAGATCACACCACAGGAAACAATGTGCTTACAATCTATGAGCCGAATCAAGCCGAATCAAACCGAGCCGAATCAAATCAAGCTTCGAGCCGAGCCGAGCTGGTATTGCCCTAGTTTGAGCTTGGTTTGTTTTTTCAAATGAGGTTGACTCCAAGGCTTGGTTTGTTTAATTTAAACTTCCATTCAAACCAATCCAAGCCGAGCTTTTTCAAACCAATCCGAGCCGAGCTTTCAAGCTGGCTTGGTTTGTGCCCAGCTCTAGTCTTCATCGAGCCGTATGATGTACTCAGTTGTTATGCTTTCTTCCATGTACATGTTACACACTCCAGCACGAAATGCGGGCATCGTCTTGGCAAATTCTACTTGACAAGCTTGATTTCAGACTTTGTTGACAAGTTTTTTATGGAATCCGAACAAGTCTTTATAGGATGGAAGATCAGGAAGTTATAGCTTTAAGAGTTCAATCATTCTTTGCTTATTTTTCAAGGGTAAGGATTCTCAATGCGCACTTCCCTTTGTGGTCTCGGGAGATCCTTTGGTATCGAACTTTCAACGAGACCCTCTAATTCAAGAGTCAGCTCATCATTTTCCACATTATTAGCTTCGTCCAAACCCTTAAGTTCAAAGTTTAACTCTAGATTGAAATCATACGAGTTGACTTCATACTCAAGTGTTTTGACAGACAGACTTGACATTTTATTACTTGGGATTTTTTAAAGATTTTATGGATTTTTAGTCTTTGAAAATTCTTCTGATTTTTTGGAGTATCGCAAATATTGGATTTTGTTTTTTGAATTTTTGAAATATATGGATTTTTTTAATTTTGAAATACCTGCTATTTTGAATTTTTTAGATTTTTTTATTTCGAAGTTTTTTATTTTATTTTAGGGGATCCCGATCAAGACGGCGTTGCGAACCAAGGGTTGCCTGATTCGGCTTGAGGGGTCGAGCAGTCAACTTTTATTATCGTAATGGGAACTATAAACCAACTATTGCCCTACACTCCTTCCCCTTAAGAGGCAGGGCCAGAGGGATCAGTAGCTGTGTCATCATCGTTATGCCCAAACGTCATGATAAATCTGGGACTGGGCTCCGAGTCGGTGTCGAAAGTTACTTCTCTTGGCTCATCTCCAATGCATTGCAATTCTTCGGGTTCTTCTAGCTCAGGTGGGACCAAGAATGTGGCTCAATCGCTTAGGGACAATTCCTGCCCCTTGCTCGAGTCTTCTTCAAGGAGCTCAATCAACCTCAGTCTGCTCGTTTGATCTTCGAAGGTGGAATCCAGTTTGTCATCGGGGTAGATGATCCCTATGTTGATAGACTAGATTGGTATGCAGATGGAAGGGTTGCCCTCCTCCCGATGATCTTGTCTTATTCGAATGCCCCTTTGCTTTGGTTTCTCACTTGGCAAAAGTTGTTATCTCAATCTTCTCTTATCCATGTTCTCTCGAACCTCAACAACCCAAGCAAATCTTGATATTTGAGCTAATAGTAGAAGATTTGATGCTTGGCAGTAGACCCGTACTCGAACCGAGCTAGCTTAAAAAGCTTGATTGGCTTAAAAAAGCTCGGCTCGTAGGGTTGAACAAGCTAAGCCGAGCCTATTTTATGAGCTTGTTGAAAATTCAAACCAAGCTCGAGCTTGGCCAGAGCTTGATTCGGCTCGGCTCGAACTAAGCTCGGTTTGGCTCGAACCAGGCTCGATTTGGCTCATCTCATGTACATGCTCGGTATTTAAAATATATTATATATTATATATTAATATTATTATATAATATATAAAAAAGTTTAAAATAAAAAAACCCTAAAAGTCGCTCGCGGCTGCCTGACTGCCGTCCGGTCTCCACGAGGACCATGGCCCTTTGATCTCTCTCACCTCTTCTCTCTCTCTCTCTCTCTCTCCCCCTCTCCCCCTCTCTTTCATCTTCTCTCTTCTCCTCTCTCTCATCGCTCATCGCCCAACCATTCTGACAGTCCCCAAACCTTGTCCGATAGCCGACCACCCCTGTCCGACAACCAACCTCCTTCCAGCCGAGGACCGCCCCTATCTGACTGCCCCAACCTCAAAAGCTCAAGCTCGATTCAACTCAAATGCTTGTTCGCTTCCCCAAGTGTAGGGTTGCGATGTAGTAATAATCTCGGTAAGACCGATGTCGATCCACAGGGACTTGTGTAGGAACTCACAAAACACTTCTAATGGTCTCTACTTGAAATTTAACTAAATAGGATTTTGGAATTGAATGTAGATAGAATTTTAAACTAAAAGTGAATGTAACAATATAGAAGAGCACTAAGGGTCCAAGGATCCACTTGTAGCAATCCTTGATGCTTAATTCGCTGTCGTTTCGCAGTTACTCAACTAGAATCGAAATCAAATCCTATCTAGCCGGATGATAGAGCGGTTGTAACAATCATTCTGTCATTTATGTGATTCATATACATGATTCCCTCAATTCAAGTTAGGACTTGAGCACACTCAATTGCATAGGTCAATCCTAGTTCCAATAGGCTAAGATCACAATCATAATAATCATTAAACTCTGTCATAAAGTATAACTAGATCATGATTTGAGCTTCATTCAAATCACATAACCAATCACACATAATTCAGAAATTCAGAAAGGTAGAACTATGGATTTGTAGTTCCCACATGAAAATCTAAGTCTAGAGCGTCTTGAATCCGATTCCTCGGAGTGTATAGGTCTAGACTCATTCAAAATAATTAAGAACTAAAGGAATTCTTCTAAACATCCATGAGCCATCATAAGACTAAAAAAAAGTACTTTAGAACTTTATTCAAACTTCAAACCATTGTTCTTCACTAATAATCTAACTTGAAACCAAAGCAAACGAATTAAAACATCTTAGATTTACTACAAGCTTCACCTCTTAGCCCTAGCTAAGAGGTTTACTAATGAAAAGCATATTAAAAACTAGAACTAGACCTAAGAAAAGGAAGAAAAAGTAGCTATAGGAGCCTCCTATGACTTGAACTCCTTGCTCCCCACATCCTTGCTTGATTTGGAAGAGAAGAGAACACCTCCTTTTATAATGCAGCAATAGTACAGCAACATAGTAGATATTGTTTTGCTTGGTACGACTTAACCAATGATCGGATTGCCATCAAATTTGATTTGTAGCTTCCTTGTAATATGATCTTCCTCATAGATGATTTAGATTTTCAAGATTATCTTCTGAATGGGCCCACCAATCAGATCAGTGACCGCCTCTCAAAATCACGCAATTCGGGTACCTTCAGAACTAGTCATCTTGCTTTCAACGCTACAGAGTGTACGGAGGTCGGATTGATCTCAAATTTTGAACATTGATAGAAAACTTCCTCCTATACATTATAGATGTCTTAGATGTCCAAAAACATTTCAGAATGTGGTCCAAAAATTAGAACACTTAGGGCTTTTTATAAAATCTACGCAATTGGAATCTCTCTGGATGGTCCATTTTTCTTCAACCGGTACGATCAAACCACACATCCTTTTGACCTGAAACTTTGTAGTTATTCATATATAGATGTGGTTTAGAAGATGGTCAGATTAGATTCTTCATATCATCAATGATGGGCCACCTGGACCAGCCTAGAGTTGAGTAGGCAGAATCTGAAAACTTTCTGGACAGTTCGTATTGTTTTGGCCGCCACGGTCAATCCGTAGCTCCGATCGACACGAAACTACTTAAGTTATTTTGATGTCGAGCTCCTCTTTGACATGGATAGGTTTTATTTTCAAATATCATCAAGATGGGTCCCAAAAACTGGGCCGAAAGACCAAAAAGGAATTACCTTTGTTTGAAACCTGAATTCTGAAAGTGCATGGTCGACTTGTCAGCCAGCCGGTCGGTCAGCCTTCATAAAATCACTCCAGAGAATTTGTTGTTTCTAGAGGGTTTGGCCAGCCGGCCGGTGGGCATGAAAAATGTAATTTTTCTAATTTTTCTTCCTCCATTGCATTGCATCTTTCCTCCATCTCTTATCCTTTGTTTCTTTGATCTTTAAGGCATGTAAGAAAGGCCTCTAAGCAACATAATGACGAAGTATCTCTCTCATTCCTACAACCATAAAACTATGCATTAGATTAGTCTTTAAACTATAAAAATCATGCATAATGTGTGATGAATTGGGGCTAGAATATGCATAATTCAGAGCTCAACAATGCCCAAACTCGAAAGTGGCTCAAAAGTTGGGCTTGAATTTAGGCTCGAAAGCTTGAAGCTCGAATAGGCTCGAACATGCTCGAATTCGACTCGAAAGCTTGACCAAACCAAGCAAAGCTTGCCAGTTGGGTGCTGAGCTCTTAATTGTATATATTCTAACCCCATTTCATCACTAACTATGCATAGTTTTCATGTTTAAAGACTGTTCCAATGCATGTTTGTGATTGTAGGAACGAGAAGAGGACGTCACCAATTCACTGCTTAAAAGGTCACTCTGTATGTATTGAAGATAAAAAACCAAGTGCCAAAGGAAGAAAGAAAGAAGCAAGGGAGAAAGAGAAAGGAAAAAGGAAGAAGTGCAGAAAATTGCACTAAGGACCGGTCGTTGTTCGCTCGCCTCAAGTGTAAGGCTGCGATGTAGTAATAAAACTCGGTAAGACCGAGGTCGATCCACAGGGAATAGAAACAAGCTTCCAAACTACTCCAGCAACTCAGTTTATGGAAGAAATTCAGATTCAATTGGGTATTTAACTAAAATAGCAACTTAATGAAAAATCAGAGATATAAAGTACTAAGGCTTTCAAGGATCCACTTGTAGCAATCCTATGTCAATTCAGTCAATCCAAGTAGAGAACACAACTAGATTTGAAGTCCTATCTCTCATCTAGTTGGAAAATAAAGCATTCACATACATTCAATCCAAATCAAGTTGAACTTCCAAGTTCAAGTCCATTCAATCAATGTAGAATTCAAATCCATAGCCTGCAGAGTAACAGCCATGCCTATGGACTATGGCTGCTCAAGGATTACTATAATTCGAATCTAAACAAGCATCATGTGATAATCTCAGAGAATTACAAGGAATTCATGTCCTGGGTACATGAACTCTCATAAAACATCTCAAACTACCACTTTTGGAACTGAAGCATAAGAAAAATCCAAACTTGAATTGAAATTACTTGAATCAAACTGAATCCAACATAGAATTAGCTACAAGCTTCACCTCTCAGCCTTAGCTGAGAGGTTCTAGCCGAGCATTGTCATGCTGCAACTAAAATCTCAAAATAAAAGCATAAAAACAGAAAAACCCGAAATAGGAGAGTTGCAGACGCTCCACGATCACTCTCCCTCCTTAGAACCTCGTTCCTTAGCTTCTCTGATACCTTAGGGAGAACCCCTAGGTGTCCTTTTATAGCAATAAACCTCCCTTGCGTCGGATTCTGCGAAAGATTACGCATTGCGCAGCAATTTTCGGAGTCCTAATTTAGAAAGAACTCTCCATACGCAGAGCCGACCGGTCGTGACCGGTCGGACTGGCTTTTCAAACAGTCCAGGGAGTGCTGCCGACCGGTCAAGACCGGTCAGACAGACCTGCCCATTCATCCAGCGTGTGTATCCGACCGGTCATGACCGGTCGGACCAAGTTGGCCACCTTCCAGTGTATATAGCCGACTGGTCTTGATCGGTCGGGCTCCTCTGTCCATCTTCCAGTGCATGGCCGACCGGTCGTGACCGGTCAGCCTGTCTTCACTTTGGTCTTCTTTCTTTCATTTCTCTTTTTTTTTCTTCTTCTTTCACTTCTCCTTGCTTTCTTCTTTCTTCGGTCCTCTTTCGTCCTTCATGCAAAAGCTCCAAATGCATTCTTTTGGCTCGTAATTGAATGAAGTCCGCTCTCATCCCTATAACCACAAAACATGTGTTAGGTGGGCCTTTAAACCATGAAAACCATGCAAACCATGTCATGCAATGGGTAATGCAATGTATAAATTGGAGGTTCAACAGTTGTCCGACCGGTCTGCCATAGCCCACGACCGGTCAGAACACTTAACAGGGGCCCCCTTTGCTGCCAAACCTTGCTGGACCAAAATCACACATTTACGACCGGTCGTCCATCACTCAGATAGGTCGTTAAAATAAAAAATTGGATTGAATTTTCCAAAAACTCTCTGGATTGATTTTGGCCATTTACGACCGATCGTCAGACCAATCGACCATGGGCTCAGACCGATCGTCTGCGTATCAGAGCTTGTTCTACAAGCTCCAAATTATGCTGCGCGAAACGCAGTTTTTGCGGAATTTCTCGAAGGTTCTTCGCACCAAGGCCCAAAACCTATAAAAGGGCATCTTGATAAGTACCTAATATTGTATAATTAACCCTGGTTGTTAAGGGCATTATCATTGTTTTTCCGGTTAATTATCTCTCATTAGGTGAATTTTCTGTCTTTAGGTGATCAGGAGAGGTTGGACAAAATCCGAGTCAATCAGGACGATTTAGTGCCCAAAAGTAATCAACGTCAAGTGGGTGGTAATCCTGACGAAAATCAAGCCAGAAAGATCAAAGTCTGCGGGACCATCACCATGATCTTCACCATCCAAGGCCACCTTCAACGTCCAGCAGCAGTGGACGTCCGTCCAATAGAACTCCAACTGTCCATCTGCAAACATTAAACAAATCCAGCTGTCCAACATCACCATACATCAGTAACTACCAACTGGAGATTAGATCCTAGCCGTCCAGCTACTCCAAAGGAGTTTCCATCCAGGCCATTAAGGTGGACGTCACCAGCTCCATCAAGCTCCACAAGCCGCTGCAAGTGGACCCCACTTCAACCCATCTTCAATCCACCCTCTCATCTTGTACATGTGTGGAGCCAACAAGCACTCAACAGCGGCAGACCTCATCTCCAACCACATGTGCCATCAAAGACTAGTAGCTTCATCAACGTTCTGCAGCAATCCATCATCTAGTGGACCCCACAAACTGCTGATCACGTGTCCAGCAACACCATCCAAAGCCGTCAGCGGTCAGCCCAAAGCCCCAGCGTCCAACCATCTCAGCTGGCCACCATCTTCATCTCTACCGTCCATCCATGGTGGAGCAAATCCAAGCTTCACACGTGCAACACGTGCCGCACATCAACGCCGTCCATCAAGCAGGTGGACCCACCGTCATTTGCAATCGTCCACCAGGGCTGGACGTCCAAGACCATTTCCAGCCGTCCATCAACATCCAAACTGGACGTCTCCAGATCTGGTGGGCTCCACCATTTCCAGCGGTGGACGTCATCAACTTCAGTAGGCCCCACCTTGCACGTGCAGCTGAACCAGCAGCCGTCCATCAAAGATAGCTCCAGCAAACCTATGTCCTTCATCTCCAACCGTCCTCTTCATCTTCACTACGTCCAGCCGTCCATTAAACTCAGTGGCCAGCTGATAAGCAACAGCGTCCATCATCAGGTGGTCCCCACCTTGCACGTGCAGAAAACTCCAGTCGTCTATCAAGTAGCAGCTCAACGTGTAGGAGGCCCAGCAGTCCAGCTCAGCACACGTGCTAATCATGGACCCCACTTCTTTACACGTGCAAACCTTTTGCACCGTCCAAGCAGCTTTCAACTATCCAGATGTGGTAGACCACACCACCAACACACCTCATTACAAGCAGCAGCTGCTTCCAGCACAACCGTTCATCAGAAGATTCAGCCGTCCACTACATTCATACCATCTAACATCACGTGAAAGGGAGTCTGATCAACACCATCCAGCTAGAAGGTGGACCTCAGAATTCATCCAACAGCTGAAGATCCATTAACAGGATCGCCCTCACCAACCATCCATCTAGTCCAGCAGCTGGTCCACTTCCAGCGTTCAGCACTATGGGTCCCACCAGCGTACGGCTGAAGGAGATTCAACTCCACTTCAAAGATCATCTTCACCTTTCTCCACCATGGCTGCAAGAGAGAAGCTCTCTCTCTCTCTCTCTCTCTCTCTCCCTCTCTCTCTCCCTCTCTCTCTCTCTCTCTCTCCCCACACATGTGTAAGGCTTGGAATTGCCACCTCATCATCCAAGCCTCACTCCAAGCCCAAACCTAAAAGAAAAGTTTTCTTTAGGCTTGGAGTGACACCTAGGATTGGAGTACTTTTCTTGCCACATGTCCATCCAAGCCTAACTCCAAGCCCGAACCTAAAAGCAAAGTTTGCTTTGGGCACTCCAAGCCTAACTCCATTCCCAAACCTAAAGAAACTTTTGGTGTGCCACCTAGGCTTGGGAGATTCTCATGAGGCTATAAAAGAAGCTCCTCTCCCTCTCATTCTCATCATCCCATTCTCTACAACTCCTCCCTTCTCTTCTTTAGTTTTCTTTCTTTCTTTTGTAGTGTAGAGTAGTGTAGTTTTTCCTTTGTAGAGAATTTAGTCTTCCATTGTAGCATGGTTGGCTAAACCTCTAGCTAAGGCTAGGGGTGAAGCCTTTGAAGAAATTTACAAGCTTTGGTTCTTTTGGTTCAACATTGGTGTGTGAATGTTGGAGTTTTCTTTGGTTGATTGGTTCGGTTATCCACCTCGGCAGACGCTATTGTTGTGCAAGCCCCTTGATCCATCGTCGACTCCGGGCACGTTGGATGCTTGGGATCCCTTGCACACCAATTAGCTAGTTCATGATCGATAAAGTCCCTTGATCCATCGTCGACTCCGGGCACGTTGGATGCTTTGGATTCCCTACGGTCATCGAGCTAGTGCAGGTAAAGTCATCGATCTGTAAAATCCCTTGATCCATTGTAGACTCCGGGCACATTGGATGCTTTGGATTCCCTGCGATCGATAGACGAGATCTTAACGGTTGGATCGGTCAATCAAAGCCTCCTATCTTGTGAGTATGCATTTGATCGTATGAATTGTGATCTTATCGGTTGACTTGTTGGCAAAGTTGTTGATCTGTACAATTCCCTGATCCATTGTCGACTCCGGGCATAGTGGATGCTTGGAATTCCCTGCGATCAACTAACGAGTGCTTCATGGTCAAATCAATCGGTCCAGATCACTATCTTTTATGAAATATGCAAATGGTTTAACTGTTTCATCTTCCGATTGGAATGAATCTTTATTCAATTCCAGTTGAGTTATAGTTGGACCAATGAATCAAATCCTGCAGAATGAATCAAAGGTGGATCCCTAATGCCTTAGCCCCTTTTCTATTTTTGTCCTTCACCACACACAACTTGCTCCACTCTCGTGGATAAACCAGATTTCATCTCACTCACCTAAACTAATTCCTTTAAGTGTTCTTAACCCCAATCCCTGTGGATCGACCTCGGTCTTACCGAGTATTTTACTACTTCGCTACCTGCACTTGGGTGTGCAATCTTCGGATTGTAGCACATCTCTACCTCGTTCCTAAGGCATCTTAGAAGAGATCTACTACGGTGGGAGGTGGCAAAAGACGGATTCGGAGTTCTACAACTCCTTCTAGTTTGTTTCTTTTAATTTTTATGCTTTCCTTAGTTGATTTCATGTTTCTTTGGATCATGATCGGCTAAACCTCTTAACTAGGGCTAAGAGGTGAAGCTTATAGTGAATCTAAGATGTTTTAATTCATTTATATTGGTTTCAAGTTGGATTTTTATTGAAGAACAATGGTTTTTGAAGTTTGAATGAAGTTCTAAGTACTCTTTCTTAATCTTATGATGGCTTATGGATGTTTGGAAGAATTACTTTAGTTCTTAATTATTTTGAATGGGTTTAGACCTGTACACTCTGAGGAATCGGATTTAAGATGCTCTAGACTTGGATTCTCATGTGGGAACTTCATACCAAAGTTTCACTTTTCTGGAATTTCTGAATTATGAGTGATTGTTTATGTGATTTGAATGAAGTTCAAATCATGATATAGTTATGCTTTGTGACAGAGTTTAATGAGTATCATGGTTGTGATCTTAACCTATTGGAACTAGGATTGACCTATGCAATTGAGCGTGCTCAAGTCCTAACTTGAATTAAGGGAATCATGTATATGAATCACACATATGACAGATTGTTTGTTATAACCGCTCTATCATCCAGTTGGATAGAATTTAATTTCGATTCTAGTTGTGTAATTAATTGGGAAACCACAGCGAATTAAGCATCAAGGATTGCTACAAGTGGATCCTTGAACCCCTAGTGCTTCTTTTATTTTAATTACATTAACATTTGTTTAAGATCTCTCTCTACATTCAATTTTAAAAATCTGTTTAGTTAAATCTTAATTAGAGATCATTGAAAGTATTTTGTGAATTCCTATATAAGTTCCAGTGGATCGACCTTGGTCTTATCGAGATTATTACTACATCGCAACCCTACACTTGGGGAAGCGATCATTGGGCTTGAGGACCAAGCTCGAGCCCAGGTCTCCTATTGACCAAACCAAGCCAAACTGTCTAAAGCTCGGTTCAGCTTGGCTCATGTACACCTCTACTTGGCAGGATGAAAGATGTAGTTGGATATGATGAGACATGCACGGGGGGAAGTAATTCGTAGTTTTGAACTCGAAAGTATGGTATGGGATGTCCTCATCGGAGCATTGTACAATTTTATGGTTGGAATGATAGACCCTTAAGGGTTGGATGCTTCTGTCATGGAGATTTATTCGGGATCAACTATAATAGTAAGCACCTTATCTTTAAAGAATTATTTAACCCTTTGGTGAAGGTCGGAGAGATGGCTCCGATTCTGTGAAACCAAGACCGATCAGGAAAGAGACGGAACGAAGATACGATGTCGAAGACCTGAAAAGTGATGGTTGATGCTTTTGGGTAGACCTGAATCTTGACATCAATCTCTCCATTGGCCTATCTTCTAGAGTTGTCATAGTGGCAACCATCTGTACCTCATGAACCACTAGGGGTTGAGACACTAGAAGCTCTGGATCATTGAGAATAGAGTCGAAGGGATTAGAGTGACTGATTGGACTCCTTGCTTGGAGGACCAAAGGCTGAGTCAAGCTAGACAGGTTTCGTTGAGTAGAGCTCATTCCCTTGATGGTGGCCACATAATTAAAGCTAAGCCCTTACTCTGCTAAGGCATGTGGCATGATCTCCAAGGAAGGGTTTTCTTCTTGGAGGACAATGGCTGGAGTAGGAGCCGAATAGGCAGGTGCTGCGGGCAAGTTGTGCCCATGGTTGTTTGTTGAAGAGATAGGCAAGTTGTGCCCCTGGTTGTTTGCTGGAGAGATGGTAGGTAGTGCCCCTGACTGGATGTTGTGCCCCTGACGGGCTATTGTTAAGATGGGCAGATTGTGCCCCTGGTTAATTGATGGCGTGAAGAATGAACTGATTAAAAATGCCCCATGTATATTTAGGGGCGTGAAGATTGGACTGACTTGAGGTGCATGCCCCTTGCATGGTGATGAGCTTTGAAATTGGCTAGCTGGGGGCGCCCCTTGCAAGATGAGGGGCTTAGGAGGTGCCCCTTGTAGGATAAGAGGCATTAGGATTGAAATAGATGAGGGGCTCCAAATGAGATTCGATGGTATGGACTAGATCGAGAGGAGATTCTTCCTGGATAATACTAGTGGTACAAGTGCCCAATGTGCTGGGGCCCACTTAATACTGTGGCAAGCGATTGAAGTGTTGTGTATTCCATTTTGGTTGTGTTACTGCTGTTGTTGTCCCTATTGAGGGGCGAATAGCGTGCCTTCGATAGAGGTTATAAAATTATCTTCTTTCGTTGGATAGAGGACAGGAACACTTCCATTTCCATTCTCATACCCGATAAGCCTTTCATCCACTATCGGTTGTACCAGGGAGGCCTAATGAGGCCACCAAGGGGAGATCGTCCCAGCCCTTATTCCGGCTTCGACTTGTCCCCTAGCACAGATGAGTTGGGTAAAGTTGGCATACGGATACTAAACAAGGTATCCAGCGATACTCGAGTTTGCCAAGTTGATGATCATGAAGATTTGCTCATCGTCGTCAATGTGTCTCTTCATTCTGGCGGCTATTGCCCGCCACTGTCCAACTTAAGTTGATAATGAATCATCATTCATGTGGCTTAAGGTAACAAGATCCACCCTTCTGGGTGCTTCATTAAAATTGTACATGACACGATTGATGAATGCTTGGAAAAGTTTGTGAGACCCGAGATCCCAAATCATATATCATACACTGGATAACTGTTGATTGTAGCTCCATGGCCCCGAGAATATTGTGGCTTGACCATAGTGTTGTTCTATTATTGAGTCGCAAGCCGCATTTCAACCCGATGTCCGAATTTTAATATACGGACTTAAAATCAAACAACTTGAGAAATGGTAACTATGTCCTTATTTTATTTGTAAGTGGGTCATCGCCAAGATTTTAAATCCGTTAAGTCTGAGAGTCTAGCCGTTGCGATCGAAGTCGAGTTATGGAACTACTGGAAAAACAACATGTCAATACGACACCTGGAATGTAAGTTATGAATAGAAACGCACATGTATATTTTAATAAAATTCATGAAACAACTCAAATGACCTCTATTTTTTCTAAATCTTTGAAATATTTTATTTTAAATCACCAAAATAACCTTTTTTTATTACAACCATAAGCTTAAATTCTTAAAGAAAAAACTTTATTATGTACCACCAACCCCTCTTTCTAGACAAAAGATCATTTTAAACTTGTTTTCAAGTCCAGAGACATAAAATCCTAAATCAACAACCCATTTCTAACACTCTTCTTTCAACCCCGCTCTTTCTAAACCCTTCTTCAAATAGAGATGTATTTCTTTGTCTCATAAAAATTCTAAAAATCTGGCCATGCACTTATATCTTTACGTCATAAGAAGCCTAAGGGAAGTAGAGGCTAAGAAGTAAGCTTAAATTTAAAATTGAAGGAAGAAGTGGAGGAAAGAAGAGGGAGAAGAAAAGATAGTAGAAGTCAAAGTTGGAATCAAATCTTCCGAGGTGAGTACATAGATTAGGGACACGCATTTTGGTGTGTTAGATTACTTGAAAACTCAATAGAAGAAAGACTTTCTTGTTTTAGTTTTTTGTGAATTCATTTGGGGGGGGGGGGGGGGGGGGGGGGGGGGGGGGGGGTTCCATCGGTTTCCATTTTTATTTCTTCTAAAGTCTGCCTGCTACCTGTGTTGACAAAATGTCTGAAATAGTTGTGTCCTTTCTTCTTTTGTTGTAGCTACCTTTACCTCTTGAGTTAAAGCATACCCGTGGCATTGAGTCTTATACCGAAATGAATCCCGGATTGGATATGGATTAACTGAGTCATGTGCATATCATATGCATAGTGCATAGCTTGTTGCACCATTGTATGATTGAGAGTAAATGATTCATATCATAGTATAGTGATCATAGAAGCTTGTGATGTGACATGTGGTGTGTCTATGATTAGTATGTGGATTGTTTAGATACAGGATGCATTACATGAGACCCCTATGAGAGACTGATATTCATGAGGAGACTGTGAGATGGATTGTCACATGCTTGCCTTGGAATATGACATAGTATGATTGTGTGTAGACTTATGTATGATGTTATTATAAATGATGCAGATTATGGCACCCAATAATATTAAGGGTTGCAGTGATTGTAAATATAATGAAATATACATTGATATGCTTGAGTTGGACACCACATCGGAAATGTATATTTCTACAAGATATGATTAGAGCGTCCCTGGGTGAAAATCCCTAAACCCCGATTAGTATCATTGGGAGAGGCCAATGCCTAGATCGGGTGGAAGAACAGAGCGCTGGAATGCCGAAATATCAAAGTAGGCGGCGACTCACATCGGCGTGTGTCGATTGATTGAGAGGTTTGACCTAACCTTCTTATAGTAAAGAAAAGATAGGTTGTCTGTGACAAGCTCGTAAATTCATCTGCTATCATTTTTCCAGGTGACTTATGACTCCTCGTTGTTAGGCAGCTAGTGAGGTTCAATGCAAGTGGGTTAGACTAGTTCGTCCCGTGAACTATGTAGTCCCGCCTCTGTAGTTGACCACGGTGGTTAGGCCTATGCAAGTGAGTAGCAATCATATGTGAGTCCCACCTCGGTATTAGACCCCGATGATCCAGTTGGGAAATGTGAATAGTTGTAAAAATGTGAAAATATTTGTGTACATCACAAGTGGGTAGTAGTCCCACCTCTATAATGGGAATTTAATGTGATTGGAAATGATATGAAAAAATGAAAAGTGACACAATACATTACATTTTTATTTTACTATTTATTGGCCCAGTAAGCCTGTGCATTATATGAAACACATGCAGTTTCACTACACACACGCACTCACTGGGCTTAATAGCTCAAGGCCTTCATTTTATATTTTTTTTTTACAGGTGAGAGTAGGGAGTTGTAGGAGTAGAGGTTGCAAACTCCAGTTGTCCTTTTTGTTTTGTACATATCAGTATATATATTTTTTTTACTACCATGTATATATACATCAGGTATAGTAGATATGACATGGTTTATGTGTTGGCTTTCCTTGGGTGTGCTCAGTTGTACATAGTTACACATGTTGAATATGATGCAAGTTCTGAAAAATGATAAATATTTATCGTCTTTACTTTTAGAAATCCTCCTTGTGGAGCCCCACTTATGGGACTTAGCACGTGATAGCTGGAAGTCCCAAAATTGGAGTTCTATAGAGGCTGTCAGCCTAAATGTGGTGTACAGTAATCATAGGTTACCGAAACTAAATTTAGGGGCGTTACAAAGTTGGTCCCAAGTTTTGATTCGATGGTGGTTTAGTGACGTGTACCATTTTAACGCATCACCTTTCAGGAACTTTTAAAATAGATGGATCGATGCCCCCATCATTGCTTGCCACTACATCGACATCGCTACAGAATGCTCCTAGGTGGTCTACAAGGCACCATGTCCCATCATATCTTTTAAATTTTGATACCTCAAAGCCTTGAGGTACCATCGATTAGGAAAGGGACAAAAGTCTCTGAACTTGGTAGATGGGAGATCCACTACGTGCTGCTTTTGTAGCTTCCTCTTCATCTCTTATATCTGCTCTCGGATTTGTTTAATTTCGGAGGGACTAGATGAGTGGGATCTTGTCCCTTAGCTGTCCTGAATTAATCCCCTTTCATAATAATTAATATCGTTAGTGCCCTTATGACTCTTGTTCGGAGGTGGTTGGACCTGGTGATTGCTCCCATTATAGGGAGTTTGTTGGACTGGAACTGGAAAAGGAGACTGCGAAGAGACATTAGTTAGAGGATGTTGATATTGGCTAGAATTCCCGTTGGGGATGGTATATTGGAATTGACTGGGAGTTATGGTTGTGGTATGTGACTGGAAATGGCTCCCATTTGCAGGAGGATACTGGGAGAATTGTCCTAAGGTGGAGGGTCGTTTTGGCCAAAGGCCTCCGTTGGAAGGGTATCAGAAGTCCTACATGGATCTTGACGGCTGTGGTTAAATTGAACTAGATGCTAGAAGAAGAACTAGATACTGTGGCCATTGTTGAACATGGCCAGCCAGGTTGTTGGCTATGGCAATTTGAGCTTGCATGAACTAGAGAAACATCTCCTGCATTGCTTTGAATTTTTGTGCCAGCTCTTGGACATAAGCTGCTGGTACGACTTCTGTGGGTTGTGTTTGCAAGGGTTGAGCATCCTGCATGTCGAGGGTTGAGAGGTGATGGATCTCTTCCTCATGTTCGGCCATGGCTATCTAGGATTTGGTGTGGATAATGCTGTGGAAGGAAGGTTCGGTTTGCGGCAGGCTTACAGAGGCGTGATGGTTCTTCTTTTTGGTATTTTGTTATTTTGCTTTTTTAGGTTTAAGGATGAGATGAATGCTAAATGCCAATGATGATGTGCACAAGAGTTGTAAATCCTCAAAATTGGCGAAAACCTATTTTTCAAGTCGGGTCTTACTAATGCGACTAGATATCCCCAGCGGAGTTGCCATTCTATAGACATTGGATTCGTACGACACGTCGAATCACAACTTCCACGTGGCTCTTGCCTCTTCCGAGGGCTTTGTGGATTTGTACTTGCAAGGTATTTGAAATAGATTATAAAAGACCGGAGTCACCACTAGTCAATTACCTCAAATCTATAGTTGGCTAGACCTTATAGAAATGCTTAAGAGCAGGAATTTGAAGATTCCTAATCCTGAGAATGAGTACTCCTTAATCAGCATTCAAAGATTCGGGTTAAGGACCACGGTTATAGAAAGGGAAGGGGTTAGGCACCCACTCTTTCCATACAGAAGTACGGTCTCTACTTCACAGTATTACACAAATTATGAAGATTAGTTTTGGTTCTTGCATTTTAATGATATGCAGTGTGTGGGTATGGTAGTGTGTTTTGATGAATCCTCTCTTCCTAATAGTGTCTCGGGACAAGACGAATCGGTTCCTGATTCACGAATTGGTTGGAGGTTCTTAGAATATGATGGTATGCTGTGTGTGGAATGCACCATCGTTTCCCAATGGTGTCTCGGGACAAGACGAGTCGGTCCCTGACTCACATATTGGTTGGTGGATAGACCGGTTAACTTGAGTTTTTAATGGGCAGGATCTGAGTTACTCGACAAGCCTCAGAGCATACACTCAAGCCGAAAGCATACCAACCGGGATTACAGATGGGTAAGATCCGATTAGATTTGCAAGCCAGAGAGCATACTTTTTCAAATCGGCATGAATGCAAGACCATATGCACTACGTAAAGAGATAAGCAGGGGGGTTAAGAAGGGAATAGATGTTGCATAAATGTTGATGCAAGGTTGAACAAAGGTGGCTGATTGACAGTTGGATGGACAGAGGTATTGCAAGGATTAGATCGAGTGGCTTGGATTGGAAATTGGATGGCTTAAGAGGCTGGGGCTAGGACTGGATTAAACCAGAGCAGGGCTAGGCTCACTTTCTCACTCTCACTCTCCTTGGTGGAGAGGTGGCTAAGGCTGAGGCTAAGGGAGAGACCAAGGCTAGGGCTAGGGATAAAGGGCTCTCTCTCACACTTGGAGGGAGGGAAGGCTTGGTTGGGGTGTCTTGAAATGAGAAGGAGAGGGGACTATTTGTAGCATCCAGCCTTGGTGTAACTGTAATTTCAGGTAAAGTTGGGGGTAAAAAGGGGTGCAAGGGATGGGATTTGAGATCATCATGTGGCGGCATCTCATCGATTGGATGGTGTGGTAAGATTGTAAATAGTACGAAGGGGAGGGTATCGTCGGATGTGAACTTCCTCACACATACCAGAGAGGTGGAAGAGAAGGGGAACCCAGCTCACACGAGACTGTCCCGGATGTCCGGACAATGCCACGTGGCTGGCGGCCACCTAGTGGGCGCCACCCCCCACAGCCTCATTTGGGCTCGATTTGGGCTTGGGCTATGGTTTAGGTGTGGGCTTGACTATGTGAGTTGAAAGGGCTATGGGGATCGGGTTGGGTGACTTACAAAGTTGACTCAGAAAGTTGATTTAGAGAGCTAACTCGAAGATTTGACTTGAAAAGCTAACTCAAGGAGCTGACTCAAAAAGGTTTAACTTAAAGAGTTGACTCACGGTCTCCTTTGCAGGTTCTAAGGTTTTGAGGCTGGGTTGGCTGACCTAATTATCTCGGGTTTTGTTGAGTTGGGCTCTAAGATTGGTTCTAGGTTGGGTTGAGGTTCAGATTAGGGTTTGGGACTGAGTTAGGGTTTAGATGGGGGTTTGATGAGGTATGTGTCGCTATCCATCCTAGCCGTCCAATCTTAATCAGCTTGTTGGCCTGGGGTGGGGTGTCTACAGATTCCAAGGGAGAAACTATGCCATACCTCGAGAAGAAGACACCATAGTGAAGCACGATGCGGCACAGGTCAGACGCAAATGTGAAATTGCGGTTTTACCGCTAGTGAGATAAGCTTGAAGGTATGCTTATGTCCTAGAGGGGGGGTGAATAGGACTTTTTAATTTTTCTTGCAAATTCAAAAGCTCAATTGCATTTATACTATAATATACCAATTAAGCACATGTAAATGATAGCAATTGATCACCCAAGATCCAACTCGATTGACAACTTTACTAAGAGAAGTATTTCATCAAACAGTTTATATACATTCTTGTATTAATCATTCAAGGATGGCATATGAGCATTTTGTCAAACATAAGATGGGCATACAGTTAAGCACTTATAAGATTGATCAACAAGGAACAAAATAGACAAAATGCATTCACCACATTGCACACGATGTATAGTGGTTCGGTTTCCCTACTTCACTCCCAGTTCACGATCTCAACTTATGAGACCAACGGATTTCACTATAGTCATGGTTTTAAATCAGGTTAACCATCAACCTTAACATCCTTTGATCTAGGACCGCGTTTACCATCTGCCGATGGCCCAATCCAAGGACTTGACGAGTTTGGATCTCAAACTCTCACCAATCCTAATCCAAGGACGATCACGTACACTCCTACCGGAGTTTACCAATCCAGGGAATAGTGATTCAATAAATGGACTCTCAAATACTAGACATACCTAGACGATTGAGCCCCGATTCAGCGCCGTTGATGAGTAGCTTCAGCTTCCACGAATGCTTTAGCTCCTCTCCAAGCTCCCATGATCAGCTACCTATGCATATGATGTTCCTAGACTAGTGCCGGGTAGGTGGGAGGAGTTGTTGGGGTTCCTTTTGCCTATTCAATACAATGGTGATGATAGGAACTACCAACTTGAGTATTCAATGGCTATTGATGACCAAGAGATTGAACAAGATGGGTTAGGTCAGCCATGAATACCTTGCTTGAGTTCATTCTTCAAACCGAGCTTTGAATGCTTATTGAAGTGTCATGAATCACTTGGATTGAATGATGAACTCTAAGCAATGATGAGCAAAAGAAGGATAGATGATGTTCTTAATTGCCCCCTTCAATGCTCTCAATGGGTGTGCAAAGAATGCCATTAAAGCCCTCAAGATATGCCTTTATAGACTCCAACAATCGGGCTTCAACGGATATAAAACGGCTAGTTGTCGATTGATCTATCAAAGCACCGATTGATCGCAAGAAGTAATTTTTCAGAAAATATGCTTGCTGAACAGAAATGGCCTTAATCGATTGATCGCCCGTCCCGGTCGATTGATCGCCCAGGCTGATCGATTGATTGCCCGTCCTCGTCGATTGATCGGCTGGCTGGTCAATCAATTGACCGGCCAGCCGATCAATCGCAAATGTGATTTTTGCTTGCTGTACAGATATTGTTCTGCTGGCCGACCGGTCAAGACCGGTCGGCTATTCAGTTGTTTTCCTAACAGTAGGGTTGCCGTTTTCTTATGATATACCTGGCCGACCGGTCAAGACCGGTCGGCTTCCCAGTTGCATTCATCACAGCAAGTTGCCTTGAGATTATGAGCCTGGCCGACCGGTCAAGACCGGTTGACTGTCTAGACACATTGATTACAGCAAGGTTGCTATCCATTTTTTACAGTTCTGGTCGACCGGTCAAGACCGGTCGGCTGTCTAGATGATCTTGTCACAACGGGTTTGCTGGACCAAGTCTTTTAACGCAACAGCGGATCACTTCAATGATGAGGCATGAAGTGATTTGGTGCATGGGGTCCAATGTTTGGACATATCTTCAATTACGATTCGCACAAGCCATGGACCACAAGTCTGATCAACTTGTGCAAGGGTTGAGAGGGAATGGGATAAGATATGTGAGTCATTACGCCATTCTTTGATGTTTTGGGTTTCCTATAGTCGATCTATATGCAACTTACCTGAGATCTTGTTTCAGCATGAGCTTGAGCAATGGAAGAAGCATAATCTTCAAGTCTTAATCTTCAAATCTTCGACCGGGGCTCACACGACAAGACGCGACCAACCAACACGCCAATTGACAACAAAAGGTGTACTAACAAAATGCGGCAGAGTTCTGGTACAGAGTCAAACAAGAAGTGAAAAAATGAGTCGGGGAGGGTGATATTTATAGGCACCCCTTGCACCTAACTCACCGCCTGCAACGCCATGTGTTGACACGGGGCGACCTCGCGCAGTGAAAGGCATCCTCGATAATCATGCTACTCCATGTGTCATCACCTCATCTGCCTGTATAGAGATACGACGATCCACTCGCTGCGCCGATGCCATGCGTCAGCCAGCAATTCATTCGAGCACTGAAACGGCAGCAGCGTTGTATACGCAATCATGGCAATGCTCCAAATTTCGAGCCCACCATAAATTCCTCATTTTCCACCTACCCAGCTGGCAGCTTCCGGGCCAAGTTTGAAAATTTGCGGCTTCCCGCGTGACGAAGCCTATCCGAGTAGAAGAATCTCACTCTCGAGACTGAAGTGGTCAACCTCGGAAGTGGGGGGGACTACCTGTTGTGGGGGTTTTCAAACTAGACCCGCACATGGAATAAAGCCCGCAGGCCCAGAGGCCTAACCAGAAGTCCTGGCCCTGGCACTGAGAAAAGGCGAAGGACGCTGAGCTGATGGTCCGACTAGGAGGAGCGCCCACGCAAAGGGGGAAATCTCTCCAGCTCCAAGGCAGGAGATCGAGCTGAGCTGTCACTAGAGAAGCCACAGATCGGGCTGACAGCTTGAGGGGAGGAGCTTAGTCCTCGAGCTTTACGAGCCAAATAGACCGAGTCGACCCTCTCCAAGGGGCGACGCATGAAACTCGAGATATAGATCCCACTAGAGTCCCTCCGATGCAACATATGGTGGATGTTAGGTACAGAACCTGCACCCACGCCTAATGGTTATTGCAGGCCTAGAGTATTAGGCTAGGCGTACCAGCGCTAGGAGCCGCCCCACGCTTTTATGATTGAAAAGCCGTTGGCTGGCGTGTCCGAGTGGATTGGTCAGACTCCAATCTCATCACTGCACTCTATAAATATCACCATCTTTTCGATGCAAAGGTACGTTACTTGCACAACCCTTACTCAATTGTTGTCCAACCTAAGCAGAACTGGCCTAGGCATTGAATATGGCCATTGCCACCCAGCGGCACCCCCTTTGCCCTCACCCTTTTCTTGATACATAGGGTCTGAGAGCAAAGGACAACTGCGGGATTTGGAGCAATTCCAGCATCACCCCAATTTCATCCATTGCCGACTAGATTCCAGCGACAACAATAATGACACTCGTACCGTTGAAACCTTTTTCGGGCCCACCGTGATGTTCATTTGCCATCCAACCTGTTCATAAAGGTCACATAAGCCTGGATGAAGGAAAAGCACCAATATTAACTTTGATTCAAAACTTTCATGGCTCCCAAATGTTTTTAACGGTGGATGTTCAATCTCAATTGTGTGGTCCACTTGAGTCTTGGATACGCGTGGTTTTTTTTTTTTTTTTTTTGCTCATATTCTAAAATTATCTGAAAAAAATGGACGGATGGTGTTGATAAACTCATGGTAGGCCCACAGAGCCCCTCCCTGGACCGAGTTCGTCAAGCGGGGGGCATGACACAATCCGTTTCCCCCAAGGTATGGGCTTGGTCCCGACAAAGGTTCTGTAGGGCCCACAGTTATGTATTTGTTTCATCCACGCCGTCCATCCATATTGAAATATCATTTTAGTATGTGAGCCTGTGGACCCTCGCTGATTTTCCGCGCTCCCCACATGATGTTCTTCTCCCTTCCCCTTTCCTTTCGGAAAAGAAGGAGATGAGGATGCGTGAGTGCGAAATCGCCGTTTGTGCCACTGGCTTGCCTCGTTCTCGAGGGCTTCGTTTGGTTGTCGTGTTAAGCTGGATATGTTTAAGTGTGTTTATATAAGACCAGAGTCGCCACTAGCCAGTTACTTCGAATCTACAGTCGGCTAGACCCTGTAGAAACGTTAGAGAAGGGAATCCGAAATTTCCTTCCTCTAAAATGACTCATGTTGATCTGCGGTCAGAGATTCAAGGTAAGGGATCACGGTTACAGGGTGGGAAGAGGTTAAGCACCCCACACACTGCCCGTACCGAAGTACGGTCTCTACTTCACAGAATCGATCGAATACTCGAAAGTCTAGTTTAATCCTCGTATATTCTCATGGATGACATGATGCATGAATGCGGGTCTGAACAGTAAGAGTTTCTGATGGGCAGGTTCCAACAACGGGCAAGCCCAGAGCGTACGCTCGAACTGACAGGTGCTTTATGCGAGATGATGCATGCTGTGTGCTTGAATATTCAAAGTGCTTATAGTGATATGTACGTGAATGCAGGTCTGAACAGTAAGAGTTTCTGATGGGCAGGTTCCAACAACGGGTAAGCCCAGAGCATACGCTCGAACTGACAGGTGCTTAATTTAAGACATATGCGGTGTGCTTGAATAATCAAGGTGCTTGTAGTGAAGCAGGGGGGTTGGAAGAAAAGTAAATGTTGCACTTATGCTAGATGCAAATGAGATGATGCTGGAAAAATGATAGCTGGATGGACGGAGGTATCGCAAGGATTGGCTTCGAGTGGCTGGATCAAGACTTGGGTGACTTGAGAGGCTTGGACCAGTGGTCAGGCTGGGCTGGACCAGGGCTAGACTCTCCTCACTCGGGCTCTCCTTGGTGGAAAAATGGGCTAAGGGGTGGAGAAGGGCACTCGAACGGACAGGCTTTCTTTGGACTCGAAGGGATGCCGTTATGAGAAGAGGCTAGGGGTATTTATAGCGTTGGAGAGTGGCAGCTCTCGTAATTTTTTCCGGGCGGCCTGCTATGGGCCGCCCGTACGGCCGCTCCTCGGTTTCCAGCGAGTACGGTTGCTCCCTCGGGGCTGCTGTTTGACTCGCTGGTCGACTCAGTGAGTTGACTCAGCGGGTCGACTCGGTGGTTTGACTCGACGGGTTGACTCGGTGTTTTGACTCGACGGGTTGACTCAACGGGTTAACTCAGCGGGTTAACTCAGCGAGTTGACTCAGTGATTTTGACTTTTTTTTTTAGAATTTTTTTTACTGGCCTTTTTTATGGGGGGTTTTTCAGGCTGATGTTTAAGACTGGGTGGACTGGGTTCAGGCTTGATCTGGGCTATGGAATGGGGCTTACAAGGGTGAGTTTGGCTGAGTTTGGACTTGAGATTTGGGGGTATGGTCCTTCATTCATCCAGCTATCTCTACCAACAGTGTAGCCGAAGGTGGGGTGTCTACAGATGCCCCTCTTTGGCAGAGGTTGCGTGCAACCGAATGCCAAAGCGAGTGGACACCCCACTTCTGGCCCGGTCATTCATGGATCATGTTCTGAAATCTTTGCTTGCTTTTGCATCTGTGTCAGTTGATCATTTGGAAACCGATCACTCGCACATACCGCGGGAGTTTGGAGAAAACGTTGCGATTGTCCCTGCATGCGCTGCAACCTGGGTACCCAATCGCAACCCTTCCATTCCCGATCGGTACTAACATCGGAAAGGTACAGCAGAGCCTCTGCGTCGACAGTCTTACGAGGTTACTGACCCTGTGATTGATTGTATGTTCGATGTTCTCCCAGATCACTCCAGGAGTACTTGTTTCGCTTGACTGTCAAAGTGGTTAGACGCCCTGCGTCAGATAGTCTTACGGGATTCTACTACGCCGACTTGGACTCAGTCAAGGTACTTCAAGCATCCACGCCTAGGTATGTGCGGGTGGACTCTTTCCACCCGATCCGCTGGTTTCGATGCTTGGTTTGCAATTCATTCTTTCCTTGATTGTGGTCTGGAATCTTTGTTGTCCTTTGTATCTGAGTCAGTTGACTGTCTGGAAGTTGATAACTCGCACATACCGCGAGAGTTTGGAGAAAACGTTGCGATTGTCCCTGCAGTTTGCTGCAACCTGGGTACCCAATCGCAACCCTTCCATTCCCGATCGGTACTAACATCGGAAAGGTACAGCAGAGCCTCTGCGTCGACAGTCTTACGAGGTTGCTGACCCTGAGACTGATTGTGTGATGTTTGATGTTTTCCTAGATCACTCCAGGAGTACTTGTTTCGCTTGACTGTCAAAGTGGTTAGACGCCCTGCGTCAGATAGTCTTACGGGATTCTACTACGCCGACTTGGACTCAGTCAAGGTACTTCAGGCATCCACGCCTAGGTATGTGCGGGTGAACTCTTTCCACCCAATCTGCTGATTTTGATACTTGGGTTACAATTCATCGTTTCCACCTGTTCAAATGGTTTCTGTGACCGAGCTTTTTGGCTTTCATCTTTTTTGTATCTTGGCATGTGGCACGACCGCACTGACACTGGAGTTCAGTTCGATCGTACTTTGAGTGCATTGGATCCGATGGTCTCCGGGGAAACCGCGAGACATCGGATCTTATTTGATTTTTGCGTTGGCTCCTACCCAGAGATATGGAAGATCTCCTGGTGTTTTGGAGGCAGAACGCTCTACTGGGAAAATATTTTTTGGATTTTTGAAAAGGCACCCACTCTGGGGAGTGATACTCCGTGGGGTTTTTATTTGCAAATGGAAATTTTTTTTGTCTTTTTGAAATGGGAATCTGGTTTGCACTCGCCTCCACTAGGGATGCCTGTGGGGCTTTTGGCTAACCGACTTTTATTTTGAAAGCAGGTAAACGTGATGATTAATGCGATGGATGCTGATGCATGGAGATGCAGGATAAATGCATGGTTTGGCTCATTCTCTTTCAGTTTGTTGATTTTGCTTTTGCTATGGGTGCAAAGAACTTTGAGCTTATTGCTTGCAGGGTTGTGCTCCCTGGGGTTTTTCTTTTTTACACGGGTGTTTGGTCAGCGGATTGGTCAAGATCCCGACCCGTGGTCGATCAGGTCCATCGTCCTAAGATGCTGTTTCTTTGCGAATGAGAATGTACGAGGATATTATTCGACTTCAAGATGTTCTTCTGGGCATACGTGTGATTGAGATGGTGTTTGGTTGCCCGTTTTGGTCAAGATTACAATTTACGGGCGATTGGATCCGTCATCCCATACTGTGAAGTGAGTGGAGTTCAAGACTCCTGAATTGTAGTGCTGGGGATACTAATTTTTGTGATTTTTTGTAAATATGTGGATCCGAATCTTTACCTGAGCGGTCAGGGTAGAGATCAGTTTATTGAAAACACAGGAAATATTTTTTGTGATTTTCGAAAATATTTGATTTGAAAGCAAGGGAAATATTTTTTGTGATTTTTTGACAATATTTTGATTGAAAGCAAGGGAAATATTTTTGTGATTTTTGATAATATTTTGATTGAAAGCAAGGAAAATATTTTTGTGATTTTTGAAGAGGTGATTTTGCAATGTTTTTTTTGTATTTTGTGATTTTTCTGAAATGCAGGGAAAAGTGTGGAATTTTCATCCACTTCTAGCTTCTACTGCTGGTAAGGCACCCGATCCATTTTACGTCAGCGAGCAAGACGAGTCTCACACAGTTAAGTGCCGTAGTTTTACATCTTCGGATGAGGGGATTTTGAGGGTTTTCAGTCAACACACCCACAAAGTTGCCTGTTCCTCATGTGCAATGCACATAGACCACGTATCGTCCGACGGACTCCTTCGGCCACAAGATGAGCCACATCCTCACATTTTCCTTAGTCAATCCAGTTTGGGGTCTTATGTTGCTCACAATTCCGTGAGGGTGAGCTTCACCTCCCAACAGCCTTAATCCCCTTCATGAGTTTTAGGAACAGGGAACATCCGTCAGATTCAACAGCGACTTCCAAATCAAGGTTGTCTATCACGGTGCGTTCAACACGAACAGGGTTGCGGAGTTCTGCCCGCCTCAGCCCTTACCTGTTTAAAAGATTCTGGACACCCGTACGATCAAGTGTCAGCCATGTCCGGAACAGGTTAGGAAAGAAAGCCCCCGAGAAGTTAATCCCAGTGTAGTTTTTGTTAGTGCACTTTTCTATGGCATACTAGTGCACCTTGTTTGTCAATTACTTAGGTCAGTGGGTCTAGTGTCGGTTGAGCTTAATGAAGACGAAGAACGAAGACTCAAGACGGACCAGCTGCATCAAGGAAGAAGAAACAGGTAAAAGTGATGCCTTGGTGTGCCTTGCCTTGACCAAAACCTAACCCATAACCTCTTAGATGACTTGGACCAACTAGGTATACCCTTAGTCATCATTATTAGTCTTAGAACTCCATGAAAAACATGATAAGATAGACTAATTTAAGAGGTGGAAGCTGCTGCAATAAAAAAGGCTCAAACAGCAGTTTCCGATAGGTGTTCCGATAGGACTCCGATCAATCGGACAGTGGCTCCGATAGGACTCCGATCAATCGGACAGAAGCTCCGATCAATCGGACAGAATCTCCGATCAATCGGAAATTTTTCCAGCAACCTTGAAAATCCACTGGACATATTTCCGATCAATCGGACAGTCTTCCGATCCATCGGAAGGGGTCCGTCCGATCAATCGGACAGTGTTCCGATCAATCGGAATATCTTCCAGAGACTTCACTGGATAGATTTCCGATCAATCGGACTTGTCTCCGATCAATCGGACAGGTCTCCGATCAATCGGAACTTCTTCCGATCAATCGGAGATGCGCGAATCTGCCCGTTTTTTGACCGTTGGAAGAAAATCTATTTAAAAGGGGGATTCGTTTTTTGAGCCAAGAGAGGGAATTTTGAGGAGATAGAAGCCACCATTGCTAGAGATCATTAGAGGCTCTATCCCAAACCTATAACAAGCCATTCTCCTTGTGTTGTCATCACAAGCTTGGGCCATTCAATGGCATCTTGAGAATAAGACTTGTTCCCTCTTGATTCCTAGGGTTTAGACACCTTGATGATAGTTAAATCCTTTGTCTAAACACTACCTAGGAGTCCATTTAGGTGCATTCCTCTAGGAAACCTATTTCCTACCATTTGTAGAGGATTCACCATTCCCTAGCACCTTGGGCATCTCCAATGGAGCATCACATGCAAGGTAGCTGATCTTGGAGCTGAAGCCTTGGCAAAGCAACGGCGTCAAAGATCGGGGGAGCACAAGGGGAGCTGATTCAAGCACGGGAGAGCGAGAAGAAGCAACCCGAAGCGGCGCAACAAGGGGCTCAATCCGACAAGTAAGGTTGTCTTGTTAAGAGTCCATCCACTCAATTCCCTGTGGGAGTTGAGTGTAGAGTTTGTTTGACAAACTCGCCCCGGGGTCGTCAGTCGATCCTTGGCCTATTAGTTGGGCCTAAAATCTAGGGACGTCAGCCGTTCCTTGGCACGTTAGTCGGGCCTAAACAAAGTCTCCAAGGGGGAGCCACCAACACGGGTGCAAACGTGTAGGTTGGGAGGAACCTGTAAACTCCCCGGTTGGGTGGATCCGACTTAAAACACCTTGGTTGGGAGGAACCAGATTTAAACTCCCCAGTGAATGCCGGTGTGCTCAAAGGGGTTGAGTACTTGAACCGGGAGTGGAGTAGACAAGTAGTCGAACCACTATACATCCTTGTGTTTGTGATTGATCTTGAGCTCATTTCTCTTTAATGCATTGAGTTTAATTTGTTAATTATGAATGCTTAGTTAGGAATGTATGCTAGGCACTTGATAGGCACATCCACACTCACAAGATGTACTTTCACTCCTCAAGTAGACTTGAACTTATTGATCCATCCTCATTCAAGTCTATTTGAGTAGCATAGATTAGGTTCTTCATTAGCTTAATCATTTATTAATCTATGCTTGTTTAGACTAGGTTGTTTATTGCTCTTATCTCTTGCTAGTCTTTTAATTGGACCCACTTAGGCTTGGAAGCCAAAGTGTTATCGCTTACGTAGCTTAATTTGTTGAATTGTTTAAGTAGGCGAAAAGATTTTTTAAAAGGTCCTAACCCCCCCCTCCTATAGGTTTAGCCATAATTCTAGTTGCTCATCAAGCTTCCGCACGCGTATGCGTAGGGTGTCGTGTTAGGCTACCCGACGCAATTTCAATTGGTATCAGAGCGGGTTGCTCTTCAAGGACGTAACCGTCTAGAGTAAGATCCGATACCGGAGCACTAGCATCATGTCTAACCGAGATGGGAGTGCCACCAACCGTCCACCTTTCTTTGACGGGTCCAACTATGCTTATTGGAAGGCGAGAATGAGAATTTTTCTCCAATCCATGGACCGTCCGGTGTGGCTTAGCACACAAACTGGATATACCTTGCCCACCGAGCAAGTGGAGGTTGATGGGAAAAATATTGTCATTCCCAAAGATGATTCCAAATGGGATGACATAGAGAGAGCTCAATACATGGCAAATGCCAAAGCTCTCAATGCGATTTGCTGTGCGGTTTCCCCGGAAGAATTTCAGCGCATTCTCACATGCGCAACTGCAAAAGAATCGTGGGATATACTTGAGGTTACCCACGAGGGAACTAGCACAGTAAGACGCTCGAAGCTTCAGCTCTTAACCACCAAATTTGAAAACATTAGGATGGGAGAGACTGAAACTTTCATGGAGTTTTATACTAAATTGTCAGATATTTGCAACTCCATGTTTGTCTTGGGGGATCGGGTTCCGGAAGGAAGGATTTGTAGAAAAATACTTAGGTCCCTCCCGGGAAGATTTGACTCCAAGATAGTTGCCTTAGAAGAGTGTAGAGATATAGATAGCATGAAAGTAGAAGAACTCATAGGTTCCCTACAAACTCATGAACTACACTTTAAGGCCTCCTCTAGGAAGAAAAACATCGCCCTAAAATCCTCTCACAAACATAAGAAAATTAAGAGTGAGTCGGAAGAAGGTAGCGATGATGAGGATGATGAGGAAGAAATATTAAACAAAAAATTCAAGAGATTCCTCAAATTTGATAGAGGGAATAGCCGTGACAAGAAGGACAAGAAGGGTGATAAACATAAAGGGAAATCATCCAAACCTTCATCCGTCCGATGTTACGGTTGCGGTCAACGTGGCCATATTGCCCCGGACTGTCCGGAAACGCCTAAACTGAAAGGTAAAAAGGCGATGGCTGCCACGTGGGATAATACAGAGGAGTCGGACTCCAAATCCGATGATTCTACTAGTGATGGGAGCCAACATAATGATCTAGCTCTCTCGGCTTCCACCACTACCCCTCTTCCCGCTTATCTAAGAGGCGATCCCAACCGCTATCCCTTCTAGGAGTAGAAGGAGTTCCCAACCCCTCACCTCATGCTACATTTTATGAGGGTGTTGAGGAAATTAGTTACCCTTAGGCTTATCAAACTAAACATAGTTAGTGAGGGTAGCTAGAAATGCTTTTATAGGTAAATCTGAGGATTTCAGCCTCATTTATGTGTGTATGGGCAAATCAGAGGATTCAAGCCTCATGAGCCCAAATTTTGGTAATTTAGCCTTGCTTTTATTTGATACATTTGCTTGCTAGATTATCACCATGCTTAGATTAGTTAATCATCTTGAGTTTTATGCTTCATTTTATGCTAATCTTTGCTTAGTATTGGTCTTGATATACCAATAGGGGAGGTTGGTTGATTGGGCTATAAGCCCTTGAGCTTTAATGCTTAGTGTATATCATAGATGACCAATTATGCATGATTAACTATGCTTAGATAGTTTCATTTTCTTGTTAATCATGTTCCTTAGCATGCTCCATGTATTTATGTATCATGCACCCTATACTCTCCTTGTTAGCATGTGTTTATAGTTATAATTATGACATATTATCTTCTCTTACCTTGACCTTAATTGTTGCATCATTAAGGGGGAGAGAATAGCTTGTCAATTGCTAACAAAAAGGGGGAGAAAGATCAAGTCCCACCAAAACTAGTTTGCTATGTTTTGTGATGCAGGGATTGACAGGTTATGGGGGAGCAAACTGAAGAGGAGCTGCTTAGTTTAGGCATGTCAAGAGTCCTGTATTTTATTTCATATCAATGTAATCTCTTGTACATGTATTTATTTTGGAAGGTTAGGTTTTTGTAAGTAATTGACAAAGGGGGAGATTGTTAGTGCACTTTTCTATGGCATACTAGTGCACCTTGTTTGTCAATTACTTAGGTCAGTGGGTCTAGTGTCGGTTGAGCTTAATGAAGACGAAGAACGAAGACTCAAGACGGACCAGCTGCATCAAGGAAGAAGAAACAGGTAAAAGTGATGCCTTGGTGTGCCTTGCCTTGACCAAAACCTAACCCATAACCTCTTAGATGACTTGGACCAACTAGGTATACCCTTAGTCATCATTATTAGTCTTAGAACTCCATGAAAAACATGATAAGATAGACTAATTTAAGAGGTGGAAGCTGCTGCAATAAAAAAGGCTCAAACAGCAGTTTCCGATAGGTGTTCCGATAGGACTCCGATCAATCGGACAGTGGCTCCGATAGGACTCCGATCAATCGGACAGAAGCTCCGATCAATCGGACAGAATCTCCGATCAATCGGAAATTTTTCCAGCAACCTTGAAAATCCACTGGACATATTTCCGATCAATCGGACAGTCTTCCGATCCATCGGAAGGGGTCCGTCCGATCAATCGGACAGTGTTCCGATCAATCGGAATATCTTCCAGAGACTTCACTGGATAGATTTCCGATCAATCGGACTTGTCTCCGATCAATCGGACAGGTCTCCGATCAATCGGAACTTCTTCCGATCAATCGGAGATGCGCGAATCTGCCCGTTTTTTGACCGTTGGAAGAAAATCTATTTAAAAGGGGGATTCGTTTTTTGAGCCAAGAGAGGGAATTTTGAGGAGATAGAAGCCACCATTGCTAGAGATCATTAGAGGCTCTATCCCAAACCTATAACAAGCCATTCTCCTTGTGTTGTCATCACAAGCTTGGGCCATTCAATGGCATCTTGAGAATAAGACTTGTTCCCTCTTGATTCCTAGGGTTTAGACACCTTGATGATAGTTAAATCCTTTGTCTAAACACTACCTAGGAGTCCATTTAGGTGCATTCCTCTAGGAAACCTATTTCCTACCATTTGTAGAGGATTCACCATTCCCTAGCACCTTGGGCATCTCCAATGGAGCATCACATGCAAGGTAGCTGATCTTGGAGCTGAAGCCTTGGCAAAGCAACGGCGTCAAAGATCGGGGGAGCACAAGGGGAGCTGATTCAAGCACGGGAGAGCGAGAAGAAGCAACCCGAAGCGGCGCAACAAGGGGCTCAATCCGACAAGTAAGGTTGTCTTGTTAAGAGTCCATCCACTCAATTCCCTGTGGGAGTTGAGTGTAGAGTTTGTTTGACAAACTCGCCCCGGGGTCGTCAGTCGATCCTTGGCCTATTAGTTGGGCCTAAAATCTAGGGACGTCAGCCGTTCCTTGGCACGTTAGTCGGGCCTAAACAAAGTCTCCAAGGGGGAGCCACCAACACGGGTGCAAACGTGTAGGTTGGGAGGAACCTGTAAACTCCCCGGTTGGGTGGATCCGACTTAAAACACCTTGGTTGGGAGGAACCAGATTTAAACTCCCCAGTGAATGCCGGTGTGCTCAAAGGGGTTGAGTACTTGAACCGGGAGTGGAGTAGACAAGTAGTCGAACCACTATACATCCTTGTGTTTGTGATTGATCTTGAGCTCATTTCTCTTTAATGCATTGAGTTTAATTTGTTAATTATGAATGCTTAGTTAGGAATGTATGCTAGGCACTTGATAGGCACATCCACACTCACAAGATGTACTTTCACTCCTCAAGTAGACTTGAACTTATTGATCCATCCTCATTCAAGTCTATTTGAGTAGCATAGATTAGGTTCTTCATTAGCTTAATCATTTATTAATCTATGCTTGTTTAGACTAGGTTGTTTATTGCTCTTATCTCTTGCTAGTCTTTTAATTGGACCCACTTAGGCTTGGAAGCCAAAGTGTTATCGCTTACGTAGCTTAATTTGTTGAATTGTTTAAGTAGGCGAAAAGATTTTTTAAAAGGTCCTAACCCCCCCCTCCTATAGGTTTAGCCATAATTCTAGTTGCTCATCAAGCTTCCGCACGCGTATGCGTAGGGTGTCGTGTTAGGCTACCCGACGCAATTTCAGTTTTAGGTCTTCGGACCGTAAATATGTACCTGCTGAAAATACATTCTTTTTTGTGATTTTTCGAAAACTGTTCCAGGTCATAAAATCTCAATTTTGAACGATCAAGATTGACAGTGGTTTTTATTGGAAATCTCTCGGGATTTTGTTCTCGACGTAGTTTAAGGTCTTCGGACCATGAAACTGTACAAAAAGGGGCAGATATATATATATATATATATATATATATATATATATATATATATATATATATATATATATATATATATGTTTTTTTTTTCGAAATGATCCAGATCATCAGATCTTGGCCTGGAAGGCTGGGATCGATGCTGGTTTTTATTAAAAATCCCTCGGGATCTCGATCCCGACGTAGTTTAAGGTCTTCGGACCAGAAACTGTACATGTGATGTATATATTTTTTTGGTTTTCTGAAAATGTCCGAGATCGTCAGGTCTTGATTCGATCCAAACCGATGTCGGCTTTTATTGAAAATCCCTCGGGATCCTGATCCCGACGTAGTTTAAGGTCTTCGGACCAAAATCTATACAAGTAAACAGTAATCAAGGGCGGAGATTCTTGGGATTCTTCTTGGAATGGTTTGGATCATCTGGTCATGCCTTTGGATGGTTGAGATCATTGTCAAATTCTTCTTTCTTTTCTTTGAAAATTCCATGGAACTTTTCCACATCATCAACCCAATTTCTCACCTCATTTCTCATGAGATGAGATTTTGGTGAGATTTCTTCCTTTTTTTTCTCACCATTCTCTTCCATCACTTCATTCTTTCATGAAGGTACAAGATTCACTTACAACCACCCTTCCCAAGGAGGAGTTCTTCCCAAGGAGAGGAGGTGAGAAGTCACCTCACCTAGGTAGGGGCTAGGACGGCCTCCCATGGGCCGCCCGACCGGTCTCTGCCTCCTGGTCTCTTCAGTGGGATGGGTAAAAGGGTGCCCTCCCCTTTTCTATATAACATGGGGCACCCTTGCCCCCTCCATCGTGCAATCTCTCTCTTCTCTCTCTCATACTCTCTCTTTTTTCAAGGTTTCTCTCTCTTCTTTGGTGGTCCTTTGCTTCTCTCAAGTGGTGGCCCTTAGAGACATTTTGGGACAGCAAGGTGGTCCCTCTTTGGTGAGTGGTAATGGTATGAACCACTCCCTTTCTCTTTCTTGTCCTTTTCCTTCTTCATTGTCTCTTCTCATGACTCTTTTCTTTTTCCATGTAGTTATTCCAAGAAGAGTGAGGGTGGGCCCAAGTGTTTTTGGCCACTTTCTAGATCTCAAGTCCTTTTCAAAGGTGGTGCATGGAGAAGGACATTGCAAGCTTTCCACTTCATTTTTTCTTTCTTCTTTTCACACTCCCCTCATTTGTATGTAAAGGGTGATTTTGCCATGTCATCAAGTGTGCATGGCAAAATACTCTATCTTTTTTGTGGGAGTTGGGCCTCTCTTCATATGTATCAAATGGGCTCAAAGTGAAGTCATGGCCCTTGGTGTATTTGATGGGCCCAATGCTTCATTTTGGGCTCCCTCATGCTTTCTTGCCCTTGTCATTTTTCCTTAATGCTCTTCCTTTCTTTTCCCTCTTCCTTTCAAGGTTTGGGCCCATGGGCATGGTAGGGCCCATCTCAAGTTTTGGGCTCATGGGGCCCACTTTAGGTGACCCCATCTTTCTTCACATGTGTATGGACCAAGGTGGCTAGCCCATTCTTCATTTTGGATCTCAAGTGGGCTAGTTTTCCTAGTTGGGCATACATGGACAAGTAGCCCAACTCTTCCATCATTTCTTGATTATGATGTACATCCTTGTACAAGGTGTAGTGGGCTCCTTGGAGTCTCTATATGTGGATGGGCTTTTGGGTCCTTATTGAAATTTGGATTCCTTTGGACCAATGTGTGCACCACTACACTTTGTCCATGTGGGTTTTTTCTTTTCATGCTCTTTTCTTTAATGGATGGAGGACTTGAGTTACTTGACCATCTACAAGTCCCATGAGTGAGTTGTTCCCACAATCTCACTAAGTTCAAATGGTTTTCCTTGTGGTAGGAATGTGGTTCTCAAGAGTTTCCCTCTAATGCTTTCAACATCAAATGGATGATCCTCAAGTGAGCTATCCATACAACCATAGTTCCTTGATCTTTTCTTTGGGGGCTTGGTGGGTCATCCACCATCATTCTCATGTATGGGTGATTTTCCTTTAAATTTGTGGGAAAGAATGATACCCATAAGTTGCCCAATTTTGACCCATGCTTTGGGGCATTTTGGATTTTGATCTTCAAGTGAGCTATGTATATCATTCTTAGTCATTTTTATGATGGTTGGGTGACTCATCAAGCCATGCTCTTTTGTGCTCAAATGGTCTCCCTTTTGGTGAAAAAGTTGGTGCACATAAGTTGCCCAAACTTGCCTTTTCATGGGCATTTTCAACTTTGATTCTTCATATGGGCTATGTGCATCAACTTTCTACCCCTAGCTTCTTTGACTCATATGTTTGTGGGTAGACCTCCTTGTTGCATTTTCATGGTCAAAATTTTCATCAAGATGAGGCACATAAAGTTGCCCATGGTTAACCCATGAATGGGTCCTCATATTCTTCAAAGTGGGCTATGTGCTCTCTCCAATCCATTGAGATGAGGCATTTGGGTTGCTCTTGGGGGCCCACTTCCTTTCTATTCCCCACTTGTCCATGCACATGTGTAAAAAGATGGAAACATCTTAAGTGAGAACCATGGCCTTGGCATAAAAATGGATCAATCCTTGGCCACATATGGACTTTGAAAAGGGATTTCTCATGTGAAGTAGGATTCTTGTTCTTTGTTGATCTCATGGCACTTGAGTGCATTTGTTGTCCAAAATGTGTCCTTGGATGATGGACTTTTTCTTGCCTAAGGCATGCCTTGTAACCTTCTTTAAGGTGGGCCTTACTTTTTCCAAAGGGCCCAACATACATCCTAAGTGACACATGGAGTTGGACTTTAGATTTTGCATTTGAATGTGAGTCCAATCCCATGGGTTTCTTGGATGAGAATTTGGATTTTAATGGGTAAAGGGATAGGGACTTACCTTGCCAAGCTTGTAGGATTCAATGGCGGATGGTACCAGAGGTCACCGAGTAATTGACGAAGATGATCCCGCCTTCATCGTCCGCCGAGGGGACCACATGTGTTCCTTAGCTATGGAGCATCAACCTCTTCCCGCTATCAAGGGTCGAGGTACCAGGGATCGCTGGGATGACTGGATGAAGGATCCACAGCCCTTGCTTGAATGAGTGCTGGATGGTACTCCTTTTGCTGGCCTCCTCACCCTACGTTTCCACAATAATGATGCTAACCGCATGATGCTCACGGCCCTTTGCAAGCGGTGGCGGGATGAGACCCACACCTTTCAGCTCCCTTGTGGAGAATGGGGGATAACCCCCTTGGACATTTACATGCAGATAGGCTTCCCGTTTCATGGGACAATTGTTCCTCAAGTCAGCTCCCTAGCTCCTCTCACTTCCACCGACTGGCTACGGCTTGTTGGTGATGTCCCACCCGAGGGTGAATTCCAAGGCCATCAAGTGAAGATGCGATGGTTCTATAACAGTTTTGCCTCCGTCATTCCCACCACCGAGCGGGAGGCCCTCCACAAAGCGCGGGCCATGATCACCTATGCTTTCGGATCCTTTCTTTTCTGCCATGCGAATGAGAGAGTTGATCCCAAATTTCTTCGTTTAGTCAAGGATCTTCATCATCTCTATAACTGGAATGGGGCTATCTTGACCCATATCTTTCAAGGTCTGGACAAGACCTGTCGACATAGCCGGTCCTTCACAGGTTTCTGGCCTGTTGTTGAGGTATTTCTTCTTTCCCCTTCCTTGAAGGGCTTTCGCCTTCTTTCCCTCTCTGATCATTAGATGTGCTTTTGTCCAGACTTACTTTTATGACCATTTTCCCCATCTCGCGCTGAGGATGAGGGCTGATGTTGAGCCCTCTCAGTATCGCCACATGTACTGGCACCAACAAAACCGTCAGCGGAACTCCCGAGTTCCTGGGGACAATTAGCGTGCTGACATAGACGGGCTGACTGTCGAGGACGTAAGTATCTTGCTTTCCCTACCCCTCGTGCTGTATTGTAACTGATCGTGGTAACCTCATCTGCTGCAGCTCGCTCGGATGCCATATGCCAGTTTCCCTCTCTATTATACCCCTCAGCGTGTGGAGGCATACGATGCTTCATGTCTCCGTATCATGCTTTCCGACGTTGAATCCTTTCAGTGGTACCTGGGGGAGAGGTTGCTTCGGCAAGTCACTGGGGTGGCTCGGGTCCCTTGTTCTGCACCTCCTCCAGCTGCTCGGATGCCGGTTGATGAGAGAGTTGAGGCTCTCGTGGGCCAACCCGGATTCCGTTTCACGATCCCGGATCGTGATTATGATGAGTGGTATCTGCTGTTCGGCCAAGGGCCTCTGCTTCCTTCGCTTTATGTTGCAGGTGGCCGTCGCAGGTATGCTGGAGGTTTGGTGACTGCTCCTTTGATGGATCTTTATCGTCGGGAGCGGGACACGAGGAGGGACGATGATGATTATGTTGGCGACTTGTAGCCTGCTCGGGTGCTCTGCTTTGTATGGCCTTGTACTTTTGCTCTTATCTTCTTTTAAGCTCTTTTGAATGAATATATAATCTTCGACTTGTCTCAAATTCTTTGATGATGTCTGGACGCTTTGACTTTTGACTTGTTCCTTCATGATTTGAGACTTCTTAGCTGCATGGATGATGACTTGAACGGTCCAGATTGCTTGTTTAGGCCTTGTGGGCCCACTTGATGATTAGATCTTGGATTTTGGCCCTTCTTTTTTATGATCGAACCTTTGATCTTGCTGCTCCATGACTTGTGTAAGTTTTCCAATGGTTTGGATCCCGGTGATCTAGCCCTTGAATGGTTCAAATTGATAGATTCGGCCCTGTGGTCCCACTTGAGACCTTAGCTTTACTTTGGGGCACCTCTTTTGATGATTTATGAGACCAAAAAGGCTTCTCATGGTGTGGATGATGGCTTGAACGTCTCAGATCGCTTGATTTGGCTTTGTGGGCCCACTTGATGATTAGATCTTGGATTCTGGCCCTTCTTTTGATGATCAGCCCTTTGATCTTGTTGTTTGATGGCTCATGTAGGTCCTTCAATGGTTTAGATCATGATGATCTAGTCTTTGAACGGCTTGGATTGCTTGTGGCCCCCACTTGACCACCTCTCCCTTTCTTTGACTTGATCAGCCATGCTCTGGCCGCATTGCTTCATGATTGGACCGGTGGGGCACCTTTTATATGATCTTAATCAACCTCAGTCGAAATCTGGAGTGGAACGGAGCCTTGGGCGGCCCATGGAGCGCCATCTGCTGACGTGGACTGTCAGCCTCACCTACCAAGAACCCTGGAGCCAATCCCGCGGAGAGAGGAAATCTGCGTCCGTACGGGCGGCCCAGGGCAGGCCGCCCAAGGCTCGCCTCTTGAGCGGCCTGGGCTGGCTCTGGTTCGGACACTCTCCTCTGTCCACTGTCCCTGTCTCCTCATTCCCTGCACGTCCGGGTTTGATTGTAGCCATGAATATTCCTTTTGTCCCTTCTTTCCTTCTCTTTTTGTCTTTTTCTTTATTGATCCTCTCTTGGGCAGCCATTGATGATGGCTTGGGGGCCATTGTGGGAGAGATTGGTGGGTCCCATGTTGCAGCAATTGATGAAGGCTTTAAAGATGGTGAGGTGCCTTTGATTGATGGTGGGGATGGAGCATTGAATAGGGGTATTGATGATGAATTAGGGGTGGTTGTTGGGAGAGCTTTGAATGGCTCTATTAATGGTGGAATGGCTGTAATTCCAGATTTGGGTAGGCCTTTGATTGTGGGAGAAATTGATGGTATGGATAGGATGATAAGATGGGACATGGGTGAAGCTATGCATCCCTTGAGTGTGGGCCCCATGGATGATGTGATGGATGGTGATGATGGGACCATGAGGGACATAGATGGGCTGATCTCATGCTTGGATGGGATAGATGGTTCAGATGGTATTTTTGACGGTTTGGATGCTCTTGATGAGGGCCAGGATGTGCGGTATACTTCTTTGGGTGGACTTGATGTGATCATTGATGATGTTCCCCTGATGATGGACGGTGTGGATACCTCGATGATCCCTTTGATCGGCCAGGATGATGACTGGATTCATGATTTCCTACTAGAGAGGGCCGCAGGTCCGGATCTGGCCGTTGATTCTTCGATCGGGGTAGCCGGGACCCTTTTGGATGGTTCAGATGCATTCTTTGACGGTCAGATTAGCCAGGGTGCCATGATGTGCCGTGTGATCTTTACTGGTAGCCCTTTTGATGGGGAGTATCGTCTTTCTCCTGATTGTCGGTCTTTTGCGCACTCTGTTCATGAGGTGGGCGAGTCTTCCCATGCGGCTGAGGTTATGACAGTTTCAGATAGTGATGCGACTATATCAGACATAGCCGTTACTGAGGGCAGGTCAGGGGCTGTCGAGTCTGCAGAGGTTCCAGCTTTTCCTTTTCCTTCGCCCGTTGATCTTCCGATCCTTGATGAGTCATCATTGATTTCTAGGCCTTTTGTGTTGGAGGGGGTACCAGTGAGGACTTGTCAGCTGCTTCCTCATTCTTCTTGCTCGCCTCGACTGCTTGCTTGGCTTGACAGTTTGTCAGCTTATGAGATTCGGGAGTTAGAGTCCTATGGCTTCGGCAGTCTGATCCATATGGCCAGAGTTGATATTGACTGGAGGATGCTTGGAGCTGCCTTGATTGACTGGGTCCCTTCGTTGAACTTGTTTGCGTTCAACGATATGGAGATGGGGCCTTCTTTGGAGGAGCTTGCACGCTTGACAGGCTTACCCTTGGATTATACTCAGTACTTCTCGCCGAAGACATCGTCGAAGACTGCTACACCGCAGAACTGGTTCGGGATCCCCTATCTTGTTCGGCCTGCCGCCGGTGGCCAGGATGCTGTGGTGTTCTCCTTGGACTTGCTGTATGATCTTTTTTCGGATCTTCAGAGTATGGCCGGCTCTACCTTTGCTCGGAACGCACTGATGTTCTGCTTGATTGCTGAGGTGCTGTTCTCGGGATGGCGCAGATCCCAGACTCCTTTGCTTTTTGAGGTGATGAGCCGAGCTATTCGTCGGCAGGGGATCATTTCTCTCATCTTGGCCGAGCTATTCGATGGGCTGACCGACTGCGCCTTGGGCCGCACTCGTGTCCTTCGCGGCTGCTGTGCATTTCTTCAGGTATTTCTCCTACACCTTTTTTTCCTTCTTGCTTTGTTGGGGATTGCTTTGCTTTAGCTGAACTCTTTTCCTCTCTGTGATCAGGTCTGGCTATGGGAGCGTCTTTCTTTGACTATTCTTGTATCATTTCCTGACACCCGTCGCCCAGACCTTATGCGGTACATTATGGAGTTTCTTCCGCATACAGCTAGGATGAGCGAGCCCTTGTATCGCAGGATGTTTGCTGAACTTCGTGACTGGAACGTTCGTTGGGAGTCATCTTGGCTTTCACTTTCTCCAGTGCTTTGCGATGCACACCGCCATCCTCTGATGTTGGTAGGCTTTCGATCCTACTTTTCTTACCATCCCATTCGGTTCCTGCGGCAGTTTGGATATGAGCAGGATGTTCCTCTTTTTGCTTTCACGGGTATCGGGCGTCGAGCACTTCCCTCTAGGTCCTCTGACTTCAGGACCCGGATTGATTGTTCCTGGGCGAGTCACTTGACTGCTGATTTGTTGGGTTTTGAGCTGCGGACTTTTCCGATGGCGACCGCCCCGTATCAGTACTGGGTTGCTGAGCAGTCTTTGTATCGACGTATCCCTTGTTGGCACCAGACTGTTGATGAGGATGAGCAGGATATTCTTGGAGATGCTGGCTCTTCATCTGGTTCATATGAACCCTTTGAGGAGTGCCCATTTATCGATCCTGGCTTCCTTTTGGCCACTCATGGCCATCTGCTGTCTAAGATCTCTGCACTTCGGTATCATTGTGAGATGATGTCGAGGAGATTGGCTGCCGATCAGAGGTTGTCTGATGAGGAGACAGTGATCCGTACCCTTGAGCGCGATGAGGCGTATTACCTGCGTATGGAGGTGAGCAGGTTGAGAGCGAGGTTACTTCATTATGAGTCAGAGGACTCACCTGATGTGGCCGGGGAGGAGGGTAGAGATTGATTATGTTGGCCACCTGCACACTGATTTTTTGCGTATATGATTGATGATGATGCATTTTTTTTTTGTATTTTTTTGAAAAAGATGATATGACATGTGTAAAAGAAATATGATACTTTTAATGAAAAAGAAAACTGTTTTGGGAATCTATTGTGCCATTAGTTGTCTTGTGAGTGTGTCTGGATTTTGTGTCGGGATATAGGAATCAGAACTGGGGCTCGGCCAATGATTCGACCGATGTCTCGAGATTTGACTTGCTTGATCCTTTGGTTCCCTAGAGATGTAGGCAATGAAAACTCTTGCTTCCTGAGATTGTCAGAGTTTGTAGAGTTCTTTGCTCCTGACTATACTTCCTCTTGTTCTTGCACTTTCACTGCTTGAACCGATCTGGACTGTCTGATTTCTTGGTACCTGCACTTTTATTTTTTTCTTTTTTTTCATTTGAGCCATTTTTGCCTGCAGTGCTCTTTCGAGTTTTCACCACAGCCGGCTTTTTCCCGTCATTTTTGCCCGTGGCGCCCTTTCGGATTTTCACCACGTCCCGGGTATTTGGTCTTGCCTGCCCCCTGCCAGCTATGCTGTTTTTACCCTTGGCGCCCTTTCAGGTTTTCACCAAGTCCGCTGTATGCCCACTGTTTTTACTCGGAGCGCCCTTTCGGGTTTTCACTCCGCCCTCTTTGTTTAGGCACACATTTTCTTTTTCTCTTTTTTTTTCCTTTTTCTTTTTCTGCATCCTTGGATAACTGCGGCGGCTAAAGGTCGGGAATCCGTCGTTGCCGGCCGATGGCAGTCTTTCAGCCCTTATCCTGAGTTACGATAATAGAGCTGTCGGTCTTTGCTAAAGACGCCTCTGAGATGAATGGATGGATGACTGTGTTTCTTGGATTGATTTTTTTTTTCTTGAGTGCCTTTCTTTGGCTTCCCTTTTTCTTTCTCTTTTTTTCTCTTTTTTTTTCTTTTATATTCTTTTTCTCTCCCCTTTTTTTTTGTCTTTTCCTTTTGAATCCCTCTTTTTTTTGTATGTTTCTCTTTTTGAATCCCCTTATTTGAAACACTTGTTGGTGGACGGAATGATTTCTCAGAGGTCTTAGCTTCGACCTCTTGACTTCAGCTCTATTAAAGTAACCTTTGATAAGGTCAAAATAACTTACCCGTGAAAGATCTTCACGTTGTCGGCGTTGGTTGGCTCAGGAAGATCCACCCCTCTCATGCTGGTGAGTCTGAGGGCGCCTCCGGGAAGTACTTCTCTGACGATCAGTGGCCCGTCCCACGAGGGTTTGAACTTTCCTCTGGGATCTGGAAGGTGCGACGGTAAAATCTTCTTCATGATCATGTCGCCTACCTTGAAACTTCTTTTTCGGACTCTCTTGTTGTAAGCCCGAGCGATCCTTTTCTGATAGCATTGTGAATAACTTAGTGCACGCATGCGCTTTTCATCTGCTAGCTGCAACTGATCGAATCTGGCCCGTTGCCATTCTCCTTCTTCAATTCCGCTTTCTAGTAATACCCGTAATGATGGTATTTCCACCTCGACTGGTAGGACTGCTTCCATTCCGTAAGTAAGCTCGAAAGGAGTAACGCCCGTAGCAGACCGTACAGACGTTCGATAGGCCCAAAGTGCATATGGGAGCATATCTGACCAATCTCGATAGGTCACGACCATCTTCTCAAGTATCCTGACGATTGTCTTGTTTGCGGCTTCTACCCCACCATTCATCTGGGGACGGTAGGGGCTTGATCGATGACGTTGGATCTTGAATTTGCTGAGGAAGTCATCCATCTTCTTGTTGACGAACGGGGTCCCATTATCTATGATGATAGCATTGGGGATTCCATACCGGCATATGATGTTGTTCCTCATAAATTTGATCACTTGAGATGCTGCAATCGTGGTGTAGGAGGCTGCCTCAACCCACTTGGTGAAGTAGTCGACTGCCACAAGTATGTACTCATGACCATTTGATGCTTTGGGACTGATTTTACCGATGATGTCGAGTCCCCACATGGAGAAGGGCCAGGGGGTGGTCAGGTTGTATAACTCTGATGATGGGGCATGGATTTGATTTGCATGCTCCTGACACTTGAAGCATTTTCTGACGTGCTGGCAACAGTCTATCTCCATGGTGAGCCAATAGTAGCCGAGTCGTAGAATCTTCTTTGCCATCATGTGCCCATTCATGTGAGGGCCACAGATTCCTTCGTGTATTTCTTTCATGATCTTTGCAGCTTCTGTTTCATCGACGCATCGAAGGAGGATGTGATTATAGGATCGCTTGTAAAGAACTTCGCCACTGATGGTGAACTGGCCGGCCAAACGCTGAATGGTTCGGCGATCTGTTGCTGTTGCTGACTCTGGATACTCCTGGGTTTCGAGATATTGCTTGATGTCGGCATACCAGGGTTTGTCAGGGACAGCTTCGGCTTCTTCTATTTGCAGGCAAAAAGCAGGTTCTTCTTGAACTTCAACTGTGAGCTCCCATTCTGAAGCTCCTTTTGGTATCTCGAGCATTAATGCAAGTGTGGCGAGAGCATCTGCAAACTGGTTCTTGGCTCTGGGCATGTATGAGAAGGTGATTTCCTTGAATTCCTCGATCAGATTGTCAAGATACACATGATATGGTATCAACTTCTCGTCCTTGGTTTTTCATTCACCATTGGCCTGATTGATGATAAGCTGTGAGTCTCCAAATACTCGTAGCTTCTTGACGCCCAAGATTATGGCTTCCCTTAAGCCAGCGATGCATGCTTCGTACTCTGCCATGTTGTTGGTGCACTCGAATGCGATGCGCCTCGAGATAGGAATAGGGACATCGTCTGGAGAGTAGAGGATTGCTCCAATACCACTCCCTTTAGAGTTTGCTGCGCCGTCGAAGAATAACGTCCACTCATCTTTTTTCTTCTTTTCTTCCTCTTCAATGAGCAAGAGATCTTCATCAGGGAAGAACGTCTTGAGCGATTGATAATCCAGGAGGGAGTGGGCCGCAAGATGATCGGCGAGGGCCTGCCCCTTGATTGCCTTTTGAGTGACATAGGTGATGTCGAACTCAGACAAGAGTAGCTGCCATTTAACTATTCTCCCAGTGAGTGCCGGTTTCTCGAACAGGTACTTGAGCGGATCCATGTGAGCGAGGAGGAGAATAGGGAATGCAATCATGTATTGACGGAGTCGCTGAGTTGCCCAGACTAGGGCGAGGCAAGTCTTCTCGATCAGGGAATACCTGGTCTCGTAGTCGGTGAACTTTCGGCTCAAATAGTATATTGCTTGTTCCTTCTTCCCGGTCTCGTCGTGCTGGCCGAGGACACAGCCAATGGCTTCTGCTGCTACTGAGATGTATAATAATAGGGGTCGTCCGGGAGTGGGCGGCACTAGGACTGGAGGGTTCATGAGATACTTCTTGATGCGGTTGAAAGCGACTTGGCAATCAACATTCCATTCTTTTGGGACGTTCTTCCGAAGGAGCTTGAATATGGGCTCACAGATAGGTGTGAGCTGTGCGATGAAGCGACTGATGTATTGAATTCTGCCGAGGAAGCCACGAATTTCTTTCTCTGTTCTAGGAGGGGGCATCTCGATGATTGCTCTGGTTTTGGTCTCGTCGACCCTGATGCCATCCTCGCTCACCATAAAGCCGAGGAGCTTACCTCCCATTGCACCGAAGACACATTTCTGAGGGTTGAGACGGAGCTTGTACTTTTCTAATCTGTTGAATAACTTCTTCAGATCTTCAAAGTGTCCTTCAATTGTGCGAGATTTGACGATCATGTCGTCCACATATACTTCGAGCTCCTTGTTCATCATGTCGTGGAATAGTGCTGTCATTGCTCGCTGATATGTTGCTCTTGCGTTCTTCAGACCGAATGGCATTACCTTGTAACAGAAGGTTCCCCAGGGAGTGATGAACGATGTCTTCTCGCGATCTTCGACGGCCATCTTGATCTGATTGTATCCTGAGAACCCGTCCATGAATGAGAAGATTTTGTATCCAGCGGTGTTGTCTACCAGAGTGTCGATATGTGGCAAAGGGAAGTCATCTTTTGGACTGGCTTTGTTGAGATCTCGGAAGTCGATGCACATTCGAACCTTGCCGTCCTTCTTTGGTACTGGTACGATGTTGGCGAGCCATTCAGGGTAGTTGGAGACTACCAAGAACCCTGCATTGTACTGCTTGATGACTTCATCTCGGACTTTCAGAGCCCATTCTGGCTTCATTCTTCGAAGTTTCTGCTTCACTGGCTTCATATCTGCCTTGGTTGGCAGATGGTGTACAACGAGCTCTTCATCGAGCCCCGGCATGTCTTCATATGAGAACGCGAAGTTGGACAATCTTGGAGCTAGGAACTCTATCATTTTCTGTTTCATCTCAGGTGGCAACGATTTTCCAATGCGTACTTCCCTAGGGATCTCAGGCGTCCCCAGGTTTACAATCTCAAAATCATCGGCTACAACATTGGCTTTAGATTCGAACTTTTTGAGGAGATCCTCTAGTTCGGGAGCTGGATCATCATCTTCCTCATCCCGAGCTTCGTCCAGACCCATGAGCTCGAAGTCTAATTCGATGTCGAAATCATATGATTCGACTTCAAACTCATGCGACTCTTTAGACGAACTTGGCACACTATTGAATGCAGGAAAAGAAATATTTTTTGGTTTTTGAGATTTTTCTGAAATGGAAATGCTAGATGTTTTTGGCTTTTGAAAGTTTTTTATTTTTTTGGATTTTTGAAATTCATGGGACTTTGAACAAGTGGGCATTACAGACCATGATTGAGCCCAACTTGTTCTAAAGTTCCGGTCGCTGCTTAAACAGGCGTTTTTTTTGGAAGCCAGAGCCCTCAAATGGCTTTTTGGCTGATTCAAAAGTTAGGGGAACAGATGACCATTCAGGACCCCACACTTCCTCCCCTGAAGAGGTGGGGGTTGATGATTTGGGCGAAGAGTCACGGTCTGGCCCAACGACCATGATTTCTCGCTGGTCGGGTTCGAGATCTGAGTCGTACTCAGTCCCTCCCGGATCACTTACTTCGCATTGCAGTTCGTCTGGTTCCACAGCTAGACACAAGTTTGGAATCTGGACATCAGACCAATCTAGGGCTGGCCACTTCCCTTTCTTGGTCCAATGGATGAGCTGCTTCTGCCCCTGGCTGATGATTGATGAAGTTGACTTTGCAGAGATGGGCAAGTCGTGCCCCTTGCTAATTGGTGCTGAAATGGGCAAGTTGTGCCCCTTGCTGATTGAAGTGGGCAGGTTGTGTCCCTGGCTGATTGACGTTGACGTGGGCAGGTTGTGCCCTTGGTTGGGAGCAGGTGTCAGAGTAACCTGGTCCTGAAGCTGCTGTATTTGTCTTCCTTCTTCGTCTTCATCCTTTTCTTCTTCTTCTGGAGGCTTAGATGGTTCGAGAATCTGATCCCATCGAATGGGGGGCCACGTGGCCCAAACTAGGCTCATCGGGAGGCCTTTGTGTAGTGCAGTCGGTTGATTCCCTCCTGGATCTTTGCAAGGTTCTCCTGGCTTGACGAACTGGATGGGTGAGCACCGAAATTTCTTCCTTCTTTTGTCCATGAAGGTTGCCTTGTATCCGAGTCCCCATTTGCGTTGGTTATATATCAGTGGTACCTTTCTGGACTTGAAGTGATTCTTCATTCGGTATTTGAGGCTCAGACGTTCTGCCGGTGAAAAGACACGGTCCACCCTTATCGGTTCTGGATTAGCGATAGAGTTCACCGTCTCGAATTCGAAACTGTGAAACGGGATGTCTTCTTTAGAGTGCTGGATATCGATGACCGGGATGTCTGGTTCAGTGGCAGCAGCATTGGAAGGAATGATGAGCTCCTTCTCTGCGTGGATAGAGATTACTTGATTTCCACAGATGTACTTCACTCGTTGATGCAGGGTTGATGGCACAGCTCCAACCTTGTGCAGCCAAGGTCGTCCAAGCAGCATGTTGAAAGAGGCTGATATATCCAGGATTTGGAATGTGATGGTGGAGACTTCCGGACCTATCTGTACCTCTATGTCGACCTCCCCTTCCACTGATCGGCGGGTGTTGTCGAATGCTCTGACGCATATGGTGCTGGGTCGGAATGAAGAAGGACTGATTCCCAGACGTTCTGCAGTCTTGAGTGGGCAGACATTTAAGCTTGAGCCATTATCGATAAGGACCAGCGGGACACAGAGGTCTTTGTATCGTAAGGCTATGTTGAGGGATCGCCCATGATCGCGTCCTTCTGGTGGCAACTCATTATCTGTGAAGGTGATGGCGCGCGGAGCCAGGAGTTGTCCAATCATCAATGCTATCATTTCTGGTGCCGTATCGGAGGAGACGTGAGCATCGTTCAAGGTCTTGGCAAACATTTCTCGGTGTATGCGAGATGTGCAGAGTAGCTCCCATACTGAGATTTGAGCAGGGATTGACTTGAGCTGAGTTGCCACATCGTATGCGGCTTCATTTTTGTTGCCGAGGCCTGAGAGAGTGCCTTTGGGATCTCCTCTGTTCTGATTATCTCTTCGGATGCAACGCCCATTGGGATTCATGTTCCCCACTTCCGCACATTCTGGATAGTGCCATGGAACCTCTTTGTAGCTTTCCTCCCTTTTGCCTTCTAGGACCACCGGTTCTTGCAACGGTGCTGGTATGGGTACCAGATCTTCCTCGTATGGAGCTTTTGCCTTGAGAACTACATTGTTGCCTGTGCTGAAGGGGTAGTATCGAGGCTTGTCTTCATAGACCACATAAGGTCGTGGTCCTGGCTTGATTGTTCCTGGAGTGGGAGGCTCCCATGGAATGAATACTGGTCCTCTTGATATGGCAGGAGGTTTCTCTGTTCGTCCCAGCTGTCGTAGTGTGATTGACACGCCTCCGGGATTTGCCCCTTGCAATACGACTGGCTCGACTGGAAGAGCTCCTTTCAATACAACGGGTTCTTGTTGTTGATGAGTATAATCCTTCCATTGTGGATTGGATTGTTCTTGAGTTGCCCCTTGCAAGATGACAGGTTCGTATGCGGGCTCGATGTATGATTGTGCTCCTTCTAGGACGACTGGTTCCCAACATGAGGGGCCGTAAGGCGCCCCTCGCACATCGTATGGAAGTGCTCCTTCGAGTACTACTGGCTCGAGGACTGAAGGAGGGAAGGGACTTGCCCCTTGCATGATCGGAGGAGGACTTGTCGGCCCATAAGTGTAAGCATGAATGGACTGGATAGGGGAGAAGAAGCGATCGAGATGGTCTCCTTCTTCTATACTATTGACTGCAGGGCCACGAGACGAACTGGGGTCCGTCGGATGTTGAGGCAGAGGATTCTGAAGGATGTTGGTGGAAGCTGCTGGAGAAGTTCCAGGGACCGAGATGACGATCTTGCGGTCATCAATCAGGTCTTGTATGGCATTCTTCAAAGTATAGCATCGATCAGTGGCGTGGCCACGTCCTTGATGATAGGCGCAATACTCATTTTCTCGGTAGTTTGGTGGTAGAGGATGAGGAAGAGGCCTAGGTGCCATTAGAGTAAGTAATTGCTTTTGTACCAGCGTAGTCATGATTTGACTAAGTGGTTGACTGAGTGGAGTGAACTTCCTGGACTCCCTGTAATTCTGCCTGTTCTGGTATGAGTATTGGGCGTTTCCTCTGAACTGCTGCTGTTGTCGAGGTGGTTGTGGCTGAGGATTTGGTTGTGGCTGATACCGCTGAGGCTGATGCTGAACTTGATTCTGCTGATCGTCCCTGTGGGGGAGCATGTTGATTTCCTTGAGCAGTGGTGTTGATGTTGTTTACCTCTGTTGGGCGGGGAGGAGAACCACTGCGGTTTCCATTCCCGTGCCCGATAGGTCTTCCTTCCACTCTGTTCCTCTTGACTGGAGTGGCTTGATGAGGCCATGGGGAAATCGTCCCGGCACGGATTCCTGCTTCGACTTGTTCTCCAGCACAGATTAGCTGCGAGAAGTTCGCATATGGATGCGAGATGAGATACCCGGATATGCCTGGATATGTTGAATGAACAATCATAGAGATTTGTTCTTCGTCGTCAATGAGTGTCCGCATTCTGGCTGCCATAGCTCGCCAACGTCCCACATAAGCTGATAGTGTTTCATCACTCCTTTGTCTGAGAGCCGCAAGGTCGGCTCTTCTGGGTGCTATGTTGAGAATGTACGCGAATCTGTCGACGAAAGCCTGGGAAAGCTGTTCCCACGTCCTGATGCGGTGGCAGTCCAGTGAAGTGTACCAATCTAGGGCATCGCCCTTCAGAGATTTTTGTAACAAACGAATGAGGGCCCCTTCATTTCCTGAGATTGCACTCAGCTCTCCACAGAAGGCCTTGAGATGTGCTGTGGGACAACCGCTGCCGTCGTATCTTTTGAATTTTGGTACTTCAAAGTTTTGAGGTACTTGAGCATCTGGGAAAGGACACAAGTCTCTGAACTTGGTCGAAGGTAAGTCGATTCCTTGTTGTCGCTGAAGCTGATTTTGCAAGATCTGGAACTGCTCCCGCAACTCGTCCAGTCCTGAGTGATCTGTTCGAGCGACTGGTGCCTCTTGGAGTAAGGCACGTTCTTCTTCGGCATAGTGGTCGATGTCTTCGACCCTATGGGCTTGCTGAAAAGCAACCGCGGGTTGCTGAAATTGGTTTGATGACTGAACTGGATTCTGATGAACTTGTGCTTGAAAGGATTGTAGCTGAACTGGAGATTGTACTGAAGGTTGAACTGGAACTTGCTGGAAATTAACTGGAGATTGTTGAACTGAAGATTGCTGAAAATTAACTGGATTTTGCTGAATTGAAGATTGCTGGAAATTAACTGGAATCCCATCGGCGGGGATGTGCTGGAATTGAAAAGTGCTCCTGTTTGCAGGAGGCTGAGATGCTGGGAAGTGACCCCCTTGTTGGGTATTCACCACTGTCCGCTGATTGATGTGGGCTTGACACTGACCCCCATTGTGGGCATTCGCCAGTGCTGTCCCTGTTGCTGGAAATTGAATTGAAATCCCATCGGCGGGGATGTGCTGAAATTGAAAAGGTGTCCCATCGGCGGGGACATGCTGAGATCTACTGAGATTGTTGTTTGCAAGATTGACTGGAAGCTGACTGGATGTTCCTGCAACGGAAGTGCTCTGAGATGGCCTTGTCTTCGCAGGAAGATATTGAGAAGGATGCCCCATAGCGAAGGGCTGAGATAGCTGCTGTCGGTAGTCTTGGGCAGACTCCGATGGTTGTGCTTGATTTGAACTGGAGGCCGGAGGGATCCGGCATGGTTGTTGAGATTGCTGAACTGGACCAACCTGATTGTTGGCTGCTGCGGTGGTTTGTGCTTGCATAAATTGCAAGAGCATTTCTTGCATTGCTCTCATTCCTTGTGCCAATTCTTGTATGATTGGCGTATTGTCAACGGGCTGTTGCACTGGAGGTTGCGCTTTGATCATTTCAAGAGCAGGGAAGTGATGAGTTTCTTCTTCGTGGTCGGACATGGCTTGCTGAGCCCGAGTGCGGATTGTGCTGCGGAAGGGAAGTTGTCTCCGCGTACGTTGAGCCCGAGGAGGCGCAATGGTGAGGACTGTACTCTACTCTTTTTGGGTTTTGGGATTTTCTATTTTTTTTTTTTGGTTTTAGGATCTTCTATATATATATATATATATTTTGTTCTGGGTAGAATGCTATGCAGATGAGATTGTATGAGGATTAGTGACTTTCAAGTACGGGAAGGATTCTGTTTTTCAAGTCGGATCACGATTAGTGGGACTAGCTCCTCCCCAGCAGAGTCGCCATTCTGTGGACCCTCGCCGATTTTCCGCGCTCCCCACACGATGTTCTTCTCCCTTCCCCTTTCCTTTCGGAAAAGAAGGAGATGAGGATGCGTGAGTGCGAAATCGCCGTTTGTGCCACTGGCTTGCCTCGTTCTCGAGGGCTTCGTTTGGTTGTCGTGTTAAGCTGGATATGTTTAAGTGTGTTTATATAAGACCAGAGTCGCCACTAGCCAGTTACTTCGAATCTACAGTCGGCTAGACCCTGTAGAAACGTTAGAGAAGGGAATCCGAAGTTTCCTTCCTCTAAAATGACTCATGTTGATCTGCGGTCAGAGATTCAAGGTAAGGGATCACGGTTACAGGGTGGGAAGAGGTTAAGCACCCCACACACTGCCCGTACCGAAGTACGGTCTCTACTTTACAGAATTGATCGAATACTCGAAAGTCTAGTTTAATCCTCGTATATTCTCATGGATGACATGATGCATGAATGCGGGTCTGAACAGTAAGAGTTTCTGATGGGCAGGTTCCAACAACGGGCAAGCCCAGAGCGTACGCTCGAACTGACAGGTGCTTTATGCGAGATGATGCATGCTGTGTGCTTGAATATTCAAAGTGCTTATAGTGATATGTACGTGAATGCAGGTCTGAACAGTAAGAGTTTCTGATGGGCAGGTTCCAACAACGGGCAAGCCCAGAGCATACGCTCGAACTGACAGGTGCTTAATTTAAGACATATGCGGTGTGCTTGAATAATCAAGGTGCTTGTAGTGAAGCAGGGGGGTTGGAAGAAAAGTAAATGTTGCACTTATGTTAGATGCAAATGAGATGATGCTGGAAAAATGATAGCTGGATGGACGGAGGTATCGCAAGGATTGGCTTCGAGTGGCTGGATCAAGACTTGGGTGACTTGAGAGGCTTGGACCAGTGGTCAGGCTGGGCTAGACCAGGGCTAGACTCTCCTCACTCGGGCTCTCCTTGGTGAAAAAATGGGCTAAGGGGTGGAGAAGGGCACTCGAACGGACAGGCTTTCTTTGGACTCGAAGGGATGCCGTTATGAGAAGAGGCTAGGGGTATTTATAGCGTTGGAGAGTGGCAGCTCTCGTAATTTTTTCCGGGCGGCCTGCTATGGGCCGCCCGTACGGCCGCTCCTCGGTTTCCAGCGAGTACGGTCGCTCCCTCGGGGCTGCTGTTTGACTCGCTGGTCGACTCAGTGAGTTGACTCAGCGGGTCGACTCGGTGGTTTGACTCGACGGGTTGACTCGACGGGTTGACTCGGTGTTTTGACTCGACGGGTTGACTCGACAGGTTGACTCAGCGGGTTAACTCAGCGGGTTAACTCAGCGAGTTGACTCAGTGATTTTGACTTTTTTTTTTTTTTTTTATAGGATTTTTTTGACTGGCCTTTTTTTATGGAGGGTTTTTCAGGCTGATGTTTAAGACTGGATGGACTGGGTTCAGGCTTGATCTGGGCTATGGAATGGGGCTTACAAGGGTGAGTTTGGCTGAGTTTGGACTTGGGATTTGGGGGTATGGTCCTCCATTCATTCAGCTATCTCTACCAACAGTGTAGCCGAAGGTGGGGTGTCTACAGAGCCCAAAAATGAGGTTTATCCAAGACTCAAGTGGACCATACAGTTGGGATTGAACTTCCACCGTTAAAATCTTTTTGGTAGCCGCTGAAGTTATGACCAAGCTGATTTTGTATTTTTATGAACAGGGTTGGATGATAAATAAACATTACGGTGGATCCTAAAAAGATTTCAACGGTGGGGGCATTATTATCATCACCGCTTCATGTACTGTGGTGACTTGGATCTGCCTCATTTTCGGGATCATGCCTTAAATGATAATTAAAATGGATTGACGGCATGATAATATACATACATCACAGTGGGCCTCATAGAGCACCCGTCAGGAGACCGAATCTGTTCCGGCACCGGTAGGACGCAATCCACGAGAAGGTTTCAACGGTAGTAGTTTCCATCCCCACTCACTGCTTCACGTGCCGTGGCTCAGAATTTTGGATCTGCATCATTTTTTTAGATCACTTATAAATTGAGTAGGTGAAACGGATGACGGGGTGGATATAGTACGCACATCACAGTGGACCCCACAGAGCTTAGGGTTGCTGGCCATCCCTGTAAACCCCGGATTACAGGCGATTCGCTTTCGTCAGGGGTCACGTGACATTCCACACGTATGTCGATTGGCACGTGTGGCAGCAAGGAGATGGTGTCCGTCCGGACGGGAGTTTGAATTGGAGGGCAGTTTGGTCAAAGAAAGAAAATGCAACGGACACTTGGGTAATTTGATCCAACTTCTTCTCCTTCTCCCACAGTGACCAACGCCAGACTACAAAAAGGCATGGACCGTCTCTGTCTCTTCCCAGGCACACACATAGAGAGAAATAGAGAGTAAGAAAATTCTAGGGTTTTGATTCACGTTTCATGGATTTTTCTTCTCCAGCAGCAGATCCTCCTCCGGTATTGAAAGCCGAGGAAGGAGAATCTTCAGAAGCTGCTCCCATGGCATCTGCCAACGATCGGCTCTTCAGAGGCCTCAAGAAAGCCAGGAGAGAAAGGGGATGTACGGCCAAGGAAAGGATAAGCAAGATGCCGCCTTGCGCTGCTGGAAAGCGCAGTTCCATTTACAGAGGCGTCACCAGGTATTTTGTTATCTGTAAAGATGAGAATTAAAAAAGCAAATGATTATAATCACGCCCTTGATGGAACTGCCGGCACTTCACTCTCGCCGCTACTCTGTACGTATGGTCCCAGATTCCAGCTAACGGGACCGTTCACCTGGTGGGCCCCAATCTCGATGGCTAATAACGTGAAACCACCAAACTGTTTGGAAACTTGCAACCTAGATTCGATGCAGTCAACTATGACATTTTGACTCAGGAGAGTTTGGTTCCGCTTTAAATACTTGATAAATATAAGAAATATGTACATAAATGAGCAAAATTAGAAGAAAGATAAGAAAATTTCAAAATTAAAGAGAACAAGAATTATTATCACCAAATCATTCTGTCAATTTTACAGAATGTTTTATTTTTATTTTTATTTTATTTTTATAATTTTGTTGTTGTTGGTTAATTTCAAACACCAAAATATATTGGAGCCATTCAAACTAAGCAAACATATAGAGGTGATGCAATTTGGTGGAGATTGGTGTTCATTTTCGTGAACAGAGCACTATTTTTTCCTCTTTTTCTAGAAATTATTTCTTCACAAGTGCTCATGATGAAATCAGGGCTTACCTTTGTGATTCTTCCCTTCTCTAGCTTTTGAGAGACAAGTTTCTCAATTGCTCCAATACACTATGAGTAAGAAAATAGAGCTTTGGTCTCTTTTGATAAGATATTGTGATTTGGTTAGATAAGGTTTTAGAAGATTGAGTTGGGGTCATGGTTGGTTATTTTGCCAATCTTAGAAATTTCTTACTTGAGATAGGAAAATTCAAGCATATTGGTGGGTAAGAATGTGAGTCATGAATGAATTATTCTTTTCTTCATTTTGGAATATTGAAACTATGATGGGGCATCGGGCTCCTCTAGGTTTGAAAAACCCCAGAACCTTTTTTTTTTTATTGATATCACTCTCTACTTTCATATGTTTGATTGTGCAGAATTGCTTTGGATTACACAACCCAAAACCTACTAAAATTATAAACATAACAAATGACGAGTGTGTATGTCCTTAATACATTCATTAGAGTTCAACCTATAAAAACAATATCAATATGAGTTGAATTTGGAAAAAATAGCTTCACTGAAAGTAGTTCATTGATCATATATCTGGGGACAATTCCTATTGGCAACTCATATCGATACTTGAAAATGGAGTTCTAACTAGTGTTAGAAGGCGGAGGTGTGAGGCAACGTGCGTAGCCCTCATGTAAGGCAAGATGCAAACCTCAAGCAAGAAGGCTTAAGCGACTTTGGTTTTGCCTCTTGAATTTTGATTTTTAGTTAAAAATAAGTAACTAAAAATAGAACAAATTAAGAAAATACAAAAATGAGAAATTTATAAACAAAACATATTATGCATAATACTACAAGGACAAACATATAATATGCTTCAACAACTAATGAACTACTCTAGTACACTTAAATTTTAGAATATTTAAATAGGATTATAACAATTAGCTGATGGAAATAAAAATTAGGATACATGAAGCTCATCGATCCATTACATTAAAAAGAGGCCTCCTTGCATTGCATCGAGTCATGAAATTTGAATTGGTAGTTAATGTTGTCATTTCTATAGATTGTACTCATTCTCAAATGTACTCGACATCAGTGTGCTCAAAAAGGAAAAAAAGAAAAAAAGAAAGACAAGAAAAAAAAGACGTATCTGTACGTCATGTCTCCATCCCAAATTTAAATGATATTAGTCTTCTGAAAAGCACAAAAAAGTTATCTTGTACTCAATCTCAAATTAGCAGTTATTGTTGTCATTTTTGTCAACTATACTCATTCTCAAATGTAGGGTTACTCCATCCTAAACTTAAATGATCTGACAATAATTGCACTTCAAGGTGTTCACCTCAGGTGCCATGTTTTTTAAGAATAAGCGCCTTTTTAAGCACTGGTTTTGATTGTCAGATCACTCCATGTTACTCCATCCTAAACTTAAATGATCTGACAATAATTGCACTTCAAGGTGTTCACCTCAGGCGCCATCTTTTTTAAGAATAAGCACCTTTTTAAGCACTGGTTTTGATTGTCAGATCACTCCATGTCCCTAATCCATGTATTAAATTTAAACCCATATTGAGAAAATAACTTCATAGAAAAATAACACGGAGTACTTGGGCACTATTCTTATGGAAAACTCAGATACATGAGTATGAAATTTTGATGATCAAATCATGTTACATTTGTCATTTTTCTTTCTTGTCCATGGGACCACATATAGGGATTATTCCTGTGGGAAATATAAATATATGAGCACCCGGAGCAATAATCAATATCAACAGGTGATGTGTTATTTGGTCCTGATTTCTCTGGATTGGGTAGTTCATTATTTGAGGTTTTGATTGTCAGATCATTCCATCCTAAACTGTTGATATTGATTATTTAAGTTTACTCCATCCTAAACTTAAATGATTTGACAATAATTGCACTTCAAGGTGTTCACCTCAGGTGCCATCTTTTTTAAGAATAAGCGCCTTTTTAAGCACTGGTTTTGATTGTCAGATCACTCCATGTTACTACATCATAAACTTAAATGATCTGACAATAATTGCACTTCAAGGTATTCACCTCAGGTGCCATCTTTTTTAAGAATAAGCACCTTTTTAAGCACTGGTTTTGATTGTCAGATCACTCCATGTACCTAATCCATGTATTAAATTTAAATCCATATTGAGAAAATAACTTCACAGAAAAATAACGCAGAGTACTTGGGCACTATTCTTATGGAAAACTCAGATACATGGGTATGAAATTTTGATGATCAAATCATGTTGCATTTGTCATTTTTCTTTCTTGTCCATGGGACCACATATAGGGATTATTCCTGTGGGAAATATAAATAAATGAGCATCTGGAGCAATAATCAATATCAACAGGTGATGTGTTATTTGGTCCTGATTTCTCTGGATTGGGTAGTTCATTATTTGAGGTTTTGATTGTCAGATCACTCCATGTCCCTGATCCATTTATTAAATTTAAAACCCATATTGAGAAAATAACTTCACAGAAAAATAATGCAGAGTACTTGGGCACTATTCTTATGGAAAACTCAGATACATGAGTATGAAATTTTGATGATCAAATCATGTTGCATTTATCATTTTTCTTTCTTGTCCATGGGATCACATATAAGGATTATTCCTGTGGGAAATATAAATATATGAGCACCTGGAGCAATAATTAATATCAACAGGTGATGTGTTATTTGGTCTTAATTTCTCTGGATTGGGTAGTTCTTTATTTAAGGTTTTGATTGTCAGATCACTCCATGTCCCTGATCCATTTATTAAATTTAAACCCATATTGAGAAAATAACTTCACAGAAAAATAATGCAGAGTACTTGGGCACTATTCTTATGGAAAACTCAGATACATGAGTATGAAATTTTGACGATCAAATCATGTTGCATCTGTCATGTTTCTTTCTTGTCCATGGGACCACATATAGGGATTATTCCCATGGGAAATATAAATATATGAGCACCTGGAGCAATAATCAATATCAACAGGTGATGTGTTATTTGGTCCTGATTTCTCTAGATTAGGAAGTTCATTATTTGAGGTTGATTCAGTTGTTCTTCTTACGCCCACGTCCAAATCATGTACTAATCTGCTTGTAATTCCAAGCATTATGACCGGTCCTTTGCCTTTTCATTTCCAAAACTGATGGCTAGATTAGGAGGAATTATATGGTGGATTGGTGGTGGAAAGAATGTGTTGTGGAAGGCAATGTTTGAAGTATCGGTATCGCTATAAGTTTTGCTGGCTAGGGATATGGAAACAATATTGTTATCGTTGGTAATATGGCCAATTCCCGAAAATTGGGGAAACATGGGGAAACATTGGGGAAACATGGGGAAAAGGATGGTGTTTTTTAGTAAGACTTCAAGAGATGCTAAAATACACATATTTGCATATTTAAGAATCAAATAATAGCGAAAAAGACACATATTTGCATATTTAGGAATTAAATAATAAGTTTCCCTTTAATGGGGCCTTAAAGCATGTATCCTTGACTCGGGGAAACATGGGGAAAATGGTGGATCCATCCAACCATCTATCCATGCATGCATGCATGCACACAAACACATCCATCTATCCATCCATGCACTTACATCCATCCATCCATGCATGCATACATATACACACATACAAACATGCATTTCATCATACAACAACGCCCATAAAAAAATTGAAATGAAAATTTTTTAATAAACAAATTTTTGGAGATATCGATACATTGGCGATATTATTGAAATATCATTGATACACTAGTGATACAAGCGACACTTGGAATTTACACAGTCGAAATTATTGGCGATACATCGGCAATATTGATACATTGGCGATACAAGAGACATTTACAATTTACACTGTCGAAAATATTGGCAATACATTGGCGATATCAATGCATTGGTGATGCTTAGCGATATATCAACAATACCTAGAATTTCTAATGCTACTAGTGTTATTAGTATTGCTACTAGTGTTATTGGGATCATCGAGCTGGAGATACAGATAATATCGGGGATACTCCGAACACTAGTGGAAGGTTTCATAGATATTGTGGTTGGGTGGTTGAAATAATGTTATGTGGAAGGGAGGGTTGGATATAGTGTTATGAAGAAGCTTCAGATGATCAAAGCCAAGTAGAAATTTGGAATAAAGATATGTTTGACCAAGATAAATTGAAAAGGAGAAACCTTTAGTTGCAATTGGGTGTTTGGAGAGGAGGAAGAGACATGCTCTTACATGAGGCAGAAAGAGAGGAGAGAGAAGGCTTGAAACTTGATTATACCTCAATCTTAAAAAGGGAGGAGGCAGCATGGAGACAAAAATTGAGGGCAACACGGTTAAAGGGTTATATTGCATTATTTCATAAAATTGTGTACGGAAGGTGTGGCCAAAAGTTGATCCATAATATTTTAGTTATTGAACTGTTATCAATGATAAGGATCTAGTAAAGGAGAAGATTGTAGACTTCTTCACTTGTTTATATTCTAAGGAACACATCCTTTGTTGTTAGATGGCTTCTTTTCGAACAAGTTTGTCTGATTGGGTGGAGGGGGATGATGAGGAGGAGGAGGAGTTTGCTCGGCTGTGAATGCTATGGCAAGAATAAGATGCCAAGGCCATAGGTTTCTGCTTGGCTTTCTTTCAAGACTGATGGGAGATCATAAAAGAAGACCTCATATGTGTCAATTAAGGAGTTGTAAGATAGAACCATTTTAAGCAAGGGCCTGAATGTCACCTTCATTATTCTCATCCCTAAAGTCAAAGGGGTGGTGCACCTTTGTGATTTAAGACCATTTTGGTTATAAGTGTGTACAAAATATAGTTGCACGAAGCATGAAGTGAAGCGGCAACAAATTCAAGTGTGGGAGCAGGGAAGCATCTCTTTTGAAATACAAAACAAATATAAATAGGTAGGAAGTGAGAGCTAGGAGGTTTGCATCAAGGTGACCCGTTATCGCCTTATCTCCTTGTGGTGGTTATGGAGGCTCTATGTAGGCCGATCGTCAAAGGTGAGGAGTTGAGTTTAGTAAGTTGATTTAGAGTGGACAATTCTTTATTCCAAATAACCCATCTCCAATCTGCAGATGACATACTTTTTTTTTGTGAGGCAGACGAATCTAAGATACTCAACCTTCGCAAGATTATAGTAGTATCCGAGTTGAAGGTCAATATAGGTAAAAATGTATTATTGGGAGTGGGCATATCGGTTGAAGAGGTTGGATCTTTTGCTAAAATCCTTGGATGTAATGCAGTTTCTTTCCCTACCACTTATTTCGGATTGCCATTATGTCTACGTAAACCATCTAAACTTAGTTAGGATAAAGTTATTAAAAGGCTCGAGAGGAAGCTATCCTGTTGGAAGCACGAACACCTATCGATGGGAGGTAGGTTAATGCTTATCAAAGCATCTATGTCCAACCTTCCTATTTATTTCATGTCACTATTCAAGTGCCCAGAATCCGTTTTGAATAGATTGGAAAAAATCAGGCGAGACTTCTTATGGGAAGGGGCAAGCAATAAACATAAATTTCACCTTTTGAACTGGGAGGAGGTATGCAAGCCGCAAAAGCAAGTGGGAGTCAGGCTTCATTTATTGATGGATATGAACTTAGCACTTTTGGGAAAATGGATTTGGCGGTTTGAGATGGAAAAGGATTAGCTTATGGAGGGTTGTAGTGGAAAAGAAATACAGGGTGCAAGAAGGTTTGTGGTGGACAAAAGGCTCATCATTGTACAGGGATTTGTTTATATTGAAAGTTGTAGCCGCACTCAAATCTAAGGTATGGGAAAGTGTTGGCTTCACTGTGGGAAATGACGAAAATACACGGTTCTGGGAAGATATCTGGATAGGGGATCAAATGCTGAGAGAGAGTTTCCCAAGTTAGTTGGAATTGTGGTAGATGCAAATGTGAAAGTGGCTAGATGCTTAGCTATTATTGGAGAAGAGGTTGTGTGGTCTCCTCCGTGCAAAAGAAACATGGAAGAAGTAGAGAAAGTCGAATTTTTGGAGTTGTTGCTCATGCTCAGCAGTTTTCGCCCATCTGTTTTGGAAAGAGATTCCTTGAAATGGTTAGTAGACAGATCTGGATAGTTCTCTATGAAATCATTCTATATTAAAATTTCTGGTGCAACATCCGCCTCATCGATTGCTCATACCACTTTTTTTTGGAGTTACAGAGCTCCTCCCAAGGTGGCAGCCTTAGCTTGGTTAGTGGGTAAAATAGGGTGCTCACTATGGACAACTAGCGAAAGAGAAATATGATTCCCCCAAACGTGTGCCTCTTATGCCTTCACATGGTTAGTGGGTAAAAATAGGGTGCTCACTATGGACAACTAGCAAAAGAGAAATATGATTCTCCCAAACGTGTGCCTCTTATGCCTTCACTTGGTTAGTGGGTAAAAATAGGGTGCTCACTACGGACAACTTGCAAAAGAGAAATATGATTCTCCCAAACGTGTCTCTTATGCCTTCAGAACAAGGAATCAGTGAACCATCTCTTCATACACCGTCTTTTTTCTAGAAAGATATGAGAGTTTTTCCTCAGCAAGATTGGAATCCAATAGGTCTTGCCAGTTCTATTGACTTGATGATAATGTCATGGCATGATGGAGGGATAGGGAAGGGAAATAAGAAGATCTGGCACTTATGTTTGCTAGCAGGTTTGTGGTCAATTTGGTCAGAAAGGAATCGACGATGCTTTATGAACATGTCTTGCAGCATTTTGGAGGTTTGCAACATTGTGGTTGTCCTGGTTCGGGATTGGGTGGCTGACCCTTCAACCTTGCCTTAGCTCTCTTTTGCTCAGTCTTTGTATATAGTTTTCCTTTTTCTTTTTCTCTTTCTGTATTTTTTCGGCCTTGGCCCTTTTAAATAATATTACTATTTCTCAAAAAAAAAAAAAAAAAAAAAAAAAGTGAGAGCAGGAGCAAGAGTATGAAGCGGGGATTCGAAGTAGGAGCGCCCCCTAATTAGAAGGATCTGCAAAGTCCTTTCCAAATGTCTTTATCTTCGGGTTAGGAGGTTATGAGTTGAATAATTTCACACTGTTAAGGTGCCTTTGTGAAAGGAAAGGAAAATTTTGGATAACATGAGTTATTGATTTGAGGAAAAGCTCATGTGAAGCAGGGCTTCTATCAAATTAATATGGAGAAAGCATACTTCCATGTCGGGTTATGAGGTTATGAGTTGAATTATTTCACACTCTTAAGGTGCCTTTCTTAAAGGAAAGGAAAGGAAAATTTTGGATAACATGAGTTATTGATTTGAGGAAAAGCTCATGTGAAGCACGGCTTCTATCAAAATTAATATGGAAAAGGCATATTGCCATGTCGACTAGGCATTTTGTTAAGAGATAGCCACAACACAGTCAAGATGGTTTTTTTCCAGTCTAGTTGGGGTTGGTGATTCCAACCAGTTGGAATTGGAACCGATTAAGACCTTTTGATGGGTCTTAAGCTCACTGGTGAACTATTCATTTTTAAAGTAGACAACAATTGTATATATAATCCAAAATTTTACTTTTCATGCAAATTCCATTTTTATTTTGCATTCCAAGTATAGGATTCAACATAAATAAACACGCTGAAGAAAAAGAAAAGGATAAAAGCCTCATAATTTTGTTGAAAGTAAATTGCCTCTTCCAAGAAATTGAACCGAACCTTCACCTCTATGCGATGCAATCAATCTCCGACATCAAAGGCAAAGCCAAGATCTTCACCAAGACTGCTCGATAGACACTCTAACGTGCTTGCCTTGCCAACTACAGATTCCAAGCAAGTGACCACTTACACCTGCCTGTTGGCATTTTATTACCCACACCACTCAGTGAGTAGTTAGTTCCATCCAGTTCAAGTGTGGAAGTGGAATACTGAGCATATAGAGGACAACCGCCGTGGGATTAGCACCTGCCCAACCAAGTGAGGTCAAGTGAATTGGCACGAACCAATCAATGATTTGTCCTATCATCTAATTGAGAAACAAATCCTTCTATATTTGCATTAAAAAAAAAAGGTCCAGGCAATACTGGGGCCCAATTAAAGGAGCTAGAGAAAAGGTTTGGTCAAGCGCCTTTTTATTTGAAACCTTGGGTGCAGATCTAAGCTATGATTCTGTGATAGAAATCCAATAAAAAAAAAAAAGGAAAAGAATAGGAACAAATTTTGTTCTTTAACTGTCCGGCGAATGGAAACTAAACTACCTCTCTTGGATTTGGATCTCGTCGTTCTCTTAATGGCCTAAAAAAAGGCAAGGCAGTACTAGGGCCCAATTAAAAGAGCTAGAGCAAAGGTTTGGTCAAGCACCTTTTTATCTGAAACCTTGGGTGCAAATCTAAGCTATAATCTTCTGATAGAAATCCAACGAAAAAGAACGGAAAAAAAAAAAAAAAAATTAACTGTCCGGCGAATGGAAACTAAACTACCTCTCTTGGATTTGGATCTCATTGTTTTCTTAATGGCATAAAAAACTCAAAAATCGTTATCGAAAGAAATTCCAAATGCGCCATTACTTGGGTTTCAAGCTCAATCTAATTTCTTGGAATAGGCGATTCATTGTTAACAAAATTAAGAGGCTTCTACCCTTGTCTTTTTCTTTGACGTGATTGTTTTTATTAAATCCTTCACTTGAATATGGAAAACAAAAATGGGATCTACATGGAATGTAGAAGTCTGGATTCTGAACGCTATTGTTGTCTGCTTTAAAAATGAATTAGTGTGGAAAAAGGTCAAAAGGTCAACAGTCAGAGGGTCACTTTATTTGCTTTTTGTGGTCTGAAATCAATGTATCATCTTTTTTGGGTGATATTGGCATCCTTGTTTTTAGCAAATAAGCTTGGAAATGTAAAACGGAGTCCATGCCTTTCTTTTCTCAAACACAGGAAAAGTAGGATTCTATAGATATCGTTTCCATTTCAGCTGACCATTTGGCTAGGGAAAGAGTAAATAGGGATTCCTTGTATGTTGGGGACGATTTTCCATTACCGTAATGGATAAAGTCACTTCCACCTTATTCCAGTAAAAGCTTAACTATGAAAGAAAATAAAAGAAAAACTTCAAGTTAGAAACCTCTTGGAGGTGTTCCTTATCATATAATCGAGCATAATGTAATTAATTGCCCTATGTTGGAAAGTGTTATGTCCCCAAAAATAATAAAATCTTTCTCTACAAAGGGGGAAGTTTGGATGCTGATGGATATTCACACGTTTGTGCGCAGCAGCGCACGTAATGTGTGTTCTTTGTATTCCTGTAAACATTTTTATGCCTTGCTAAATTCCATGTCTTTCTTGATTCATGGCTTCCCTGCTTTTCTTTTTTATCGTTGTTGGTTTAGTGCTTATCTTGTGTTCTTCAATTGTTTAGTTTTGGTGTTTTTTCCCCCCTGTTAACTGATGTCTTGGCTGCTTAGTTTCCTTCGTCTGGTATTTAAAGTTTATCGCTGAATACCTGCTATATTTTATTTGGCTACCATAGCATCTTCTTCATTGGTCTCAAATCATGTTCCTTCACTTTGTACTTTTAACATGTCATCACCTTGTCATTTCTATGGTTTTTTTTTTCTTATTTAATTCTTTGCTCGTGTTATTTGATCATTTTCTATACCTGCCAGTTTTCTCCTAGCTAATTGCATACTTCACTTTCAGTGGATTTTTGTGTTATGGTTTGGTTATGTCCATTGCCTTAATGATTATTTGGCTAATTTGCATGTTTATCTCAGCATGGTGTTATGACTCAGTTCCTTCTGATGCTATATACTGTTTGATTTTCCTGACATTGGTTTATGGGAATGACTATAATGCATAATCCGTAGTCATGATTGTGTCTTAGCTTCATGATATAATTTTTTTTTAAAATCTACTGGAGAATTATGTTTGATCTCTGCAACTGCTTATCTGCTCTCATTGCTGAGTTTTTCATTCTATTGCCTGTCAATGTTTTGATTTGAAGTACTTGTTGTATAAAAAATAATAGGCATAGATGGACCGGACGCTATGAAGCTCATCTCTGGGACAAAAGTACATGGAACCAAAACCAAAATAAGAAGGGAAAGCAAGGTAGGTACATTTATTGATCTCTTGGCAGTCGAAGTAAAACATTTTTTAGGACCTACTGGATCTCATATGGCATCTAACTGGGAATGTACATGTGGCAATATTGGGATAGAATATACAATGTTAGATAAAGCTATTTTTCTCTGCCTGACAAAATATATGTGCAGTGCCATCTACTGGGGATAGATGCGAGCCATTCTTATACTTGGCCAGATAGTGTATAGGAGATACCTCAGAAAATCTCTCAACTGGACGTTCCTAATCATCCAATAATTTGCTAGCCACCAATCAGGTGGCTAGGATCATTTCATAAGGGAGATACCGGGGCTTGGACCAATATCTTTAATGTTCTTTCCTCCATGATGTGTGTCACTGACTGGTTGCGCTAAAAGCTCGAGCTGTTAGGGAATGATAGAACAACGTATATCAGGGGGGTTTGCTAACCCCTCCAACACCTCCCCTCACGTGCAGGCGGTATACTGGCCCCGCACGTGATACTCTGGGCTGATACAATATCGGATGCCCTATAATACCGAATTTTGCAAACCCCGGAACTTGAACACCGGACGTCCTGCTCTAATATCATGTCACATGGTATCAGAGCGGAAGGTCCTGTGTTCGAATCCCAGAAGTAGCAAATATGCCACTGGAATATATTCTCCCACGAGGGGCTGTTTATGGTGTGAGTTGTGATTATCCCTCCACCTGGGTGTGAGCTATGAGTGTCCCTTCACCCTTGCCCAATATGTTCCCATGCGGAGTTCCACCACGCACGTGCAGGGGAGTGTTAGAGTCCCTCAATATACATTGATACGCCATCCTCTAATAGTTCTAGCTTTTAGAGAAAGTGGTGATTTGACAATGTGGATATTGGGGCTTGGACCAGTATCTTTTATGTTCTTTCCTCCACATATTGGGTCTTGGACCAATATCTTTTATGTTCTTTCCTCCATGATGTGGCCAACTGGCAAATAGCTTAGATTATCAAAAGATGGGCTACACATGCACCTTTTTTGGGTCCATCAAATAATGCAATTTCCTTTAATCGAACATGATTTTAAAATGCTAATTTTAATAGCTTGAGGTTATCTCATCCCTTTCTAGCCATATTATATGATTCTTGATCAAGACAAATGGCATATTTATGTTGGACACAAAAATGGTACTGGTGGACCCACCTCTCTCGGAAAGCTGCCTAAGCCATTCATCCGATTGCTTCCATCATCGGATGGGTCAACCCCTAATATCTCAGCTATTAGATTATTCTAGACATCCGATGTGAATGGACAATTCTGTTACAAATATCCATATTAAATGTGGGTCATATGTGGAAGATTTTGAGGGCATCTCATATCCGTATGTTGCCAACCATTTGAACAATTTGGATTATCAGTTGAGCCACACCCATTGTTTGAAGTATCCCGATATTATCCATATCTCCAGCTCAGCAATACCGATAACACAGGTAGCAATACTGAAAACACTAGTAGTATCAGAAATTTCAAGTATCGGCGATGTATCACTAAGTATTGCCAATATATCAATATCGAAATCACAATCTTTTGTTTCCTTTCTAGTTATGGATGATTTCTTAGCGAGATATTGTGTTATCGATATTTTAAAATTTCGGTGGATGTTTGGATGGATAGATGGGATGGATGGGATGGTTGGACTGATTTCTTACGATGGCATATGCTTTTAGGGCCCCATTAAATGAAAACTTATTCTATGTGCATTCTTTTTGCAATTTTGTTTATTCCTAATATGCAAAAATGTGTATTTTAGCATCTCCTAAAGTTACATTGAAAAATTCCACCGTTTTCTCCATGTTTCTCCAATGTTTGCTCGCATTTCCAGTTATCAGCGATATCGATATTGTTTCCATATCCCCAGCTAGCGAAACTTGTAACGATACCGATACTTCGAACACTGGCCACATCTGCACGTGTGCACTTCTTTAGGCTGACACAAAAATAAAAAGAATCGCATATCTACTCTGCTTTCCATAGCTTCTTTCTATTATTAACATTTATATTTCATACATTAATTTCATTAATTTCTATGGTATTCTGGTTTTGATATTGAATATGTAGAGAGAGAGAGAGAGAGAGAGAGAGAGAGAGAGAGAGAGAGAGATTCATGTGGAGTATCACACATGTGGAGACTCCACTCAACGTCTCTCTCTCTCTCTCTCTCTCTCTCTCTCTCTCTCTCTCTCTCTCTCTGGTACATGCTGAGGTAAATAGATCACTGATATCTGACGTGGAATTGAGCTTTATTTTGCTTCTCCTCTGGTATCTAACACTTATTTTATTATTTGCATGGAAAATGGTTGGTACAACCTATTTCTACAGTTTACCTAGGTAAGTCACTGAACTTTGATAATCAAGTTCCTTCATTCCTATGGAATAATGTTGCAGAAAATCTTTTATTGATTTTTTTTTTTTTTTTTTTGCGACAATGATGTGCTATAGGTGCATATGATGATGAGGAGGCTGCAGCTAGAGCATATGATCTTGCTGCTCTAAAATACTGGGGCCCTGGGACGCTCATTAATTTTCCTGTGAGATCAACCCACGCACACACTTTTATTGTTCCAGCAACTCTGTGGCATTGTTAGGAATGTTTCTGTTAGGACAATTAAATCACACATCATTTATGTTAGACATTGTTCCCCTTCAAAACTGTACCAGAACTTTGTGCTGACCGCTTGAATTTCAACCAACCCCATCAAAACATCCTAATGATGAGTTGCCAAGTATGGAATTTGAATTTCTCTCCACTACGTTAATGTGCTGATAATCTCTTTCTTAACACTTAGGACCAGTTTGGCAGATGCCTCAAAATGAGTTCATCTCATTTTAGTTGATCATAATTATGTGTTAGAGATCATGGACTTTTTTTATCAAGATTATTTTTAATCCTTACCAAAAGGAAATATAACCTCTAATGCATAATTAGGATCAACTAAAATGAGATCAACTCATTTTTAGGCGTCTACAAGACAGCCCCTTATTTTGTGGTTTTTAAACTAAAGGGACAGTTTTGTCTCTGTTGGCATTTCAGTTTATGAGTTTGTGAAGATTGGATCGTATATGACTTCATGCATATATTATAACTGGTGTGGAATTGATGCAGGTTAGTGATTATTCAAGAGATCTTGAAGAGATGCGAATGGTCTCAAGAGAAGACTACCTTGCATCTCTCAGAAGGTATGCATTTTCCATATGTGAATATGGCCACAATTGGAGCATTGCTCTCTCTCCTAGAGTTGCAGATGGTCCCAAGAGAGGATCACAATTGGATAACTGCTGTTTCTTACAAATAAACAGTAAAATATTGCAGAAAAAGTAGTGGTTTCTCAAGAGGGTTCTCCAAATATCGTGGAATTTCCAGGTATGTTTTGCATAAATATACTGTTTTTATGCAACTTTGTACTAATGCTGTTGTTGTTATTTGAGAGGACCTACGAAGTGCAATGCATTCTTTTCTTTTCAACGATTTGTTGGTCAGCTACCTTTTCAATGCACATGAATGTGTTACATAACCTTTCTTTTCAACAGCCTGTTGGTCAGATACCATTTCCATGCACATTAATCCGTGATGTGACTCTGGGCCATTGGTTCTGAGACTTCCTGAAAATCTAACGCTCATCACTGGCATGTATGTGCTTCTTTAGGAGCTGCGCAAAGCCTTTGTAGTAGCATTAACTGTACAACCACCCTTCAGAGTTCCAGATCACAACATAAACTAATTCTCTCATAAGTCACTAGATCACTTTAAGGACCACACACCCATCATCACAATTCTACTACCACCAATTTTCATGTTAGCCACCAGAGAACTAAGGCCCACACCCACCACTCCTTGTGAGTAGTGCTAAGTTCTCCTCTGGTATGATCCACGTTGAGAGGAATTATACAAGCTTCAATGCTAGGATGTTATTTATAGCCCAAGTTCTGATAATTGGGCCCCACGGTTCAATGATCATAGCAGTCAATGTAATGGGACCATGGTTTTGAATATTGGTATCAATGAGCATATCGACCTGGCCAAAAACCGATATGATACGGCATCACGTGTGAGTATCAGCCCATATCTAACTTTTTCCCCCTTGAGCGAAAAAATACAAAAAATATATTAGAAAAAAAAATGAGATATCCAAGAATCCACCTTTTTTTTTATGGTTCGAATATGTATTCAATGGTGTATTGGACCATTCTCTTGTAATACTGTTGTTGTCTATTGGGTTAACCTGGTGTAAATTGTGATGTTCTTTTGGCTATAAATTAATTGACTTATGTCATAAATTGATGTAATATATTATCAAGGGAATTTTACAAAATACTACCTCATTAATATGGTATGTACATCCTGGTACCTTTTTTCAAAAAGGTTTTCAATAAGCTACCCATTTAATTAACAATTATCCCTCAAGTACCTTCCATTGGATTTCTTAATGGAAGTTGGCAGTCAGTTGCGCGAGCAAGGGTTTGGCTGCTTGAGTGGGCCCCACTATGATGTTAATGTGAAATCCCCCCAACCACCAGATGTGTCACCCCATATTTGGCCTAGGGCCCAAAAATCAGCCCCATCTATGATTTAGATGGACCACAATATTAGAAACAGTGCATGGCAATGGCCACCCTCCAAACTGTTTACCTTGGTGTGGCCCACACAAATAACGGATGTGCCTGATTTTTGGCTCTTGGGCCTAAATTTTGGTGTGGCATCCAGTGTTTTAAATAGCTACGCTATGTAGCGTGTAGCTTACGCTATGTAGAGTAGCTAGCCTTAACGCTATGTAGCTCATGAAAATTGCTTAAGTCACATGTAGACTACGCTACATGATAATTTGCATACGCTACACGCTACATAGACTACACTACACGCTATGTAGCTTAGATTACAAGTTATTTTTTACTACAACATTAGAATCAATTAATGTTTTTAATGATTGTTACATTTTTCTATTTTCAATAAAAATTTGTTAATCTTTTCAATGCTTTTCACAAAAATGGTATAAGTAACAGTATTAAATCAGTTTTGTTGCTCTTTCTTTAGGTTGTGTTTGGTTCCATAAAATATCATGAAATTCTATTAAACTTCATTATTAAGCAATCTAATTTGGTGAATATAATGAAATTGGTGCAACCAAGAGCCACCTTGATTAAAAATCTAGAAGTAGCATGTAGCTTACGCTACCCGCTATGTAGCTTTTGCCTCACGCTTCAGAGGGGTAAACGATACAGTACATGCTATTTGCCATTTAAAACACTGGTGGCATCTAGTGGTTGGAGTGGATTTCATATAATCATGATGGTGGTCTCTGTAAAAATCAAGGGTAGATGTCTCTTTCAATTGTTTCCTTTGGTGTGGGCCATGAGGCCCACCTAAGTCACATGCCAGCCTGATGTTTTGGCCCTGGTCCCAACGTGGGATTACACATCTCTAATGGTCGGAGTGGATCTCGCATATACATGGTGGACCCCGTAAAAAAAAAAGAGTGGGCGTCCCGTAAACTTTGATTTTTTCTCTAATATTAGCTGAAATCTGGAATAGTTGGTGGAGGGACACCCACCATTGATTTTAAGGGGCCCACCATGATCAATGTTTTCCATATCGTTTTCGCATAATTTATCGTTGTTGTTGGGAAACATGGGGAAACATTGGGAAATTAGTCGAATTTTTCAATATAACTTTAGGGATTGTTAAAAAAGACACCAATACATACTTTAAAAAAATATCACAAAAAAGTGAAAAACAAGTGCACATAATAGGCTTCCTCTGTATAGGGTCCTAACTATGCGTTGTTTGATTGAACTGGTACAACTATATTCAAAGTTAATTCATAAAATTTATAAATGTAAGAAAACATGTATGGAAACACAGCCATTACATTAAAAAACAAAAGAAGTAGAAAACTAAAAATATACCTGTAGATTTTGGAAAAAAAAATATTTTTTGACATTTTTAATTAAAAATTATTTTTCTCAAAAAATTCCCAAATTGCCAAGAATGTGTAGATCTATTTATATATATGTTTGATTTCATGTTTAGACACTAAGATTGCAACCGATTTGAGAAAAATTGGAGAAATTTCGATTTTTTTCTCAACTTTTCGTGACTCAGCTCATCATACCCCAAATCTCGAAATCGAAGCTCCAAATCCATAATTTTTCATGCAAAACACGAGAAGCATAGATTTGTTACCATTTGATACTATTAACAACATATAAAAACGAAAAAAAAAAAAAAAAAGAATCAAAACTAAAAAATGCGCACCTTTTAGAATTTGGCCTCAAGAAGCTTCCTATCGCAATTTCGAAGAAATTTCAAAGATTTTTCTTCCAATAAAACTAGAGTGGACTGGTCAAAATCACATTACAATGCACTCGAAAGATGTTGTTTTGCCCAAAAAAATTGATTTTTGTTAATTTTCCAGACAAAACAACGTTCTTTTCCTTTTATCGCTTTCAATATCACACTCGGTATTGATGTTTCGCATGATACATTAAGAATTTATAAAGGGGGTGTGTGGACATACCGCACGATATCCAAGGTATATCGTGATATTGTGCTATATATTGCACAATACCATGAAAACTGGATATTAAAGTTGGGTTTCGTATTTCCCAGCTGGGAAAACAAATATATCGTGGGATGTAACGGTGATATCGTAAGATGCTTGAAAACACTGACCGTGATGTGTATGTGAAATCCACTCCAACCATTAGATGTGTAGTCCTACATTAGGCCCAACGCTAAAAAATCAGGCTGACACATTATTCAGGTGGGCCACACCAAAGGAAACAGTTGGGAGAGAGATGTCCACCCTTGATTTTTATAGGGCCCACTGTGATGATTATATGAAATCCATTCCAACCATTAGATTTCACACCAAAGTTTAGGCGTAGGGCCAAAAATCAGACCCATCTATGATTTAGGTGGGCCACACTAAGGGAAACATTTTGAAGGGTGAGTATTGGCCTGTACACTATTTCTAATCTTGTCATCGACTTGAATCATGAATGGGGCTGATTTTTGGGCCCTAGGCCTAACATGAGGTGACACACCTGGTGGTCGTGTGGATTAAACATCATGGTGGGGCCTCACCCGAGCAACCGGCTCCCTGCTTTCACAACCTAACTCCAGCTTCCATTAAGAAATCTAATGGAAGGTACTTGAGTGATAATTTCTTAATTAATGGGGTAACTTCTTGAAAACTTCTAGTTGATTTGTGAGTTCATGTATTTAGTTAATGAGTTTATAGCACATTTTCTTTTTATGTTGGTGTTTTCGCAGAGTGAATGTTGATTCCAAATACATTCTTGTATACTTGCAATGGGCTACTAGGCTGTGGTGTACTTGTGTGGTGAGCACTTGTTAAGTGGAGTATTGACTTGTTGCTATGTTTGTTTGGTTGGAGATTAGGGTTGGTGTTTGCGCTTGGCACTTGGCACTTGGCACTTGGCGTATAGAAAATGGTCGAGAATGACAACAAAGATGTAGGGTAGCGGCATGAGGTAAGAATAGGAGCAGACAATAAATTATATGCAAATACTATAATAGGAGTGTGAGTGAGGACATAACCCGGTTAAAACAGCACTTGGCCCGTTAAAATGCTCAAGTTAATGGTCCAAGTTTCCCCAAGGATGTAAGGGAAAAATTAAAAAGGTTGTAGTGGCATGGGGTAAGTGTTCGCTTCCCCAAGTGTAGGGTTGCGATGTAGTAATAAACTCGGTAAGACCGAGGTCGATCCACAAGGAAGGAAGTAAACAATTCCAATTATCCTAATAACTAGAATCAAAGAGGTTTGTGAAATTGGTTTTGAACATAAAATAGAAAATCTGATAATGAAAAGATAACTAGAGCATCAAGGATCCACTTATAGCTCTTCTTAGATGCATAATTCGCTATGGTTTCTTATTTTCTCAACTAGAATCGACATTCCTGTCTATCTAGTCGGATGATAGAGCTGTTAAACCAAACAATCTGTCATATGTAAGTTCTATGCATAAGATTCACTCAATGTAGGCTGAGTTGAGCATGCTCAATTGCATAGGTCATTCCCCTTTCCTATAGGTCCAGTTCTCAATCATAACCATCCCCAAGTCCTCTCACAAGACAAGGCTAGATTAGGATTTGAACTAGATTCAAATCACAAGCACAGTCCTTACATATTCCAGAAAATCAACTCAAATAGAACTTTGGCATGAAGTCCCTTTATGAAGAGCTTAGTACTAGAGCGCACTCCGATTCCTCGGATCATACAGGTCTAGACCGTTGCAAACGAGATAAGAAGCTAAGTAATTCATCCAAACATCCATGAGTCATCACAAGACTAAGAAAAATTACTTAAAAACTTGTATAAACTTCAAACCTTAGTTCATAATCATTAATTCCAAACTAAAAACCAATAAAACGAATTAAACAATCTAAGAAAACTATAAGGTTCACCTCTTAGCTCTAGCTAAGAGATTAGCTAATAAAAAGCATATTAAAAACTAGAACTAGAACTAAGAAAAGGAAGAAAAACTAGCTGGAGGAGGCTAGGAAGCCTCCTATGACTTGAACTCCTTGCTCCCCACGTCCTTGGTTGCCCTGGAATAGAAGAGAGCACCTCCTTTTATAGTGCAACACTAGTACAGCAATATAGTAGAATTTGTTTCGCTTGGTACGGCTTAACCAATGGTCGGATTGCCTTCAAATTTGATTTGTAGCTTCCTTGTAATGTGATCTTCCTCATAGATGATTTAGATTTCCAAGATTATCCTCTGAATGGGCCCACCAATCACATCACCGATCGCCTCTCAAAATCGCGCACTTCGGGTACCTTCAGAACCAGTCATCTTGCTTTCAACGCTCCGGAGTGTACAGAGGTCGGATTGATCTCAAATTTTGAACATGAGTAGAAAACTTCCTCCTCTACATGATAGACGGATTAGATTGTCCAAAACGATCTCAGAATGTGGTCCGAAAATTAGAACAATTAGGGCTTTTATAAACTCTGCGCAGTTGGAACTTTCTGGATGGTCCATCTTTCTTCAACCGGTACGATCAAACCACACACCCTTTTGATCTGAAACTTTTGTGGTTATTCATATATGGATGTGGTCTAAAAGATGGTCAAAGTAGATTCTTCATATCATCAATGATGGGCCACCTGGACCGGCCCAGAGTGGAACAGCGAAATCTGGAACTTTCTGGACAGTTCGTATTGTTTTGGTCACCACGATCAATCCGTAACTCCGATCGACACGAAACCACTTGGGTTAGTTCGGCGTCGAGTTCCTCTTCGACATGGATGTGTTGGATTTCCAAATATCATCAAGATCGGCCCAGAAAACTGGTCCGAAAAACCAGGTGCGGGAATACATTGCTGTTTTAGAATCTGGAATCTGAAACTTGCATGGCCGACCGGTCACGACCGATCAGGCCCTCTTTGGCATTACTCCAGCAAGCATGGCCGACCGGTCAAGACCGGTCGGGCTTCCTTGGCCGACCGGTCAAGACCGGTCGGTCTCTTTTTCTTCTTGTTTTCTTCCTTTCTTTCTTCTATTTTCTTCTTTCTTTGCTTCTTTCTTTGCTTCCTTCTTCCTTCAGCCCTCCTTGGGTCTTCATCCAAGGTTCTAAATCAGCTCTTTTGGTCATCAATTGGGCAAAGTAACTCTCATTCCTACAACCACAAAACATGTATTTGATTAGTCTTTAAATTATGAAAACCATGTATAATGAGTGATGAATTGGGGTTAAAATATGCACAATTAAGAGCTCAACAGTAAGAATAGGAGCAGATAGTAAATTATATGCAAATATTGTAATAGGAGTATGAGTGGGGACATAACCTAGTTAAAACAGCACTTCACCCATTAAAATGCTCAAGTTTCTGATGGTCCAAGTTTCCGCAAGGAAGTAAGGGAGCAAATGGAAAAAAAGAAAGAAATTAAAAGGAAAATGCAATGAGGGAAAAGGAGGGCCACCCTTGATGCATTGGGAGCCGAGGTATTTGGTGTTCCTAAGCAGGAGTTTGTGATGATGAGGACATTGAGTCAAGGGAGGTCTTGGACAAGTAATAGGGAGATTACAATGACAAGGAAAGGAAAGTTTACAAACTACTGATGAGGATGAACAATTACGATGGATGTTTGGGATAAGTGGTTCGATTCATGATTTCAATGGGAGTAATGATGCTGGGGAGAGTGGTTGTGGTAGTGGGGGATTATTTAGGGGTTTGTGTTGTGCCTTTAGCACACAATGGCAAGAGCTGAGTGGCCTGAGTCAACAACCCTCATCTCATGCTTAGCCTGATATTCAGAATCTTGATGAGGATGAATGGGAGCTACATGCACCTTCTAGTGATGAGATGCTATTTAGGAAGGCTAATAACAAGTAAAAAAAAAATTGAAATAAATGTGATCGAAACAAATTATAGATTATCATTGGGGGGGGGGGGGGGGGGGGGGGGGGGATCAACAACAAAATTATTTTTACATAATTGCATCCCTCCACATGTTGCAAATTCCTCTTACTTTCAAGTGTTTGTAAATACAGATACAAGACATTAGCATGAAGTATTCAAATAATCTATGCATTGAAGCACCTAGTTATGACGGCATTGGCATGAAGTATTCAAATAATCTACACAATGAAGTGTGGGGTTATATGCATTCACTTAAATTGATATAAGTGAAGGATGCAAAATCATGTGCGATGGTTAGACTGGCCCAACCAAATTGAGCATAATAAATTTTATGGTTTACTCCCACACAGGTACAATGTTCATTAGAGCTATTGATGCATCTGAAGTGAAGACTCCATATATATTTACTCTAATTGACAGAATGGTGGATGAAATTGGCAAGAATGATATCATGTAAATTCCCACTGATAATGAGGCATCCTAAAAGGAAGTTGGAAAGATGCTTATGAAGAGGCGTAAATCTTTATTCTTTTCACCTTGTGCAGCCCACAACATTAACCTCATCTTTGAGGACGTTGGAAAAAGAAGAATGTAGCAAAGTTGGTTGAGAAAGCGATAGAGTTTATTACAACATACATTTACAATTACAGTTGAATAAGTTCCTCATGAAGAAATTCATAGGTGGCTGAGAGTTACTGGAGACAGGAACAACTAAATTCGTCACAATTTAGCCATGGAGAGCGTATATATTCATAAAGGGGCACATAGTGAGATGATTGCATCTCAACAGTGGATATATTCAAGTATAGAAAGCTAATGAGTGGGACGCATGTGGAAATGTGTGCAATTATAAGGAGACAACAAGTATTTGAAGAAAGTTCTAGAAGTTATGAAAGTAATTGAACATTTGATTAAGGTTCTTCGAATTGTGGAAACTAACGAAAAGGTTTACTGGAAGCTAATACATGAGAATTAGAATAAATATCCTTACCATGATCTCCACGCAAGGAAAAAAAAGGTACAGTTATTTGGCTTCTAAGCGGTTGCTAGTTCTTACTCCTTCGTTCATACTTACTAAGCTTATGAATTACTTTTGTTATGAGTCTTAATGTGAGATTTAGATATATTATCTTCTTTAATGGTGAAGGCCTCTTCTTAAACCCTCTATTCCTACACGCAACTACATATCAAGAAGATGATACAATTATTGTCAATCTAAAAAAAAAGTTATTAGGAGGTTAAAGCCCGGCACTGCAAGTTGATGCCATTAATGAAGTAACCAACCAATATTTAAATTAAGTTTTCAATTTTTAAATGCATTACATTTGTCACATATATGTACTTATTACTTTATCTTTCACAAGTGGAAACGAATGCACTTACGATGGCTAGCTTTGTAGATCCACTTGCACAAGCTGCTATACAAAAAGTAATCCAAGTATTAGGAATAGTATATAAGATATAGGATAACTTAGATGTGATGTCTTTAGCAATTATGATGGTTCAATTATGGAAAAAGCACGCCCACCTACTCTGAGGAGTAATGTAGTCAAAATTTTGAGTCAAATAACATCCTTTGTGGGTTGTGAGAAAAATTAAAACTCTCCCACATCTATACGAAGCAATGAAATTGGTTAAAGAAGATCAAGGTGGAGAGATGTATCCATTCATTATAATGCGAGATTACGATTGAAAAATATGAAGAAATTAAGAGAGCAGATTGATAACCAAATGTAGTATTATCCAATAAATTTGGATTACAATTTCAATAAAGACGACCCTCTTTTCCCATGGCTCGAACAAAGGGAGAAAAATTGACGTAGCTGACAATGAGGAGCTAGCCAGACTTCCCGGATCTCATTGTGGAAATAGCTTATCCACCATGTCGTCTAGAGTTGATTATTGAAGATAATGACAACAGTCATAATAACAATGCGACTGAGTCTGACAGCTATAGCAGTGAAAGTGGTGGAGATGTGATGATCATGGTGGTAGTACTGATATTTATGAACGTGTAGGTGCTGGTGGTGCTAGTGAGACAGTAGTGGCTAGCACCTATCCTTTTCCACACAACAACTCACCCAACCCAAGCCACTCCTACTGAGACCGCGGAAAAAGCCCAAGTATGATGACCAACCATGGAGATGATTCATAGGCACCTAGCCAGGAGATTATAGGTGGGCAGTGTTATCAAAATCGTATGATTTACAATATGAATCGTACGATTCATATCGTATCGTATGGGTGTATGATCCAAATCGCAAATCTTAAATAATCATACGATTATCGTATGAATCGTTCGAATCGTATGATAATCGTGTGAATCGTAAGATAATTTTAGAATTCTGCCTGCACTGCACACCTGTATTCCTCACCTGTATTCCTGCCTGCACTACACACCTGCACTGTATACCTTATTTACTTAAAAACATTTAGGGCCTGTTTGGTTTTCGATTTCCTTTGCAAATACCCTGTAAATAAGTCATTGTTAGTTTTTTACCTTGTTTGAAAATTTGGTGTAATTCCTACCTCAAAAACCAGTCCAAAGAAGTAGTTTAAAATTATGGGCCCCACCATGATATATATGATATATTCACTCCGTCCGTTAGTTTTACTTGAACATTTTGAGACATGAGCCAAAAAATGAGGCAGATCCAACACTCAAGTGGCCCACACTAAAGGAAACATTGGCCTCAAGAAGTTTTTAACGATAGGTGTTGGATTTCCTTTTTCCTGAGGTGTGGTCCACCTGAACATTGGATTTGCCTCATTTTTTGGTCCATGCCCTAAGTTCATTTGGCAAAACAGATGGATGGTGTGGATTAGCCACATACATCACAGTGGGTCCCACCTATATTTCGCATTCTCCTCGATTTTAGCAATAAAAAAGTACACAGTCAAATCAATACATAGGGAACAATGTAGGAATTACCCAAGGAAATAATCATTATACATTTACAATGTATTTACCTGAGAAATGGAAAATCAAACAAGCCCTTAAGTAAATGTCATATTTTAATTTATGTTTCCATTTACTTTAAGTTATTTATGTAAATAAGGAAGTTCCCCCATTTGGATTCAATAAAAAATACTAAAAAAATCAAATTCCCAATAAGAAAGATTTCAATTTTCCATTCTAAGTACAAATCGTGAATTTTTAACATTCCATGAAAAGTTCGTCTTTTGAACGGTGGGGTTTTCTTTAAATCTAAACCATTCATAAATTCTAATGTATCAAAATTAGGCTAAAACAGCAAAGATCGGTAAAATATTCATGATAGTTATGTTGATTTATGAGTGGATTGATAAATTCAAGGTTTTACTTAGACTCTACAGACATAGCGATATGATCATATCATTTTTTTAATATGTATTCATGCAAATAGGTCTAATATTTGACAGATCTCTACCATTAAAAATATCCTATTTTTTCTTTTGGGGATTTTGATGTTCAAAAACCCAAAATAAAGAAATCAAGATATCTTTTGATTCACAATGGAATCAAATGTCATTTTTCTAACATGATTCTACACTCAAGAAAGGTACAAAATAAAAAATTTAATGACTCTCTGCAAATCTTTTTTAGGGTTACTTTTTAAATGATTACAACACAATAATACATTTATACATAGATATGTTATACATCATACATTATAATTTATACATACAATTGATACTACATTAATGTCATGGTTAAATTGTGTTTTTAGCATATTCATGAGAAAATGGATGTTGATATGTTTTTTAATTTTCTTATCTATGTATAATTGTTTTGTATTTTTTATAATATTTTTATGAAAATCTGAAAAAATCTTACGATACGATTCAAACAAGAAAACGATTTACAATACGATTTACGATTTGACAACATTGATGGTGGGAGTAGCAGTGGTCAAAAGACACATGCTTATGATGATGAGGACGAGTATCAAGACGTCGTGGAGCCTACGCTTATGCCTACCTATTAGATCTTACTATCTCCATGACCAAACTTGATGGCACCATACCCATATAGTTGATACGAGGATTATTCGCAACAACTATCGTCATTTGGTGCCAAGGTATTAAAAACGATTATGTAACAGTAATGGTGGCAATTGTTATGCATTATGGAGCCCTAACAGAAAAAATAGCCCATTATGGTCATTATGAGACTGATGTAGTGTTAAAAAATGGCCATTACGGCCTATATTGTAACGATAACTATGGTGGCCGCTACGGCCACTATTATAGTTGAGACATATAGTTACATATTTGGCTATCCTCGTCAATATTGTCAATATGAATATGGTTTTATACTGTTATATACAACAACGCGGACAATGATGACAATGCTGAGGCGCCTTGACAATTCTTTTCGTAATGTAAGGCAAAACACTTGGACTTGGACTTGGCCTTCGACACATGATATGTATATGTTATATGTGTTTTACTATTATGATTTGTCCAATAGTTGATAGATAATCATAATAATATACCATATCAATTTATGACATACATCAACAATTTGAGCCAAAAGACTCAAGATCACAACTTACAACGGTCCAACATTCTTAGCAAAGAATGGTCCAATACACTATTGAATACATGTTCAAAGCGAGAGAGAGAGAGAGAGAGAGAGAGAGAGAGAGAGAGAGAGATTCAATGATTTAACCAAGCGCCACCCCCCCCCCCCCCCCCCCCCCCCCAAAAAAAAAAAAAAAAAAATCCGAGAAGGGCTAATACTTGATACACAACATTGTATTGTATCAGTTTTGGCCTGCCCAATATGACCGCCCATACCAATATTCAGAATCATGATCCTCACCATGATGATTGGATGCCCCAAAATTAGGCCTACACAATTTTTGGTGGGCCACATGATAGAAAACAATGAACCACCAACCAAAAACCTCCAAATTCATGTGGCGGTCCACATATGGTTGAATTGGCCTAATTTTTAGGGCTTGGGCAGCTTTGCAGGACAAATTGGATGCCATACACACCTCGGGTAGCCCCATTCTACAAGTACTTGTAGAGGAATAGAGGAACTAGCATCTCTTTTAAGTTGTCCTTAACTAGAAAGGAAATAACTCATTTAATTAGGTGGGTCACGGATGTAAAGAAATCTTTGATTACTTGCTCGGAAATTAATAATTTGGAAATCTCTCCTTCCCACTGCCGTTCCACAACTCCCACCTTGTTGTTGGATGCACTGGGTATGGTTCATGCACATGGGCCATCTATATTAGTACCCAGCAGTGTTCGAAGTTTCGGTATCGCTACAAGTTTCGCTAGCCGGGGATACGGAAACAATATCGATATCGCCGATAATATCGCCGATAATCGGAAATGCAGGGAAAATGGGAAAAACAGTGGAATTTTTCAGTGAAACCTCAGGAGTTGATAAAATACACATAATTGCATATTTTGGAATAAAAAAATTGCATAAAGAATGCATGCATAATAGGTTTCTATTTAATGGGGGCCTAAAAGCATGTGTTTCCGTAAGAAGTTAGTCTACTCATCTCATCCATCCAAAATCTGAACTTCCATCCAAACATCCATTGATATTTCATAATATTGGCAACACATGAAATTTCCAAACAAATCGTTAACAACTGAAAAAGAAACTAAAGATTGTGGTCTCGTTATTGCCATGTTGTGATATTGATAATATCGTGATATTATCAATGTTATCGTCAACAAATTGAACGTTGCATACAACCATGCACCCATAAAAAATTTGAAATGGGAATTTTTTAAATATATAGATTTTTGGCATATCAATACATTGGTGATATTATTGAAATATTGCAGATACATTGACGATACAAGCAACACTTGGAATTTACACCGTAAAAAATATTGGCAATACACTGACAAGATCAATGTATTGACAATACAAACAACGCTTGGAATTTACACAATTGAAATATTAACGATATCGATACATTGGCAATATTTAGTGATACATCACTGATATCAAGAATTTTTTATACTATTAGTGTTATCAGGTGTCGCTACCGGTGTTATCGGTGTCGCTGAGCTAGAAATAGAGATAATATCAGGGATATTTCGATAATATCGGAGATAGCAAACACTGGTACCCAGCATATAGACAATCCTGATTGATCCATGACCACACCGTGTATTGTGGAGAGATGGATCCACCATATTTCGACACTCATATGGGAAGTGAATTGAAGTATGTACTAAACTATTGAACTAGGTGAAGTGGAATCATGAGTTATTCAAATTGAAAAATTAACCAAATGAGCCTACCCTAGTGAACTAACTTTAAGAAGTAATGAACTCCGAAGTACAAATTCAAACTCTAATTGGTTGAACTGAGATTCAGGTAATTGTGGTCCAAGGAATACGTTGGTTGTCTTCATCTCCACAAACTTGGTAGTTGAACTCAGATTCAGGTAATTGTGGTCCAAGCAATACGTTGGTTGTCTTTATATCCACAAACTTGGTAGTTGGATGGTAAAACGAACACCCCCCCCCCCCCCCCCCCCTGCCCCCCCCCAGCTCGCTCTCTCTCTCTCTCTCTCTCTCTCTCTCTCACAGACACACACATATATGTATGCATGTACCTATAGGGGGAAAGTATCCCATAGGGTTTCTTGTGTGGTTGGTTAATGTGGGGCTCAGCATGATGTGTGCCAACATCCAAATCGTGCATTACTGTCCCCTCTAATAAATGGAACCAACCAAAAATGAGCCAGATCCGGAACTCAAACTGGTAGACACCATTGACAAAAGTGTGAAACCATGCCAAAAATATCCCAAATCACTTGCTGGGGCCTGCTTCAGTTTTGGAATGGCCTGAAATTTGGTTAGGCCCCTCATCCAGGTGGGTTTGTATACATGGAACTGGTCGGATGTTGAAACAACATCATGGTGGTCCCCACACCCACACACACCTACAGTGGGCATCCGTTGTCAACTGTTTCTTGTGGTGTAGCCCACCTAAATGATGAATCAGGCTGATTTTTTTGGCTTTGTGCCAACAAGGATGAGGTCCAACTGATGGTCAGATTGGATATCCAAACCACAGCCCAGTAAGGCCCACTTTTTTCGACCTTTCTACAACTGTGGCAGGGTCAACCACATGTGAACATTCTCTACACCAGTGGTTCTAATATCAATAATATTGGCCGATACTATCAATATCGCATGTATGCGAATACGAAACTGAACTTAAGTTCACCTTCTTCCTCATATCATGTGATTTTTTCCAAAATATCTCAATATATTGATGATATATCGATGCATTTCTATATTTCGGAAGTATTGTAGTTATAAACTCCTTTTGTATCGTCGATACTGTCAATGCGTATCATCAATGCTACCATCAGCCCTCTTTGTAAAAATTTTGGAAAATTCTCCAAAGTCTCCTCTATTTTTTTTTTTTTTTGTGAAATGTTTTTCTTTGGTTACATTCCTAAGTTAATTTCGACCGTTCTTTTTCAATTGTTTGGAGAGAAAAGGGGATTTCGGTGCGGAAAATCGAGACTGGAGAAGTGCAGTACCAATTCTTCGCCTCGGCCTTCTTTTAATGAAATTTCATCAATGTTATAAAAAAAAAATGAAATCTATTTTTTCTAATTTGAACAGGATTTTCTTATTTAAATCACTTGGAATAAGTGGAATGAAGTTCATAATCCATGGTTTTTCATGTTTTGCACGCTCAATCATGGATTTTGAGCTCCGACTTTTTAATGTGGGGAAAATGGCGAAATTGGGAAAAATCCGATTTTCGATTTTGACCTTTGATTTTTTACTTTCATACATGTCATCTGTGACCTATAAATCATATATGAACTGTTTTTAATTGCATCACTTTCATTAGACGGCACAGTTTTGGTCCCTATACGAAGGAAACTTATTGTGTGTGTGTTTTTTGTGATCGTTTGAGTTCAAAGTATATAATAATGTCTTTTTAACATCTCCTGAAGTTCCATTGAAAAATTCAACCAATTTCCCAATGCTTCCCAAAAACAGTGATAGTTAACATGCGATATTTCTCATGTGAAACCTGACATGTTTCCGTATCCCAAGGGTGTACTGATACTGAAAACACTGCTCACACACACACACACACACACACACACACACACACACACACACACACACACACAGAGGCACGCAAGCACACGTGGGAGGGGCTTCTACAAAACAATAGACTAAAAATCCCCAAATCTATGATTTCATAGAGGAAACCAAGAGAAGGGGTGAGAAAGTCGGGTCTCGCTTCTCAACAATCTTGTCCCATGATTAAGGCCGTTCAGAGTCTGGTTGACATCTACACTGTGGGGTCTAAGGGGTGAAGATTGTCTTTCCTTCCCGTGATGGTTGGGTTTTAGATTACTGAACCTCTTGACCATTTTTCAGCTTTATTTTCCATGCCTAACACCTATGATATAGGGCTAACTGAAGCACCCCAAAGAGCTTGATTAGTGGGACTAGTTTGTCCTTTGATCTTATGGTATTCACATTTTTGTGTGTGGGCACGCTTTTGACTACATCACTTGGGGTTTACACCCAAATATATTAATGCCTTTGGTAAAGAATATCCATTCTTGTTTCTTCGTGTCATTAATAGGAAATGATGGTTGCTAAAAGTTGATAAATAAAATAATAGGTCATGCTCTTCTAGTTGTCTCATGAATTTCATGGACAACCACAACTCTACAAGTCAGTCTCATGAATTCTTTATGCAGACATCTTTATTGTACATTTGTCTAGTACTGAATATGAAGGGTGTGATGTATTCCCAGTGTCCCGTGTGCCCCTGGGCAGGATTCTAACTGTTGATCAAATGGGTGCCACCATGAATGGAGGATATCTGAAGATTGGAAATCCATAACCCTTGGATCAGTGGCAATGATGCACAGTTAAGGAAAAAAATTATGATGTTATAGCAAATAAAACACAGTTGATTGTATGGCTAGGAACTTCCAATCTGGAAGATTTTCGGGACAGCATATCCACAGTGGGGTCCCATCATGTCAATAGTCAAAAGATGGGCGCCACTTTTGCAGAATGGATGATTCAAGGCGTAATGTTCACATCTCTGATGTATCAGAACCAGATATTTATCTTACATATATATCAAGCAACAAAGTATGCATATATTGTGTTCTGACATCATGGTGCAGACATATCTTGTATTTGTGTGATCATATCACTCTTCTATTATTAGATCCCATCTCAATGAACTATTGTTCCAACTAGCCTACTGATTTATTGGTTTGTTTGATCTCAATTGGATCTGTACATAGGTGAAATGTTTGCACCTTAAACCTTTTTTCTGGTGGGTATTCTGGGAAGATCAAACTCATGACCTCAATTGACTCTAGATTTACTCTCTCCTGACATCATTTTTTGTTTTTTTTCTTCATTTCAGACCATCACAAAGTAGTCGATGGGACACATCCCTAGGTCGAATGCTTGGGAATGAGTACTTTAATAGCATACACTGTAGTAAGTCCATACACAGTTTCTGAGATCCAACAGGCTTCTTGTCATTATTAGATTTGTCTTCTACTAGTCTTACTTTAATAGCATACACTGTAGTAAGTCCATACACAGTTTCTGAGATCCAACAGGCTTCTTGTCATTATTAGATTTGTCTTCTACTAGTCTTATCTCATGGGTGGATAACTAGACCCTTCCCTCTTAAAGGTACAAGTGAGGACACAGCAACTGAAAGCGAATATGCAAGCGGATTTTGCCTTGAGAGAAAGATTGATCTAACAAATTACATCAGATGGTGGGGTCACAATAAGATCCGTCGCGCAGAAACTGCAACTAAATCCTCAGAAGAATCACATGGTATTTCAGAATACGTCGGCGGTGAACTAAAGACACTGGAATGGCCTATCCAGCATACTGAACCATACCAGCTCCCTTCCCTAGGCCTACCTCGTAAAGGGCCAGTTCGTGCATCTGCATCGTCTGCCTGTAGCATCTTGTCACAGTCTGCTGCCTTCAAAAACCTGCAAGTAAAAACATCAGAAACCCAAGACAGCAGGCAGAAGAACAAGATTGGTTATGAAAAGGCCGTTCCTAAGTTGATTACCATCGGTGGGAGAGAGAAGTCAGGTGTGGCGTCAGGCTTGAGCGATTTGCCTCTTCAGAGAACATATCCGTTGAACCCTCTCTTATCGGCTCCATCGTTGACCAACTGCAGTACCATTGATCCGTTACCAGATCCTACATTTTGGTCAAGTCTCATCCCACCAACAGGACTTTCTCTCACGACAACGGTTAGTATGCACTGATAATCACTTGTTTGACTGCCAGGACTTCTCAAACTACAGTCCTTCCATCTACAGCCATGTCCGCATATCCAAATGTGTGGGACATGAAGATGACATTGGCCCAGAAATCAGGCTGGTGGTCCCCACATGAACAATAATATTGATCTGTTTAAAAAAAGAAAAAAAAAATCCAGTGGTCCAGATACATGTTGGATTTGTCCAACGAGTTTGATCAGCCTGATTTCAAGGTGAGAATATCTACATACTAGGACCACTTGATATACGACTCGGATGTCCCAAACAATTGTGGCTGTAAACATTGGAAGGTTTAAGAACGTTGCCTGTGGTGGTCCATGCTGAATGTATACCCATGTGGCCCAAATGATGAGTTGACCCACCTGAATTTTTTAGCCAGGTTCTGTCCAATCTGTTGTTCACTTATGCATGCCTCAAATGCCAGTACTAAATGCTAGGTGGCATGTGAGGACACAGAGATGCAAGGGTTGTCAATGGGTACCTGGACAGCGGGTACCCATGAACCCAACCCGATTTTAATGGGTTCAGGTCCCATCTTTTGGACCTGATAAGAAATAGGGTCGGGTTCGGGTCTCACCTTTTGCACCTGGATAAAAATTGGTTCCAGGACGTGTCCATGTGATGGACATGGTTAAAATCAGGTTAAGTCAGGTCTAGTCCTGTCCAGTTTGGTTTTTATAGTGCAGTGATATATATTAAATATATATTCATGATTTTAGCAACAAAAAAATGAGGTTTCCTAAGCCACACACATGTAAGAGAGCCCATTTACATACCATATGTGTCAAAGTGGCACATGTATGTGTGATCTCATCCATCCAATGGGTGGGCCCAACCATGTAAATGCTCTTATTTTTTCTCAAATCCAACCCAAAACTTAGATCCAAAGACCTGGTGGGTACCCGAACATGATCAGATCCAGCTCCAGCTATTCAAGAACTAGACCTGGAACCGAAGGGACCTAGACCCACCAATACCCAAATCCGGTTGGCCCTGATATGGGTGCTATAGGACCCGACCCAACCCCGACCAATTGGCAGCCCTATGTAAGGACTTGCTGAAATTTTTGTTACTGCAACTGCTGATCTGCTACACCCACACCTATGGGGCAGTGGTAGATTGAGTGAAGGTAACCTGGTTTCAACACTCAGTTTCAACACTGAGGTCTAGGTATCGATTCCCAACGTGGGGGGTGGCTAACATTGAAGTGTGACTAACAGTGTGGGTGGGTGTGCTAACAGTGGGATGTGTGTACTAGCCCAACCAAAAAAAAAAAAAAAAACTGCTGATCTGCTATTGTACTGAATGCTACCTACATTATTTATTTATTTTTTTCTTTTTCAATTTCTGTGTATTTATGCAGCTTAGGAAGACAGAGATGAGTTCAACACATACCTTCTACCTCCCGGAGTAAGGAAAGAATATTACTTGGTTATTTCCCTGTAACAAACATCTGTGCAGATTTCCAACGGTTGGCCAGAGCTATATTTGCATGGAAAGCAGGATTTGATTTGTGTGGAGTAAGGCATTCTCATCTTGTATGAAGGTTCCAGTTTGTTTTATATATGAATTCGAGGCTTCTGTTTCATATATGTTAGTTTGCTATATTTGAGTGTTTGATATGTTGTATGAGAAATAATATTTGAATGTGGTGTTCATTTCTTTTATTAATGTGTATGAGCGTGGAAATGTGCAGCTGACCTGTATGCAACCTGATGCTTGATGCCCAGGCAATAAGAAATTGCATATGCCAAATTAACGACTAAATTGTCAAACCCACTGTCAGCAAGTTAAGGCCCAAAATCAGATTGATTTAGCAGTCCTGACCTCTGATTCGTGAACACTTGTTGTTGAAATCGGACCGTTAGATATATTTCATTTTTAACTGACCAATAAAATAAATAGATATCCACCAATCTTATATTCAAATAATCAAATAAGCATAATTTTTCAGTTCTTGTTGCATCTAAACTGGGACACATAATTTGGACAGTACAACTTAATTTCACGCTGTGCCTGCATATCCGTTGATCACACTACTAGAACATCATTCTCTTGGCCTCGTGGTGACAACAGTGATATTTTATTCTTCTTTTTGTTATTTTGGTGGACAATGCAAAATGCATTAATTACTGAAGACAGGAAATGATGCCCTGGATGCTGTAAGTTGGTGTTTGATTTTTCAAATTCCCCAAATTCCCCCGTAAATACAAGGAAATAGGTGATTATTATTTTTAAAGTGTGCTCGCCAAGATCCAGAGATGAGGATTTACACCTCCAAAATTGATCCGAAAAAGGCTGATTTAAATTTGTAGGCCCCACTGTGATGTATGTGCCTTTTGCCCATCCGTTTGCCAGAACATTTTAGGGCATGAGCCAAAAAAATGAGGCAAATCTGAAGCTCAAGTGGACCACATCACAGGTAAAAATGGTTCTAAAGATGTCAACCCTTGAAAGTTGTTTCCTTCTTAGGGTGCACATTGATGTTTTTTATCATCCAACCTGTTCATAGGGTCATAGAGACATGAATAAAATGAAAACAGGATACCAGCTTCATCCAAAACTAGTGCCCCCCCCCCCCCCCCCCCCCCCAACAAAAAAGAAGTTTTCAATGGGAGGCGGTCAAATCCCACTGTTTCTTATGGTGTAGTCCACTTGAGATGGAGGGTTACCCATGTGCGGCACTTTTCCCTCAATTTCTTGGAAACAAGGTTTCTTAAAAAGAAAAGAAAAAAAAAAAGTATCTTTCAGGAAATGAAAAGAAAATGAAAGCAGCATTTCCAAATAATTTATAAAAAAAAAAAAAAAAAAAAAAAATCAGAACAAACGAAAAAGGGCCATCTTCATGGAAATTGCGGTTCCTCGATTAATGTTTCCATGAATCGAAATAAACCCACCAAACATTGCCTTCACCTATATACAGTGAATGTGTTTCTGGTGAAATGACCAAAATGCTCTCATCCTTTTCTTTTATAGAAGGCCGAGTTGAGCATTGTGTGAGCACCTCCTGTGTGTTGCGCCGCCGTGGCGTACCCGCTCTCTCTAGTTCAAATTTTGCTGCATGCGGCTCCTGATGGTGGGAAAATGGATTTGTTCAGAATTGCTCGATTTTCTTGGCTATGTAATACCTTTTCCAGTGGGTGGGTGTACTAACAGTAGGGTGTGTACTAACAAAAAAAAAAGTAATACATTTTCCAATTTTGATGAAATGATATGTTTAAATGTTTTGAGCGTTTTGGAATCGCCGCTAGCCAAAGGCTTCAAAATCCGCAATCGGCTAGAGTCCATAGAATTGCCTAAAAGAGTAAGAAATCCGAAGAATTCTCAACTCAAGTGATTCCTAAGTTAATTTGCACCGTGGATTATGGGTAAAAGGTCTGATTAAGGGAAAAAATGAGTTAAGCACCCTTTTTCACCTATGCAACATATGGTCTCTACTTCACTGGGCTACATTTTTTAAGGAAATTCGAAGGATTTTCAATAATTTACATAATTAAATAGTACTAGATCGGCTTGTATGGCCTAAATAGATAAGAAATTTAAAAAACTAAAGCAAGGTAAATATGCGCTTAAATAAAAGTAAATTAATAATAAGTACAATCTTGAGTTTTTTGTTAATCCTTTAAACGACGTTTTCTTATACAAAAGACCTCCAAAAGAGACAACTGTAAAGCATATTAGTCGTGGCGTCAGAACAAAACCTACTAATAGAGGTGTACATGTAAAGGAATGAAAGAAATTAAGTCGTGTGACTGAGTATAGGAGTGTAGGGGGTGTGCAGAGTGAAACGAAGTTTAGTCCGAGATATGAGAGGGAACGGGGGAAATCAGACACCCTTTTATTAACAGAGGGATGGTCCAACATCCTGTGTTCCGAGCCTACTTGTTGACTTTAGCTTGATTTTGGCTTTTTACCTCTCAATTGAAAGAGATAGAGACAGAACAGAGGTCAGGGAGCAGCTCCTGATAATGAGAGGAGAAAACGTTTAAAAATGGTTGTCAAGAAGTATGCAAAGAATTCTGCATAACTTTCTAGCTTTTCTTGGTGCTGTAGAAGCCAAAGTAACTAACTCCATCTCTGGCTTTCTCACCCTCTCCTTTCTTTTTCTTACTGCGAGAACCCCTTTAAATAGCCACTGGGAGTAAGCCCAGTGACACATCTTATCTCATCTTTGGTAAAGATGGATCTCCCAGTGACACATCTTATCTCATCTTTGGTAAAGATGGATATCGCCAGCTCAGATTGATTGTTGATCCACGATTGTCGATTGGAGCGATTGGAGCGAGCCAACACTGCATAACCTAGAACCGGCCACTGTGTGCAAAACCGGTCATAGGGTGGCCGATTCTCACATACACGGTATTGCAAAAGTTTAGTGAAATTTGGGGCTGCGGAAAGTGCGGTATTTAAAATTGATCTTGCTCTGCTTCTGTAAGAGGGGCCATGATCTTAAGTGTCTTGGTAGTAGTTAATCTGTTCTGATGAGTGTGTCCGGGAGGTGTCTTTAGTTGCAATGGAGTTTCATTCGAGCCTTGATAAAAGTCGACGATCAGAGTTTCACACTAATTATAGTGAGTTGTCTACATATTGTGGTACTCACATGTTGTATGACATCCAACCCATTAAAAAAGTGCACCTCACAGTAATGATCAAGCAACACAAATATCAGGCCAATCAAATCACCTTGGTTTTTTTTTTTTTTTATTTTTATTTATGGTGTGGGTCATCCGATGATTCAGCAAGAATTCTGATTCTACCAAACAATGCCTTAACAAATGCAAAGAATGTGTCTTGAGAGCGGATTAGGTGAGACCCCGGGCTCACCTAAGATGGTGCGGCCCTTACCATGGGGCCCACCTTGATGTATGTATTATGTATCCACTCCGTCCATCCGTTTTTCCCTGATCATCTTATGGTATTATCCCAAAAATGAAGTATATACAATTATCAGGTGGACCATACCATGAGAAACAGTGGTGATTGACCATCCTACCACTAAAAACTTCTTAGGATGCACCTTCATGTTTCCATAGTGTTTATTTACCATCCAATCTTTTGATAAGGTCACGTGAGCCTTGATGAAGGGAAAAAACAAATATCAGCTTCATCCAAAACTTCTGTGGTCCATTAATGCTCAATCACCACTGTTTCTTATATTATGGTCCACCTGATGATTGGATCTTCTTCCGTTTTGGTATATTCCCCTAAACTGATCTGAAAAAATGGATGAACGGTGTGGATACATAATACATACATCAATATGGGCCCCACGGTAACCCATAGTAAAGGCCGCACCGTATTAAGTGAGCCCGGGGTCTCACCTAATCCGCTCTCATGTGTCTTTGGGCGAAAATGACCAAAATACCCTCTCTCCTTTTTTTTTTCTTTTCCCATGTTTTTTTGGATTATGATTGTATCATGGTGTGGTACACTTGATGATCGGATAGTAAGAATTCTGATTTTATCAAACAATGTGTGTGCAACAAAGGATGTGTTTTTGGAGTGAAATGACCAAAGTACTTTTTTTTTTTTTCCTAAACAGCCAAGTCAAGTGTTGCATAGCCCAAGTGGCATGTGTATGACATCCAACCGATTCAAGAGGAGCACCCCACCATGGATCAAGTGAGCCAAATATCAGGCCAATCAAATCATCCAGTGGGATACATGTGACTTTGGAAGATTTTGGAAGGCATTTGTTTTTATGGTATGGCCCCACCTGATGATTGAATCAGTATGATTCTTGGTTCTCCTGATAGTCAATGTAAGTCGCACATTGGATGGATTGGATGTCATACACATATCATGTGGGTATTGTTATTGGTAGATTCGGGCTGAGCTCATAACATGACAATTCGGCATATGAGTATGATTATGGACCGAGTATTTAGGATAGGAAGCTAAGTCTGCCTCGGCCTTGGGCACTCACGCTCAGCTCAGCATTTAGCCCTCGGCTCGGCAAGAGGCCTCGGCCTTATCCGCCACCCGGCTCGGACTCGACATTTGGCACTCGGCTTAGCAAGAAGCCTCAGCCTCAGCCTCATCCGCCACACCCGACTCGGCCTCGGCATTTAACACTCGGCCTGCCCAGTCTCAGCATTCGACCTACGCACTCGGCCTCATCCGCAAACACCAGAGGTCCTAAAAACCAAGCACGTCCCGCATTACCATAAATGCACATAGGAATCAAGGAGCAAATCCAAAAGAAATCACGTATCTAATCATGATAAATGCGCATGGAAATCAAGGAGCAAATCCAAAGGAAATCATGTATCTAATCATGATACTAGCATGATACCTCCAAATGAGGAAACGTATCGTAGTAGAGATCTACTAAATCTCTTCAATAATTATCTATAAAAAGGTTACCCGCATACACTCCAGGTACGCAATATTATATGCAATATACCGCCATTAAAAACTCATTTTCAGTATCCTGACTTTGGCATCGAATGGCCGTAAGCCGGGGCCAACCGGATGCGGTCTTAACCTTTCTCGGTGATTGCAGGTCCCTCGATCTACACCATTTATCCTCATATGAAGATCAGACGACGGAGAATCCAAGTTGATCCTGACCAACAAGTTGGTCCCTAATCAACATCTGATGATGATTTTTAGCGTCAATAGGTACCACAATGGTCGACTGGACCACTTGTCATTTTACACTCCCAAAGCATGAAAACTAGCAATCTGATCCCCGGGAGCAAAAGTAGTTCCCACCGAAGACAACTTCAATTGCCGATTCTGAACCAACGGTCAACACGTCCCAATCAACAATCATCATAGGCTCCTTGGAGTTGAAAATGGAGTCCTTTCTTCTTTTTTGTTTTTTGAATTTTGATAGCCACGTCATTGGTCTCACGCTAACAGTTATTTCCAATGATTTAGGGGTCAGTTGGATGCTTGTAAAATCCTTAAATAGGAACCCAGATATGGGTAATCAGATCATATGGGTCGTTTGGATGGATATATTTGTATGTAATGGGATTACATGCTGTAATCTAATTACAGGAGAAATGTGGCATCACTCTGGCATTCCCACCCTCTCCTTCTTCCAACGACCGGACCTATGTTTCGGTAATATCATTGTGCACTTTGGCACATTGTATACAGCATACAAGTGGGGCCAATTGTTTCTTTTCGATGTGTATCATCCATCTATGTTCAAGGAATTAACGGTTACAATCTAGCCTATTGTATACGGCACTCACTATACACATGAGGCCCACTGTATCTTCTCAATGTTTATCATCTATCTATATTCAAGGAATTAACGGCTACAATCTGGCTCACTAAACATGTGGGGTCATCCATCTATGTCACATTGTACACATAATCATGTATCATGCATGGCCCGCTTTCTGATCCATCTTTGTACCTCTCCTTGCATCTTGTACCTCTCTTTGTATCATGTACGGCCCATTGTACACGTGGGTTGATTATGCCTATACAAATTGTAAAATTTATTTATCTAAAATAAGCTTTCAAAGATTCCAAGATCATATCTCTAAAAGTGGGTGAGAAGCCTTTAGGGCCTGTTTGGTTGGCATCTGGGAATTTATTTTCAGCTTAAAATATACATTCCAGTGAAATCCAATTTTATCCGGTGTGTTTGGCAGAAAATTCCAACCAAATGGGATTCCATCTGAAAACCTAAATTGGCAGGAATCAGGATTACATAGTTTTAAACCAAACAGCAAGTTCCCTATGAAATCTTGGTTTCCAATCCACTTTCTGCAATTTTGGATTCCAACAGCAGAATCTAAAATTTTTCTATAATCTGGATTCTACAACCAAAGGGCCTGTTTGGTTGCAAATCCAGATTCTAGAGAAAATCCAAATTCCACTGTTGGAATCCAAAATTGCAGAAATTAGACTCGAAACCCAAGTTCCATATGAAACTTGCTGTTTGGTTGAAAATTGTGTAATTCAGATTCTGTTCCAACTGTTGCTTGTGGCATGGCCCCACTTGGGCTTCGGAAACCTGACCCCTGGCCTATAGTAATCCTGCAAGACAGATGGCCGGGTTAGATGGCAAATAAACATTATAGTGGGCCCTAGGAAGTTTTTATGGTGGACGTTCAATCAACATTGTTTTACTGTAATGTGGTCAACTTATGATTTAGATGATATAAAACGCATACATCATAGATGCACAACGCATACATGGAGGCGGGTGACACTCACTTTTGCCTCTTTTCCCTTCAGTGGAAACGGTTCCTACGCCGTTTCCACTAATACCAGTTCGAGCCAAATTAGGTTTATGTACGGAATCCTGTTTAGCTAGAACTTGCTACACCAATTAAAATCGGATTCTGTTGGAATTCAGATTTTAAGATAGAAACAAGTTTCCAAATGCCAACCAAACGGACCCTTAGAGATTCCAAAGTTTATCTCTCTAAAATGGGTGCCGGGGCTTTAGAGAATTCAAAATTATTTTTTTCTAAAATGGGTGCAAGGCTTTAGAGATTTTAAAATTGTCTCTCTAAAATGGGTGTGAAGCCTTTAGAGATTCGAAAATTTATTTCTCTAAAATGGGTGCGAATTCTTTAAAGATTCCAAAGATGGTTCTCTATAATGAGTTCTATTCTCTCAGACATTCTTTAAAGATTCCAAAGATGGTTCTCTATAATGAGTTTTATTCTCTCGGACATTCTTTGAATATTCCAAATATGGTTATCTATAATGAGTTCTATTCTCTCCCAGACATTCCAAAATCTATTTCTCTAAAATGAGTGCCAACCCTCCGGAGATTCCAAAATATTTCTTTGAAACGAGTTTGGGTCATTTTTAGGGAGGAATGCCTGAGCATCCTCGGCTTTGAAGAGAGTTTTTTTTTTTTTTTTTTCCTTCCCCAAACTAAAAAAACCACTGGAGCATGGTCTTGTAGGCACCCTACCCAATATGGGAGAAAACTACTATTCAAGCTTAGGTGGAACTTCGATAAAATCGTGTCTAACAACTCAAAAATCATTGAAAATCCAAATAGGTTGACTGGGAAAGGTTCTCGGCACGTTCTGGGAATAACTAATGGACCTAATTGATGGATCTGGAACTCTATAGTGCACGGTCGCAGCGGACTACTTGAGCCATCTGAAACCTAGGTCGCACCCAATTTCGATAATCAGTCACTAATCGACTCTAAACACCAAAATTCCGAACACGTTGGGTAGGAATGATACCCAACACCTCCCAAAAGAAACTATCAGACAAGATTAACCGCCACCGAGAACAGTGAAAAACAAACCTTGGGCACTCAACTACACCCTCCAAGAAACCCATGAACCTTTTATAAACTGGTGTACGGAGGAGAGCAAATTAGAACACCTCCCATGTAAGGGCTGGTGATCAAAGATGTTCTTTTTTATTGTTGACGTCACCTGGAAACCCAAACAAAGGACCAGTGCAAAGACGGTTTTGAAAAATGATAATAAAAAAAATGTCAACACCAGCCATGCAAGGGGACGCCATTTGGTCTATATAAAAGGCTCAACACAAAGCCTTCACGGCAGTCTAGGGAGTGAAGAGAAGGGGGCAAGGAGAGCATGGGAGAGCCAGGGGTTACAGTGTCAGTCCAAGGATTCGGGTGTCCTAAAATTTCTGGCAATGTCGAGGTTCTACCCATCCTAGGAGATGAAAAAGCCTATTTAAGAAATCATTGAAGCTAAGAGTGGGGTTGAGATCCAGGACATTTGACCATCCCATTTGCACAAAAAGTATGTTTGATCTTTTCTTCTCCAGCAACAAGCATCCTTCTTTTATTAATACTATTATTTTTTCATTCTTTTACTTATTTTGTATGCATACTTGAAACCTTGTTCCATGAAGTAAGGCTAAGGCTGCATTTTCATTCTTTAGTTTTGCCTACTTAGAGTCTTTGGTTCCATGAAGGCAAGGATTGTATTCATCTTTACTCCTGGAATTCATTTTTCTTTTGCCTATCCAAAGCCATTTGATTATGTGAAGTAAGGTTAGATAGTTCCTTTCTTTTCTTTTAATTACCTACCTACCCAACTCCTATGAGTTATGTGAAGCATGACCAAATGTAGTAATGCTGAAATTCTATTGAATCTCCCAAAAATTGAAAGATCTCGTAAAGTAAAGATCGAATATCGAGCGGGCCAAAAAGGGTGCCTAATCCATTCATTTTCCATCACTGAGACCTTTACTTGGATGAAGACCAAACCACATGAGTAACTCAAGTTAAGGGATCTCACAATTCCCGAAATTGAAAGTAATTTTATTATTTCTAGTCAGTTGTAGATTTTGAGTTTCATTTAGCTAGTGACGACTTCGGTCAGGCATATCACACACCATTCACAACGCTAGAAACATTAAAGAAGTTGAGAGACCGCATTCGCACAGGATCGTTCATAGAACTGGTGACACTAGTGGGGACTTACTAGCCACTAGCCAAGTCCTAACTCAAAATAAGTGATTTTATATATTTTTTTAATTTCTTAATTTTGGCATACTTGCTTTCCAATGCAATACTAGAAATTTTTTCACATTATACCCTTCCAGTATATGCTGATCCTATTTACTTTATTGCACTCTAATGGATACTGGTCCTATTTACTTTTCATGTTGTACTTACTAACATTTCAGTGAATATCGGTCTCCTACTAACCTACTAACATCACTCGCTAACATTCTAATGTATATTGGTCTGTTTACATTCCGCCCTTTTAGTACACAATAGACCATTTACTTTCCTTATATTATGTTGTTGATGACAAATTCTGGTAACAAATCTCCTTCTTGCCTTGAATGCAAATCCTCTCAAAGAAGACCTTCCTCCTCACCTGAAAACCAAAGAAGAAAAGTAAGGGTGGCCGGCGCTTGGCTGTTGGCCCTCCGAAGCTTAAGTCAGATGTGACTTGATCGTAAGATGAAGTGTGAAATGTGAGTTTAGAGATTGTATGTTTTTTTTTTTTTTTTTTTGGTACCTTTAGCATCAATGAGGCCATGTATTTATGCAGGTCTGGGTGATCCAGTTTGTTACGCTAGTCACTGCTGATTTCAGGAGATAAAATGCTTATCCTATTAATCCTTAGGTAAGGGGATGGCCTAATCGAATTAGACATCAAGTTTATTACGTTCCTTGATGGAGATCCCCTGTGGTACTTCGGAGTTACGAACAGAAGTAAGCCAAAAACCAGCCTATATGGGCTGCTGAGACTATGAAACGAGGAGCGTCCACACCAAACGACCAAAGACCAAGGTTGCTCGTATAACGGGGGTATCCCCTTTCTATGACCATGAGCAGTGCTACTCGAATGGCAGCGGTGTTCCCATCCTACGACCAGCGACCAGCCCTGCTCACATATTAGGAATGTACAGGGTCGCAGGTCTATGCGATATACGAGCTGTGACCAGATAGGCTCGTTAGTCGAATGATTTGGTCGCGACTTTGCGGAGTCAGAGGCGCTCGCGGGTCTTGGGTTTTCAGACTTCTTCGACGACCAACTTTATTCTACAACAAATGCCCCCAAGTCCTTAGCGTTGAGGAGTTAAGCGAAGGACTCGTTTGCTCATGTAACCGCCTAATGTATTTTTCAGAGGAGAAGCCATACATGATTGAGCCCGCATTTATGAGCACCAGCTTTCTGCAACTTTTCGACCAAGAGGAAATGAAGCGACGCCCGCCACGTGTCTCAGGAGTTAATGACCGTGCCTGTTCGACCGTCGTGCCAAACGAATGGTCGTCGTGTGTCATTTAAATCTTGAGAAATGATTGCTTATAAATATCCGAAGCCTGCGGAGGTTTCTTCATTTCGAAGTTTCACTGAAGATTTCTGAAAAAAAATCATCTTCTCTTCCTGTTTCTGTCTATCTCTGGCGTGACCTTATTTTTTTCATGTGGACGCTCGCCTCTCCGCGCTCCCGAATTCTCCCTTCCTTTCGGAAGAGAAGGTGCGTGTGCGCGAATCGCTGTTTGTGCCACTGGCTCGCCTCGTTCTTGAGGGCTTTTTTATCGGTTGTCATGTTAAATAAGTTTGGATGAGTTTGTATAAGACCAGAGTCGCCACTAGCCAGTTACTTCGAAGCTACAGTCTACTAGACCCCGTAGAAACGTTAGAGAAGGGAATCCGAATATTCCTTCCTCTAAAATGACTCATTTTGATCTGCGGCTAGAGATTCGAGGTAAGGGATCACGGTTACAGGGTGGGAAGATGTTAAGCACCCCACACTGCCCGTACCGAAGTACAATCTCTACTTCACAAAATTGAACTAATACTTGAAAGTCTGACTTAATCATCGTACATTCTCATGAATGATATGATGCATGAATGTAGGTCTGAACAGTAGAGTTTCTGATGGGCAGGTTTCCATTAACAGGCAAGCCCAGAGCATACGCTCGAACTGACAGGTCCTTTATGCGGGATGCATGCTGTGTATTTGAATAATCAAAGTGTTTGCAGTGATATAATAAGCAGGGGGGTTGGAAGAATAATAAATGTTACACTTATGCTAGATGCGAATGAGATGATGCTTTTAGAGAGTAGCTGGATGGACGGAGGTGTCGCAAGGGTTTGCTTTGAGTGGCTAGATCAGGATTTGGGTAGCTTGAGAGACTTGGACCAGGTTCAGGCTAGGCTAGACTAGGGCTAGACTCTTCTCACTCGAGCTCTCCTTGGTAGAGGAATGGGCTAAAGGGATGGAGATGAACTCGGAACTAATGAAATTTTTCTGGGAGTTGAGGGATTATGAAACAAGAGAGGGAGTGGGGTATTTATAGCTGCGAGCAGTGGCAGCTTGTGTAAATATGCTTGGAAGGCACCCTGAGGGCCGCCGTACGGCCTCTCTGCTCCAGCTTCGGAACGTACGGCCCCCGAACCTGAAGCAGCAAAGCCTGAGGTTTGAGGTCTGGACCTGCTCCGAAGCTGTGGCTCGGAACCAGGTGAGTTGACTGGGTTTGAAAAGATTGATTTTGACACAGTGAGTCGACTGGGTGCATGGGCTGGACTGACCTAGTGAGTTGACTCGGTGATTTGACTCAGCGGGTTGACTCACCAAGTTTGACTTTTTGGGGATTTTTTTACTGGTTTTTCTTATGGGTGGTTTTTCAGGCTGATATTTAGGGGTGAGTTGACTGGGTTCAGGCTTGCGCAGGGCTATGGATTGGGGCTTACAAGGGTGAGTTTGGCTGGGTTTGGACATGGGATTTGGGGGTATGGTCCTCCATTCATTCAGCTATCTCTACCAACATTGCAGCCGAAAGTGGGGTGTCTACATTGAGGTATTCCCCTTTTCTTGCTTTCTTCCTTAAACGACAATGGTGAGAGATTCCGATGATGAAGTTGTCCCTTTGGGGGATGTAACTTCAGATTCCTCTTCCTCAAACAATGCAAGGGTCCCTGCGGGGAGATACTCTCCGTCCGGGTATCCTTCGATAATGATGGAGGAATGATTAAATGATTTGCGGGAGAGATACCGGATCCCTGACTCCGTCATTCTTCAGTTACCTGGAGAGGGAGAGACTTCAGATTCTCCACCACCGGGCTGTGTGGCCATGTATGACTATTTTTTCATTCTTGGTGTGCGTCTTCCTCTTCACCCCTTTATCCGAAACGTACTATGTATTTACGAAATTGCCCCCGGACAACTCATCGTAAATGACTGGAGGGTTGTTCTAAGTGCTTTTGTCCTCTGGAAACAAGCAGAAAATGAGGACCTGATAGCTGAAGAATTCCTTAAAATGTTCCAACTCAAGAAGGCTCCTTCTAGTGAGGGTTGGTATTATCTGTGCTACTGGCACCGAGATAATTATGTTTTGGGAAAACCCACTTTGAATTACCCTAGGTGGAGGAGACGGTGGTTTTATGCCTCCAAAAATTGGGAGTCTGACGTAGGGTCCAACCCCGGGGGCCATAATGTCAGTCGCTTCTTTTGTGAAGAAGGGTAGATCTTCATTTTTTCACAAATTTCATCGTAGTTTTGATCCTTAATTTACCCAGCTCTGCTTGTATCCGCAAGTATTCCGACTGGAGGAAGACCCAGTTTGAGAGGGGGAATTTACGAGAAGATTGTTAAAGTCTACAAATCATCGGCAAACGATAGAAATATCGAGTTCACCCTCTCGCTTCCACAACTTGTTGCTTCCGAACTAATATCTCAGGAAGAAGTCACCATGGTGAATGTTGGTGAGAAGAGAGGATTGTTACCTCGTCTGAGAGTTACCACCTCAAAGAGACAAAAGAAGACGATGGTTGGTCCTTCTAACCCGTCTGCTTGATCAGATGAGCCTGCTCACGGCTCACAACCATGCGACCCTCTTCCTGAGGCTGCGACGAATGCTCCGGTAGTTCCACCAGAACAGTCAATCATCGATGTCCTTGATAACTCCCCAAGAGGCAACGAGGCAGGGCCAAGTCATCCCTCAGGTGAAGGGAGTCACAAGCCTGATGTTGCTCGCGAGTTAACTCTTGACCGAGAGGCAGCACCCTCTCGAGAGTTGGCTCCTACTCGGGAGCCATCTGTTGCTCGTGAGTCGAGCGCTGCTGGGCTGGTCGTGGCTCAGCCGTCTGGAGTTGGGACATTCACTATACCAAGTCACTTGCACCCTATTTACAAGTTTATATTCAATAACATTACTCTATAGACTTTTAACACTTTTCTAGAGCCTGGTCCGAAGGACCTCTCTTTGAATGTAGGAGTGAGGATGATCCAGGTAAAAATACTTTAGTTTTTGTTTGTTTTTTTTTTAAGGAAATTTTTGTACCTTTGGTAACACCTCTTTTAATCTTTGAGCAGGGTCTGGACCTCATTATACGGACGAGACGTGACATTGTTGCTACTCGTCGTATCATTGATGAGGCCGAAGAGAAGAGGATTACTTTAGAGAGGGCGATCCAGGGAAGGGATCAGGTCATCAAGTCTCGTGAGACTTTGATCACGAAGATTAATGAGGAGAGAAAAATACTCATTGAAAAGATCCAGGCCTTAACTGATAGATATCAACTGTTGGATCAAAATTTCACGAGGCTCATGGAGATGAAAGAGAAGATCGAGAAAAAGAGAGAGATCTTTCACCAAGACAGGATTTCTTTAGAAGAGCAGCTCACTGAGAGTAGGTCGCAACTGAAGGAAGTCAGCGATAGCTTAGAGAAGGAAAGATCCACTCTCGTGCAACTCAAGGATGACTCCATTCACCGAGAGGAGGAGAGAGTGGCTTACGTTAAAATGGTGTCTGAAAAGGGGCCCCAAGCAGTTATGGAGTTCCGTACTTCGCAATTGTATGATGACGAGCGGTACGAATCATACGACGCTGGTCACGACTTTGTGGTGAGAGTGATGCAACAAATTTCTCCATCGTTCAACGTGGAAGAGTTCGAGAGGGTCGCAGCTATCGTCGCTGCTGAAGAAAGAGCAGCCGCTGAAAATGAAGCAACGGAAGCTACCCAAGTTGCGGGGGTTCCCGAGATGGGCCCTGAGGCCGAAAGCAGTGCACCTCCTCCAAGCGATGCTCGAGAGTGAGCACTTTTATTTGTTGATCTTGGCCTCTCCCTTCTTTTCATTATAAAAACAATCTTGATGTTTCCTTTGAATGACTTTGAATAGAGAAAATCATTTTGACTTCTCCTCGCAATGAATTTTTAAATGTTAAATGCATAGATACTTAACCCATGAAAATGAGTTAGGCTCAATCAGGGGGGTCTTTGTGACCACGTTCGCATGGAGATAGATTGATCTATCGATTGAGACTTTGACTCTGTGGTAAGCAGAAGACTTAGTTAAGAGAACGTTTATCTTCTCTTCAGGGCTGTTCTGGTCCAAAAATGGAGCAGCGACTAAGTTATAAGATTTATGGTTGATCAGCCATAATGAAAGAAATTATTTTTATTCAAATGTGATTCATGTGCTTAATACATGAATGCTTTATGGATAATATCGGAGTAGATGTTCCACGTGCCAGGGGCGACGTAGTGGTCTTCCTCGCATGTCTTTTAGATAATATGTACTTGGTCGTACAGTTTTGATAACCCGATAGGGGCCTTCCCAATTTGGATCTAGCGAACGAGCAGGTGTTCCAAGACTTTGTTTGAGTACCAAATCACCGAGCTAAAAAGCTATGGGTTTGACCTTTGCGTTGTGATAGCGGGCTATACACTGTTGGTAAGCTACTGCTCGAAGTCGGGATACGTCCCTTTTTTCTTCCAAAAGATCGAGATGAAGACTCAAACCCTCTTCGTTGCTCGCTGGGTCATAGTGCTCCATTCGATAAGAGGGTACTTCAACTTCAACTGAGACAACTGCTTCGGTACCGAATGCTAGGGAGACAGGATTTCTCCCGTCGACATACGAGTTTTCATTCTATAAGCCCACAAGATTTCAGGTAGAAGTTCAGGCCACATACCTTTACGCTCATCAAGCTTAGTTTTCAGTTGATGTTTGATAATCTTATTGACCGCCTCAACTTGTCCGTTAGCCTGAGAATGATATGGGGAAGTTCGAATATTATGTATCTTTCATTTCTCACAAAACTCAGAGAATGCAGCGTTATCGAACCGTTTCCCGTTGTCAGAGATTATAGTATAAGGAAGCCCATAACGGCATATGATGTTTCTCCATATGAATTTAGTAGTTTGCTTTTCAATGATTGTAGTCAAAGATTCCGCCTCGACCCATTTGGTAAAGTAATCGACTGCTATAATTACGAACTTGTTCTGGCCTTTTCCAGTGGGTAGTGGTCTGATTATATCGACTCCCCATTGGGCAAAAGGCCAAGGGTCATCCATCGGTGTCATTTGCTCAGATAGTATATGAGGGACTAGAGAATATCGCTGGCATTTATCACATTTCTTGGAAAATTCGATTGCATTCGCCTTCATAGTGGGCCAATAATACCCTTACCTCATTGCTTTTTTATGCTAAAGACCGTCCCTTAGGATGATTACCGCATGCCCCCTAGTGTATTTCATCTAGAACACGGTATGCTTCTTCCGAATGGAGACACCTTAAGTACGATAAAGTGAAACTTTTACGTAACAATATTCTATTTTGTAAGATGTACCTGGCAGCATGGTAGCGAATTTGTCGCACAGATTTTTTATCTTCTGGGAGTTGTCCATTTTTTAGGTAAAGGACGATGTGATCCATCCAGCATGAAGATAAATGCAATGTGACCACTTACTCCGGAGCGACTTGATCAATACTCGGAGAATGGAGATGCTCGATAGGAACAACTCGCGTCAGATCGGACTCTGGTGCGGAAGCTAACTTTGCTAGAGAATCCACGAGCTTATTCTTCTCACGAGGAATATGAATTATCTCATATTTGCTCAATTTAGAGAGCAGAATGAGTACTCGAGATTTGTAAAAAGCCATTCGCTCCTCTTTCGCCTCGAATTCGTCGAGCACTTGATTGACTACGAACTGAGAGTCACTGTGAATAAAGAGGTTCTTTATCGCGAGCACATTCGCTAATTCGAGACCAACGATTAAGGCCTTATATTTTGCTTCGTCGTTAGAAGCATGAAAATCGAAGCGCAAAGCATATTGGAATTGTGACCCGTCAAGAGCAATTAGGATCAAACCGGCTCCGCTGCCAGTGGAGCATGATGATTCATCTACGTAAAGCGACTAGGGTGCCTACTCGCTAGTCGTTAGGTCATTGCTGGAGATAGGATCAGTGGGGGTTGAACATGTAAATTCGGTAATGAAATCGGCTACGACTTGGGCCTTCATGGCAATTCGCAAGCAGAAAGTAATGTCGTGTTCACCGAGCTCAATCGCCCATTTAGTTAACTGTTCCAAATACTTTGAGCTTTTGAAGGACTTGCCTTAAAGGATGATTCATAGGTACTAATATAGAATGGGCTTGAAAATAAGATCGTAGTTTTCGGGCTGTAGTTACTAAGGATAGAGTAAGTTTCTCCATATCGGAGTATCAAGTCTCAACATCCACTATTGCTCAACTAACATAATAAACGGGCTTTTGTACCCCAGAGTTTTCTCTTATTAAGGCGGCGCTAACGGTCGTGGAAGATATAGATAAATAAAGAAAAAGTTGCTTATGTGGAATAGGCTTGGATAAGATGGGAGGTGTGCTCATATATTGTTTCAGTTGCTAAAATGCCTCCTCACATTGTTGGGTCTAATCCAGTTGGTTTTTGCAGTAGTACGGAGGAGCTTAAAGAAGGGGAGGCATTTATCAGAGGCACTCGAAATAAACCTATTTAATGATGCAATGTGACCAACCAATCGTTGAACATCTTTGAGAGTGGATGGATACTTCATTTCAATCAAGGCTTTAATCTTTTCAAGGTTTGCTTCAATCCCTCGTTGACCAACCATGAACCCGAGAAAATTTCCAGCAGAGACCCCAAAAGCACATTTTTCTGAATTTAACTTCATCTGATACTTCCTCATCAGATCGAAGGAGGCTTCTCGAAGATCCGCGAGATGATCATTTGCCATGACACTTTTTACAAGCATGCCGTCGACGTAAACCTCCATATTCCTGCCGATTTGTGGTGTAAACATTTTGTTGACTAAACGCTGATAGGTGGCCCCCATATTCTTAAGACCGAAAGGCATTACTTTATAGCAATATAGACCTCGATAAGTGATAAAGGTAGTATTTTAACACTCAGGTGGATGCATCATGATCTGGTTGTAACCAGAATAAGCGTCCATAAAGCTGAGCAGGGCATGTCCTGCTGTTGAATTGACCAATTGATCGATGCGAGGAGTCGGGAAGCTATCCTTCAGGCATGCCTTGTTCAGATTGGAGTAATCTACACACATCACCCCCTTACCGTTGGCCTTGCAGACAAGAACAACATTCGCGACCCACTCTGGGTAGTCAACCTCTTCAACGAAAATGACGGCCAATAATTTTTCGACCTCAGCTTTAATCACCATTTGTCTTTTAGTTGTGAATGCACGTTGACGCTGATGAATGGGTTTGTACTTCGAATCAACGTTCAAACGATGGACCATAACGTTAGGGTCGATACCTGGCATATCTTCATGAGACCAGGCGAATATGTCTTGATATTCGACCAGGAAACTGGTCAAGTTTGGTCGAAAGATACAGCTTAAAGATGACCCGATGTGGACCTTCTTAGAAGTGTCATCTTTAGATAGATGGACTTCGACTATCTCTTCTACGGGAGTTCCTGATTGATGAATGTCCTCCCTCGGGTCCAATGTTGTTGCTATCGGGGAATTCACTTGATCTCCCATAATTGTCATGATAGGACCTGCTTGGACATTCTTTCGATCTTGTACCGCAATTTTGTAGCACGCTCGAGCTTCCTTTTGATTCCCTTGTACTACCCCAACTCCGCTTGGATAGGGAATTTAATGCATAGATAGAGGGGGTGCAGAGCTGCTCCTATTTTGGTGAGCTATGGTCGGCCCAAGATAGCATTGTATGTTGATTTTTTATCGAGCAGTAGAAAGTTGATGAACACAGTGATTTTACTTGGACTTTCTTTGAAGGTGACAGAAGGTCGATGCTCCCTTCTGGTGTTACGACTTCGCTCCCAAAGCCAATGAGGGGGGTGGAGATAGGTTTGAGTAAATTTCTTGCAAGTGCCATTTTGTTGAAAGCTTTAAGATAAAGGACGTCTGCAGAGCTACTTGTATCCAACATAATACGATGAGCTAAATAATTTGATACCTTTAACGCGACCACGATGGAGTCCTTATGAGGAAAATGAATTCCTTCAACATCTTCAAGAGAGAAAGAAATTGGGTGATGGTTGGCACTTAGCTAATCAGATGATTTTTCTAGCCAATGAACGTGTTGAGGTTTCTAACACGCCTTCCGAGCATATGCTTTCCTTGAGGCTTGGGAATCCTCCGCAAGATGGACCACTAGTAATGGTCCGAATCTCACCTGCAGGTTCAGCGTCTTTCTGTGAATGACGATGTTGCGGTGACTTTTTTCTTTGTGCTTGATGTGATGAGGTATCAGTTCTTTTGGGTGACCGATCTTGTCGTGCAACATAATCCCAGAGATGTCCCTTCCAAATGAGAGTTTCAATGCAATCTTGGGTATTATGCCCATGATCTTTATGGAAGTAGCAGAACTTCCTCTTGTCTCTTTTTTCAGGATCTGATTTGATTCTTGGAGGCCATTTAACATAAGATTTATGTTTTATCTCCATTAGCACTTTTTCGGGAGACTAATTGAGAGGCGTAAGTTGCGATACTTACCAGAGTAAGGCTTCTTAGGGTAGCGATCACGCCGATATTTCCTATCGGATAAAGATATCTCCTTAGATTTGCGTTTCTTCCCTTGTATACCATGACGAGCCAAAGCGACTTCTTCAACATTAATGTATGTTTGAGCTTTGGCCTGGAATTCAGTCATGGTTTTAGGAGGGTTTTATCCAGGGCGAATCGGAATTTCTCACTCGTGATTCCTGCTATAAGGGCAGTGAGGCCTTTGTCTTCAGTTTAGACGGCTTCTGCTAGTAAACCGAACTATGAACTCCTTAATTATTTCTCCATGTTGCTGCTTTAGATCTAATAGATGAGATGCAGGCTTTTTGGTACGGATACTTCCCATGAACTGAGAGAGGAAGAGATCTAATAATTGGGAAAAAGATTCTATAGATCGAGGTTTTAAGCCACGAAACCATGTACGCGTCGCGTCTTTTAGAGTTAAGGAAAAAGCCCTGCACATAATTTTCGAACTATATCCTTCTAGCTCCATGAGAGACTTATACGTCTCCAAATGTTCGAGAGGATCACTGATACCAGTATATGGAACGATGCTGGGCGTTCGGTATTTTTTAGGTAAAGGGGCTTCCATTACCTGGTGAGTGAAGGAAGGTTCAGCTCGATAGATCGATGCAAGAGCAAAAGACGGAAGGTTGGATTGATATCATTGTTCCATATCAGCGAAACGATCTTTGATTCTCCTAAGATCTCCTTCCCAGGGTAGAGTATAACTTGACGTTTCGACATCAGGTTCTTCAGGTTGTCGTTGTCGAGAAGCACTGGAGCGAATAGATTGTGGACGTTGGACTGGAGTTTGATTGCCTCGGGGCATACGATTTGAAGGAGGATTTCGCTGAACTTGTGGCTCATCTGCGGAATGCTTGGAAGCTGCGGGTGCAGGCTGTAATGGCGGTCCTTCTGGAGCCTGCGGTGGCTGAGGAAAATGTTGATCGAACCAATTAGAGAGGGTTTGAAACCTAGCTTGGAGAGTTAGGAGTTTATCCCCTACAAAGTGCATAATAGCTTCAAAACCACTGGCTATATCCTGAAATGGATTTGGCTGTGTGGAAGTAGGTGGATCGAGTTGCCCCAGGGGAGTCCCTATCATAGGTGGAGGAGGGTTCGGATTCAGCTCAGGTACTTCTGCTGGAGGCAGTGTTTGCCTTGAAGTGGAAGGATGGGTCGTCTTCTTAGGAGGCATAGTGAGAGACGAGAATTGGAGGTAAGAACAAATTGAACACTTCGTTCCCACAAACAGCACCAATCTATTGATGACAAATTTTGGTAACGGATCTTCTTCTTGCCTTGAATGCAGATCCTCTCAAAGAAGACCTTCCTCCTCACCTGAAAACCAAAGAAGAACACTAAGGGTGGCCGGCGCTTGGCCATTGGCCCTCCGAAGCTTAAGTCAGATGTGACTTGATCATAAGATGGAGTGTGAAATGTGAAACATGAGTTTAGAGATTGTTTTTTTTTATACCTTTACCATCAATGGGGCTATGTATTTATGCAGGTCTGGGTGATCCAGTTTGTTATGCTAGTCACTGCTGATTTCAGGGGATAAGATACTTATCCTATTAATCCTTAGGTAAGGGGATGGCCTAATCGAATTAGACATTTAATTGATTACGTTCCTTGATGGAGATCCCCTTTGGTACAGAGCTACGAACAGAAGTAAGCCAAAAACCGGCCTATATGGGCTGCTGAGACTATGAAACGAGGAGCGTCCACACCAAACGACCAAAGACCAAGGTTGCTCGCATAACGGGGGTATCCCCTTTTCATGACCACGTGCAGTGCTACTCGAATGACAGCGGTGTTCCCATCCTACGACCAGCGACCAGCCCTGCTCACATATTAGGAATGTACAGGGGCGCAGGTCTATGCGATATACGAGCTACGACCAAATAAGCTCGTTAGTCGAATGATTTGGTCGCGACTTTGCAGAGTGAGAGGCGCTCGCGGGTCTTGGGTCTTCCGACTTCTTCGACGACCAACTTTATTCTACAACATATGTCATTCCAATATATACTAGTCTTGTTTATTTTCCTACCTGTACGTTCTACATTTTACTTCCTATTGCAATTATCAAAAATAAAAATAAAAATAAAAATAAAAGAGAGAAAAGGAAGGAAAGCCAAAAGCAAACTGGTGAGTAAAAAGTAGAAGGCCACTTTGTCATTATTGGACCTAAAAAACCGTCTATCAATTCACTATCTCTGAAAATCTGCCTGCACCTACCAAAGCATCATTTCAAACCGTGCACAAGTCGTCATGTCCATTTAGGAAGACTTCCATGACTCAACATAGCCCTTGGGATTACCCAGATTCTCGATAACTCAACCCACTTCGATTACTTCCATGGTCGACTTGGCCGTCAACCTAAAAAGTCTAGAGGATCTCATAGCTCGCTTTCTCTAAGCTAGAGCAAGCACGTCGGTGTAGTAACCCAACACTCATGCTGTCCATTTGATCTAACCATGTGTAGACACCCCACCCCAGGCCGACGAGTTGATTAAGATTGAAAGGTTAAGATGGGCGGAGATTCGTCTCCCATCACCATGACCTAACTGAAACCTCAACCTAGTCCTAAATCCTTATCCAAACCCTAACTCAGTCCTAAAACCCTAATCCAAACCCCAACCAAGTTCTAAATACCCTCACCTTAAGCATAACTCAGTCCAAAAACCCTGATCCAAACCCTAACCCAAGTCCTAAAACCCTAATCCAAACCCTAACTCGGTCCCAAACCCTAACTCAGCCCCAAAACCTAATCCTAGAATCTAACTTGACTTAAGTTAACCTAATTAACACAACCAAGCCAGCCCCCCAAACCCTAGAACCCATAAAAAGGAACCACGAGTCAACTCTTCGAGTTAACTCTTTAAGTCAGCTCTCTGAGTCAACTTTTCAAGTCAACCCTTTAAGTCAACACTCTGAGTTAACCCTCTAAGTCAACTCACCCGATTAGCCAATCAGCCCCCACAACCCAGTCAACTCAACTAGCTAAGCCCACACTAAAAACCAAAACCTAAGCCCAAAACCAAGCCCAGTCGCGAAAGAGGGGGGAAAGCATTTGACAGAAACCAAGGCAGGAGCCCTCCGCACGTGAGAGAGGTCTCCCTGCCATGTGGCACTACTTCCCTCTTAGGGACAGTCCTGTGTGCACCTCAATCCTCTTTTACCTCCCTAAAACATGTTAGGAAAATCATTTCTGACGATGTCCTCCCCCTTTATACTATTTACACTCTTACCAAGCTATCCAACCGATCAGATGCCGCCACATGGCAATCTCAAATCCTAGCCTTTGCTCCCCTTTTCAACCCCAATCTTACTTGGTGTTGAGCCCTCAATTATACATATTCTAAGCCTAATGCATCACTCTTTATGTATGATTTATAGTGTTAAAGACCCATCTTATGCATATGTCTGTGTTTGTGTTTGTAGGAATGAGAGAGAGACCTTGTGAATTCAATACTAAAAGACCACTTTAGGACACCTTGAGGATCAAAGGAAGAAAGACCAAGAATGGAAGAAAGAAGCTATGGAAGATAGAGTTAAAAAATGAAGAAAAACCTTGAAGAAATCATGTTAAAAGACCTGGAAGGGCCAGAAAAACCAAAGTGTAAAGCTGCAGGGCCAGAAAAGTAAAATGCAGAAAACAACCCTGCTGTTTCACGTCCGACCAGTCGGTGGCCAGATTGGACAGAACGGCCTTGGGGTCAGGACAGGCCGAATTTCTTTTTTTCTTTTTTTTCTTTTTTTTTTTTCTTTTTGCAAAACTCACTGGACTGAAAAAGCAGGTCGACGACCGGTCACTAGACCGGTCAACCATGCAAAAACATTGCAGAAGCTTGTCTTCAAGCTCCGAAAAATTATGCGCTGCGTAAGTTGTTACGCACTTCTGAAAGATTCTGAGGCGGTGGAGCTTCAATGCTATAAAAGGACACCTAGGAGTGGATCTAAACTCATTATAGAAGGCTTTGAAACATGTGGGAGGTGAAGAGGATCATCGTGGAGTGTCTGCAACTCAAATTCTGGTTTTTTATGCTTTTTAGTAGTTTTTCATTTTTTCTAGTTAAAGTATGATGATGCTCGGCTAGAACCACTTAGCTAGGGCTAAGAGGTGAAGCTTGTAGTTAGTTCTAATGTAGGGTTTATTTAATTCAAGTACCTTTGCTTAAAGTTTAGATTTTTAAGTTCTAGTTTGAATAAAGTTGGTATTTTTGGATGTTTTATGAGAGTTCATGTACTTCAGACATGAGTTCCTTGCAAATCTCTGAGATTGCCATGTTTGGATTTATTATATTCGAATTGTAGTAACCCTAGATTATTCTATAGTCTCTTAGCATAGCTGTTACTCCGAAGGCTAAAAGTTTGAATTCTATATGCTTCATTAGAACTAGAATCTTATTTTCTGACTTAAGTGGGATTGTTTGTATTTGAATTCCTAATCTTCTAACTAGGTGAGAGATAGAACTTCGAATCTATTTGTGTTTATGCTTAGATGAATGAATTCTTATTAGACTACTATAAGTGGATCCTTAAGACCTTAGTTCTATTAATTATCAGATTTTTCTTAAAGTTACTGTTTTACTTAGTTCTTAAAATTGAATTCCAAAATTATTTAGATTGAAGCTGCTGGAAGAGTTTAAATTGTTTACCCTAATTCCCTGTGGATCGACCTCGGTCTTACCGAGTTATTACTACATCGCAAGCCTTGCACTTGAGGCAAGTGAGCAAGTTTTTGACGTCGTTGCCAGGGAATTAAGTTAAACAGTTCTAAATTGTTTTAATAGCTATAAAATTAGAATTAGTTAGGTTTTACTGTTTTCTTAGGAGTAGTTTTCTTATTTTCTAGAACTAACAAGTTTGTTTTATTTTGTAGGAATCACTTCTTGTAATACTCCAAAAATTTAGGCATACGAGTAGGTACACGAGTGCGTGTTTACATGTGAGAAATCAAATTTTAGGCCGTGTTGTTTGCACACATACATACAGGTATACACTTTTATACATATCCCGACACTTTTAAGACTCTGAAAACTTAGTGTACTTAGTTAAGTCAATAGACAGACCGTTAGAATGATCTATCGTTGCTAGACAGGAATATCTAACCATCCACTTCGATTTTGAACTACGCGATCAATGTAAACTCGCCGTATGATCTCCACTTCGTCCTGTACACATGTCTGTCCATAAATCTGATCCGTACATCTTGTCCGTCACCTGGCATACACTTAGATCATTGATTTCCTAATCATATGAACCTGCTAAGGTGTTTTTATAACACCATGGGGTTTAGAATCATTTAAATTATAATTTAGTTAATTATTTAATGAATTAAATAACTTTAATATTGATAAATTAATATTAAATAATCCGTACGGAATTATAGTATGGTCCCTTTATTAAAGCTACTCAGAATGAACCCTTAAATACTGTAGAAGCATTATATTTCACAAAATTCACAAATTTACAATAATTATAAAATTGCCATTAGTTAAACTTAAAGAAAATGACCATTTTTAAGTTTTATTATTTTTGGAGATTACTTTCACGCAAAACTTCATATATTAGCTTAGGGGCACATTTTAACCGTACACGTCAAATTTCAGCCGTCCGATCATCCTACAAATGACCTAATCAGAAATCGGGCCATAAGTGGGCCATCTAACCTCGGAACTGCCTCATTTTTGGTGTCATCCCCTAAAATTGTGTGACCGAGCTACTGGAGGGATTAGATTTGTCACATACATCATGGTGGGACACATGTGTATCACAAGTACATGTCACACACGGTCAAACCGCGTTTGCCCATGCGGACCATGCGACGGAAGAAGAATCCTTCTTCTTCTTCGCCATTGCTGCAACAGCGTGCAGCGCTGTCCGTCTGGGCCTCCCTCGCCGTCCATCATAGTGGGCCCCACTAAGAAATCGAAGCCGTCCATTAGATTCCCCTATCCCACGCAGCTAGTCCCCTTAAGTTTCTTTTCTAGAAACCGAGCATCCACTCCTCTTCAAATCACTGTCCAAATCAGAAAATCCCAAGATCCATGGATCTGCCCTGCATGGACGTCTGAGAATTGCTTCATTACTGTCATGTGGACCCCACCTTCATATTGTCCAAGAATTATTGGAAAGAAGATGTTTCCAATCCCAACCCAAATAGCGTCGGTAGGATTTTCACGAACACCAGCCGTCCAAACCTCTGATTTCCATGTTGTATGGCGTTGATCCAGGCCGTCCATTCCCCTCCAAATGGATTTCCGACTCCAACTAGGAATCCATGCAAGTCGTTCACAGTCTATCCAAAATAATACTCTCTTTCCTTACGTAAAACGCAAGCCACGTAAAAACGAGCTTAACCTTAGTCCCCACGTTAGATCCCTCTATAAAAACATTGCTTAGACAAGAGGTTAGGTCATGTATCAGTTAGAGAGAGAGAGAGAGGGAGAGAGAGAACAAGAAGAAGAGAGAGAGGGAGGGAGGGAGGGAGGGAGAGAGAGAGAGAGAGAGAGAGAGAGGGAGATTATGGTAGAGAAAGAAAACTCCGCGAGTGCTGCCGCTTCACCTCTCGCTGCTACTGCTAAGTTCTAATCCAAAGAAGAAGGAGAGAGAGAAGAACAAAAAGGAAGAAGGAAGGAAAAAGAAAGAAAGAAAAGAAGAAAGAAGAAAGAATGAGAAAGAAAGAAGAAAAGAAAAAGAAAGAAGAAGAGATTTCTTCTCTACACCGAGTCGACTCACTGAGTCAACTCAAATTCAAGATGGGACTTATTTGAAGCTTAGGAATCATTAATTCGTGAGTGATTCATCATAGAAATTTCTAGTTAATACTTCTTCCCTTAATTTTGTTTCTCTAAGTATGATTTTCAATTTCCATGGCATCATTCGACATGGTTCGTAGGTAACGATCCATCCCTTGATCTCTTTCTAAATTAAACTTAGAATCGTATATTTGATCCTAGGTAAGGGATCCATACATCTCCTATCTCTATCCTTAAAGTTCACATGCCAATTATCTTTTTCTTATTGAAATAATTTTCTCAAGTTTTTACTTTTTAATGCACATGTCAGAATTCCACAACAACTCAACTTAGGATTTCATACATGTGATGTCACCAACATGCACCCCTAGATACATGTAGTATTCTCAAGATTCCATGTGACATTATTCTTAAACTTCCTAATCGACAACAACTTAAGTTTAGATAATGTACAATACATAACTCTTGGAACAACCTTAGTTATTCGTCAACACTAAACCTTACGCGATGACCTTCTTAAATTCCTCGATTGACAATAACTAAATCAAGACAAAGAATTACTTGAATGAAGATAACACATGCATAGGGTGATTGGACTTGAGTTTGATATGCATTGTATCTTGAAGAAGTGCTTCCATAACTCATGACATGCACATACATTTATACATTGCGACAGAACAAGAGCATGGTTGATTTGACTGCTGGCGTGCATGGTTGATTTGCCGCCTCGCTTTATCAGTTAGGCGAGCATGGTTGATTTGCGACAGGTTCCTAATGTTCAGTGGCAACGAGTTCTGGTCGTTTCACTTATTGAGTATGGTTGATTTGCTCGGTTGGATCAGTGGTGCATGGTTGATTTGCCCACTAGCGTGTATGGTTAATTTGCCGCCTCGCTTCTCCGGTTAGGTGAGCATGGTTGATTTGCGACAGGTTCCTAATGTTCAGTGGCAGCGAGTTCCTAGACATTTATTGCTCTCACACGTATCATAACATACATGACATCATAATAATCATGTTTCATTTATAATAAATCATAAGTTTATAAATCATAACCTCATTCTCGTATATTTCATACAATTCTATCCGTTGATGATTCGCATCCTATTTCTTATTAACTGGAATATTACCTGTGATGGAAATGACCTCACTGGGCTTTTAGCTCACCAAAATCACCACAGTTCTTGCAGGTCTTCAGGAAGAAAAAGACGTAGACGGAGCAGAATATTCAGGTGGTCACGTGTTACTCAAACACCAACCGTAGTCGATTTATTTTGTAAAATTCAATGTAATAAGACATTAGTGGAAAAGAAACTTTATATTTGGGATTTATTTTAGTTATGCGATGTATGGAATGGAATATCAAGGAATCTATGCTTGAATTTTCAATTCACACCCTGGAACTCGGGCTTTGGGTTGTTGTACTCGGGTTCCGAATTTCAGGGCGTGACACTTCTAGTTCAAGTGAATCGAGTAACATCTTTCTAACTTAGAATTTTTTCAGTTTTTAATTTTTCCAGAATTTTAGTTTATTTTCAAATTTTTTACCTAGGACTGAAGTTTAGTTTTTAGTTTCAGAATTTGCTTGAGGTTCATTAGTTTCAGTACACTTCTAGTTTTTAGTTTCAGAATTTAGTTTTTAGGTTTATGTCCCATTGGGAACGTGACCATATGAACCATCTCCAAACTGAAGGTGGTTTAGTTGGACCACTCTCCGTCCATAGACGAGTTAAAAAATACATAGAACATTGCAAAAGTTCGGGGAGTATGGATCAAACAACATTAATGAATCCCCCCCCCCCCCCCCCCCCCCCCCCCCCCCCCTCCAACTACAAACACAAATTAAGAGGGACTAGGAGAGAATGAGGCATACAATGCCCCTCCAATGAGAGCTCTACGTGACTACTTATAACTGGCCCGTGCTACCACACCTTCGTGCATGTTTTTCCCAAACAATGTCGGAACAAATGATATAAAACCGAGGGTAATTCAACTTCTACTTAAGTTCCATGGGCTAGATTCTGAGAGCCCATATATACACCTAAAAGAGTTTAATGAGGTAGTTGCTACATTGCAATATAACAACATGTCGGAAGATGTAGTGAAATTAAGGCTATTCCCTTTCTCTTTGAAATAAAGAGCCAAAACATGGCCTCACTCTCTAAGACCAAGGTGATTAGGGCATGGACTGAGATGACCCGGGAGTTTTTGAAAAAAAAGTTCCCGACTCATAAAGCAAACACCCTTCAACAAGTTATAATGAATTTTTTTTGTCAAAGAGAGTGAAACTTTCTTTCAAAGTTGGAAGATATATAAGGACCTCGTACTTGCTTGTCCACATCACGGCTACGAAATATGTTGAATCATAAGCTTCTTTTATGAAGGATTGAACGCAAATATGCGCCAATTCGTAGAGATGATGTGTAACGGCGAGTTCATGAGCAAAGATCCCGAGGATGCGTGGAGTTACCTAGATATGTTGGCGGAGAATGCCCAATCATGGAATACCTCGAACAAGTCTAGTAACCTTAAGCCTCATCAACAAAAGGAGAAAGGAGAGATCTACATCCTTAAAGAAGGAGACGATGTTAATGTAAGGATAACTAGCCTCACAAGGAAGATAGACGCCATGGAACTTAGCAAGAGTGGAGTTTCAAAGCCCACTGAAGCTATTGAGAACGTATGCGAAATTTGTGCCGCTAATGTACACTCTACGTAAGATTGTCCTACAATTCCTGAGTTTCAAAAGGTGTTACAAGAGCAAGCAAACGTCATATATGGTTATTAACGGCCTTTCAATAGACCGGTAGGTAACACGTACAACTCTACTTGAAAGAACCATCTCAATTTCAGTTTGAGGAATGGTCCCACGGCCAATCCTACCAACTCTCAAGGAAGGCCACCCATGCAAAACATGGCCCCACCTCAATTCTCAATGGAGGACACTTTAAAGGCATTTATGCAAGGGCAAACGCAAATTAATCAATCAAATCAGCAAATGTTCCAAGAGCTTAAAGTGTCGGTTGATGAGATTAAGAGACGCTTGAATACTAGGAAGGGATCTTTCCGGCCGAACCTCAGCCCAATCTTAAACAAGCACATGAAATCAGCACCCCTAACCTCCCCAACCAACATGTGGAGCAAGCAAAATTCATCACCACTCTTAGAAGTGGTAAACAAGTGGATAAATATATTCCGGTGTAGGCCAACAAGCCTAATGATCCGGTAATTTTTTAAAATGATGATGGACCTAACTTAGCCTCACAAGAAACGAACTGCGTTCATAAGCCCATAACACCATTCCCTTCGAGATTGGTTGCTCCAAAACCTCTCCCAAACTCTCATGATATTCTAGAAGTTTTCAAACAAGTCAAGATCAACATTCAATTGCTTGACGCCATTAAACAAATTTCTTCTTATACCAAGTTTTTAAAGGACTTATGCACAACCAAACGTAAATATAATGTACAACAAAAGGCCTTCCTAAATGAGCAAGTGAGTGTCATTCTTACCTAAAAGACACCTCCAAAATATAAGAATCCCAGTAGTCCCACAATCTCATATATCATTAGTGACTACCTGATTGAGCGTGCATTGCTAGATTTGGGGGCAAGCGTAAATTTAATCTCATACTCAGTATATGAGCAATTGGGTCTTGGTGAATTAAAACCCATCAAAACCACGTTACAACTCGCTGATAGATCCATCCGTGTACCAAGAGGGATGGTTGAGAATGTCTTGGTCCAAGTCAACAAATTCTACCACCCGGTGGATTTTATCGTCTTGGACACATAACCGGTTATGGATACTAGCACTCAAATACCGATAATTTTAAGCCGATAATTCTTGGCTACATCAAATGCAATTATAAATTGCCAAAATAGGGTGATGAAATTGTCCTTTGAAAACATGACATTAGAGGTGAACGTGCTCTATATGTGCAAAAAGCAAAGGAATGAGGAGGATGATGAGCTCTTTGAGGTAAACATGCTCGAATCCTTTGAAGAAGAGGAACTCCTCCAACTTGAACCACTCAAAAATTTGGAGACATGCTTGGCACACTTTGAAAATTCTAAAGATCTCATCTCGTGTGATATTGTGCAAGCATTGAGTAGTGAGAAACCGATAGTTGATACTAGCCGATGGAGGCCCCATTTTGAAAAATTGCTACCAACCACATTAAAGTCTCTACCGTCTAATATCAAACTGCCGAAGCTTGACCTTAAACCATTACCATCCGAGCTTAAATATGTATATTTGGGTCAAGAGGAAACATTCCCGGTTGTCATAACATCTCACCTAGGAAAAGACCAAGTGCTCAAGTTGATTGAGCTACTCAAAGAACATAGGGACCCCATAGGGTGGACAATAGCGGACCTCAAGGGGATAGACTCTTCAGTTTGTACTCACCGTATACACCTCGAAGAGAATGCAAAAATGACTAGACAACCTCAAAGGAGGTTAAATCCAAACATGATGGAGGTTGTCAAGGGCGATGTGTTAAAGCTACTATATATGGGTATCATCTACTCCATCTCGGATAGCCAATGGGTGAGTCCTACCCAAGTTGTCCCTAAGAAGTCCGGTATTACCATTATAGAGAACGCCAACAATGAGCTTATATCGACTAGAGTGACCACCGGTTGGCTGTATGTGCATAGATTATCAAAAGCTAAACATGATCACTAAGAAAGACCACTTCCCTCTCACATTCATAGATCAAATTTTGGAGAGGTTAGCAGGTCATTCCTATTATTGCTTCCTAGATGGCTATTCCGGCTACAACCAAATTGAGATAGCCCCGGAAGACCAAGAGAAGACCACCTTTATATGCCCGTTCGGCACCTTCGCATATCGAAGGATGCCATTCGGACTATGTAATGCACCCGCCACATTCCAACGATGCATGTTGAGTATTTTCTCGAACATGGTGGGTGAATTTCTCGAGGTATTCATGGATGATTTTTCTATTTTTTGTTGTACATTCAATAAGTGCCTCAATCACTTGAAATCGGTCTTGACTAGGTGTGAGGAGAAAAACATTGTCTTAAACTGGGAGAAGTGTCACTTCATGGTACAAAGAGGAATAGTCTTTGGACATATCATCTCGTCCAATGGAATATAGGTAGATCAGGCCAAAATAGACATTATTGCTAATCTACCACCACCCAAAAGCATACGCAATGTACAGTCCTTCCTTGGACATGCCGGATTTTATCGAAGATTCATAAAGAATTTCAATCATATCTCTAAGCCTTTATGTAACCTTCTTCAAAAGAAAAATCAATTTGAGTGGAGTGCCGAATGTCAATTAGCTTTTTCAAAACTAAATGACATGTTGACCATTAGATTGGTCTGTTCCTTTTGAGTTGATGTGTGATGCGAGCAATTATGCTATTTGGGGAGGTGATAGGACAAAGAAAGATAAGAAGCCCCACGTTATCTACTATGCAAGTAGGACCTTGAATCACGCCCAAATCAATTACTTGACTACGGAGAAGAAACTCCTAGCCGTTGTTTTTGCTTTGGACAAATTCAGGCCTTACTTGATAGGATCCAAGGTTATAACCTGCACGGATTATGCGGCACTGAAATACCTTCTTTCTAAGAAGGATGTTAAGCCCCGTTTACTTATATGGATCATACTCCTTCAGGAATTCGACTTAGAAATAAAAGATAAGAAGGGAGTAGAGAATGTGGTGGCGGATTATTTATCCCGCCTAGTTTTACCCGAGTTCATTGATGAGTCACCTTTCCCTGATGAGCAACTCTTTGTTACTATACATCCACCGTGGTATGCTGATGTAGCAAATTATCTTTCCACAAGTACGATGCCGACTCATTGACTGCGCAGGATAAACAAAAATTTCTAGGGGAAGTGCGTAGATTTTTCTATGATGAACCATTACTTTTTAAATATTGCCCCGATCAAATAATTAGGAGATGTGTCCCTGATGATGAACAAAATTATGTTATCTCCTTTTGTCATAGTTAAGCGTGTGAGGGTCATTTTTCCGCCAAGAAAACACTGCAAAAATTCTGTAATGTGGTTTTTATTGGCCTACTTTGTTTAAAGACACACATGAGTTTTGCAAAGCATGCAAGCACTGTCAAAAGCTAAGAGGATTGTCCCATCAGAATATGATGCCTCTTAACCCAATTCAACATCTTAAAGTCTTTGATTAGTGGGGCATCGATTTCATGGGACCATTCCCCTCATCTTTTGGACATGTCTATATATTGCTTACCGTAGACTATGTATCCAAGTGGATAGAGGCTATTTCATGTAGTGCCAATGATCATCACACGATTCTAAGGTTCCTTAAATAAAATGTACTTTCCAGATTTGGAACGCCTCGAGCCATCATAAGTGATGGTAGTTCTCACTTTTGCAATAGGCCTTTTGAAGCCTTAATGAAAAAATATAACATTACTGATAAGTACCTAATATTGTATAATTAACCCTAAATATTTATAGTATTATCATTGTTTTCCTGGTTAATTATCCCTCATTAGATGTGTTTTTGCCATTTAGGTGATTAATGGAGGTTGAAGGAAATCTGAGCCAATTAGGACGTCTTAGAGCCTCAAAGTGATCAAGATCAAGTATGAGGCAGTCCTGCAAGAAATCAGGCCATAAGGATCAAAAGATGGATCATGTTCTACATTGGACCGCATCACAATCGCTCATTGGAAATCCAAGTTGTGCCTGTTCGTATGATTGTGATCAAATGTCAAACATGTGACATTAGTAATCCATCAATCCACGCCATCACATTCAGCAAGGCAGGCCACAGTTTCATGAAGCATCAATGGCCCTAATCATCTGGCACTGTGGACCCCTCATCTCCATCTACCATGGTGCTGCATCCAAACACCATCAACGTCCATCAGCAATAGACAGAGCAACAGTAGCAATGGGCGTCTTCAAGAGCATCAACAGTGGACCTCACCTTGAGCATCATCACCATTATCAGCTGGATCCACCATCAAATCTCTGCCGTCTTCAGCAGCACATCTAATGGCTAGCTTGGTGGACCACACTATCACATCCTCAGTCATGCATCAACTTTCATCCGGGCCGCCAGCTCCTTGTCCTTTTTCAATCGTCCACCATGGTGACCCCACCAGATGCTAGACGTCCAAAGTATAGCCACCCAATGGCTGTCCAAACAGCCACACATGTGGAAATCTCAGCCGTTGATCATCCATAACATCAAGCCGTCCATGTCCACCATCCAGCTCAATGGCCCCAACTCCAACCGTCCAGCGTGTAGCAGCTGACGTTGCAGCAGATCAGTGGACTCCATCATCACCGTCCAGCTGGTGGACGTCATCAGCTCCCCTCCTTCACACGTGCAGCAGTAGTGCTGCATCCCACCGTCCATCTGTCCGGTGCAGTGGACCCCACCATCAACATGCCAGCACGTCAATCACAGAAGATGATGGAGGCCTCATTATTGCAGCCGTCCATCAGTGCAGCCTGATCTCCAGCAGCGTCCATCAAGTGGGCCATGCCTTGCATGCGTGCAACGGCTACAAGCACCAGCATCTACACCGTCCACATCAACCAGCAACTCCATGCACGACGTCCGTCCAGGCCTCCATCCTTCCAGTCGTCTATTCATCCAGTTGTTGGATGAACCGTCCACCATCTTCAATCATCATCCATTTCCAGCCGTCCATGCAGCTCTGGCCGATAGCATCTCCAGCCGTCCATCAGGTGGATCACCTTTCTTCACACGTGCAGAGCTGGACGACAGCAACAGCATTCATCTGAGCCGTCCATCTGCACATGTGCACTCCAGCACCTTTCAACATCCAGCCATTGGAACGTCTCAATCTAGTGGACCCCACAGTTCACACGTGCATCAGTCCACCCTTCAACGTCAGCAACATCCACACGTGAGCATCCATCCAACACCAGCAGGACCGTCCAACTTCACCACCGTCCATCTCCAGCACGTGTGGAACAATCCACAGCAATCCACAGCAATGGACGGCCAGCATCAAAGTGGACCGTCCATCCAGCCGTCCATTCAACTCATCAGCTGTCCAGTGAGCACCAGCATCCACTCCTCACATGTGCTGCACCAGTTGGAGACGTCATCTCCACCATCTGCGTCCTGCAAGGTGGGCCACATGGAATTCCAAATCCACCGTCCAGATTCCAGCACCAGCAGCTCGTCCTCAGCCGTTGATCCATCTATCCACAGGATCAGTCATCCTTCAACCGTCCAGCTGATCTCCAGCCCTTCAATCTAACTAATTGTAGTCTCCAGCAGCGTCCATCAAGATGGGCTCCAATCTTCAGTCGTCTATCAAGATGGGCTCCAATCTCCAGCCGTCCAGTGAAGCAAGTGAGCCCATTCAGGAACTCAAATATCCAGCAAGCTTCAGCATCTGTCCATCAGCTGGACATCATCATCAGCGTCCACTCATCCATCCATCATCCAGCAGACATCCCACAGTCCCCACACGTGCAGCAGTAATGCTGCAGCTTCAACGTCCAACAGTGGACGTCTTTCCAGCACTGTGGACCCCACTTTTCTCCACCATTCCAACATCCAGCGTGTGATTAGCCCCCGATCATCAACTGTCCCCCAGTGTGCTGCACAAAGAGATCATCTCAGCCGTCCATCTCCAACTGAATCAGAACAGCAGGTGGACCACCAGATTAATGGTCAGGATAATCAGAACAGCAGGTGGACCACCAGATTAATGGTCAGGATAATCAGAAGCGTTAATCAATGGTTGAAGGAGTTTCAACATCCCAACAGCTCGCAGCAGTCCAAACTGATCAACAACACCGTCCATCATCTGGAAGCACCCCACCTTTAATGGACGGTCCAGATTGTCCAGATTCTCCATGTTCAGCTTTTGGACCCAGTCAACTGCAACTCATGTGGACCCAGTTAACTCACATAGTTACCTTCCATCCTTAGGTCATGCAAATGCTCTCTCCATCCTCTTCCATCCATGAGCTCCAAACCAAAAAGAAAAGTTTGTTTTGGGCATTCCAAGCCTAACTCCTAATCCAAACCTAAAAATCACAACTATTGGCTTGGAATTGCCACCTCATCACCCAAGCCTAACTCCAAGCCCAAACCTAGAGGAGATTTGCTTGGAGTGCCACCTAGGCTTGGAGCTTCTCATGAGGCTATAAAAGGAGCTCATCTCCCTCTCATTTCCATCATCCCATCATCCCACAACTCCTCTCCTCTTTAGTTTTCTTTCTTTCTTTTGTAGTGTAGAGTAGTTTTCTCTTTTGTAGAAGTTTTAGTCTTCCATTGTAGCATGTTTGGCTAAACCTCTAGCTAAGGTTAGGAGTGAAGCCTTTGAAGAAATTTGCAAGCTTTGGTTCTTTTGGTTCAACAGTTGTGGTTGAATGTTGGAGTTCTCTTTGGTTGATTGGTTCAATTATCCGCCTCGGCAGACGCTATTGTTGTGTAAGCCTCTTAATCCATCGTCGACTCTGGGCACGTTTGATGCTTGGGGTCCCTTGCACACTAATTAGCTAGTTCATGATCGATAAAGTCCATTGATCCATCGTCGACTCCAGGCATGTTGGATGCTTTAGATTCCCTACGGTCATCGAGCTAGTGCAGGTAAAGTCATTGATCTGTAAAATCCATTGATCCATTATAGACTCCGGGCACATTGGATGCTTTGGATTCCTTGCGATCAATAGACGAGATCTTAACGGTTGGATCGGTCAATCAAAGCCTCCTATCTTGTAAGCATGCATTTGATCGTATGAATTGTGATCTCATCGGTTGACTTGTTGGCAAAGTTGTTGATCTGTACAATTCCTTGATCCATTGTCGACTCCGGGCACAGTGGATGCTTGGAATTCCCTGCGATCAACTAACGAGTACTTCATAGTCAAATCAATCGGTTTAGATCACCATCTCTTATGAAATATGCAAGTGGTTTAACTGTTTTATCTTCCTATTGGAACGGATCTTTATTCGATTCCAATTGAGTTATAGTTGGACCAATGAATTAAACTTTGTAGATAAATCAAAGGTGGATTCCTAATGCTTTAGTCCCTTTTTCTATTTTTTCTTTTCACCACACACAACTTGCTCTACTCTCGTGGATAATTCAGACTTTATCTCTCATACCTAAACTAATTCCTCTAAGTGTTTTTAACCCCAATCCCTGTGGATCGACCTCGGTTTTACCGAGTATTTTACTACTTCGCTACCTGCACTTGGGTGTGCAATCTTCGGATTGTAGCAATTACTTATAAAGTGAGTACCCCATACCACCCACAAGTAAGTGGGCAAGTTGAAATTTTCAATGGAAAATCAAACAGATTTTGGAGAAGACGGTGAGGCCAGATCGTAAAGATTGGTCGCTGAGATTAGTTGATGCTCTTTGGGCTCACCGTACTACTTATTAAACCCCGATTGGAATGTCTCCCTATAGACTCGTCTATGAAAAAGCTTGTCACTTGCCCATGGAACTTGAACACAAAGCCTATTGGGCAATTCGGGCATTGAACTTCGATATTGACAAGGCTAGCTCGCTTCACAAACTCCAATTGAATGAGCTTGATGAAATCCAGAATGATGCTTATGAAAACTTATGGATTTACAAGAGTAAGATGAAAGCCTTTCATGACAAACAAATTTTCAGAAAAAAATTCCATGAAGGACAAAAAATACTCTTGTATAATTACCGACTTTATCTTTTTTTGAATAAATTGAGATCTCGATGGACCGGCCCATACATCGTCAAATAAGTTTTTCCTAATGGGACTATCGAGATAGAGAATGCGGTGAATGGTAACTGTTTTGAAGTGAACGGACAGCGCCTTAAACCATTCGTTGAGAAGTTTGATTCAAAGGATATGTCATTTCATCTGAAAGATCCTGTACATCGGGGTGATTGATCTCGTAGTCTGATGAAGGTATAGAGTAGATTAGGTTTAGTTTGTTTTCTATTTTAGGCTTATTGCTTTAGTAGATTTAGTTGTCGGAGGTAGATTTCCATGATCGACTCTCCTAGGTACTCTCATTCTCACCCTCCTTTATTTTTATCATCGCTCTCATTTTATTGCTCATTGCATATCTTTTTACATTGAGGACAATGCAAGATTTGGTTGGGGGTGAGATTCCTCAATGAATATAGCAATTTTTGTGACATTTCGAGCAATGTTTGTAAAAAAAATTTAATTTTTTCGAAAATTGAAAACTCTTTTGAAAAACTTTGTTTCTATGCACTTGGGATGTCATAAGTATGAAAGGACAAGAGATGAATTAATATGATTTTAAGATCTTTAAATTAGATTAAATATAATAGTTTTTTATATGAATTCCCCTATTTATATGATCGATAGAAAATTTGAACACTTTTGAGTCTAGTTCACATTACACGATTCTCATGGTTTGAAGGGATTATATGAATTTGTAAATTAGTTAGAGTATGATCTAAGGTGTTAAGGAACCAAGCTGGGGAACTCTGTCCATCCTTGTTCATGTGAAGTAAGAAAAAGAATGAAAGATATGGATTTCTGAAAAACCTATTTATATTTATAGTGAATGAAAGAAAAAGAAAAGGTGATTAGATTGAAAATTTGTTGATAAATTCTGAAAAAGGCTACATATTACCAACTAGGGGAAGGTCTACGCGTAACCTAAGCTAGAACTGGGAAGTAGTGTGAAAGCCGTCGAAATAACGGTAAGGCAAATTCTTGTCATATGCATGTGTGGTTGATCTGTACACTTTCAGATCTTCAGTTTCGCCAATCTAAGAAGAAGGTAATCCTGGAAATTCATGAAATGAACATTCACTATTCACACTAGACTATACTTGTTCGGATTCTTTTATCCATCAATCAATCGGTGGGGATTCTATGTGAACACTTATTATATTTAGGCAGTTTAGGATTTCATCTTTTTATCACTAAGTTTTTCTGAATTTTGCGCTTGTGCATCTTAAAGTTTAAAGAAGTATAGTTTCTGAAAGAGAGTTGGGTTTTGAAAAGTTGAATTTGTTTCACGCATGTTTTGCTAAAGACTAGTAAAATGCTGGTTAGGAGTGTGTTGAGCCCTCAATTATACATATTCTAACCCTAATTCATCACTCTTTATGCATGATTTATAGTGTTAAAGACTCATCTTATGCATGTGTTTGTGTTTGTAGGAATGAGAGAGACCTTGTGAATTCAATGCTAAAAGAGTACTTTATGACACCTTGAGGATCAAAGGAAGAAAGGCCAAGAATGAAAGAAAGAAGCTATGGAAAATGGAGTTGAAAAACAAAGAAAAACCTTGAAAAAAATCATGTTAAAAGACCTGAAAAGGCCAGAAAAACCAAAGTGCAGAGCTACAGGGCCAGAAAAGTAAAATGCAAAAAATGCATAAAACAGCCATGCTTTTCACGTCCGACCGGTCGGTGGCCAGATCCGACCGGTCGGCCCCTGGGTCAGGACACGTCGAATTTCTTATTTTTTTTGCAAAACTCACTGGACTGAAAAAGCAGGTCAACGACTGGTCGCCAGACCAATCGACCATGCGCAAAAATTATAGAAGCTTGTTCTTTAAGCTCTGAAAAACCATGCACTGCATAAGTTGTTACGCACTTCTGAAAGATTTTGAGGCGGTGGAGCTTCAATGCTATAAAAGGACACTTAGGGGTGGATCTAAACTCATCATAAAAGGCTTGGGAACTCGCGGGAGGTGAAGAGGATCATCATGGAGCGTCTACAACTCCTCCAATTCTGATTGTTTATGCTTTTTAGTAGTTTTTCATTATTTCTAGTTGAAGTATAATGATGCTCGGCTAGAACCTCTTAGCTAGGGCTAAGAGGTGAAGCTTGTAGTTAGTTCTAATGTAGGGTTTGTTTAATTCAAGTACCTCTACTTAAAGTTTGGATTTTTAAGTTCTAGTTTGAATAAAGTTGGTATTTTTTTATGTTTTATGAAAGTTCATGTACTTCGGACATGAGTTCCTTGCAAATCTCTAAGATTGCCATGTTTGGATTTATTAGATTCGAATTGTAGTAACCCTAAATCATGACATAGTCTCTTGGCATGGTTGTTACTCCGAAGGCTACAAGTTTAAATTCTATATGCATCATTAAAACTAGAATCATATTTTATGACTTAGTAGGATTGTTTGTGTTTGAATGCCTAATCTTCCAACTAGATGAGAGATAGAACTTCGAATCTATTTATGTTTATGCTTAGATGAATGAATTCTCATTGGACTACTACAAGTAGATCCTTAAGGCCTTAGTTCCATTAATTATCAGATTTTTCTTAAAGTTACTGTTTTACTTAGTTCTTAAAATTGAATTCCAAAACTATTTAGATCGAAGTTGCTGGAAGAGTTTAAATTGTTTACCCTAATTCCCTGTGGATCGACCTCGGTCTTACCAAGTTATTAGAGGTGGGCAACGACCCGGGCCGAGCCGAGTTAGCCCTAGTTTGGTTTGGCTTATTTTTGTACCACCGCAGTTTGTGGGTTGGTTTGGTTTGGGTTTCGGGCCGACCCATGCGGCCCGAGTTTGGTTTGCTCCAGAAAAATCTAGTTCGAGTCGGGATCGGTTTGGTCAAAAATTTCGAACCGAGTCGGGCCGATTTCAAACTGGCAATCGCTCTTTTTTTCCTTGTTTATTTAATTAGAAAGGAATTTAAAAAGTTAGAAAAAAAAGTACAAACGTATCTTACCATATGATGTTTAACATCCTCCAAAGGAGTGCAACTTCAAACTAAACATGTAAGAGTATTTTCCAAACAAAAGTACACAAGCATAATTTTACAAGTGCAGGGAAACAATGTGCATTCATGTATATGTATTATGTATTATCCATGTCATCATGTATATGTATTATGTATTATCCATGTCATCATGTATATGTACTATCCATGCTGTCCATCTATTTTACATATCATTCTAGGACATGATCCCAAAATGGAATCATATCCAAAGCTCAAGTGGATCACACCACAGGAAACAATATGCTTATAATCTACTAGCCGAATCAAACCGAGCTAAATCAAATCGAGCTTCGAGCCGAGCCGAGTCGGTACTGCCCTAGTTTGAGCTTGGTTTGTTTTTTCAAACGAGCTTGACTTGGAGGCTTGGTTTGGTTTGAACTTTCCATTCGAACCAATCCAAGCCGAGCTTTTTCGAACCAGTCCGAGCCGAGATTTCGAGCTAGCTTGGTTTGTGCCCACCTACGAGTTATTACTACATCGCAAGCCTTGCACTTGAGGCGAGTAAACACCTGAAATTACAGAAATGCCAGGGTTAGCGGCTATAAATATCCCCCTCCCCTTTTCATTTCAAGACACTAAGGCATCCTCCACCAAGTGAGGGAGAGTGAGAGTGAGAGCCTCTCCACCCTTAGCCTTAGCCCTAGCCATCCGTCCACCAAGGAGAGTGAGAGTGAGAGTGAGGAAGAGAGAGGCCAGCCCCAGTCTAGCCTAGCCTAGCCCAATTCCAAGCCTCCTGAGCCATTCAAGTCATAGTACAAGCCACTCGAGCGAACCCTTGCGACACCTCCGTCCATCCAACCGTCCAATATCTAATCAACTTTATCTAACCTTACATTAGCATTTATGCAACACCAATTCCCTTCTTAACCCCCCCTGCTTATCTCATCCATCCATAGTTCATATCATTTTGTATCAACACCAGTTTGGGAAGTATGCTCCATGGCTTACCGTTTTGATCGAATCCTGCCCATCAGAAACCCTAGCTAGTGCACATTAGCATTCATACATAACATTTCACCCAATCAGCTTGATTTTATGCTCGGAGGCTTGCTAAGTTATTCAAACCCCGCAGACCAAAAACTCAAGTTGATTGGTCGATTCGCTAGTTTGGTACATGAGTTAGGGACCGATTCGTCTTTTCCTAAGACAATAGGGCGATGGTGTAATAATACACGTCATCTCCCACACACTGCATCTCATCATACTACAAGAACTGCTAGTCTGGTACTTGAGTTAGGGACTAATTCATCTTGTCTTAAGACACTACGAGGCGATGATGATGCATTAAAATACACTATCACCTCACACACTACATCTCATCATACTATGAGAATCGCTAGTCTAGTACGTGAGTTAGGGACTTATTCGTCTTATCCCAAGAAACTACAAGGCGGCGATGATGCATTAAAAACACACCATCACACATGCATGCATGACATCATAGTGCAAGAACTATAACTAATCCTCGGAATCTGTGCAATCCTGTGAAGTAGAGACCGTACCTCTGTACGTGCAGAGTGAGTGCCTAACACCTTCCCTCTTTGTAACCACGCGGAGTCCTTAACCCAAATCTATGAATGTTGATTAATGAGTCATTCTTAGGATTATGAATCTTCATATCCATGTTCTTAAGCATTTTATAGGGTCTAGCCGACTGTAAATTCGAGGTAATTGGCTAGTAGAGCTGGACACGAACCGAGTTTGATCGTTTGGATTGACTCGGTAAAACTCTGTTCGAACACAAGGTCTGTTCGAAAAAAAATTTGAGTCGATTTCAATCACAGCCCTGTTCGACTCGATTCGAATATTGACCGACTCGACTCGATTCGTTCGTTCGACTCGATATATATATATATATATATATATATATATATATATATATATATATATATATATATATATATATATATATATAAGAGAGAGAGAGAGAGAGAGAGCATAGGTTGGATGACAAATAAACATAACTGTGAGCCCTATGAAGGTTTCAATGGTCGACATCATTCTCCTCACTGTTTCTTATGGTGTGGTCCACTCGAGTTATTTATGTGCCTAATTGTTTGTTTGATGCCTCAAAATGAGTTGTACAAATGGATGGATGAAGTGGATAAAACAAATACATCATGGTGGGACCCATAAAGCTTTGATACCAGCTTGCTGGTTGGTGTTCACGTCACCAGCTAACTCATGCCCGCGAATTGGGTACTACCAGTCTACCCCCACTAGGACCTATCTAGAGATAGACGGTCATGTCAGTGCTTTGTGGTGCCCACAGTGATATATTTGCTTATCCAAGCTGTCCGTCCATTTTTTAAAGATCATTTATGTTATTATCCAAAAAAAATGAAGTGGATCGAAGGCTCGAGTAGACCACATCACAGGAAACAGTGGGGATGTTAACTACTTATGTTATGGTTTTTTATTTAGTTAGTTAAAAACTTTAGACCTTATGATTTGTCATTTGTGATATGTAATTTCTGAACAAATCGGTATTCACTATTTAATAGTAGAAAAATATTTTCAAGCGAAAAAAGCGAAATCGTTCGAACTTATTTGAACTCGTAAAAATTGTCTGAAATCCATATGTTCGAACATGTTCGAATATGGATGGGCCAGACCAAACCGAGTTTGAATAGAGCCACTATGTTCGAACACACCCACTCAAGCAGCCGAACAATCCGATCCGGTTCATATTCGACTCGGATCGGATGGTTGCCCACCTCTATTGGCTAGTGGGGACTCCAGTCTTATATAAACTCTTTCAAATACACAACCAACACAAGAAGCCCTCGAAAAGAGGCACATTTCATTCTCTTGACGGGACTAAACCATTGCCGTAACAGGCACAATTCAGTCAATCACATTCCAATCAATTCCAACAGCCTCTCCTTAACGAGAGCACATTTTTGTTCCAGGCGGAGTATTTACTTACCAGTCAACCTCGGCATTTACTTTTCAGTCAACCTCAGCTTTTACTTTCCAATCAACAGTAGCCTTTACAACCTACTCAACCATAGCATTTACATTCTAATAAACCACAACATTTACATTCCAATCAACCCTCTCATTTACTTTCCAACCATGTACATCCCAGTAGCCAACCTCACTCTACAATCAGGATTTCTTTCCAACTCTCCTCTTTCATAGTTCCAATTCAACAAAATCCATTCTCTAGGGATCATAGAAATGTCAAGGAAGTCGACCACTATGATGAGGAGGTAAACTGAACATTAAAAGGGGCACGGTCCCCTCCTCCTAAACCTTACGAAATTGACTGGCTTTGAGAGCACTTTGAGGAGCAACTCAAGGCCATGAGCAGTGAGCTCTAAAAGTAACATGGGGTAGATCTCTCATCCACCAAATTTAGGGACCTTTCTCCATTTTTTAATGCAAGGGTTCCATCAAAATTTTGAGGTACCCAAATTCAATGGTACAATGATACTGGATGCTCCACTGCTCACTTAAAAGCCTTCTGTGGTGAGCTTCATGACGTGGCAAGTGACAACATGGCACTAATTCCTTGTTCTAAAAATCCTTGAAAGTTGATGTGCATAATTGCTATACATCACTCAACTACAGTCATTTCAGAACCTGGGAACAACTTTCCCCAGACATTTATAAATTGGTTTGCATATAATCGGAATGCAACACCCCAAAAGAGCAAACCTTGCAGCCCTTAAACAGAGAAACAACGAGTCTCTATCAACTTAATAGGATGATGGCAGGCTATGGCTGCCAGAATGAAAACACCCACTGATGATGAAGAACAAATCTCCATAATTATTCATTCAGTAAACCCAAGTATATTTGAATATTATATCTCGTACCTGTACACTGACTTTACACAACCAATTCACACGAAGGAATAGGTGGAAGTCAAAATAAAGGCTAGTGTTGGGGAAGGATGCACAAACCTTCAAATCTCCCAATCTCCAACCAACTGAATTATGGAATATTAATGTGGAAAAATGAACAAACAATCACACTACATGACATAAAGTACTTTTTACATAGAAAACCCTCTAACATAGGTAAAAACTATGGGACCTCGTCTAGACAAATAAATCCACTATATAAGAATGTATTACACAGCAATCACGAGTTTCACACACTCGGATATGGTTTTCTTCACCCTTAGGTAAATTACAATCAAAGAGACAGATAATAGAGAGATCTCTCCGATCCGAGGACTTTGAAGAGACTATGAACGAATGAGCGTCATGGGTGAATCGTCACGAACCTGACCTTCTCTCTCTTCGATCGTCCTCTCTCTTTATCTCAATCTCTTCTTCTTTTTTTCTCTCTCACTTTCTCTAAGACTTGTAGGGTTTATTCTCACCAAATTCCACATAATGATGTGCTTATATAGCACTTTGAATTGAAATTGTAAACAAAATAAGAAACTATATAAAACAATCACGCACATTGTTGATCGCCTGAACCTGGCCAAAAGTGTCCAGAGAGCAACTAAGAAAAACCTCTGACTTTTGGTTGCCCGAACTTCACTTTTGGTCGCCTGTTATTGGGCCTCGATCACCTGATTAACAAACGCCGATCGCCCTAAACTATCCAAAACAGTCCAATAAGCATCTAACCAATCTTGGGGAATTTCGGTCGCCCGACCCAACCTGGTCAGTCGCTCAACGACCCTCAATCTGCACTTCTCTTGTTTCACCTGAGGAGGAACACTCCAACAACTAGAACAATCTCTCTTTGGCTTCACCAGTCTTTCCTGCATGAACAACCAGATTCGAATAAATATTTAGCGAGTAGGGGACCAGGAAGAGGAACACAACTGTCCCTCATCCAACGAAAGTTAATAACAACAGATACAACGATAACTACATCCTTAACAATAGTAGTCCAGTGGAATCCACGATACTTGAATCAAATTTGGCAAGCAAGTGCAGTCCAAGAGCCTAAGTGGTTTACTCCCTTGGCTCAATTGTACAATGATATCCTAGCTATGCTAACTCGAAGGCAACTTCTTGCCCCACTATAGCCTAGGCCTTTGCTAATCTACAACGAAAATACATATCGCATATTACACCAAACCAAGCGTCACACAATGGAATGTTGTTTCAGTCTTAAACATGTGGTCCAAAACTTAATTGACCAAAAGAAAATTAGGATCGCGACCCCTGATGTGAGTGCCAACAATAATATACTCTAAAAATCCTCAACAATAATAACGAGTGAGTATTAACACATCGGGCAACCCCGCCATCAATGTCATTCAGGGAGATTCCCTCCATGTATTCCAAACAATCTTGACCCTAACTTGCAGTAAAGAATTTCCTCCCCTCTTCTTACAAGGGGCATCACCGCCTCGATTGTTGATCCTCCAAGGGAGGGCCGCTGAGTCCAGCAATAGTCCAGCTCTCAGCCAAATACAATCATGAAATCAACCACTAGTTCTTTAAGGGAAGGCCCCTAAACATAGTTGTAGTCCAACTCCTAGCTAGTCATGGAACCAACCATTGACCCTCCTGGGAAAGGCCCCCAAATAAGCTACAACCCAGCTCCTAACCAGTCGTGGAACCAATCGTTGGTCCTCCAGGAAAAAGTCCCCAAGCACAGCTATAGTTCAGCTCATTGCCAGTCATGGAACCAATAATTAGTCCTCCAAGGAGAGGTCCCTAAGCACAGTTACAGTCCAGCTCCTCAACAGTCATTGAACCAACATTGTTTGTTCAGGAGAAGACCCATGAACCTAGTCATGATCTAACTCCCAATCAGTAAGGAATCACTAGCCATTAGTCCTCCAAGGCATGACTCCTAAACAAATCCAGAATATCAACCCAATTTGGAATAGTCCATCGGTTGACACAACGGTTTCAAAATCATCAAGCTCGTCAAGAACAACTTAAACATTTGTAAGAAGATAATAACGCCAGCCAAGCTACCATAGATGCCCTTCGCACACAATACCATAATCCCCGGCACTTTGTCAATAGCTCTCTAGTCTCAAAAACATATTGAGACATCAAATAAAAAAAGAAGGCCATCTTGCAAAACTAGAAGATCGTCTTTAATTATGAAGTCAGATTTTTTTCTTAAAGAGGCCCAACATGTAGCACTATTAACGTCTGAAACTTTAGAAGAGGCCAAAATAATCTTAACCATGGGATAAGAGCTCTTTGCAACAACACTTGCCTTCTATGAATAGGAAGGGTCGAAATAGTTTTGTGGAGGGAGAATTTATCTAGGATTGCTTTAACCTTAGCCGGCTACACCTCTCGATATAAATGGATGCGAAATTGGCCAAATTAAGATATTAAGATGTCTTTTATTAACTTTGGACTATCGATATGAACTGTGGATATTAATGATGGGAGTTTGTGACAGTGAGGACGGTGTGGTGGTTCCCTTTGTAGTTATTTTTTTATTTGGTTAGGTATGAATGATGAGAGTTTGTGAAAGGTAGGAGGATGTGAAAGAACATTCTAATGGATGAATTTTTATAATGGAGGAATGTTGAGATAGAGGAATGTTGTAATAGATGAATGTTGTATAGTGGATTGCCAATATTCACTGTGGATCTCCAATAATCATTATAGATCACCAATATTCATTGTGGATCACCGATATTAATTGTTCATCGCATATATTAACTGTGAATCACAGATATTCACTATGGATCTTTGATCGCACGAAAATAGTCATAACTCCCTCGTTACATGTTCGATTTAGGTGGTCTTATACTCGTTAGAAAGATCATTTGATGAAATTTTGAATGGCTTTGAAATATTATCATTTGGAAACCATTTGATTATCCAAAATTGGGTCCAAAGTTCATCATAGCATGGATCACCAATACTCATCGTGGGTCATCGATCCCACAAAAGCGATCATAACTCCCTTGTTACAGGTCTAATTGGGGTGATCTTATGCTCATTGGAAATATAATTTGATGAAATTTCAAATGAATTTAAAATAATCTCATTTAGATACCATTTGATTGCCTTAAAGTTGGCCTAAATTTCATTAATTTAGACATCTCATTCAGTGATCCATGCCAACTTTGGGCTTACTTTTAGAAAATCAAACTGGTGTCCAAATGAGATGATTTTTAAGGTATTTGAAATTTCATCAAATTATCTTTCCAACGAGTATAAGATCACCCAAATTGAACATGTAACGAGGGAGTTATAACCGTTTTCATAGGTCGGCAATCCACAATTAATATCAGTGATCCACAGTGAATATTGGTGATCCACCATACAACATTCTCAATATTCATCCATTACAACATTCATCCATTATAACATTCCTCCATTACAATATTCTTTCATTTCAAAATTCATTCATTATAATATTCTTCCATTACAAAAGCATCCCTTTCACAAATTCACACCGTTGCATACCCAACAAAAAAAAAAATTATAAAGAGAATCACCACACCCTCCTCCCTTTCACAAATTCCCACTATTGAACAACACACAAAAGCCACTATTATCCTAACCTAAACCTAGTTTTAGCCATCATAGCTTCTACATCAGAGAGTGTGATCGAAAAAAAAAAACACTTAAAAGCTCGCCGGAATGGAGGGAATGACGTCAGATGCATGCCGAAAGTTCACTGAAGTGGGTCCCATGAAGGTGGCAATGGTCCTAATGGCCAAATCAGTTTCCTCCCGTGAAAAAAAAAAATGAAAAAGAAAAGAAGAAAAATGCCAAATGGCCTTCCTACGATAAGGGCTTCGCCATAAGAACCCATCTCACATCTTATATAAGGCCCACTGGCTTGTCGTGAAGCAAATCCAACCTGTCCATGTGAAAGCGGTTTTAGTTTCGTGTCATCAGCCTAAGTTTGAGGGCAAAAATCATCACAGATGGACCACACTGGAGAAAGTAGTTCAGAATTAACGAACAATGTTAATGCCATTGTGGGCCACAGAGAGATTTCCTGTGGCCCCACCTAGATGGTATATGAGATCCATTTTGACAATTAAACATGTGATACAACATTAGATCAAGTGATAAAAATCAGGCTAACATGTGATTTAGGTGGGCCACACCAAAGGAAACAGTTGGGAAAGAGATGTCCACCCTTGATTTTTATAAGGCCCATGGTGATAATTATATGAAATCCGTTCCAACCATTAGATTCCAAACCAAAATTTAAGCCTAGGTCCCAAAAATTAGACCTAGTCGTGATTGAGGTGGGCTACATATAATAACTCAAGTTTTCGAAATAATTAAAGTAACAAATTAATTATTTATTTAATAGTTTATGTGAATTATTATATTGATAAATTAATAATAAATCAACTGTAGAGAATTCATGTAGGATCCCTTTATTAAAGTCGCTCAAGATGAATCATAGAACAGCGTGGAAGTGTCAGATTTTACAAAAACCCACAAATTCACAATACTCACGAAAATGCCATTAGGTAAACTTAAGTTAAACTGATCATTGTAAGTATACCAGTTTTTGACGATTCGTTTCATGCAAAACTTCATATGATAGTTTAGAGACCTAATCTAACCGTACATGTTAAATTTCAGCCCTCCGATCATCCTACAAGTACCCTAATCAGAAATCGGGCCATAGGTGGGCCATCTAAACTCGGAACTGCCTCAATTTTTGTATCATACCTTAAAATCATGTGGCCTACATGATGGTCGGAGTAGATTTTCACATACATCACTGTGGGACCCACGTGCACTGCATACGCGTTGGACACACGGTCAACACACGTTGAATGCGTGCGCAGCTGAAGACGTTACGTCTTCCTTGTTCGACGCTGCGGCAGCAGCGTCCGCTGTTCGCTGGACGGTCCACACCATCCATCACGGTGGACCCCATCCGAAAATCCATTCCGCCCATTGTGTAGCCCTCTCTTGGGACAACTAAGGGAAGGATTTTTCTTTGTTATCAGTGACTAGATTGGGCCGCAAAATCTAGTTGAGACCTGCAACTTAACGAAATAGAACGCGCAAGATCGGGGCCGATCCTACGCATGGGTCCCTGAAATTTGAAAGGATTGTTTGCGTGAGCCCCACCTACGATTTTAACGGTTCACATAGTACCAAGTGTGGATATAGAGGGAGATCTGGAATCTTGATCTTTCCTTCTCCCACTCAAACTCCACCACGTCTGTCCGGATCTTCCGTCCGCAATACGCCACCTCCAGCGTATCTGTGTGATATAAGAGCATGTAGTCGTGTCTTCCCTCCCCAGTAAAACGTAGAGAGAGTAAGAGAGTGAGAGACGTTAGAGAGAGAGTGAAAGAGAGAGAAGAGAGAGAGTGATCGTAGGGGGGTTTCTTGTGCTGTTGCCGTTCCTGTTGCTGGGGCAACAATCCAGTAGCAAGGAGAGGAAGAAGAAGAAAGAGAAAGAAAAGGAAAAGAAAGAAAAAGAAGAAGGAAAGAAATAAAGAAGGAGAGAAGAAGAAGAAACAGTGAGTTCTTCTCATATTGTTTTCACGTTTGTATTCGACTTATTTTGAAAATAATGGTTCGTAGTTTTGATCAATATGATTCTAGTATTTGTCGTTTTTATTGAAAAATATTGGATATTATACTTCGGTTTGAACTCGTTCTTTTTATGATTATGTTTCGTTTTGATTCCAATAATTTATATGGTGGATTCCAATTTAATTATGCTGTATATGTGTGAGTTGATTTTGAGTTTCTTGGAAAAGGTTTGAAGTATTGATTTGATTCATGCATGGCACGATTGTGAACTCCAGTTATTACCGTAGGGTGAGCACCCTGGTGTGTGCAATAGGCCCATTGATGATTGTTTGGGTGAGCGCCCAAGTGTGTGCAACAGTCCCTGGTTGAGCGCCCTGTGTGTACAATATACCCTTTTGATAGTTCATCGATTGTGGACGGGTTGGTTGAGCTCCCTGGTGTGTGCAAGATACCATACTAGCGTACCCGGTGGATACAGATGATTTTAGCAGGTTGGGTGTGTACAAGAGACCAACTCTGCAATTGTGAGACAGTGTAGGCCCGACTATAAACTGGCCCTGGATGTTCTACTGATAACGATACTGAGATTGTTGAAGCATATTTGCATCCCATGCATCACGTACATGTTTTGGGTTGATGAAACATGCATAACGTGTATATTTAAGAGATTTTGGTTAATGAAATTACTATTGGAATTGTAGTGATTTGTACTTTAAAAGGTCAAGTGATTTTCTATATCGAATTACATGTGTTAAACTATATGAGAATGCTCACCGGCTTTTATAGCTAACGCAGTGTTATGCGATTAACCGTAGTGGCAGGTGATGATTTAGAAGGCTTCGAGGAAGCAGTTCCAGATGAGGGAATACCCTAGAAGATTATTTTTTTTTAATTAGTTATTTTAATTTTTGGTTTGAAAGCATTGATGTAATAAGGCCCATTAGATGGCCATTAGTTTAGACAGTTTGGAATAATTTCATAGACTCATTGATTAATAGTTTAATTTTCAAAGCTTGGTTTAATTTGATTCTATATATTTGGTACCTTGTGAATGAAAAGGAAAAATATCAGTTATGATTGTGAAAGATTCATTCAGTATTTACATAACACCCTTGATTTCGGAATTTGAGTTTATATACTCGAGTGTCGAATTTTGGGGGCGTTACACTACACCAAGGGAAATCATGTGGAGAATATCTTTGTAGATTGTTTCTAATCATATGGTTCAAGTTGATGGGGTTGATTTTAGGCCTTGGGCCAAGCAAGGGGTGACACAGCGAAATCAGATTGCGTACTCTTATCGTACTGAGTAAACTCTATTAGGCCCGCTGTGAATGTATGTGGTTTATCCATGCTATTCATCCGTTTTTACAAGATCATTTTAGGGGTTGAACCCAAAATTAAAGCATATCTAAAGCTCAAGTGGATTACACCATAGGAAACAATGTGAATAATGATTTCCACCATTGAAACCTTTTTAGGCCTTCATTGATGTTAATTTGTCATCCAACCCGTTCATAAGATCACAAAGACATGGATGAAGGGAAAGAAAAAATACCAGCTTGATATAAACCTTCTGTGACCCCCAAGATTTTATCAATAGTAGAAGTTCAATTCACACTATTTCCTATGGTGTGGTCCCCTTGAACTTTTTGTATGCTTAATGTTTGGGATCTAGCCCTTAAACTACCTTATAAAATGGATGATGGAGTGGATATAATACATACATGTAGTGGACCCCACAGAGTTTACTAGTACGCTTAGTGTTATGAGTTACTCACTTTGCAATCCGCTTCCTGACACACTTGGTGGTCAGAGTGGATTTCACATGAACCTCATGGGTGGGGCCTACCCGAGCCATCAACCCCATGCTCCCAAGGCCCAACCACAACTTATGTGAAGAAAACTAAGCGGAAGGTAATGGATGATAATTACTTAAATTAAGGGCTCATTTGACATCTCTACTCTAATTCAATAAGAGCTACTCCAATAAGCTCTTTTTGTTCTAGCTCTAGTTTTAAATGAGCCCATTTGGTTAAATCTCCAAAAAAAAAAAACTCTCATTTAAAATAAATACTTTGGTAAAACTTTCAAGTAAGAGCTTCTTACCGGGGTAGTTGACGTCACTTTTAAAGATTACAACAACTTTATTATAATAGCAATCCAATGGTTGTTTTGGTGGATCCTATCATAAATGAACCATGCCCCAAATGGCAAAAGAATGGATGACTATAATCTTCATATTTTAAGACATTTGGGCCATCCATTATGTTGTACATTCGATGTGGATCAACCATCATATGGAGCCCACCTTTGATGTGTAGACTGCCCATTGTGTGAGTCAAACCTTCAAACAAGGCCCATATTGGATGTGGACCATTCATCATTAGGGGCCCACCTTAATGTAGGTCATCCATCATCTAGGGCCCACCATCAATGCTAATTATCCTTTATGTGGGGCCCTTCAATGTCCATTACCCATCACCCATCATGTGGACTCCACATTTGATGTGTCCACAGTGTGGGCCCTACCTTTGAAATGGGTTGTCCATCATGTGGGGCCCACTTTGATATCCATCATTAATCATGTGGAGCGCACCTACGTGGATCATCCATCATGTAACCAACTTTGGATATTGGTCATCCATCATGCAGGACCTTGGATGTGGACTGTCCATTAGGTGGGGCCCACTTGATGTGGATTGTCTATTATGAGGGGCCACACTTTTATGTGGGCCATCCATCATGTGAAGCGCACTCCGTCTATTATGTGGGCCCACCTTGATGTGGACCATTCATTGTGTGGGGCCCCACCTTCATTATGGGTCATTCATCATGTGGGGCCTTCTTTGATGTCAATCGACCATCATGTGGGCCCACCTTCAATGACCATCATCCATCATGTGGGTCCCACCCTTGACATGGACTACCCATCAAATGGGACCCACTTGATGTGCATGTTCCGTTATGCTTGGGCCACACTTTGATGCGGGCCATCTATTATGTGGGGCCGGTTAGAGTCCCTTGATATACACTTTGATGTGAACCTTTCATTATGTGGGCCTACCTTGATATGGAGCCCCACTTCAATATGAGTCATTCATCATGAGGGGCCCATCTTTGATGTCCACCATCCATCATGTGGGTCCCACCTTTATTGTGGACCATCTATCATGTGGGGCCCCCTTGATGTGGATAGTCCATCTTGCGAGGACCCACCTTTGATGTCCACCATCTATCATGTAAGTCCTACCTTGGCTGTGGACTGTCCATCATGTGGAGCCCAACCTTCAATATGGGTCATTCATCATAAAGGCCCACCCTTAATGTCAACCTTCCATCATGTGGTCCCACAAGCAATATCCACCATCCATCACTTGAGTCCTACCTTTGATGTGGACCATCCATCATGTGGGTCCCACCTTTGTTATGGACCATCTATCATGTGGGGTCCACTTGATGTGGATAGTCCATCATGTGGGACCCACATTTGATGTCCATCATGTAGGTCCCACCTTTGCTATGGTCCGTCCATCATATGGGGCCCAACCTTCAATATGGGTCATTCATCATGTGGGTCCACCTTTAATGCCAACCTTCCATCATGTGGTCCCACATTTAATGTCCACCATCCATCATGTGGGTCCCACCTTTGATGTGGACCATCCATCAGGTAGGGCTGCTTGATGCGGATCTCTCATCATGCGGAGCCATACTTTGAAGTAAGCCATCCATCATGTGGGGTTCACCTTTGATGTGACTGTGCATTATGTACAGTCCCACATTTGATATGAGCTATTCATCATGTGGGGCCCACCTTCACTATGGGCCGTTCATCATGTGGGCCTACCTTGAATAAATTGTAAAGAGAAGAGAAGAGGGTAAGATGGGAATTACTTGAAAATTTTAAGGACAAACTAGTCAAAAAAATTAGTTCAAAATGTCTACCTACTTAAGCCAAATAAGCTCCGTTTAAAAAAGAAACCCTCCATAACTTATTAAATCAGAGCTTATTTGTTACTTTCTAAACAAATAAACGTGGCATTTAAAATCTCTACTGTAATCCAATAAGAGTTTTTTTAATAAGAGCTACTCCAATAAGCTCTTCTTGTTCTAGCTCTTGTTTAAATAAGCCCGTTTGGTAAAATCTCCAAACAAAGCTCTTATTTAAAATAAACGTGTTTGTTAAAACTTTCAAATAAGAGCTTTTTTTAAGGATAGTTGGTGTCATTTTTAAAGATTACAACAGCTTAAATATAAGATCAATCCAAATGGTTGTTTGGGTGGACCTGTCCATTATGTGGGGCCCAACATCAATGCTAATTGTCCTTTATGTGGGGCCCCTCAATGTCCACTACCCAGCATCAATGCTAATTAACCTACTTGATGTGCATGTTCCATTATGTTGGGCCACACTTTGACGTGGACCATCTATTATGTGGGGCCTACCTTTGATGTGAACCTTTCATTACGTGGGCCCACCTTGACGTGGGGCCCCACTTCAATATAAGTCATTCATTGTGAGGGGCCCATTTTTTATGTCCACCATCCATGATGTGGGTCTTACCTTTGTTGTAGACCACTATCATGTGGGGCCCACATCAAGTAGGTTGTCACGCCCCAAATTCGGTTCTCGACGTCCATTCGTCGTAACCCAAATTCAGAGGTGGCAGCCTCCGTAGTACCTCGATCTCGGATGCTAACCTCATACGCCAGGTTCCGATCCTGGGATACCACAAGGAGGATTTTAGGGTTTGAATTTTTTTTTTAAAACATGAGCATCACCATATGAGTACCATCAAAGATAAACATAATATTTCCACTAAGTCATTTCGTTTACATACAGTACTGAAAGGTAAATACACAATGCGTAAATATAAAAACTGTGCACAATCCGGCACCTTCTGCTACTACACTCCCAACTCCAACTCAACGTTGTTGCTACACTCTGGTATAACCTGCAGCGTAACAAACGTGCATAAGCTTCGAACGAAGCTTTGTGAGTGCGTGTGTGCGTGTGCAATGCATATGGCAAGCATGATAAATATCAGAGTAAGCAGTAAAGCATGATGAGAAATCTAAACCAAAACTTAGGCTAATTAGGCTACACGATCATGTGATATGAATAACCAGCCTACCACGGCTATGCAAGCATGCAATACAGATAACTAGCCTGCCATGGTTATGCGAGCATGTAATACAGGTAACCGGCCTACTAAGGCTATATACTGATACTATGCAATGGCCTACAGGGCCTAATGTCACATGCAATGATCCAATGCATGTATGCAAATCACCACCTCTCAGTACAGTGGTCCAGATACGAACAGTCATATCGCAATTGCCCAAGCAATGCAGGACTCGAAACTGGTAGCTCGCCCAGTGTGGTAGCTAGCCCAGGCTTACAGCCCCTCCCACATCACACTCGCCCACGTCAGGACCGTCCCACACCATACAGAACATCAGTCACATCACTGATACCAATACCATCTCTGAAACGGAACATCACCGGGGTCTCACAGACCTCACTACTCACCAGTAGAATGTCAAAGCCTATCTGGTGCAATAACGGACCTACTCACAGCTGGTCAAACTCAACCCACTTTCTCAACACTCTTCCGGCAGGTTAGGTCAGACCTCCTTTCAAACTGACCATGTGCAGTGGAAACACCGCCGTTTGGTATTCGGCATACTGGTGTATGATTAAACCACCCGGTCCTTGAATGGAGCACCCACCTTCGTACCAACGGGATCAAGGACTTTCACCCAGGGACATCTTTGGCATCCAGTTTAAAGATCACATATTTTCGGTGTTCTGCAAACCAGGATGGAGCTGTGGTTGCAACGTAGTAACCATGCTATATGCGGCACAAGCAGACGGTGCAAAATGCAACCATGCATACAAACGTGGGACGACATGCTCGTGCAAGTCTCCAAAGAGCACCATAAAACTATAGGGCCTCAAATACAATGTCACCGTCAACTGGTAATGAACTACACGACAATCGCGGCCGCTATGGCCGGTTGATACAAGACAATCAGATGAGCCAAGCATTCATGATGCATGAGTCAAGTATACAGTATGAGTGCCAACAAGTAGTTAATTTACCACGATGGCAATAAAGCAATCTAGTCCAACCTATTTGAAATATGATTAAGATGAGGGGACACATATGAATGATCGAGTCATAATGCGGGATGTCGCTAGCCAGGGAATCTCGCACTAAGGGCTACAAGGTATGCTAAGCTATTCCTACCATACAGTGTAAGTCAAGATGATAGACTCCTGTCCTCGAATAGTCTTATACCTATTGGAGAGGTTTACGATAGAGAGCACGTGAATTACATTTGCGCGACTACATCTCGAATGCTTTATGAATGCGTTTATGCCCTAGTGGTCCCCAATTAACAATGATGATTCGGGATGCATACTCATTACACATGCATGGTGGTCATCGAAGCATATAGTATAAAGATCACATACGAGTATTTCAAACAACACTACGTGTGGCAACAGACATACTAAAACATCATAAAAAGATAATTCACTTATAACACAAACAAACATAAAGAGATAGGACCCTAAATGGATGGTATACAACAACACAGATGGTCCAACAATTGAACGGTGTGGATTAACCTTCAACATTCAGATAACTCAAAACATTCAGATCAGATAACTCAAATGGAAAGAAAATGATTGAATACACTACCGACACATCAAAGGTAGAACCTACTTGAGCGGCAAGAGTAGAATACCCAAAATCATGCCGAGACCCATATGCGGTAGTACAGTTGAGATAAACACAATAATGGTCCGTAAAAGGAATGTCATAGAATTGGTTGCAAGATAGACAGGTCATGACAAAGAATCATAAATGGTAGGGTAATTTGAGATAGATGGTCAATACGATGAGGTCCAAAAAGGGACGACAGGTCTAACCTCATACTGCAAGATAGGCTCCATATAATGGATGGCATAGATGACATACTAACGTCGAGGATGAGCCCCACACTCGTCCTAAAGGTAAACGGACGGTGTGGATGGGATATACACGATATGGTGGTCTTTAATAGTTGGGTACAAGGGTAGAAGGGGTGAGTCATATGAGTATACAACAAGTTGAGTTACTAGGATCAATCAACATGGTGAGTCAATAAGGCAGGTTGACAATGCGGGTCAACATGGTGAGTTAACAAAGTGAATTGACAAGACAGTTCAACAGGGTGAGTTTAAAAAAGTAGCCCTGTGACTTGGATCGAGCGAACTTTAGGGATTCCCATGCATCCAGATCTATATGACCTTTCAACGAGGGTTTACACTACTAATCATCAAGGTGGATTCATGGGATGGACAACGCAGGTCATTCGAACACGTACGCTAAGGTGGTCCCCAGGCCATCCTGTACATAACATGCTAGGGTCCATTCATTTGGATGGTTTGGATCAAGCACAAAATTAAGGCGGTCCTATTGGATGGCCAACATACATATCGCACCATAGTGGCCAATGGTTAACGTGGATAGACACATGCTTAACAAAGTGGATCCATGGTTGGGGATAACCGCACAAAGGAGTGGGGAAGTCACATACATCAATGGGCCCCAACAGTTTGGGATTAACCCGATGTTTGTACTTTCCCACTAATTAAGTGAGATGGCAACCAAACACCATGGTGGGGCCCGCACACCACACGTGTGGAACCCCACCCATGGCTGGGTGACTTATGAACAGGAAGAATGGCAAATAAACACAATAGATGGGTCGTGTAAAGTTTCCAATGGTAGGCGTTCAACCACCCTTATTTTCTACGTGTGGCCCACCCAAAACTGGGCCCACACCCCTGCCAAGAAGAACGACAATGTATACCCAACATTCATCAAGGTGGGACCCAAAGTTGGGCCCCATCACCTTTGGTCAGATGGATGAATAAACATTACAATGGCCCCAAGGAAGATTTCCAAAAGTGGGCATCAATGACCACTGTTTCCTACAATGTGGTCCACTTGAGGTTTGGATTGCCTCATCTTTTCTTGGAGGGCCCATGGACTAAAATAATATGGAAAAATAGATGGGCGGCATAGATAAAACAAATGCATCGTGGTGGAACCCCCGGGGTAGGCCACCTGCTAGGCAGCGTGACAAAGCACGCTGTTTGGAGCGTGGCACCTAGACGGGCCCCAAGAGTTTTGAATCAAACTGATATTTTGTTTTCTCCTTCATCCATATACATGTGATCTTATGAACAGGTTGAATGACAAATAAACATCACTGTAGGGCTGGGAAGGTTTCAACGGTGGAGACCATTATTCCCACTGTTTCCCGTGGCATGGTCCACTTGACATTTGGATGTGCTTAGATTTTGGGCTCAGCCACTAAAATGAGCTGGAGAGGCATATGGACGGAATAGATAAAGCACATACATTTTAGGTGGGTCCCACGAATGGGCCACCTGCTGGGTAGCCCAACCAGCCCAGCCAGCGTCCTTTCTGTTGGATGACAAATAAACATCACTGTAGTGGGGCCCACAAAAGCTTTCGATCAAGCTGATATTTTGTTTTCCCTCTTCCACACGTATGTGGAATTATGAACAGGTTGGATCTCAAATAAACATCATGGTGGGCCGTAGGAAGGTCCAACGGCCTTGTCACTGTCCTCACTGTTTTCTTTCAAGTGGGGTCCACTTGAGATTTGGATCTGTCTCATTCTTGAGATCATGCCCTAAACTGATCTCCCCAAATGGATGGACGGTGTGGATTTAACACATCCAACACAGTGGGGCCCATAGACGTTGGTGACGTCACGTCAGTAGCTAGATCGAGTGCTCGCTGGGTTACTCCCAGCGTCAGAGACGCTGGGAGCCTGCTTCCCTTCTTTTTTTGTTTTCTTCTCTCTCTTTTTTTTCTGTGGTTTGATCGAGTGAGTCCTACATAAGGGTGATCCACTCCGCTCATCATATTCCCCAGATCATGGGGGATCCGAGGAGCCCCATATTGGGTGGTTGAATTGGTCTACAAACATCAATGTGGGCCGAGGAGATTTCGACAGTGGACATCATTTACCCCACTGTTTCATGTGGTGCGGTCCACTTAAGATTGGGATCTGTCTCATGTTTGGGCCCTGGCCCCTAAACTATCTGGGAAAACAGATGGACGGTGTGGATTACACACAAACATCAAGGTGGGTCCCACGAGTGGGGACCCATTCAAACTGTCCAGGTGACGCTAGACTGTTCCAGCGTTCTGACGCTGTGAACGTCCAGCGTCCCCAACCATTTTTTTTTCTTTTCTTTTCTCTAGGTTTATATCAAGTGGGGCCCACTTAGGGAAGATCCACTCCGCTCATCAGGTTCCCCAACTCATGAGGAGCCCATAGAGTCCAATATTGGACTGGTGATTCAGTCTACAAACATCACGGTGGGCCACGGAAGTTTCAATAGCGGACATCGTTATCTCCACTGTTTTTCTATGGTGTGGTCCACCCGAGGTCTGGATCTACTTCATTTTTGGTGTCCAGCCCTAACATGGGCTGGAGAAACCGATGGACGGCGTGGATCGAATACATGCATCAAGGTGGGTCCCACGAGTGGGGATCCCACGGTTAACGCCTAAAGGGGCTAGGCGCTGCTGGGCAGCAGCGTCCTCTGGACGCTGTCTGTCCAGCGGCCATCCTCTTCTTCTCTCTTTTTTTTTATAATTATTATTATAGTCATGTGGGGCCCATTCATGGACGATCCGGCCCATCCATCTCATTGCCCATCACAAGGTGGGCCCAAGGAAATAAAATGAAAGGTAAACGAGAAAAAGGGAAAAAGTTTGTACTCATAATGATGGTTGGACGGTTGGATTGCCGATCGGACGGTCCGGATGATGATCGGGGTCCTCCAAGCTTGATCTCCTCCTTCAATCTCTCTAACTCTCTCTTTCTCTCTCTTGATCTCCCTCTAAATCTCTCTACTTCTCTCTCTTCTCTCTCTCTCTCTCAAATCTCTTTCTCTCCTTTGTCCTTAGAAATCCTATGGACGAGTGGTGCTTGGGGTTTTTCTAGAGGAGAATGGCTAGCATGGGAGGGGGTACATGAGGTAATGATAATGATGATGGGAGAGGGCATGTGAGGTATGGGTTGCATGATTAGAATTGGCTTTGGAGGTGAGAGAGTGATGGGGTGGGTATGGTGTGTGTAGACTAGGGTAATGAGAGGAGTATGGGTGAGGGTGATGGTGATTGATTTGACATTTTGTTGGGATTTGTACAAGTGGGGCCCACACCACACGCGCGTTGCGCGGCCCACCTTGGATTGCACAAAAGTACGCATCTTTCACACTGAGTATTGCAATGGGTACGTGCCACGCGGCATTGGAATCGCAGCGCCTACGCGGTCGCCGGGGTATAGGTCTTGGGTCGATGCGGTACTAAAATAGGGTCGCGATCAAGGCTCGCTAATCTGGTCCATCTGGGACATACTGGTACCGGAAACTAAACGTACGGAGGGCAATTCAGGGTACGGGTCTTACATAGGTAGTCCATCATGTGGGACCCATTTGATGTCCACTATCCATCATGTAGATCCCACCTTAGCTGTGGACCGTCCATCATTTGGGATCCAACCTTCAATATGGGTCATTCATCATGTACGCCCACCTTTAATGTCAACCTTCCATCATGTGGTCCCACATTCAATATCCACCATCCATCACTTGGATCCTACCTTTGATGTGAACTATCCATCATGTGGGTCCCACCTTTGTTGTGGACCATCTATCATGTGGGGCCCACTTGATGTGAATAGTCCATCATGCGGGACCCACCTTTGATGTCCACCATCCATCATGTAGGTCCCACCTTTGCTATGGACCATCCATCATGTGGGGCCCAACCTTCAATATGGGTCATTCATCATGTGGTCCCACATTCAATGTCCACCACCCATCATGTGGGTCCCACCTATGAACCGTCCATCATATGGGGCCCACTTGATGTGGATAGTCCATCCATCATACGGGGCCACATTTTAATGTGGGTCATCCATCATGTGGGACCCACCTTTGGTGTTCACCGTCAATCATGTGAGGCCAACCTTCAATATGGGTTGTTCATCATGTGGGCCTACCTTTGATGTCAACCTTCCATCATGTGATCCCACTTTCAATGTCCCCCATCCATCAAGTAGGTCCCACCTTTGATGTGGGCGTTCATCATGTGGGGCCCACCTTTGATGTTACCATGCATTATGTGGGCCTACCTTCGATGTGGAAACCTACCTTCAATATGGGTTGTTCATCATGTGGGCTCACCTTAGAGATATTCTAAAGAAGAGAAGAGGGCAAGATGGGAATTACTTAAAAAGTTTAAGGACAAACTTGTCCAAAAATTAATTGAAAATGTCTATCCGCTTAAGCTAAATAAGCTCTTAAAGAAAAAGTGACCTCCATATCACTTATTATTTAAGAGTTTTTCTATTAGTTTCTAAAAAAAAAAAAAGCTCTAAAATGAAAGCTTCACCAAACGGTCTATTTTCATAATAAGAACTTATTTTTTAAGAATAAGCAAATAAACTCTTATTAATAGATTTGCCAAACACCCTTGTTTGGCAAACGTCCAATCAAGGTGCTTATTTATTCAGAAATAAGCCAATAAGCTCTTATTTGTAGAGATGCCAAACGCTTCCTTAATAGCTTATTAAAAAGCTTTTTGAAAAAGGTATCGGGGTGTAAATAACATATTAATGAGGGACTATTTTGTAAAATTCCCTTAAAAAAAGAAGAAAGTTTCTTTAAAAATTTTATTGATAGAATGTGACACGTGTGTATTGAAAAATGGATGTGGCACGTGTCCCATGGTCACTGTTGTAGAATAAAGTTGGTCGTCGAAGAAGTATAAAAGATATGCGACCAGCGAGTGTTTCTCCATAAAAGTCATGACCAAACCATCTGACTAGCGAGCCTTCCTGCTCACGTCTTGTATATCACTCAGACCTGCGACCGCCTATATGCCCCGGCATGCGAGCAACTCTGCTCTTGGTTGACAAATGAGGCCATCTATGAGTGCGAGCAGCTCTGCTCTTGGTCGTTAAGTGGGGAGACCCCTGTTATGTGAGCAGCTCCCGTCATATGAGCAGCCCCCGTTATGTGAGCAGCTCCAGTCATGTGAGCAGCCCTCGTCATATGAGCAGCTCCCGTCATATGTACAGCCCCCGTTATGTGAGTAGCCCCCGTTATGTGAGTAGCCCTGGTCTCTGGTCTCTGGTTTCTGGCAGAGACGTCCCTCGTCTCATAGTACCAGCAGCCTATATAGGCTGGTTTTGGCTTGTTTCTATTCATAGCTCCAAATATCTCCATCAAGAGACGTAATCAGCTAGATGTCTAGAGTGGTTAGGCCATCCCCTTATCTAAGGATTAACAAGATAAGCACCTTATCCCCTGAAATTAACAGTGATCTTAACAGCTTGCGTAACAAACTGGATCACCTGGATCTGTATAAATAGATGGCCCCACAGATGATAAAGGTACACAATCTCTAAGCCTACGTTTCACACTTCATCTTACTATCAAGTCACCTCTGACTTAAGCTTCGGAGGGCCAACGACCAAGTGCTGGCTACCCTTAGTTTTCTTCTTTGGCCTTCAGGTGTGGAGGAGAGCTCACTTTGAAGAAGGCATATAATCCGAAGAAACCTGTTACTAGAATTTGACGTCAACAGTCACAAGTGACACATTGGGACATGTGGGATGCATGAGATGGATCTTGCTCTGTACAGTAATCAAATTCTGGGTCTCATCCCTTCCACTTTAGGAAAGTCGACTAAGGTTGCTTCTTTATCCTTTTTTACTATCAATTATCTGGTTCCTTGCCTCAAGAAATGACAAGCATGACAAATCTTTCTAAACTCTAGCTACTTGCATGGCAACAATTTCTTTGGCCATTTGCCTCAGTTACACCAAGGTGGATCTCTTCAAGTCTTCACTGCTTTCGACAACCATTTCACCCGTGAGATCCCAAGAGGCTTTAGAAACTGCACTAGCTTAATGAGAGTGTGACTCAATGGAAACTGACTTGCTGCAAATGTATTGAAAGCCTTTTGTGTATACGATCAATTTTTTGTTCACACTCACACACCCTCATCTCACATTCATGGATATCAGCGACAACATGTTGTTTGGTGAAGGCTCACTGAACCAGGGAGAATGCCAAAACTTGACAAAGATACAATTCTTCGAGAACAATATCACTTGTAGAGTTCCTCCCAATATTCGGCAGTTATGGCAGCTAAGAGTGCTTAGTCTTTCTTGGAACCATCTAGTAGGAGAGATTCCAAAGGAATTTGGAAAGCTGACATCTTTGTTCAACTTGATTTTAAATAATAACCAACTTTCTAGTTAGGCGCCCCAAGAGATTGGAAAACAACCCAATTTGGAGGTTCTTGACACATTGCGACATGTTGCTCATGTGGCATGTGGACACGTATGACACATTTAGAGCACTTAAAGATGGATGAGGGTGTATGTATATGTGGGTGGCACATGTTTCAAATGTGTCACATTGGAGCATACGGCATGTCGACATACTTAGACAATGAGTGGCTGTACATGTTAGACATGCATGGTGCATTGAAATGGACTGTAACACATGGTCACATGTGGGGCACTTTAGGGTAGCCGGTGGCATATGTCACCTAAGTGAAGTGCTTAAAGATGGACAAAGGTCACATGAGCATTTGATGACGAGGGTGTCACTTGTTAGACATGACAAATAGAGATGTATGGCACCTCGAAACATGGGTTATTAAAAGATAAGTGATGGCATAGGTTGCACATGTGACACGTACAATGGAAGAATTTTGATGCTTTAAGATGAATGGTGGGCATGCTTTGCACCTGTGACACATTAGCTTACATTGGGCAATTGAAGATAGATGGTTACCGTACCGAGAACTTAGAAGATGGGCAATGGCACATGTGATGACGTTCACAAAAGAAAGAGGGTCATTATGTATTTATTTTTTCTTATAAAGGAAGGCTAAATGGATATGATGTTTATAAAAAAAAAAAGAAAAAAAAAAGGGTAAAAGCAAACAATAAAAATGAAACCAGTTAGTTATATTTCAAATAATCCAAACATTCTCTTATCAACCATCTGAATTGGGGACCTTGATTAGCTACTTACAGTGTGACTAGCGAGATTCGCTGCTGAAGTAACGTCATTAAGTTCTGTGGGCTCCACCTGTGTATTGTATCCACACCGTCGTTGGAGAGGTTATTTCAGGGTATGAAACAAAGAATGAGGCAGATCCAAAGCTCAAGTGGACCTACCATAGAAAACGATGGGGATTGAACTCCTACCATTAAAAATTATTGGCAGCCACAAAAGTCTTCGATCAAGCTGATATTTGTGTTTTCCCTTTGGTCATGTCTTTGTTAACTTATGGACAGGTTGGATCTCAAAAAAACCCATCATGGTGAGCCTTAGGAAGGTTTGCCACTGCGGGTGTCCTTGTCTCCACTGTTTTCTATGGTAGGGTCCACCTGAGCTTTGGATCTGACTCATTCTTGCTAATGCACTAAAATGATCTCTAAAAATGTATGAACGGTGTAGATACAACAAATACACCATGGTGGGGCCCACAGAACTTGGTGACGTTAATTCAATAGCGAATCTCGCTACTCACGCGGTCAATAGCTAATCCGCGTTACTGAATTGGGGGCACCATTGGACGGTTTGGCTTGAGTTGCGCATATAGGTGGGACTCGGGTTGTCTTGACCTGCTTGTTCCTGTTCCGGTGGCACTAGCAAAGTGCAACCCTCGACATATATCTTCTCTTCTTCCAATTCAAGAGCTCTAATCATTCAAGAGCTCTAATCATTCGAAAGCTCCAATGCGACCACCTACAATGAAACAACGGCAGCAGCAGAAAGCTCCAATGCGACCACCTACAATGAAACAACGGCAGCAGCAGAAAGCTCCATTCATGAGACCAGAAGGACGACTCCGAGGAGAAGAAGAAGCAGAAGAAGCAGAAGAAGAAGTACTCCGAGAAGAAGGAGACTCCTCTGATGTCTGCACCGCATTACTCAAACGCTACCAGAAATCTTCAGCACCTCAACACCGCCACCTCTGCGCTTCTGCTGCCGCCATCCGCTCTATCCTCCTTGATGAAGGCCTCCCTCTCACCCCTCCAGCCTACTTCGCCGCCGCCATCTCCTCAATCCAGAACGCCCCTTCCCTCGATCCCGATGCTGCCTCAGCACTCTCTTCTTTCCTCTCTGTCCTTCTCCCTCTCGTCCCACACCAGTCCCTCCCCCCGCACAAGGCCAACGACGCGGCTGCTGTTCTCGCCCAACTCCTGCGCGGGCTGCCCCCCGAAACAGTGTCCGCTGCGACTTTGAGGTCGCTTGTCAAGTCATTGGGGTTTGTGCTGCCGCTCTGTGATGTCGAGGATTGGGGAACTGTCGAACTGCCTCTGAAGATGCTTCTCGAGTTTTCTGTCGACAGGCGTCCCAAGGTATTGAGAAATATGATCGAAGCAGTTTGAATGAATAAAGAGCTGTAGAACATGTGAGTTCAAGATTAAGGGGTGAATTGCCAAACTTACCGCCTTGAACGTGCTCTAGGTTCGCTTGTAACTGCTAGTAGAACACGTGAGGTCAAGAATCTTCATGGCTAGCTTTTTTAGAGCTGGATCCTTCTTGTTTGGGTCCACTCCATAAGCAACCTATTAGTCAGCTAAAAGAACAGTTTAAGTAGGTTAGACTTTATGGATTGTAAAAAACTATTTCTAAGTTATTTAGACTGTTAGACATACTTGCTAAGACTTTCATATTTACTTGACAATTTCATTGTCGTGCGCTTGATAACTATCTCTTGAGAATATACCCTCACTCTTTGTATAAAAGTCTAGTAGAGCTGAAATCCTATCTTGTACTCCTTTATTGAGAACCATTCTTTTTAACACGTCAAGAAATCCAACCATATGCGTTTTTTTTGCTTTTGTCAGATCGGTAGAAGTGAATAATACGGTCAGATTAAGGATGTAGGCACCCGAATACAATGGAGACGACATTTGGCTGCCCCCATCTTCCATCTATAATATCTAAAATGGGCATGTGATCATGCTTGTTATAGTTAAAATAGTCCATGATTTTATTTCCATCGCATTAGAGATGTAATCCATTGGCGGCTTCTTATCTCCGTCCACCAATCGTAATATAGCCACCAAGGGTTCTGACGCTTTTAGTGCCTTTAACACTTGTGTAAAAAAAAAAGCGAAAGGGTGGTGTATTGGACTAGCTTTCCTCCAACCTTCTTTGACCAAGGCTCATTAGTCCAATCGGCAGACATTACAAAGCATCTGAGTTCGGATTTTTTTAATGCAATCTTTGTAGTGTTAAGAAGGCTGTAGCGAAACGGGTGACAGCTGGATGTAGGAAGTTATACCTAATGTGTTTTCTTATATGATGGAGAATAAGGGCATATTTGTACATAAAGACCATGGTTCTTTTAGCCATTGCAATCACTTTTAAGTATAACCTTACCTACCTATATCTTTTAGCATAAGATTTACACAATGTGCCGCACAAGGGGTCCTAAATAAATGGCGCCTCTTCTCCCTAAGAAGCCGACTGTCGGCTATATATGAGGTTGCGTTGTCCGTGATTACCTGGACAATGTATTCCTCTCCTACTTCCTCAGTTATACTCTAATAATTTAAATAAATAACTTGCCATATGAGGATGACCCGATGCATCCATGGACTTAAAGAACATTGTCCCAGCCGGACAATTCACTAGAGAGTTTATTAGAGTCCAACTGGATTTATCGGTTGATTCGTCGGCCATGAGAGTACAACCATAGGTTTTCCACGATTCTTTATATTTGGCTATGAAACTTCTTGTATAGTCAACTTCGGTTTTGAGGCATGTCTCCCTCGCTTGGTGATATGAAGGAGGCCTAAGCCCAGGTCCAAATTGACCTATTGCCCCGATCCCTTTGGTCAACCACATCCTCGGGGTGTGGTCTACACTACTTATCCATGGGCCCATGCTCACGAGCTCTTTTTAAAGCTAGTGGTCTAGACTGGCCTATCGACGTAGGGGGGTTGGGCACTATTGTGTTCATCCACATTAACCACATCCTTATTCTCATATGTTTCTTGTTCCATAAATTCCTCTCGAAGTTTGGTACTATCTCGTTTTTTCCTTGTTTGTTTATCCATGTACCCCATGATTTCCCTTATGATTTTTGGAGTAATATTGAGATTTGCTCTTACATTTGATCCTGACGTATGTGCAAGGTGTTGCTTGTGCCGTGCAATAAGTCATACACTATGTGAATCTTTTCGGTAGCACTACGACAGTGCCGTACTTCCAACCCAGGTCATTTGACTTGGGTTTCAAAGAAGAATTGGGAAGAAGAAGACATGATTCTTTCTTGTACACTTTGTAAATTGTAAAGATTAGAAAATGTGTGTGTGTGTGTGTGTGTGTGTGTGAGAGAGAGAGAGAGAGAGAGAGAGAGAGAGAGAGAGAGAGAGAGAGAGAGAGAGAGAGAGAGAGAGAGTGCCACCTAGTTATAAGGATCTTGCAACTAAGATGAGAACACAACATTCGATCGGTATTTGAACAAATCGAAGCAAAGTGGATCATTTTGGGAATTCTGGAAAAGGGGTAAGCCATCATTTCCCCCCACCTTTCGTCTTGTTGCAGTCAACATGATGGGCCCTAATTTACCAAATCATGCTCGATTTGTGTTGAATTAGGCCCTATTTGGTTGATTTTCCTAAATTTTCATGTTTTCATGTTTTCGCCGATTTCAGAGCAATTAAAATTGCCTAGTATCACTTACAAAAGTATGTTCTTGATTATGTTGCATTATGATATTTGTGACTGTTATCACCTTATCATAGATATTAAATCTGGACAAACTTTTGGGAATCTGGTGATTCCCATGATGTTGACTTAAAAATATAAAATACGTAACAAAACCATGACAATAACTTGATAAGAATTAATGACAAACCAAATACATTCTAATTTCCAAATGTAAAGGTCAAAAGACTAAGAAACCTAGCTTTCAGTAGGTCAACCCTAACTAAACTTATCACCTTCAGCAGGTCAAGACTACCGACAACATTCTTAACAAAGAATGGTCCAATACACCATTGAATGCATTTCAAAAACATACATAAATGATAGTTTCTTGTTTCCCATTTTTTTCTTCCCTTTTTCAGATATCTTTCCATATTTTGGGCCAAAAAAAAGGGCCTTCATATGGGTCCAATACAGTGATAAGGTTCCGATGCACCATGTGTCGGATTGTTTTTGGACCCAATTGACACACCCTCCAAAACTGATATTTGGAAATGGTTGAAGAGTCACCATGGGGTTCTATTTCCAGTTGCCCCATCTCCAAGGGCATAATGTAAATGCCCTACATGTGCTGATGTTACACATACGTAGGGGATCCAGGACATTCATCAGATGATCATCTGAATGCATGTGTCCTGTCCTAAAAATCAAGCGGGTTCGCTCATCAGGTGAGAGGCACATGCAGATTGAATGGAAGACCATTGGTTTTTATTTTGTTGACTGTTGTACATTTGAGTTCCACCCAACAAATGGACCAGCTAGAATTTGGTTGGTTGAAAATTTTTTCTACCATGCATATCGAATTCTGATGGTTGGTTCTCAACAGAGTTTCTAATTGCTCAAATTTTTATTTTGCAGGTTCGGAGATGTGCCCAAGTGTGTGTTGAGAAGGTCTTTATGTCTTTTGAATCCATTGTTCGTAAAAAGGCAAGCAAAATGGTATGGTCTTTGTTCAATCGTAACATGCCTCTGGCAATTGAACTGAGTGCAATAAGAAATGTTGACGGATCAAAAATCGAATTGCTGTCTCAACCGAAGCATTTGGAGGTCCTCCATATGCTAAATTCACTGAAACTTATTTTCCCTTTTCTCTCAAAGAAAGTCACTTTTAAATTGTTGCCAGATTTATATGAGCTCTTGGATTGCCATTTCTCACCAGTCACGAGGCACATTCTTGATATTCTTGGAGTGCTTTTTGAATTTTCAAGAGTTGAAGTTCCTGTATCAGAAGTCGATAGCATTATAGCTTCACTTGCACCATATGTATCTTATGGTGGGGAGAATCCAGCAGACACTGTTATGTCTGCATCAGCCTTGTTAAAAAGTGGTTTGGACAAACTTCATGAAGTAGAACAGAGTGCATGGATTAGAAATCTTCCTCTGGTATTCAGATCAGTTGCAGGTAGGCCTTCTGATGTTTTGTTTAAGTTTCAGTATTGTTTTTCTTTTCTTAAACTTGCATTGCTGTAGGCGCCAATTACTTCTGTTTACTGCAATCACCCTCTTCACATGCATCTTTACTTGCAGGGCATGCTAACTTGGCAAGTATGTGGAATGTGCAGTGCATAAAGTGCCCTCACCTTGCAGATGACAAATACACAAAAATAGTTTGGTCCACTCATCAGGTCGGCCATTCATATACGAAAAGAACAGACAGTTTAAGAAACCCTTGCCAATGGTCCACATTCTATGTACATGTGTAGCAACTTGATGGGGGTGCCAGCTGTTTTTTGTAGTGTCATCTTCACGGTGGTTTCCACCTTGCACCACTCATCTGTCCCACTTACCAGACTGGCACATGTGCTTCATGTAGAGGTGCACGTGGGGAAGGCAAATGTCTGTTGTCTCAGAGAATTCATACTTTATTTATCTTTTTGGCACGACTTTTTTCCCGTTATTATCTTGTATAAATGACTTACTCATTTTCCTCTTAATTTCTATTTAACTGTTATCGTCAGATATCACCATGTGAAGTAACTACTTTTGGTATGGTGTTCTTTCAATATTACCTCGATTCTGACTTTCAGAAGGAAGCTAATTTTGTTTTGCAATCTTATTTGGATTCATAATCTTTGTTTCAAGTTCATCTTCTTTCAGTTAAGCATGTACAGACGCACCCCTATGTATCTTGGATACGGGCATGTGCATTGGTGTTGAACAAGGATGCAGGCTCTTGGACACTGGTTTTTCAAAGTTATATTTGCTGGCACATACTAAAAGCTTTTAAATCTGCAACATTTTATTTTGAAGTATATATTGAATATTGAGCTTTGGTAAACCCACACACGTGTGCAATAAAGCTAATGTACACGCCACGCATGTGCCAAGCTTGGCGTGATAGGTCTGAGATCCAATCCATCATCAGAATGGCACCACTAGGTTGATGCCCTAACCCAAGAATCAGGTTGCTCCACCGGTCAGGTGGGCCACAGTTTGCAAAACAAATGTATGGCTCTGAAAAAGCTTGGCTGAAGTTTTCTAACCCATCACCTGTTTTGAATATTGGGCACCAATGCTGATTGGACCAGATTTTATTTTTCGAAAAAAAACATGTTCATGATTGGACCAACGCGATAGATGGATTAGATCTCGCACGTGTGCACAATGCTGGCATATGTATGGAGTGTACACGAGCTTTATTGCACATGCGTGCGTGCTTAGCGAAGCTCAGTGAATATCGATTTGTAAAAAAATTGAGTAATAATAATAGCATTAATAATGGTAATAGTGATATTATTAATTATTATAATAATAATGTTAAATTTATTTGAAGGATAACCAAATTTTGTTAAAAGGAAAAAGATAGACTACAAAACAAAAGCAGGGGGATGATTAGAGATCACCTATTACAATAAAAAACTGTCCTCACAACATTTAAGTATTTGCTCCTGACTACACCCTTGAAGGCCAATGATCCCTTTGCTTAATAGAGCACTCTCCCTTTAGCCTTTTGAAATGTGAGGGAGACTGCTTCTACCTTGTTTTTAAATTTTTTGTCATTCCTTTCGTCTCTAAAACCACAATCCTGCGAGATTGTCCATCAAGGTGTTCCATAGCGGTAACGATGGGCGTAAGCGTAACGTTGCCCATGTTAAGGATACGTTGAGTCAGTGTAACGGGTGATTCGGGGGGGTGTAACGGGTGATACACCCCTGTATTGGTCCCTTTTTTTTTTTTTGCTACAAAAAATCCAGAAAAATATTAAAAAAATCTGGAAAATTGTAAATATTCCAAATATGCATTCATTTATAATTTTGAATATGTTTATGGTAGTGTAACTGTCCAATCTTTAGTGAGAATGCTATATCAGGCTGTTTGATGGATTTCTGAACCTGATAACTTGAAATTGACTGCAACCCTTTTATATTTAATTTTTTGACTATATAATATCAATATAAATTTATTATAATGAATGTAATACCAAAACATCTCATATTTGCAGGTTTTACTATTATTTATACTATTGGTGTATTACATACCTCGTGACTCGCGTACATTCATTTCAATATACAGAGTCTAGGGACTTTTGTGTCCTATTATGTAATTCTTATACTTAACAATTTGATATCATTTCCCTCCAAATATCTTATGAAAAAATTAAAATTAGATTCAGTAAATAGTGTTGCCAATTTGGGGCTGATTTGGGGGACCATTCGATGCCCCAAATCAGCCCCAAATTCATGCAATCTATTGGCACTTATCCCACTAAAGGATTGGTGAACATTTATTGGATAGTGAAGAATGAAAAATATCAAATTGTGCTATTTCAAAAAACAAGTGTCTGTAAATTAATGGTGAAAACGAGAGATGTTTTTGGAATTAGGAAGTGGGGTGTAATAGGTGATTTTTAATGTTGTAAGGCTTGTCAATGAATGGGCAGTTTCTGTTAAGGCAGCTCAGGCTGCTTTCCCCCATTAGCTATGCGCTCTTGGGGTCCGGGCCTTGTATTCTTTTCCTCGCTTTGCAAGCTTTCTAATAAATTATCTTTCAAAAAAAAAAAAAAAATTAATAGTGGAAATTGTTCAAACAATTTAATTTTGGAATTGTGACTTAGCAATAATGGTCCCAAAATTTAATTGTTAATTTTGAGTTGATATATGCCTCATGTACAATTTTTTAAAGTCATGTATGTGGGACCCACTCGATATATGTATTATATATCCATGTTGTCCATCCATTTTGCCAACTCATTTTAGGGCATGGTCCAAAAATGAGGTAGATCCAGATCTCAGGTGGACCACTAGTGGGTGAGGTGAGCCACATTGATTTATTTGTATATCCATACCATCAACTTGTTTTGCCAATTCATTAAGGCGTGGTCCAAAAATTCAGGTAGATCTAAATCTCACTAGTGAGTGACGCCTTAAATGTGGGGCCCACCTCAATGCATTTGTTGTATATCCATGTGGTCCATCCTTTTTGCTAACTCATTTGAGGGCATGGTCCAAAAAATGAGGTAGATCCAGATCTCAGGTGGACCACACAGTAGGGATTGAATTCCCACCATTAAAAATTTCTTGGGACCAATTTCTTTTTTGGATCGGGCTGTTATTTGTGTTCTCCCTTCATCCACATCCATGTAACCTTATCAACAGGTTCGATGGCAAATAAACATTATAGTAGGCCCTAGGAAGTTTTTAACAGTGGGTATTCAATCCTACTGTGTGGTCCACTTGAGATTTGTATCCCTTTGTTTTAGGGACCATGCCCTAAAATGAACTGGAAAAATTGATGGATGACATGGATATACTACACATAAATCAAGGTGGGCCCCACGCTACGAAACAATGCAAGTGCACTGAGCTGCATATGCTGCGGAATATCTTAAGAAAAAAAAGAGTGAGTTGTAAAACAATCACACAGTCCATTCGTTTTTTCTAAAGAGAGAGGGAACCAAAAAGAAAAGACGGGAGAGAGAGAGAGAGAGAGAGAGAGAGAGAGAGAGAGAGAGAGCCGCACCACTAGGGGGAAGAAAGAAAGAAGAGCAGCAACTGCCGCTGCAGTCGCAGTAGCACCGCAGTGGCAGTAGTGCCGCAACCGTAGAAGAAGAAGAAGAGAAAAAGGCAAGTTTTTTTTTTTCTTTTCTTTTTTCACCCCTTTTTCTTTAGGGTTCTTGGGCGTAACAACTGTTACGGGATCGTCACGGCCATTACGGCCTTGTAATGGCCATTACCATCCAAAAAAGCTGGTGGTCCCCGTTTTGTACTCGTATCGCGTAATAGCTTTAGCCGTTTCCTTTACGTATTGGCCGTTACGGACGATATGTAACCATTTTTGCACACCTTGTTGTTCATGGTAGGCCTCTTCCACTCTTCCTTTTTTAAGAGAGAATCATAGTATTTGGTCACCTCCATGCAAATGTCCTCTATCCTTTCACCTTCCGCCACAATACTACTTATCTTATTGTTTCTAGGTTGAGCACTAGCTATATTATGAAAGAAGCTAGTATTTTTATCTCCTTACTTAAGCCACGTGGCTTGAGATGTTGTCTCCACTTTATCTCTTCCTCTCTAGCGTAATCGATAGCTAGTTTCAACCTCAAAGTCTTCTCCTTGTCCGTCAATTCATTCCCTTCCGCTTTTAAGTCAAGAGCTTGAATCTCACATAACATAGCATCTGTTTCAACCTGCCATTTAGCCAACATGTCTTTTTTCCACTCCAGAATTTTTCATTTTAGTAGCTTCAATTTTTGACTATGGATGAATCCGGTGTAGCCTTGAAAAACAAAGGACTCCCACCAAGAATTAACCTGCATGGAAAAGCCATCTATTTCTAACCAAAAGAGTTCAAACTTGAAGGGTCTGGGGCCTCAATTCTCCTCCTCCACTTCCACCGTAATAGGGTTGTGGTCTGACACGGGCCTAGGTAAAACACGTTGTGACACCAACTGCATTTTGTCCACCCACTCCAGGGACACGAAAAACCTGTCCAATCTTGACATAACTGCATTGCTTTGACCATTATACCAAGTATAGCTCCCCCCCCTCCCTGGGAGATCCACGAAGTCATTCTCAATAAACCATGACGAGAAAGCCCTCATGCTGTTAGTAATTCTCCCCCAGTAGATTTTTCGAGAGAGAATCTTGTGACATTAAAACTGGCCCCTACGCATCATGACCCTTGGAAAGACCTGCGCACATCTGAAAGCTCGACCCTCATCTCAACTCTTCTACTTGACATATTTGGCTCGTACACCACCGAGAATAGCTAGTGAAAATCACCTAAGACATTGGCCAACACCACTAAGATGCTGGAAAGCTCTAAAATTTTCGTCCAAATAGACGAATCCCAAGCCACCAAAATACCCTCTTGCATTGCCAACTGTGTTCAAAGAGACCCACTCCTTAAATGCCACACCCCAAACTGAGTTCAAGAGTCTGTGATCAACCGATTGCAACTCGGTCTCCTAAATAGCCACAACCTGCGCTGTTGATCTTTTACAAATGTGCTTAATCTGAACCCTCTTCTAACTACACCCCAACCCCTAACGTTTTATGAAAGAATCTTCATTTAGGAACCGAGCTCCCTCGTCGACCCTTTCTCTTGCTAGTATCTGACCCCCCTAAGGCAGCCATAATATTGAGATTGAGGCTTACCAGATCTCTTCTACCCTTCAGCGAGGGTATGTTGCAATTGTCTTCCCTGCTCCTAGATAAATTGGAGAAGTGCATATTAATCTTCATCTCTGTCCCCAAATGTCATATCGATCTGCCTCCCCACGTGGCATAAAGCTTCATTGATCCATCTTCTCTTTTTTAGAATGTCGACCTTCACAGCATACTCGTTATTATCTAAAGAAACATAATTACTGAGACTCACTCGTTGTTTGACAGTCTGCATATCAGTAGCTATTGTGATTTGCAAAAGGGTCACCTCCAGGACTTCCTTGAAGTCTGGCTCAATGGCAGAAGGGTTCCACATGCATAGTTATTAAAAGCGTATGACGAGCCGAGAGATGACATTTATAGGTGTAGACGCAAGCAATGGGATGTGCTTGTTATTACTCGGCTTGGGTAACTCAGAAGAGTGACAGGGGGGCAAAGCTGCAAACCCAACCTCCGAGACTTCCGATGTCACGAAGACGAGTTCCATCAACCGAGTCTGAGTACTTTCACAGACTCGAGGAAATAGAAATGAAGAGTTTTTGAGAGCGAGGTTGGAATCCCTACACGTGTGATCATTGTGTCTCACATGCCTCCAAAAAGTAAAGGTCTGCACGAGTATCAATCTCCGCCCACTAAGTCTTGCTTGGTGAAATCTCCACGTGACAAACGCTCCTATCTTCTTCATAAATGCTTCTTGCCAGAGACAACTCAATAGAGCTATCTAATATGTGGCATGTAAGCTCGCTATTCGCTTCGGATGCAGCGCCGTACTCTGAATCCTCTCCCTTTCCTGCCAGGTCATCAGCAAAGCTAGAAATGAAGCTTCTTTCCTTCCCAGACCTCTGCATTTCCCCAACCAAACCATCGTTATTAGACGTCACTCCGCATGGCTCCATAAATGACTCGACACGTGTCGCCATCTCCAACTGACATGTGCCCCCTTCTTTAGGGCCTGTTTGGATGGAATGAATCCACCGTAATGTGGAGTGGTCAATGGTAAATAGGTAATGATTACAACTACCATGGTAGTCTGAAGTAAAGCTGAATGTGATGTCAATTCCACCATAAGGCTTTAATTTTTTGATATGCTTGTAATGTACTCCTGTGAATAGACACATGTGGATGTAACACTAACACGCTTAATATGTGTTATATCCACACCGTCCATCCATTTTACAATATCAATTTAGGACATGATCTTAAATATCAGCTTCATCCAACACTTTTGTGGGCTGCAGGAGCTTTTAAATGGCAGACGTTCAATCCCAACTGCTTCTTGGTGTGGTCAATTTCCTTTTCAGATGTTGCTCATTTTTTTTTTCTATTTCCATAAAATGCTATCGCAAAATGAATCGATGGTGTGGATTAACACATACATCATGGTGGGGCCCATGAAACTATGCTACGTCAAGGCACCTCGGCCCACTGCATTCTGATGGATTCCTATGATTTGACAGCATGGTTTATCCAATCGGTGACAAGGAGTAATAATGAAAATTTTACAATACATTACTGCGGATTCCTTCCATCCAAATAGGCCCTTATCTGATGCTTCATAGGTGTAGCTCCCTGGTAGACCGTCGTCCTTCGGCTAAGTTGTGTCACAACAAAGAGGGGAGGCACCATCATTCGCCTTCTGAGCATGATCAATCTTTCTCCTTCCCTTAGCCCCTTTTGCTGTGAGGGTTAGAGAAACATAGACTCTAACGTCTCCCATCGCAATGGAAACCGTTCTCAGACATGAGATGCCTTTCTTCCTTTGGACACAGATCCTCGCCGGGCAAGCCTCCGCCTCTCCTGATTGATCCGAATCAAGATCTATGGCGACTACTTCCCATGCAAGATCCAACCATCATAAAAGCTTCCATTAACCAAATCTCGATTGGCATGTCAAGAACTGATAGCCATACCTCCTCCCATCCGAATGGCGTCCAATCCGCTCATCTGCAGAGACTTTTCACTACGCCGTTGTTGTGCATCAGATCTACCTGTAATAGAATATCAATATCAACCTCTGAACTGAGGGTGATCCATATGACTTTTGTAGAAATGATCTATGCAGTGGTCCGACTACACTCCATCTTCGTTTAGCCATATTTGCACATCTCGAAAGGGGGCACCATCTTCAATCACAGCCACTACATTCCATCAGAGAGAATCCCAGGCGTGTTCAATAACCTTAGGGTGAATCCTGACTACCGGACCTCTTTCATCATCGTCTCTCCAAAGCCATTGCTCCCCTCCTCCTCTCCCTTTCTCAACCCCTTTTTGAAGCTCTCCCCCCTTTCTCTACCCCTTTGTTTCCCTTACGTCCCTCATCCCCTTTTTGATGTTTGTCCCCCACGAACACATCTCTGTATGAGACCTCTACTAGTACGTCACTCCGCTCCCCAGCCTCTCCCTTGCCCTCTACTGAGAAACCTAACTCCTCCGTCCCCCCCTTCTCAACCATAACAGCTACCGAATAAACCCCACCCCTGCTAGCTTTCTTCATCTTCTTCTACGCTACTTGCTGGTTTACCGAATCTGGGCCGAAATGAGCTCTCTAGACAGAAAGCTTATTTCCATTGAAACTCTTCCCATGTAAGGCCTCGACCACGTTTTTAACCTCACTCTCCATCTCTACCCAGATGAAGGCTATCCCCTTAAGTCTTGGGATCACCACCGCCTTGATGGTGGTCTCATGCCCAAACACTTTCCTGTAGTTCGTCTCTGTCCATCCTTTTGGATATCTTGTCACAAACAAAGTAGGCAGGATCAATAGAGGGTAGGCGGACCATCCTTTCTCGACACTATGCTTCTCTTTCCCTTTCACTTCCTTCCATCCCTCTTCCTTTTCTTTCCCCACAGGATGCTTCCTTGTATCCTCTCCTCTTTCTGTATTGACCAGTTTATCCTCCCGGCACGTACCTAATCTACCAACCCTTACTTCTTGATATGATGTTTCCCCTGAGAAACGCACCTTGTTGACTCCCTTCGACCTACCTCTACTGCGCCCTATTCTTTTATCATCGCTGATATAGATCTTTGCATGAATCTCCCTACCTACGGAGATGCCTCTATAGGCTGGAGCCCGATTCTTTGAAGGAAAGGCCGACTTCCCTCGAGAACTAAATCGATCTCTCGCCGCCTACTCACCTTTCCCCATGGATCTAGCTCTCGAATGGAATCTGCTTCCCGCTCTCAACCTTTTGTCACGACACGAGCTCTCACGTCTTCGCTTAGTTTGCTTAGACATAACTTCTCGCATTGAATGTTGAAAATCAGTAGAGAATGGAAGAGGTGTCGTCTTCGCTTGAGTGCCCGTTCTTGGAGGAAGAGGTGAAAGAAGCCGTCTTCTCGTTGGGCAAAGATAAAGCCCTGGGCCCCGACGGTTTTCTGCTTATCTTCTTATAGGTGTTTTGGGACACGATCAAAATGGATGTTTTGAACTTTATGGGAGAGTTCTTTGCTAGGTGTCACCTCTCCTCGGACTCAGGGGCCTCTTTCATTGCTGTTATCCCAAAGATCACAGGGGCGGAAAGGCTTTAGGGACTTTAGTCCGATTAGTCTCATTGGCGGGCCTTATAAAATTCTTGCTACAAAATTTCCCAAAGTTATTGGTAATGTTATTTCTGACAATCAAGGGGCCTTCATAGAGGGGGGGACAGATCCCGGACAATGCACTTTTAGCTCATGAGTGTATCGATTCTAGGCACAAGGCCGGGTTTAAAGGTCGTTTAAGCTAGAAATCGAGAAGGCTTACGATCAGGTGCATTGGGACTTTTTGGACAACATGCTTGGAAGGATTGGGTGTGGGATTCTTTGGAGAAGATGGAGTAAAGAATGCATTGGCTCGGCTAGATTTTCGATTCTTGTCAATGGCTCTCCCAAAGACTACTTCAGAAGTTTGAGAGATATTAGGCAAGGTGACCTGCTATCCCTTTTCCTTTTTATAGTCATTGTTGAAGCTTTGGGAAGAATGCTCTCCAAAGGTCAGGACGTGGGCCTTTTTGAAGGTTTCAAAGCGGGTTCTCTCAACCCCACAATTTCACATATCTAGTTTGCGGATGATACTATTCTTTTTTGCGATGCTAATGAGGTGAAGGTTGATAATTCGAGTATGATTGTCACATGCTTTGAAGCGGTGTCGAGTCAGAAGGTCAGTTTAGCTAAATGTGAAATGCTTGGAATTCATATGGAAAAAGAAGAAATTGAGCTCTTCGCTGAGTTTGTTGCAAGGAAGGATCTTTTCCATCTTCTATTTGGGGCTCCCTCTTTGTATTGGCAAGCCGGTCAAGCACCTTTGGGATAGAGTGGTAGAAAGATTCGAGAGAAGGCTAGTGGGTTGGAGGGGCACTGCCTTTCTATTGGTGGGTGGATCAGATGCCTGAAAGTGGTCCTCCGTCATTTAAAGAAGCTCAGATATGATTTCTTGTGGGTATACTTAGTTGAAAAGAAAATATTCCATTTGCTTGAATGGCGCGAGGTTTGTAAGCCCTACAATGAAGGTGGTGCTAACATCTGGTCCTGGGACACTATGAATCTGGCTCTCCTGGGAAAATGGTGGCGGCGGTTTGGGGTGGAGAATGGGGCTTTGTGGAAACAGGTAATTGTTAACAAGTACGGATGCTCGCCAGGGGAATGGTGGACTAAGGAGTTTTCTTTATATAAGGCGTTGGCAATTTTGAAAGGTATTCATGATGTGAATGATGCCTTCAAAGGGGTGTGATCTTCTCGTTGAAATGGGAGAAGGATTTGATTCTGAGAAGATATATGGATGGGTGATCTACCTTTTTATATTAGGTTCCCGAAGATTGCTCACCTTGCCTTGGAACGTGATGTCTCAGTTGATAAGTGCTATGTGAGGTGTGGCGGAGTGGTGGCGTGGGATCTACCTTGTCATCGGTATCTTTAGGACGATGAGATTGAGTAGGTCACCCTTTTGGAATGCTTGCATCTCTACTGTCCCTTAGATGACGAAGATGATAGTTTGGTGTGGTTCAAGGATAAACCAGGTACTTTTTCGGTTAAATCTTTCTACCTTACTCTTTCGAGTGGTGTGGTGGGTGTGGGGAAGATGAGCCATGTTTGGCATTACGGGCTCCCCCTAAGATTGTGGCCTTTGGTTGGTTGGTTAGGAGAAAGTGTCTTAATGATTGACAATCTTCAAAAGAGGTCTGTGGCTATCCCAAATATGTGCCCTATGTGAATGTCCAATGCCGAGATGGTTAATCATCTCTTCATCCATTGCTTGTTCGCAAGTTGTGTTTTGGCCTCTGTTCTAGGTAGGTTCAATATGGATTGGTCCACATGCCTCTTGAGGTGGGTGGCCTCTTATCAGCTTGGCACGTGGTAGTCCTTCAGAGTAAAAACCTCACATTTGGAGGCTGTGCTTGCTTGCCGGTCACTATGGGGGGAAAGGAATGGGAGATGTTTCCGAAACGAAATTAGGAGTACAGATTGGGTTGCTAGTCTTCTTTGGCTCTTTGTTATTGAATGGGCCTCAGCTAAGGGTTGGGTGGAATTTTTGTAATTATTATTATTTTGTTGTGTTTTGTTTTTCTTCATGGTGCTTCCTCATCACCCCTATCCATGAAAGTTTCAAGGAAAAAAAAAACTGCAAGAAGAGAAATAGTACACCATAGAGTTTTCCTCTTTATCCCCATGGCCACCATGTCCATTCCATGCTTGGAAGAAATCATGAATCGACCTTGGTATAACCCAACAAGTCATTCCAAACAACATGAATGCATTTTGCTTTTCAGTTGCATTAGTGCAGTGCATAAAAAGGCATTCAACTGATTCCTTGTTACTTAGACAATGCATGCATTGGTGATCAGAAAGTTCCTGCTTCTCAAGAGATTAACTATAAGGACCTTGCCCTTCCTCACTAATCAGGCAATGACATCTAGCCGAGGAGCTCCAAATCCGAGCAATCTGGAGCACCAATGCCCCAGTGAAACCCTCAAGGATCGCAGGATTGGACTTTCAAGAAAATAGTTTTCCACAGTCCACTTCTGAAACTATTGCATTCCCCTCTATGCGGATACCCTTTTTACAAATTTTATGTAAGAATGCGAAAATCCTTAGCCTCGTCATTATTAGCATTTGTTTGTGTTTATTCCATGATAAAGAAAGAGAAGAAAAAGAAGCGATGGAGAGAAAAAGAGTTCGTGAATTATCTTTCTCACACCTTTAAAACTCTTATTTATATTCACTATAGTTGCACGAACTGTGCAACGAAGTGGCGTTAAATTCAAGTGCAGGAACGGGGAAGCGTCTCTTTGAAGATGCTAACAAGTACTGAATAAGTAGGAAGTGCAAGCAAGAGTGAGAGTTTGAAGTATGAGCATCACCTAGTTAGAAGGATCCTGTAACCAAGATATTCACTCAGGGTTTGTGATGCGGACATCAGGCCCTTTAGAGTTTATCAGTGTAGGAGGCGAGTGACACCTATATCTTTACGGCTCGATGTTGACGGGCCTGGGTTGTTCGTGACGACTTAAGGAGCATTGAAGACCTTACACATGTAGTCCGAGACATTTGAGAAGACCCCACCTTGGGAAGACATGTGTAAGTTGCTTGGAGGAGATGATTAGACCGTTGGATCATGATGATGATGTGATCGGACCGTTGGTTCGTCGTGGCCCACTTTCATCACACCATCATTGGAGCGCATTGGACATCTTAGATTTGAGTTTATTTTACGCATTTTTTTACTTATTTGAGTTTTGGGTTAGTGTGGGTACGTTTTTTCATGCAAATATCTTTTTTTTGAAATTTTGTTAGTAGGGGTATTTTGGTAATTATGCTAATTCCGGATTTTATAAGGGTGTTGACCTAAACCTTTTTGATTAGTTGTTGATTTATGAAAAAGAGCAAACCTTTGGTTGCGTCTTTCCTCTTTCCCTCTCTCATGGTGCTTCTTCTTCTTTCTTGATTTCATTCTTCTCTTTTCTTCTTATGCCCTCCCAACTTCTTCTAAGGTAAACTTGTTACTTCCTCTTTCTCTATTTTTATTCTCTCATAACTTCTAGATCCGAGATTTGAGATTTTATCCCAAAATCCCTATTTCTTAAATTCCAAAATCCCTAATCCGAGAAATCCCTCGATCCCTCGGACTAGTGATTCACATTGGGTATTTGGATTAAGACCATGCAAGATCGGGAGGTTCCATCCCTCGTCGGATCCAACCTATGCATTATTTGAATTTCTTACTTCGTGATTGTGATGATGGCCCGCTCCATTGCATGCCTCTTTTATGCTTTTCTTAATTTATGATGATAGGTGATGAATTTTAGATTATTATTGCTATTTATTTCCGCTGGATTACATATGTTCATGAGCATGCATCACGATTAGGGCTGTCCTGCATCAAATTTGGTATCAGAGAATAAGCTTGTATCGTTTTGTCTAGATCGAGTTATCAAAAAAAAATTAGGGTTTTGATTTTTAGGTTTGTTTTAGGAAATTTCCAGATTTAGAAAGTTTCCAATTTTAGAAAGTTTCCTAATTTGGAGAATTTTTAGATTTAGAAAGTTTCCAATTTTAGAAAGTTTCCTAATTCGGAGAATTTCCAGATTTAGAATGTTTCCAATTTTAGAAACTTTCCTAATTTGGAAAATTTTCAGATTTGAGTCGCATCATCTAGAATTAATTAGTGTTAGTTCATTGTAGTTTAAATTCAACGCATTCATATTGTGAGTCATCCAGTCCATAGAGTCGAGTTTAGGAAGAACCTAGGACAAGTCATCGGTTATGTGCCCATTCGTTTTGGTCATGGTTTTGGATTGCACATCTCTACCATGAATCAGGATCAGATTTCAGAGGCTTTGACCGCCATATCTCGATGTTTGGACAACATTGACAACCATTTTAGAAAATCCTTCCAGAATCTCAACGACAAATTAGAGGCATTTAACCAAGCTAGCCCTAACTATGGAAAAGATGATCAACGTTATGCCTTGGTGAACGGCAAGTTGGATGGATCCAAACATGGTGTTTATGAAGTGGAAGAGTACGTGCCTAACGTCACTAATGATGAAATGGAAGAAATTGAGGCATCGCTCATCATCGTTTAGGATGACGAAGTGTGTTCTAGTGATGAAAAGGTCAAAGGAATTGAGACCGCACCACTTTCAGATGTCATGTGTGACTTAAGTGATGTAGATTTCCAACCTAAGTCTCTTACCATAATGCACACGAATGAATTTGAAAAGGAGACTAGTGAGGATATGATGATGGACGCCCACATGACTTGCGATATCCCACCAGATGATTTATGGGATAAATTTTCACCCATATGGGACATTCAACACACAATCGATCTTGTCCCTAGGTTGGTCCTGTCAAGCTTTCCTCCATACCAGGTGAACCCCGTAGAAAATACAGAAATGCAGCGTCAATTTGATAAACTTCTCGGGGAAGAATTCAATAAGGAAAGTTTGAGTTGGAGTTTTGTTCTGTGTGTCATGCCTGCCCTTTTCACTTTCAAGAACAATGGCATATGGCACACATGTGGGCATATCCTGACCGTCCACAAAGCTTCAGTCAAGTGTCATGCCATCGTGCGACGTATTCACGTCATGGTAGATATGATGGTCAGAGTCCCTATCCCGCATCTTGATGACATTTTGGACATAATGGCTGATGCCAAGATCTGCTCAAGACTTGGTATTAATAGTGTATGTTCTCAAGTGTTGAGATACCTGAAAATCATTCTTGTTTATAATACTTATAATGAGAAATTATGTGTCACCCATGAGAAGTGTCCTTTTGTTTCAGTTTTCCAAGTTCTAGGTCATAGGATTGTTTATTTCCAGTTCGTTGATTTTTCAGAGCGTCATTTAGTTTCACCCATGTTTGCCATCCAAAAGTCTTCAGAGTCGGCCAATGCATTTGCACGACACATTCATGAATTGCATACATATATTAGACAGCGGATTAATAGAAGCAATGATAGTTATATGCTTTCAATTGACTCGCATCGTAGATTGCAAGAAATTCAGGAAGGAGATTATGTAATGGTGCGGATAAGGCCAGGGCGGTTTCCTCAGGGTACCCCTAAGAAATCACAAGCGCATAGTGCTGGACCATTCAAAGTATTGCAAAGAATTGGGTCTAATGCGTATAGGATAGACCTTCCACCTGAAATGGGCATTATTCCAACGTTTAATGTGGAGGATCTAGTCCGTTCCCCTAATCCTACCATTAATCCCTCATCCCTTTCATGGCCATTCTTTGAATTTTCTTCACAACCTACACTCCCCTTCCTCCACCTATTATTTGTAAAGAAGAGATTGAGAAAATTGTGGATGAAGAGATAGTTTCCAAGGGAGATGGAAGTTTCCAAAGGTATCTTATAAAATGGAAGAATAGACCACCGTCAGAATCTACGTGGTTTACTAAAGTGGAGTTGCAGAATGTTGATTCGGATTTGCTAGAGCGCCACAAGAGTTTTAACTCGTCGGAGTCGAGTTCTTTTCAGACGAGGAGAATGATACGGACATCAGGCCCTTTAGAGTTTATCAGCGTAAGAGGCGAGTGACACCTATATCTTTAGGGCTCGATGTTGACGGGCCTGGGTTGTTCGTGACGACTTAAGGAGCATTGAAGACCTTACACATGTAGTCCAAGACATTTGAGAAGACCCCACCTTGGGAAGACATGTGTAAGTTGCTTGGAGGAGATGATCAGACCGTTGGATCATGATGATGATGTGATCGGACCGTTGGTTCGTCGTGGCTCACTTTCATCACACCATCATTGGAGCGCATTGGACATCTTAGATTTGAGTTTATTTTACGCATTTTTTACTTATTTGAGTTTTGGGTTAGTGTGGGTACGTTTTTTCATGCAAATGTCTTTTTTTTTGAAATTTTGTTAGTAGGGTTATTTTGGTAATTATGCTAATTCTGAATTTTATAAGGGTGTTGCCCTAAACCTTTTTGATTAGTTGTTGATTTATGAAAAAGAGCAAACCTTTGGTTGCCTCCTTCCTCTTTCCCTCTCTCATGGTGCTTCTTCTTCTTTCTTAATCTCATTCTTCTCTTTTCTTCTTGTGCCCCTCCAACTTCTTCTAAGGTAAACTTGTTACTTCCTCTTTTTCTATTTCTATCATCTCATAACTTCTAGATCCTAGATTTGAGATTTTATCCCGAAATCCCTATTTCTCAAATTCCAAAATCCCTAATCCGAGAAATCCCTCGATCCCTTGGACTAGTGATTCACATTGGGTATTTGGATTAAGACCATGCAAGATCGGGAGGTTCCATCCCTCGCCGGATCCAACCTATGTATTATTTGAATTTCTTACTTCGTGATTGTGATGATGGCCCGCTCCATTGCATGCCTCTTTTATGCTTTTCTTAATTTATGATGATAGGTGATGAATTTTAGATTATTATTGCTATTTATTTCTGCTGGATTACATATGTTCATGAGCATGCATCACGATTAGGGCTGTCCTGCATCTGTTTGTTTGGGATGAGGGATTTGTGGCAAGGATTTTGATAGTGGACAACTGGTCAATGCACATAAATTTCTAGAGCTGTTGGGGGAGTACCGATTTATCCCTATATTCTGGCTCTCCGAGGCAAACTTAGGCGAGTCCTCCTCGTGGGCAACCCCCGCGTCGCACGGGTCCCCGAATCACATTCGCCCACAATGGGTCCTACCTCGTGGCCATCCTACATATCATAGGCCTCACCTCATGGGCCACCCCACCCCTAGTGTAGAGACACGGTGCATCCTTGGAGTCACACCAAGATGCTCCCGCATCATATTTGTGAAATTTATGGATTTCAAATCTCCCTTGATTGTTTTTTGTTGGGGACCGACTCTCCAAATTTATTAATTTCCCAAATCCCAACCTCCATAAATCCATGAATTTGGGGCCAATCAAAATACCTAAAAAAACTAATGACTTTGCAAATTCAAAAAATGGGAGACTTTGTTAAAGTAATAAAAGCTATTCACGTGCTATAAATGCTCCCAAATCCACGGATTTGCAGATTAATTCCCAACAACTGAACTTTGAAATTTGCAAATCCAAATCCAATGCAAATTCATGAATCTGCCAAATTCACAATCTCATTTCTGTGATCCCAAGCAAGGCCTTTATCCTAACATAAAGACACTTTGGAAGGTACCCCGCAAGGGTACACAATAACTATGATACATACTATCTCTCACACACCCCTTCAAGATGGAACATAGACATTACACATGCCTGGGTTGTCCAAATTACAAGAAAAATGAGAAGAAGAGCTTGAGGCTTTTATAGGAATATCTGGTAGGTGATTGCTCGACTGAGTGAATGGAGTTAGCAATAGCTTTGAAGCAACTCTCTAAAATTAAGTGACATTTAACTTCAATTTGCTTGGTTCTTCCACGAACGACAGATGATGTGAATGGCAGTTCGATTTTTTATTTTTTAATTTTTTTATTTTTATTTTTTATGTGAGAGTTAATAGTCACTTTATTAGAAAAATTCACAAGAAGCGACAAAGAATACAACACCCACAAAAAGAAAACAAACAAGGGTCAGCTGCAAAGGCCTAAACATAACGAGCCTGGCCCTGTAAGGAAGCTTGCACTCTTGAAATAACCTCATCCACCCTCATCGGAACATTCCTAAATCAACACCCATATCTCACCCCCCAAATAACCCAAAACACGACCATAATAAGCAATCTCCATGTTGCTTGACCACACTTCAAAACACCGCCGCCGCAGCACCAAGCCCGAAGGAGATCTTCCACCGAAGCGGGCATCACTCAATTTGTATGTAGTAACGATAAGAAATAACTCCACACCTTTCCGACAGAAGGAAAATGTATAAATAGGTGGTTGATCGGTTCTCCACTATTCATACACATGAGACAAATGTTAAGGATCCTTTTGCGACACACCAAACACACAAAAAATACAACCTGGGGAGGGGCACCAGAAAACCAATGATTAAACGGATGCATATGGGAACTTTGCCTAGGTCCCGAAATCACACCAAATAGGGACTTAACAGAGAACTTCCCGGATGGATTCCCACCCCACACAATTGCATCCTCCTCTTGGATGTCAATTTTTTGTATTACTAAGGACCTGTAGGAGGTCGGCAAGCTCACTGATCTCTGTACCCAATAAGCCTCAACAACATGGAGGAACCTAAACTATTGAACCTCCGATAACCGAATAACAATCCACCACCACTACGAAGCAATCAGGCGTGAGGCGAGCTATCCTTGGGAAGAGCATTTGCAACACTTGGTCGCCACACCAAACATCTACTCAAAAACGAATGCGAAGATCCTTCCTAGGGGTGAATGAAATACCCCTACGGACCAAATGTTCGTTAGCCACCACTGCCTTCCAAATAGCCGAAGCCTGGTATAACGAGGAGCTCTTAACGAACCACCCACCTTCCCAAGCACCATACTTTGTTGCCACCACCTCCCTCCACAATCTTTCCTCTTCCACTCCAAACTTCCAAATCTATTTACTGAGTAATGTTGTATTCATGTCCCCCAGCGGTTTAATGCCTGCCCCTCCCCCTTTAAACGGTCTGCACACCTCATCCCATTTGAGAAGATAGAATTTACTCCTTTCATTCGCCCCTTCCTAAATGAAATCACGTCTCAATTTCTTTAGTATCGATAAGACAAATTTAGGACATTGAAACAACGATAAGAAGTATATGGGCATGTTAGCAAATGCCGTCTTGATGAGTGTTAAGCGGCCACCTAAAGAAAGATAGCAGCATTTCCAACAAGCAAGTTTCCTTTTGATTCTCTCTATTACCCGATCCCACAGATGGATAGTCGGTTTTCCAATGCAGAGAGGCAAACCAAGGTAGGTAGAAGGGAAAGATCTGTTCTTGCACCCGAAGATAACTAGCAAGGGAATTCAACTCCTCCCCCACATGAATGCCAAGGAGTTTTGATTTTGTAACATTGACTTTTAAACCCGAAACTGCTTCGAAACATATCGTCAACTTACAAAGATTCTCAACTACGTTGACTTATAGAAAAGAAGCGTGTCGTCCACATACTGAAGATGAGTAATATGGGGACCATTTCCTGCGACTTTGAAGCCGTGGAACAACCCAAACTCTGCCCCTCTGCGAAGCATCGCTCTAAGAACTTCTCCAACAACCACGAACAAGTATGGGGATAAATGGCTCTCCCTGCCTTAGCCCTTTGGATGACTTAAAATACCCTTTAGGAGATCTATTAAGAAGAACAAAAAAATATGGGGATTGAATACAAGCCTTGATCCATCCCCTCCACTTTTGCCCACAACCCAACCTGTGGAGCATGTAGTCCAAGAACTCCCAATCAACATGGTCGCGAGCCTTTTCAATATCAAGTTTACGTACTAACCCACTATTCTTCTCTTTGTGCCTGGAGTCAATACATTCATGGGTTGATAAGGTGCTATCCAAAATTTGTCTTCCTACAACAAAGGCGCTCTAATTATCCGATATGACGCTGGGAAGCACCTCTTTGAACCTGTTAGCGAGAATCTTAGCAAGAATCTCATATAAGGCTCCTATGAGACTTATCGGTTTGCTCAGCCCCGTTCACCTTTGGAAGCAATACAATGAATGTAGCCCCCATCTCGGAAGACCACCTCCCCCCACCTGCCCCTATTAACAAACTCCAAAATGAAATCCATTATGCCTTTTTTAATTGTGTGCCAAAATTTCTGAAAGTACAAAATATGAAAAGCATCTGGACCGGGGGCCTTCTTCCTACACATTGACCCTAAAGCCGCACACACTTTCTCTTTCAATATAGGTCTTTCAATAAAGGAAGCTTCTACCTCCAAAATTTTGTCAAACCAAATATTATCCAATTTTGGCCTCTCTCATCTTTCAAAGGTCAAAAGGCTTCTATAAAATGACGTAATAGAGTTGGTAATTGCTTCCTTGTTCGAAAAATGACAACCATTTATCACCAGAGTATTGATGCTGTTACCGCGGGTCCTAGCACTGGCTATACTGTGAAAGAAACGAATATTCCTGCCGTCCTCGTTAAGCCAAATGGCCTTGGATTTCTGTCGCCATTTGATCTCCTCTTCTTTGGCCTTCTGAGTCTATTTGAGGGGCAAGTTATTCCTTTTATCTCTAGTCTCCTTCAATAAAGAACCGCGTTCTTCTAACAGTTCCAAGGAAGTCCTTCCACTGTTTGATTATTTCTTTGAGCAATTTGAGCTTCCTACCCAACCTGAACCCTGCGTGACCCTCCATCGAAAAGGAACCCCACCATTTGTTCGAAACCATCAATCTCCAACCAAGCCGCCTCAAATCTAAAGGGCTTTGGACCCCAATTTTCGTCTGGAACTTCAAGAGCAATGGGATGATGGTCGGATACCACCCTGGGCAGACCTCGCTAAATCACAAGAGGAAACTTATTAGCCTAGGCAGTTGAGATAAGAAATTTGTCAAGGATTGACATTATGGCATTTTCCTGCCCATTTGACCAGCCCCTTCCAGAAGCAAATCAACAAGCTGATTACGGTTCACCCAGTCGGAAAAAGAAGACATGCTTTTGGAAATTTTCCTGTCCTTGGACTTTTCATAAGAAAATCGCACTACATTAAAATCCCCACCAATGCACGAAGGAAAACCCCATTTCTGTCTGATCCCGTCAAGCTTCTCCCAAAACAGATTGCGCAATTTCCTCAGACACGGACCATACACCGTGGTGATGACCCATTGGAACCCAGAGGAGACATCACGCAACAACAAAGAAACAGAAAAAGCACCGGAGAAGTAATCAACCTTTTTCCATTTATCAGAATTCTAAGCAAGAATGATTCCCCCTGCAGTTCCCACCACATTAACAACAACCAAATCCTTATTCTTAATATCCCAAATGGAATCAAGCATACTTGGAGAGACCACCTGAAGCTTAGATTCTTGAATAGTGAGAATATCGACCTTTGCTTTCTTGCAAACTCTCCTGATCTGGGTCCACTTATCTCTGCTGTCCATCCCGCTCACATTCCAAGATAGAATCATCATTGATTACTAACCTTTCCCAATCTTGCCCTCTTTTTGCCACCGGTCCTGGTTGTAGCTTCGTAATTGATGGAGTATTCCAAACTTAACAGTTTTCTCATGCCTTTGGGGGATTTCCTCGACCTGAAGCTTTGCTGTTCCTGTTGCTGTTGTGCGGCTTTGTTATGAACAAACTGAAAGAAGTCGTGAACATCTTTGTTTCCGACCCCAAACGAAAGCCCCGCCATCCCACCTACTCTTACCAAAATATCGTAGGCCCACTGGAATTGTTCTTCAGTGATTGGCCTCTTGCAACCATACGATGGCACCTCATTTGTCATCGTTGATTTGCTCAAATCATCTCCATTAGCCTTGACTCGCACTTTCTCAGCATAGAGAGGTGTAACCATCAATGACGCCTCCAGAAGTTCTTCTTCCATACACATCGCAGCCATTTGCATTTCCCCTACCTTCCCCGCTGGCAGAATCTCCTCCTCCATAAACTGACTTGAAGTTGTAAGGCTCCATCATCATCCGATTCCCTATGGCACGAGTTGAGGCAGGAATGAGAGGTCGAAGGCTCGCGAGACATTCCCGATGAATCATACCAAGGAGTAGCCAAATCAGAACTTGCTTTCATATGCTTTAGGTTCGATTTGAGAAACAAAACCCCCTTCGAACCGTCGTATGTGATTTTGGGAAAATCACGTGCAGAGAAAAGGATTCCTGCACTCAAGATGCACGTGCCCAACACACGAACCGGAGTCTACACCTCCCACCTCTTATTGTCCCACGAAACCGCACAAGCTTTCGCCACGCGTCCTACATCCGACGACCCTCTTGATTCACGTGACCACATGTCGACTCTTGTTGCCTCCCCCGATTCAAAATTTGAAATCAAAACCCTAGGAGAGGTGGGTTCATTCACTTGTAGACACCTGTCTCAACCCGAGCTTTGATCCATCGCTACTGTCGCAACATCAACACTAGGTGGCGGGCTAGGAGCATTTTTGGATCTCGAACCTATCATCGAAGTGCGGTTTAGAGTGTAGTATGTCTCCTCCACAACTCCCTCAACACAACCTTCTTCATGTGTTACCTTAACTTCCATTCCCCGTCTAGCTACCGCCTTCACGCCAATCCGCATGAAGCATGAGTCATATCCCATCATTAGTTCTCCAGTGGAACAACTCTCTTGAACACCTTCTTTCCCTTCCTACCATCTGAGATGAGATTCCAACATGAGGCTTCTCTCTCTCGAGCTTGCTAGAGACCTCCCCACCGCAACGGTGTAGGGCTAAGAGCTTCCTTTTGCACCCACATCGAGATTCTTGTATATTCAATCAAAATTGACATCGAAGATGGGAAAACCATGTCTTTCCTCTGACGAACTCAAGCCTTGATCACCCCCAACTCCTCCCCCTTTACCGTTGACATGTCAATCAAGACCACATCCCTTAGACAAGATACGATGGTTGGGAAGAATTCCAAACTACAACTCCAACGGTAACCCCAAATAAAAACCATACATCCTCAACTCTGAAGACGGATAACTCTTCCCATCTCCTAATTCAGGTAATAATGCCATCTTTATGCAGGGCTCCCTCCATGACAATTAGGTTTGCGTCCTCCTCAAGAGCAGGATATATCTAGACCTCATTTATACCAATAGGTTTTAATGATTACCTGTGAGACTCGTGTTTCGTTGGAATCTTCTGTATGTATGTTTCTGATGCGGAGACCAATCGGATTGTCGATCGTGCCCCGAGAAACCGTGTCCATTTGACCTAAGACCTCTATCGCAGCGATCATGCGGACGCTGTGATCGCAATGCCGCACGGCATGCCCCTTGCAATACCTGGATTGGAAGATATGGTCCTGCACGTAAATCGAGACATGGCACACATTTCAATGCTAGAAATCCAAAAAGAATCTCTACAAGCATCTTAGCATATTCTCTACCTCATGTGAAATGACTTCACTCTACCCCTACTAAAGATAAAAGACACTCTATACCACCCATTACCTTTTTGAAATTTTAAAACTCATCATTACTTAGCTTTTGCCAAAAGATCCAAATACCCTTACACTAGCAACTAAAGCACCCCTCCACTGCCCAAAATGCCCCTACGTGTTCCTTCTCCCCCATACAAGCAACCCTAAAGTCAACTCCTCCTTCCCCATGCAAATCCTCTCCCTAAACTGCCCTGAAACCCCCTATGATAAAAGACCTATCTACCCTCCCATTCTCTGCACCACTCCCCCCTCCTCTCATTTCCCCCATTCCAAGCAAGCAAGCAAGCAAGCAAATCTAAGCCCCTACGTAGGAGCTCTCATGGGGAGAAAAGAGAGCAAGAAAAAGAAAAGAAAAAGAAAGAAAATGAGAGAAAAGGAAGAAAGGAAGAAGAGTTTTGGAGCTTGGAACCTCCATTAATGGAGACTTACAGCCACTGGATCTTGGAAATGGATATGTTAGAGCGTAGCTGTTGGCGATGCTGGAGCGCACTCCTTGTTTATGCTTTGGTGACCGTATGTATTTCTGTTTATCAATATTGTATCCAATCTTGTGGAGATGTATGTTGCTTGTGGAGTTCTTTTGGTTATGCTCGATTTCAAATTTTTTCCTAAATCCTCATTGTGGAACGTCGCCTTCGAGACTTGGTATATGGGTGTTGAGTGTCGAAATCGTGGTTTGATGGAGGCTGTCGGCTCTGGATTCAGGTCACGACGAATGGGCACCGGGAACTGGTTTGGGGCGTGACAATACCGATCCAGTGCCAACCTATAACATTCATCCAACCGTTGTTCCAGCTGTGGGATTGTGGATCCATTCCTAGTACAAGCAACAATTGAGTGATGTAACCATTCCCGGGATTTGGAGATGGCTTCCTCCTTCATCCTCACTATCTTCTCTTCATTCAGGAGATCTGGAAATAGAAGGCTCCTGGCATCCTCTCTCGCCTCTGTACCCTACTTATTTCCATTTGTCGATTTCGCCCTAGACTCGTTGAACACCACAACATCCCCATACGAAGAGGGTCCTGCGGAAACTTGCCTGGAGTGGATTGGCTCTATTGTTGCCCTTACTTGCCCGTCTGTGGCACATTTGACGTTGCCTTCCCTTCCCTTAGACCCCCCCCCCCCCCCCCCCCCCCCAAGTTTAACATTCATCTTCGACCCGAACTAAGCCTGTTGCACCACTAGCTTCTTTCCCTCGAAACTCTCGCCATGGAGCATCTTTACCGCCTGAGCTAACTCCTCTTTTGAGCTCATCCTCATGAAAGCGAAGCCTCTATATGGAGTTGTATATCTATCCCTTGGTATGACAACTTCTATAACAGCTCCTGCTTTCCTAAACACCCTTGAGACATTGATGGGAAGTCATCCCTTCGGGAATCCTTCAACGTACATCTTAGGGTATGTGGAAGAAACCGGCATCCTTCCCGCCTTCTTTGTCGGAGTTGGTTTCGATCTCCTCATCATTTCCCAATTCCCATTGTCCTCCTCTTCCACTGTTCCTACATTTGCAGCTAATTCCGAACCTTCACCGACCTTTTTTATCCTTTCTTTGTCCTCGTCTCTTTACCTATGTCGCGATTCTATCAAGATTTGTTCAAGTCCTGTGTGTAGGTTGCTGTATTCCGTCTCCGCCACTCTTTCTCCCTCATCGTTCTGGCTATTCCGTCTCCCAAAGGGCAGTTTGATTATGACAATGTAACAGAATTGGTATAAAAAGTAAAAACACCAAATCCCATTTCTTGAAGTAGAGATCGAATTCGAAGACATAATTTCACACATAACATGAGCCATTGCACAGTATTCACTTTAGTCGATGGGTGGGTAACCAAAGTTTTTTTCTTGCTTTCCAAGTTACTAGGTTGCCTCTACCGAGTTTGTGATATGCACTTGTAGAGCTCCTATCATTTGTATATCCTGCCCAATCTGCATTATAATTTCTGCTTATGCCCATCGATGGAAGCCATACCTATGGGCCTCAATGTTTATACATTGATTCCCTCACTGGAGACTATGGTGGTTCCTATTTTTCCTTTTGCATGATTTACGTGCTTTCCTCAGGGTTCATATTGGGCCTTTTGAAACCTCATAATTTTTCCACAAAAAGTCCTTCCATCAATTTGCTTCTTCTCTATAGTGGTGATTTCCTCTGAAGTCTGATCCCATCTTTTGAAAGAAAATCATGAGGATTCCTGGATTTCCTTTCTTGAGGAAAAAGGATTTCCCCCACATTGCTGGTTTCTTTGAAGAGATGGTGAATATCCCCTTTGGAATCTCTGTCAGGAGATTTAGATACAAACAATGTTATCAAATCAGTCTCAGCCAAATTGGATCATCACGACCAAGCTTCTTGTTCTTTTTGTTTTTTTGAAGGACAACAATTTATCCATATTCATTGAATGACAAAGCCAAAGAGTACACAGAAAAAAGAAAAAAAGCTTTACAAAGCACCTTAATCTTGGCTTACTAAACTGCAAACACCAAATTTAGCAGAAACCGCAACCCATTTTATAACATTGGATTTCTCCCTTAGGAAAACACCCCCTAGATTCTCACAGATGTCCGAAAGCATCTATTGTTCCTCTCCCCCCATAAAATCCAAAGCCCGGCTAGAAGGGATAACCTTCAGACATCACTACCCACTTTACCAATTCCCCCACCTTGCCATTGACTAAAGAAACCCTCAATTGACCTCGACATTACTCACAACACACCAAAAGGGTCGAAAAATCTCTCCCACACCTCCCTAGAAAATGGATAGTGCATGGAAAGATGATCAATTGACTCACTATGCCAATACAAAGGGCAAGCATCAATGATGACGAGACACCGTTTCCTCAAATTATCGATCATTAGCACCCTATTCCATCCCACTAACCACGTGAAAAGTGCCACCTTTGAGGGGGCACCATAGGACCACGGGAAGAAAGTTTGAACTTTGCCACCCACACCAGAACCCTCTGAAAGCATATAGAAAAGAGTTTGACTGAGAACTTTAATGACTTCATCTCAATGCATTGCACCATATCAACCCCTTCCGAAATAGCGACTCCCGATAGCTTGTTAAGAAGAGCGATTAATTCTTCAAATTTATCATCTTGAAGATCCCTTCGATATGGAGGAGACCAAACCCCACTAGCCCCAATGGTAAACAAGCAATGACCAATTGAAATGTCAGAATCCACCGCCACTTGAGCTAATCTTTGAAATAAATCTTGCAACTTCTGGCCAACCTCTAAATCCTCGTTGCTTTATAGAACAAGGAGCTCTTTGGCCACTACGCCTCCCACTCCAACCCATACTTTCCCCTTTTGACCAAGCTTCTCCTTCCCACTTCTATGCAGGGGCCCTTTGCCATTTCTCCCTTTCTCGTAGTTGGATCCTTGCCTAAGTCATAGTTTAAAACAAGTTTATGACCACAATGTGAAATGAACTGTCTATTGAAAGGATGGTTTCTTTATTCTAGTCAAGGGGAGGTAGCCAAAGGGGCATTCTCCACTTTCAACATAAAAATTGGAAGAGGTTTCTAAAAGAATGATGGCTCAAGCAACAATTGCTGGCAGGCAGTGAACTTGATCTAGTATGAGCTGGAGTTACATTAATACACTATTAGGGTCACATCAGGAATTTGTCTTGCAAACACAATAGCCACTTTGGCTTTCGAGATCACACCACCAAGTACCTTTTTCAATCGGGCTGCAAGAAATTAGCTAGCATTTTATATGGTCTGCCAATTATGCCCATGGGCCTGAAATCTTTCAAGCATTCCACCTTTTCTTCTTTTGAACAAGAATATTGAATGAAGCCCCTACTTCCTTGGAGGTCCTTCCCCTGTCATAGTTCTTGGATGCATAAGACATATGGTCACTCTTTTCCTTCTATCAAAACACATGATAAAAAGTGAATGAGAAACTTTCTGGTCTTGATGTTTAACTCTACCCAATTCCAAAACATCTTTGTCTTCATCTTTTCTAATGGGTCTTGCTACCTAATCCTTCTCTGATATTCACACATTAGGAATATTGTCCCACTTCGGTGTTTTCCATACCGTACTCCTTATAAAATGTAACAGCAGAGTCACATATGGCCGCTTTTCCTTCTACTCTTTCTCCGTCTACTAATAAGGTGTGAATTCTATTACATCTTCTCCTTGCATTTGCAATTCCTTGGAGTTTGTATTTTTAGCCTCCTTTTAACCATTTAACTCTCAATATTTGTCTCCATTTAATTTTCCCTCCTTTTCTTTCTTTTTAAATTCAAACTTCACATTTTCGACTATATCCTTTCCTCCTCACTTATTCCCCTCTTCTTCTTTCGTATATAATTCTTAAATGTTATTTATAATTGCTGCTCTCACCTACACCACCCCAAAGTTTTTTAGATTCCACTGTTTTTCTCCTTTTTCTTAGCATTTTATGCTTAACCATTAATCAATGCTCCACCAGTCATGGTTTCAACTATTGGACACAATAGGACTGTATCATATCTGTGTTGGCCCCCATACTAAAGAAATTGGGCCACATTGGTCCTTATCAGCTGATTAACGCTGCATCAGGTCTGATATAGTCACAAAGCTACCTTTAAAAAAAAAAAAAAATTCTTGTTACTTCTCTTCATTTCAACCCTAGAGAAAGCTACAAAACTTGTTTTAGGCAAGTTCCAAGCCTATCTTGGGGATCAAATGAGTGGGATTCAACAAATCAAGGCAGAGTGGACCATTTTACGGAAAATGGAAAAGGGGTACACAATCCCTTTTTTTTTTTTCATCTTCCTTTTGTTTTATTTTAATGTAATGGGTAATCCCCTGAATCATGCTTGATTTGTGTTTGATTAGGCTTGGTTTGGTCGATTTTCAGCAAGCAAAGCCAACACAACATTCTTACCAAAGAATCGTCTAATACACCATTGCATACATGTAAAACACAAACAAAGATAGACTGATGCTTCACTTATTTTAATATTTTCTCGACAAATTTTCAAATTTTTTGGGAAAAAGAAGATAAGGGTCCTGTATCATCCAATTTCGACATGTGTCCAACACGTCTCACATGTATTGTTTTTGGGCCCGATTGTCACACCCACTGACACTGATATTTAAAACATTGCTGCGGCTGTGATCCTCACTGAACCCTAGCTATCTTTCACCTTAGTAACAAATTCCTTTTAGTCCAATCAGATTAACTCAAACCAAAATGGTTGTGGGCCCCAAATACTTATTTGTTTTCCAAAACAATTGGGCAGTGGTCAGATTCAGGACGAGGCAAAGCTCTCTGAGTGACACCTGGTTACCTTTCTTTCCAAGTTGATACTAGGAATCTGTTAATCCGCTCCGTAACTGACAGCTCTTGAAGATTTGACATGTGAAATCGATGTTTCCAATGGGAAGATCAACCAATTCATGAGTTCCCTCTCATCTCATATGTAAAAATAAATGATAGCAAGTGGAGGAAATTAAAAATTATTTGCGTCCAGGAGAGTTGGATGCATGTTGACATGGCACAGTTTCGAAGTTGCAATGATGGAGGTAGGAATGTTCACATGTTTGATGAACAACACTACTTTAAAATTGTCAATTTATTTAATCCTTTTGATGTGACATCATTTTGAATACATTCCAGCATTCTGTTTGGTGAGCCAATGATCAATTTTCAGTCTCTATATTAATGTTTGTGGTAGGTCAATCTGTTCTTTATAACTATTTTTCACCCATGCTGATCCCAGAATTCAAATTTTGTCTCAGGTTTGTTACAGTCTGAGGCTAATACTGCTACACGAGCTGTGGAGATTTTGAAAGAGATGATCAAACATCATATTGATAGCATAATTTTCCTGGCCAGTGCAAATCAATTAAATAATGGTGGAATTATGGGTTCTCCAGAATCAACTACTATAGAATCTATTTGTAATGTATTTGTGAATATGGTCATTGCTTTTGGTGGCATTCCCAATGAGCACACTTCAGCAGTCATTTCAGATTTATTTCTAAAACTTGGTTGGTCTTTTTTATCCTTACACCTGAGACTGTTATTTTGGAATTGCAGCAAGAATTTTTACATCGCACATGAGTTAGCTCCCATGTGGAAATGGATGTTTTTGCTCCATTCTGGTTAAAATGTTATTTGATATACAAGTCTGCAGTGTTTGTTGCAAGCTTTTTTTTAGTCCATGACCAACACATTTCCTCCCTTTTTATGATTCTAGCTCAACTCATTTTTTAGTGAAATTAGCAGGTGAAAATAGTTCTTTAATGATAGATCCATCCTGCTGCTTGTCAAGGACTAATGGACCATCTTGATTGCACTACCTCTCCTCCCTTTGAGTTAGGAGCTTCATTTGCACCAAAGACGACAAAATTTCTAAGAAAGGGAGAGAAGTCCTGAGTTTGACGGCTGCCATGCTAAAGATCAAATTATTACTTTTTGATTAACTCCACTTTGTCTAAGGACATTCTTGCTTAGGTCTTGGACTTGTCTTCCGCTCATAAGCCTGCAGAAACCATCCATGAACTTTGTGCACAGGAATCTGTGTCTCGTCTTATGCAAATAAGACTTATGCTTCAAATCTTGAAAAGGAAATTATCGTTTGTTCAGTTGGCTAAAATCCAGCTTCTGTTGCATAATAATATTAAGTATTATATTTACTTGGACTTGGTGGTGAATAGAGTGTACTTGTCACTTCCGTAAATAGAAGCCACCTTTGCCAACTTCCACTGACCTCCTACCACTAATTAGATGGATGGTTATGCTCATTCAATCATTGTGACTTTTGGGCTAGGCTCTATCTATATCTAAATTGACATACATTTATGGCACATCTATGATGAATGAGTCATGAAGTATATTTGCTGCTCTTCCTTGAAGCAATAATATGAATATGACTCACCTTAGTTAAGTATAGTGGTGCACAAATGATTTTGGACCTAGCCATTACCCAGATGGTAATTTGAAGTTGTTTCCCCTTCATCATCATATCATCATCTAAACCTTATCCCAACTAATTGGGGCTGGCTAATTAATCCTGTTCTGCCATTCCACTCTGCCAAGTTGTTTCTCCTTTTTAAACTAAAACCTCCTGGTCATATCCTAATTTGTATTTCATTAAATTAATATTTGTGCTTCTGGATTCTTGGATTAATTTTTATGCAGGGATGTCAGTGTGTTTAATGTGCATTAAGGTTTTGATGTTACGCTTCTCTTTTATTTAGTACTTTGAAGATGCTCTCAATTTGGGTGATCAATTTCTAAATTTATATGTAGGTGAATTCTCCTATTTATTCATGAAGGACATCGTACTGAAACTTGCAGATCAGGTGATGGTTGTTGGTGAAGACAAGCCTGGCATGAAGCATGTAGGTCAACTTGCCTTCATATGTTCTAATTCTATATATATATATATATATATATATATTGAAGTTTTAACTGATAATTTTATAAAAAAAGAGTAATACAAAGCGGATAATGACGGATCATCAGAGAAAACAGGAGCATGAGTATACTAAAAAACCAAAACCATAAGAGGCTCCACAGGGATATTGGTGCACAGAGGAGAGCACTTAACCCATGCAACATTAGACCCTTGGCTTTTGAAGAGACCTCCTCAGAAGAGCTCGGCTTATCTTGGAATGTTCTATTGTTACATTCAAACCAAGAAGACCAAATTTCTGCTAGAAGAGCAATTCTCCACAATATCTTCCTTTTCGCTTTGAAGATTCCAGAATACCACAACATGAAAAAATCACCAATCAAATGAGGCATCAAGCAATCCACCTTGAACATGTCAGAAAAAGACTACCAGATCTTTTGTGGGAAGCATTAATGCATAAATGGATGATCCATGAATTCCACATTGCAAACTCACAAGATGCACACATTGGGAATGATCATTTGTCTATTACTTAAATGGTTAACCATGAGGACCTTGTACTTGTCGACTAACCAACCGAATGCCAACACAAAAGGTGGTCCCAATTACTTCCAGATTATCCAATGATAATCGTGCATGTGAAATAATATGTCCAAGTTTTTCATCTTTTATCCACTTTGCTTTTTCTTTAGCTCCTTTGTTTCTTGCAAAGAACTTGGTTATTTTTCATCATCTATTTGGTTATCCATATAATTATTGGATAGTTAGTACTAATATTTATGAAGCTGTTATTTCATTAAAAGAAAAAGAACGGCCGCAGCCAAAAAAAAAAAAAAAAAGGAAAAATACAAATGTACAAAAAAACCCCAGAACAAAACCCACAGCCGCGGCAAACCTCCAATCCTAAAAACGAAACGCAGAAATATAAACTCCCTCCTAGCCTTAAACGAATAAGTTGAAACTCCCTCCCAGTCTTTAACAAATAAAGAGGCTCTTCTGAAGACCTCTAAAACCTCTTTCTTTTTGTCTCTAAAACACCTGTTATTTTCCCACCATAGGGCCCACATAATCGCTAGTAAACTTAATCTCCACCTCCTTTTATCCGTATGATAGAACCCCCCACCATGCCAAGAAGAGAGATGATCATGAATATGGCTAGGGAAGACCCAAAGAACCCTGAAAGAGCTAAGGAGGCAACCCCATATCCCCTTCATGTTCAAATTTCACACTAAATTTTAGTTCTAAGATGCTAATGAACTTTATGTATGATGGTCTCATGCACCACAATTGCAATCAAATTTTCATGCATCTTTATGTAGTGATGTGATTGGTTGCTGCTTGGAAGGAACATGATTCCTAATAAGATCTGATGTTGGTAAGGAATTCATTTAGACATGTTATTGAAGTGATGGTTCACTGAAGTTGGCAATTGGGTTTTCTTTGGTAGGTGTTATATTTTCTTTCTTCAACTCAACATACATCTAGGTCTGCATAGATCTCTTTTCCAGATAGTGAATTGCTGTTTTGTACACATCTAAGATCTAACAGACCTTTGCAGGTGCAGTCTGTTGCTGTTTTATGTAGGTCTAGCCTCTAGATCTGATCTCCTTCCAGAACTACTGTTTTTCTCCAAATCTGCACAAATCTTCATCAAATCACACCAATGGATGGTCCACTGAACCAGAACTGATATCAGCCCTCGATCACATCTAGTGTACACATGCCAGATACTTATTCGTAATGTATGGCTATTAACATCAGCTGTACAGCCTTATAAATGTGGATTTTTTTTAAAAATCAGCTTATGATGGTTGCTTCATTGTGGAGATAGAAGAAAATAAGAGAGAGAAAAAAGGACAATCTTAGGGTGATGAAACGCAAGATCAAAATCTTCATCAAATCACACCATTAGATGATGTCATTTGCAATAGAAGTCCTTGTTGCTGGATCCTTCTAACCAGGCGTTGCCTCCTCTTCTAATCTTGCTTTGGACTTGCGCTCCCTCTCCTACTTCCTACTTATTTCTAGCAGTTTATATATTGAACAAACGCTTCCCTGTGCCCACACCCAAATTTGTTGCTTCTTCGTTTCACGCTTTATGCAACTATCTAAGCCCTTGAGTGCTTCTAGTCTACACCACGTTTTGTGCATCAAAATGGGGTGGTTGTTGGACCTGTTGCTATGGATCTAGAATGTGTTAACAAGATGGTTGCTTGGTGTGGTACCAATCAAATTTAGCTTTTTTCATAGTTGTTAAATGCTGTGGAACCCACTATATATTCTACAGGAGCAATGCTTTTGATGACTGTGAGGGTGAAGTTGAAGTATGTGGAAATGCTTTATTCTTGAGGTAATGCAGATCTGGCAATAGCCGCTTCTCAAGTCAATTTGGAGGAGATCAAAGAACTAGACATATGAAGGTTTGGATCAAGGTGGTGAGAATGAATATGAAGTCTTGCTCACTTGTTGAGGACAGGGCCTTCGGAATGATTGGTAAATAGGATTTGTAAAGGCAACCCCAAATATGTGGGACAAGGCTATGATGATAACGATGAGGCTGGTCTGGTGGTTCAAGAATTAGATAAAATTTCAAGCATATCCTCCAAACATGAAAAGGGAAACTGGTAACTCAACTATTGTTTTATTAATTTTAGGGTTATCTATGCACATGCACAAACTTTCGTTCCTTGTAGTGAGTACAGTGGGAACTACACATGGATTCTCACACTCAGTTTTATATCCTTTATGAAAAGAGATCAGTTACATGTTGTCGAAACTCATTCTTCAAAAAAAAAAAAAAAAAAATTGTTGTTGAAGCTCCTCATGTTCAGATTGGTTTGATAAAGTTGCACCTGGTACAACATTAAAACAGTATTTTGTCCCATAAAGATGGTAACCTGGCTGGAAGTTCCTTTTCTGTAGGCTTCGTGCTCAGCAAGTGAAAGCTGAATTTATGTGTCTTTTGTTTGAAACTCAGTTGCACGAACATTATAACTAGGTGCTGCTCCCATTTCTAATTATTCTTTGAAATCCAGCTTCAACTCCTGGTTCCTAGATATTTGTACTTGCCAACATTTTGTAAGTAGGTGCATCCTGGTTCCACACCTGAATTTGTTGCTGCTTGGCTTCATGCTTCATGCTTCATGCAACTATAGTTTGAACCAACAACATATCCATCTATATTTCTACCGAACAAAGCTAATATCAGACCATTCTCTTGACTACCTCGAATTAGTCAATCGGTGAGGCGAATTTTCTTCCTTAGTGGGGTTTTGCTTCTTCTTTGATAGGATTTAATGTAATTTTTCCTTCCTTGCTGAAAACATAAGTTTTTCCTGCCCTTCTTTGCCAACAGAGCTTCTATGAATTGGCCTCTCCCAAAATATGTTAAATCAACATTATTCGACACAAATCTTTTGTTGAACTCGTTAATGATGAGAGTTTACGTAGAATGCAAAAGCTGCATGAAGCCCAAGCTCTAGTATAGTTTGGGAGCTAGGAAAAGGAGCAGATTGGCTGGAATGACGAATATGGTCATATCAATGGAGAACTCTAAGAATAATTCATCCTTTTTGGGTCCAAATGAGACCAAATCAATTCCTAGAGAGGAAGAGGTAAAAAAGAAGAAGTTTGGAAATAGGAAAAGATAAAGCTCCCAAGCCAGAAGGTTATCCTATTTGCTTTGTTCTAGGTGTTTTGGGATTATGTAATGGGGGACTTATTGGAGATTATTTTAGAATTTTAGAGTTAGGCCATCAAAGGTGATAAGGGCTTCTTTCAATTCAAGTATCCCTAAATTGAAGGGGTGAATAGCTTAAGTGACTTCAGACCTATTACTTTGATTGATAGCCTGTACAAAATATTGGTCAAGGTGCTTGTTGGAAGGTTAATGACAATGTTGGGAGGGCGATTTCTAAAGCTTAAGGTGCTTCTGTTTGTAGTGGGTAGATCATGGTTCTGAATGTCGGTATCAGTCAGCATATTGGCCGAGCGGAAAGATGATACGATACGGCGGTATCGGTCAGAATTTTTTTAAAGAAAAATAATATCCAAAAATATTAGAAAAATAGGAAAAAAATGAGATATCCAAGAATCTATCAAAATTTATTTTTATAGTATTTTGACCAAGTATTCAATGGTGTATCGGACCATTCTTTGATGAGAATATTGTTTGTCGATTTGACTTGTTGAAGGTCAATTAAATGGGCCCTAATTAAACACAAATCAAGCATGAATTGTTGAACAATGGCCCATTATGTTGAAATACAAAAAAGAGAAGATGAAAATATAAAAAAAGGGAAGGTTTACCCTTCTTTCCGATTTTTCCCATAATGGTCCACATTGCTTTGATTTGTCAAATTCCATTCAAATCATTTATTTTGATCCCAAAATAGGTCTATCTAGCCTAAAATAAGTTTTTATGCTTCTTCCATGATTTTAATGAAAAAAAGAAGAGGAGGCGTGGAATTAAAAAAAAATAAAAATTTCAAGATTAGGTTTTTATGGGCGTATCTGCCTGTATTGGCCCTGTATTGGTCAATACGGACCGTTACGGGTCAGTTTTTTCATATCGGACTGATACAACCCCGTATCATGTATCGGCTTGTGTCGATATGGATACGATACGACCGTATCGGCCGATACGATACCGATATGCATATCCATTGGGTCGATCATTAATGGGCCTCTAATTTCTAGAGAGTGTATTGTGTCAAAGCATAAGGATGGCAGGCTAATTGTATTATTCAAATTGACTTGGAAAAAGCTTTTGGCTATGCTAATTGGAAGTTCCTGCATTACATGCTTGGGAGATTGGGCTTTGGGGTGAGGTGGAGATAGTGGATTAGATGGTGTTGAGTTAAGCCATTTTCTAGTCCTAATAAATGAGAATCACTAGGGTTTTTTCATGGGTCTAAAGGTATTTGTCTGGGCAATCCCTTGTCCCCTCTTTATTTGTGGTGGTTGCTGAAGAGCTCAAGAAAAAAAAAAAAAAAAAAAAAAAAAAAAGAAAAAAGATTGTCATGGTGTTGTAGGGTAGATTAAGGTGTAGTTGAAATCTTAGGTTTTGGGTTAGATGAGGTCTAAGGTTGGTTGAATATGACTAAAGAGGATATTTGTAATCGTTGATGATGGATGATAGATCTAAGAAGTAAGAACTAAAGAAAAGTACAAGAAAGAAGGATTATGGCTTGAGTCCCACATCTCGAACTAGGGTCCTCAAAGTCTCAACTTGGACATGTAATTCAAGATTGGTCACACCAATTGATTAGAGACATTGCACCACCCCGGAAGCAACCAAGTGTTGGATTTTTTTTTTTTTTTTTTTTTCATGCTAAAAAGAGAACTACATAGGAAATATAAAGTAGTAGATCTCCTACTACTTCAATGAATTACGAATTATAGGGACTGAAGTAGTAGATCTCCTACATAGCCATTTTCCAAGTACTTAGGTTAAAAGAAAGAGGATCCTTTGGCATCTTTGTTGGCTATGGTGCACAAAAGCAATGGTGGGGCTTCTAATAACAAATCTTTTTCTAGAGTTGTAGTGTTCTAGAGGGCCTATTGAAGGGTGATTTCTTTGATGGATGTAGTAGGGAAGACTTTATGGGTGCTTGGGGTGGCTTGAATTTAGGTGGCAAGGTTGGTGTTGGATGTTCTCTTAGCATCTTATCCCTCCGTCCTTTGTCTTTTCCTTTTTTCGGTGTAAATAAATCTTGCTTTACTGTTTGAAAGAAAAAAACAAAAAAAAATAGTGTTCTTCCATCTTAATTGTTTATATCTGAATCATTCAACCAACTACCTAGTAGCATGTGACATGCGTCTGAATGAACCACATCACACCATGCCAATTCCTTGTGCTACTTTCTAATCAAGAATCTAACAAAATAATATGAATTTTTAAGAACTTAATTTTTTTTAAACGCACTCCCCCCCCCCCCCCCCCCCCCCCCCCCACACACACACACACACACTCACACCCACACCACAATGGGTGCTTGAACCCATGACCTCGTGTTGAAACTCTTGCGAGTCTACCACTGAGGCATGAGTAAGGACCCATCTTGTGAGGTTTTGTGTGCTTCTTTACCTTCAACTTGAGCTTATCAAAATCATCTCCTTTGACACCAGATTTTTTTGCAACTTAAACCATTGATGATGATGGTGCATACTTTTACGTTATAGCAAGTAAAAAAGATGCTCATGTGGAACCAATCATTGTTGGTTCGAGGCATGGGGCTGTCATGGCTCCATAGACCACTAGAATGTCGCCATTATCGGGATCTACGTTTACATTCTCTTCTTCATCTCCATAATCATCTTGGATTTCTCCCACATTCTGTTGAACTAGGTGAACTCGTGAATTAACGCTTTGTTGTAGGCACTTGTATGGGAGATGTCCAATTCATCCATTCTACAAGTAGTGGAGGGACATTGTAGTCCTCTGACATAAGAAAGATTCACATTGAGTAAGCTCACTTGATTAACATTTATCGACGATCCAAATGGCTAGAAGGAGTTACAGCCTACATGGTTAATTAACTCGTCCTTTGTTTGAATTTGGCCTTCCGATTATTAGTTTGCTTCAACTTTTCCTCTACTTTTAGTGCAAGTTGATAGGCTTCATTTTCCTCTACTTTTAGTGCAAGTTGATAAGCTTCATCAATTCTCCATATACAGTTGGATTTTAAGTTTGTCTTGAATTCGTGGCCAAAGTCCATTGAAGTATCTCATGACGAGTTGCTCTATTTCCACAATCCATTATGTGTCGAATGATTATAGAATTCTTCAGTGTATTTATCTCCTCTGAAGTTGGCGTAGATTTTAGTAACATTTGAAGAGGGTTTGAGTATTGTAATTGCAAGAGGTTCAGTGTGGGAGAATGAAGGAGATAGAAGAAGAAAAGAAGGGGAGAACGATTTATGGCTACGTGCGCTCCAATGACAAGTTACTTTATTTCCACAATCCATTGTGTCAATGATTGTCAATGATTGTAAAATTCTTCAGTTTATTCATCTCCCTCAATGCTTCCTTGGATCTTGGTAATATTTGAAGGGGTTTTTAAGTATTGTAATTCTAGAGGTTCAATGTGCGAGAATAAAGGAGAGGCGAAGTGCTAGAAGAAGGAAAGAAGTGGGGAGAATGCTGCCCACATGAGACAGGAAAGATGTTCCAAGCTTATACTGGGGGCCATTGGCATGTATGGTCCACGCTATATGAGCCGTGACCCACAATATGGCACCACATGTACAGTCAACAACTATGATCAACTGGATGACTGATTGAAATCTTTCTTGAAGCATATAGTTCCATCTCTTCCCAACTTTTATTTTTCAACATGTTGGCCTTTTCTTGCAATGGTTGCGTTGGATCCACCCATATTAGTGCGCGGCCCTTCAACTTTGCTTTAAAAACGTCATCTTGCAATCCTCCAACAATTCCTCCCAATCGAATGAATTCTCAAGACCAGTAAGCAAGTATAGGAAGCCTCTGGATGTGGCTGACAGTCAAAACTAGCAACATTGATTGGGGAGCCTTGATCTTTGCCCTCTAAGGCTGAAACTACCCCTTCCTCCAATCACCTGCACTCCCTTGCATAGTCTTGTATGGATTATGAAAAAGTTTCTTTTTACCTCTAGGATGCCTTTGCCCAATTCACTGTTCCTTTGATTTGATATCAACACCACTTTCACAATTCCTGCAGTACTTAGCAACTTGCATGGATAGATTTGTGTTAAGCCATCTCCTAGTGGTTGGTTCATCCTAATTCTGTGCCCACATCATCTTGCAACTTTTTTTCTTTTTGAAAGGCAGTAACTTATTAGAGCAAGGCCAAGGCCAAATGAATACAATGTACATGAAAGGAAAGGAAAAAAACAACAAGAAAAAGATAGAAACTATTCTAAAAGCATTCGCCTATTTCGATACATTCGCTTTAGCCCTATTGAATACATCCACTACCTGTCCGCTTTGATTTCGAAAGCACCTATTGTTTCTCTCACCCCAGGCAACCAAAATTCCAACTAACAAAGATATCTTTCGTACTGCCTTTCCTTACCAATAACTCCCCATGCCAAGCCCAGAAGAAACTTCTGATAGATCCTAACATGACCCAAAATATTCCAACTACTTCAAAAAACTTTTCCCACACTTCTCTAGCAAAAGGACAATGAAGAAAATGATGGTCCACCATCTCTTCATTGTCTATGCACATCAAACATACATTCAACAACACCATTCTTCTCTTATGATGATTATCAACCATTAGCACCTTGTTCCTTCCCCCCAAGGACAAATGCCTTCTCCTCCAACTTGAGAACTTCTTTTCAAACCCTTCCACTACCCTATCCCACAACTGTTTAGCCAGTTTACCTATGCATAATGGTAAACCTAAATAGGTCAAAGGAAATGAGCCCAATCGATAGCCAAAGATTCTAGCATATTCACCCACCTCTTCCGTAGACAATTGCATCCCTATCACTTTTACTTATATTCACCCTCAAACCTGAAATTGCCTCAAAACAAGTAACAATCTTCCTTAAATTATCCACCTTTTTAGCATCTGCATCACAAAATAGAAGTGTATCATCCACATACTGTAAATTTGATACTTGAAATTTTGTTATCCACCATAAAACCTTTCATAGTGTCTATTTCCACTCCTCTATATAACATGCAACTTATCGCCTCCATCATTACTACAAATAGATACGAAGATAATAGGTCCCCTTGTCTCAAAACTCTTGATGTTGAGAAATAGCCCTTTGGAGATCCATTAACCAAAGCCGAAAACTTAGCCGACTCAACATAGTTTTGCATCCACTTTCTCCATTTCTGACTACATCCTAAATGGTCTAGCATATAATCAAGAAAGTCCTAGTCCATATAATCATGTGCTTTTTCTATGTCCAATTTACAAATCAACCCCTTTTTTCTTTTCTTTATGCCGAGAATCAATAGCTTCTTGCGCAATCAATGCGCTATCCACTATCTACCTCCCTGCTACAAAAGTACCTTACGACTTGGAAATCACCCCACTCAGCACTTCTTGAAACCTTGAAGCCAATATCTTTGCTAATATTTTGTATGGACTACCAAGCAAATTGATCGGTCGGAAGTGTCCCAAACTCTCCGCTTCTCCTTTCTTTTGAACCAAAGCAATGAATGTACCACCCAATTTGACTGCTATTTTACCTGTATCATGAAACTCGTTTATAAAAGCAATCAGGCCTTCTTTACATTACCCAAAATTCCTTAAAGAAAGCTATAGGCTAACCATCTGGACCTAGAGCTTTATCCTTTCCTAATTCATCAACTGCTTGCATAGTTTCCTCTTCCAAAAATGCCTTCTCGAAGCCCACTGCCTTCACACTTGGGATTGCATTAAAGAAAAGATTATCCAATTTCGGTCTAGCCCACTCTTCTCTAGAAAGAAGATGTTTGTAAAAGTCCACTGTTGCACTGCACACCTTTGGATTTTCCTCTACTCTCACTTCCTCCATTTCTACGCTTCTGTAATCCAATTTTGGAATTCTTAGCTTGAAACCCAGCTTGACATCAAAATTCAAGCAGGAAATAGGCTGATCTGCACCATAAAGAAACAAAAATCCTCAAAAGAAATAAGAAAATAAAAGATAACTTCAACTTGATGAGCAGGAGCTGCTCAATGGAGAAACCAATTCTCAAATCTGAAAGAAAACTGTTCCAAATCGAACTGTAGCAGTCTGTAAATAGTATATATTCCACCACCTAACACATGCCTAAGCTACTTTAGGTCTTAACCATTGGTTGGTTTGATCTCAATCACTGATTCCAAACTGATGTTGGATGAGTTAACTTGCTCTGCAAGTAACCTCTTTAGTAGTAACTTGGCCCTCAAATTATGACCTAAATATAAGATACATGAGAAAAGTTGAGTTGCTTCCTGATGTGGACATCAGTGGTGCACCCTTTAGAGTCTACCAGAGGAGGCGACGTCGAAGATCGAGTGTTGGAGCAGATGAGCTGATGTGGATGGACGCTGAGCCCCTTGGGCCACTTCATTGATGGACCACGAAGACCCCGCATGTGTACATGCACATATGGAGGCTCCTTTCATCGGATATGTGTGTGGACTGCTGATTTGGAGCGTTTCGACCATGGATCCAAGATTGGATGGCGATCTAACCGTTGGATCGACCCGAGCCCACTTTCGTGGCCTGTTCCCAGTTTTTCTTAGTTTTATTTATCTTCGTTATGTTTTTGGACCCAATGGACGAGTCAGATGTTATTTTGTGATTGTGGTTTAGTCTTAGGCATTTTTCTGTTCTTTTTTTTGTTTTTAGGCACTTTAGTGCACTTTATCTTTTCATAGCCTATATATACTGTGAGAAATCCTATTTCGAAATTATTATTGAATGAATAGAAATTCGGATGCTTTTCTTCCTCTTTACCAAGAGATTAGGGTTTCAGGATTGGCCCTCGGGTGTTGAGGATTCCACCCCAGTTTTCAATTTTCCTCATTTCTAGTTCTTCAAGGTGCAGGAAAGGTAAGAATCTTTCGTTTTCATAATCTGTGCTTTCTTTCAACCCATTGTTTCTCTATTTCCTTCGTCCTTTTCTGAATCTTCCCCTTTTGGTATGAACGGAGAAGGGGGATGACCCCGCCCGTGGATTCGGCGCCCACGTAGGAGGATTCGACCGAGGGCCTAGGGTGACCCGTGGATTTGGGGCCTTGAGGTGAACTCGTGGATTCAGGGCCCTTTCGACTTGGGCTATGAGATAAAAGGATTGATTCGCCACACTCTAACAGTTCGAGCTTTTAGTGCAAGTGGTTAGTTGTCTTGCATCAAATTGGTATCAAAGCAGGAGGTCTCGTGTTTGAAACTCCTCACCAAGGGTGAATAATGCAGGGGCATTTTCACACCGGGCTCGAGTGGGGCGGCTTGTGGACTCAGGAGCGCACTCGGGGTGGGGTTGGTTGTGGACTCAGCGCTTGTGGACTCAAGGGGACCGTGGATTCGGATCTACCCGTGGATTTGGGGCCCACATAGGAGGATTCGACCGAGGGCCTAGGGTGACTCGTGGATTCGGGGCCCTGAGGTGAACCCGTAGATTCGGGGTCCTCTCGACCTAGGCTATGAGATAAAATGATTGATTCGCCATACTAACAGTTCGAGCCTTTAGAGCAAGTGGTTAATTGTCCTGCATCAAATTAAAAAATTGATGTAGGGACATGTGATGACCTAACCCTAGATGCATGTATATTCAGAGGGAAGATATTCAAATAATAAAATTAAGCAACTAACTGTTTGCAATCAGAGGGATTAACAAATCTCCACACAGATGAGATCCGTCCGTCCGAATCATGCCCCTTAGCATAAAATCACGTAAAACCGTAAAACAAGAGGTTCTAGGGATATGAGGATATCCCTGATCTAGCATAGACCAATCCACAGTCAAGTTTGGATCCGGTTCTCATACCTAGTCATCCCTCTTTTCCATTCGTACCAAAATGGGAAGATTTAGAAAAAGGACGAAGGAGATAGAGAAACAATGGGTTGAAAGAAAGCACAGGTTATGAAAACGGAAGATTCTTACATTTCCTGCACCTCGAAGAACTGGAAATAAGGAAAATCGGAAATCGGGGTTGAATCCTCAACACCCGAGGGCCAATCCTGAAGCCCTAATCTCTTGGTAAAGAGGAATTTCTATTCATTTAATAATAATTTCGAAATAGGGTTTCTCACAGTATATATGTGCTACGAAAAGATAAAGTTGTACTAAAGTGCCTAAAACAAGAAAAAGAACAGAAAAATGCCTAAGACTAAACCACAATCACAAAATAACATCTAACAGGTCCATAGGGTTCGAAAACATAACTAAGATAAAAAAACTAAGAAAAACTGGGAACGGGCCACGAAAGTGGGCCCAGGTCGATCCAACGGTTGGATGGCCCGATCGCCATCCGATCTTGGATCCATTGTCGAAACACTCCAAATTAGTAGCCCGCACACATGTCCGACGAAAGGAGCCTCCATATGTGCATATACGTGTGCATGGTCTTCTTGGTACATCAATGAAGCGGCTCGAGGGGCCCAGCGTCCATCCACATCAGCTCATCTGCTCTAACAATCGATCTGCGACGTTGCCTCCTCTGGTACACTCTAAAGGGTGCAACACTGATGTCCGCATCAATTCTCCCCGGGTGGGAAGAATTCTCCACTAGCGAAAGTGAACTCTTGTACCTCTCAAGCATATCTGGATCTATACACTGTAGCTTTGTCTCGGTAATCCAAGAGTTACCTGCAATAGGCCTGTTCCTCCATTTGACTAGGAATTTCTGGTAACTCCCTGAGCGAGTAGAAACCACCTCAAAGTCCAAAATTTCCTCTATCTTGTCTCTTTTCGGTGCAGATGGAAGAAAAGGTAAGATGAGTAAAGAAGGTTAGGTTGTAGCTAGGGTCCATATATAGGGGAGGTTTGGAAAGAAACAGGGGAACCGGTAGGTAGAGGTGATGACTCGTGATAGGGAACTAGACCTTCTACATTAAATGTGGAACTGATGCCCATGTTAGAAGGGATATCGATAATATAAGCATTAGACCCCAACTTTTTTCACAATTTTATGTGGGCTTATGCTACAGGCATGAAGCTTCTTCATGGATCCAGGTCGAAACCGATCAGACCTAATACGAACCATGACGTCATTTCCATGTTGAAATTCTTTAAATCTCCTGTGAGTGTCAGTAGAAAGTCTATAATATTCGTTACTTGAATTAATCTTCCTCCTGATCTCACTATGCAATGCATGTAGATGCTGGGCAAAGGACTCTCCTAACTTTGAAGGACGCTGTGGGGTAGCCATGAGGATAAAATCTATGGTGGCTCGGGGTTTAAGACTTAAAATAATTTCAAATGGTCTCATTCTTGTGGACCTGTTCACTGAAGAGTTATAAGCGAACTCTGCTATGGGTAGAACAGTGTCCCAGGTCCTGTGATGGTCTCCAACCAGACATCTCAATAAATTCCCTAGGCTACGATTCACTACCTCTGTTTGACCATCCAACTGGGGATGATATGCTGAAGAAAATTGAAGCCTCGTACCCAAAAGATGCTAGAGAGTCTTTAAAAAATAACTAGTGAACCTAGTATGTCTGTCAGACACGATGGATCTAGGTACTCCACGAAGTCGCACAACCTCCTGAAAGAATAATTTAGCAACATGGGAGGCATCTGAGGTCTTATAACAGGTAGGAAATGAGCCATCTTAGAAAATCGATCAACAACCACGAGTATGGAATCGTGTTTATGAATAGTCTCGGGAAGCCCAAGCACGAAGTCCATACTGACATCTTGCTACGGGGCATGTGGAACTGGCAAAGGAGTGTATAAACCTGTATTTTGTTTCCTCTTCATTGCCAGTTGACATATCCGACATTGCCTTACAATCTTGGTCACATCTCGTTGGAGATTAGGCCAATGGAAACGATCAGATACAATGACAACTGTTTTATCTCTACCAAAGTGACCTGCCATCCCTCCAGCATGAAACTCCTACACTAGAAAATCACGGAGGGATGTGTGTGGGATGCAGAGCTTGTCCCCTCTAAAAAGATATCCGTCTGTAAGGACAAACTCAACACTCCTCGAGGACGGGTCACTAGACAACGACGTATAGATGGTTCCAAAATCAGGACAAGTTGAGTACTCACCCTTGAGTTGTTCAAAGCCTGTAACTTCAATGCTCATGGACCGTAGCGTCATGATACGATGGCTAAGCGTGTCAGCAACCTTATTCTCTTTCTTGGCCTTGTACTTAAGCAAAAACGTGTACTCTTGAAGAAATTGCGTCCACTTGGCATGCTTAGGGCTCAACTTCTTTTGAGAGTTCAAATATTTCAAGGCCTCATGATCAGAGAACATGACGAATTCTTGCGGTAATAAATAATGCCGCCAATGGCGCAATGATTGCACAACCACAGAACTTTTTGTCATAGCTGGAGTTGCGTTGTTTAGCTTCATTCAGTTTCTCACTGAAAAAGACCACAGGATGTCCCTCTTGGCTTAACACTCCCCCTATGGTAAGTCCTGATGCGGCACACGCCACCTCAAAGACTTTGGAGAAGTCAGGTAGACGCATGACGAGCGCTTCCGTCCTCTTCTTCTTGATTTTAGAGAAAGCCCACGTTGCGACTTTAGTCCATTGGAACTCCTCTTTTCGTATGCAATCTGTGATGGGAGCCATAATCAGATGAACCGCCGATAGAACATAGCTAGGCCGTGAAAGCTTCACACGTCTTGTATGCTACGCGGCTCAAGCCAATTGACAATGGCCTTGACTTTCTCAGGGTCTGCAGACATACCCTCTGACGAGACAACAAACCCTAGGAGAAGATAATTCGGGAGGTCAAGAATGAACACTTCTTGAGGTTCGCATAAAGCTTTTCTGCTTGCAAGGTGTTGTAGACTTGCCTCAAGTGTTTGAGGTGCTGGTTAGGGGACGTACTATAGATGAGGATATCATCGTTAGTGCACTTTTCTGTGGTATACTAGTGCACCTTATTTGTCAATTACTTAGGTTAGTGAGTCCAGTGTTGGTTGAGCTTAATGAAGACGAAGACCGAAGACTCAAGCAGACTTGCTGCATCAAGGAAGAAGAATCAGGTAAAAGAGATGCCTTGGTGAAGCCTTAACTTTGAACCAAACCAAAACCATAACCTCTAGATGACCTTGACTCAATATGCATACTTGTAGTCATCTTAGATTGGCCTTAGGTGTCCCAAAAGATCACCTAAAGGATGGCCAAAGAGGTTGCATGTGCTGTTGATAAAAGAAAAATAGTAGAAATCATTTCAACAGATGGCCAAAAAGGGACAGCGACCAAATGTAAAATATCTGTCTCTGGGACAGATGGCCAAATCATGTCAATGGTTGGTCTGTCTGATTGGTCATCTGACTGGTTGGCGACTAACCAAAATGGGACAACGTGTTTTTTTTCACTCCCATGCCATAAATCGATCGGTCGAGGATCCCAGTCCGACCGGTCGGCAACTAGCTGTTTTCTACCCGTTTGGACATTTTCTATAAAACGACTTGGGGTGTTTTTGAGGGCAATAAGAGGGATTTTGAAGAGATTGAAGCCACCATTGTTGGAGATCATTTAAGACTGATATCCTAACCCCAGCAAGGCATCTTCCTTGTAATTTAACACAAGAATGGAGCATTCCAAGCTCATGAAGAAGATGACTTTTTCCTTCTTTTGATCTTTAGAGTTTGGATCAAACTTGATAGTTATATTCCTATCCAAAGCTCTATGATGAGATTTTTGTAAGTGAGATACCCTAGGCAACTTATTCCCATTAGTTGTAGAAATCTCAAACTTACCCTCCTATCACCTTGGGCATCTCAAAAGCATCTCATGCAAGGTGATTGATCAATTGTATCTAGGGTTTGGCGACGCAGTGGCAGCACGATCGGGGGAGCAAAGGAGAGCTGATTGAAGCATGGGAGAGCGGAGATCAAGCAACCCAAAGTGGCGCTGAACAAGGGGCTTATTCGACAAGTAAGGTTGTCATTTGTTGAGAGTCCATCCACTCAATTTCCTGTGGGAATTAAGTATAGAGTTTGTTTGTCAAACTTGAATCTAGGGTCGTTTGCTGATCCTTGGCTTGTTAGTTAAGCCTAAACATCTAGGGACGTTTGCCGTTCCTTGGCATGTTTGTCGGGCCTAAACAAGTCTCCAAGGGGGAGCCTCTGATACAAGAGTGAACGTGCGTTGGGTTGAGAGTTGGACTATGTCCAAAACTCCGTTGAGGTTGAGAGGTGAACCGGTAAAATCTCCGTGTAAAGGTTGAGAGGTGAACCTAATTTAAAACCTCTGTACAGTGAATGTCGGTGTGCTCAATGGAGTTGAGTACTTGAATCGAGAGTGGAGTATACCTAAAGTTGAACCACTATACATGCTTGTGTTTGTGATTTTATTGAGCACATTGTTATCTTAGCATTGTATGTTTAATTGTTTAATTATGAATGCTTGATAGGAATGTATGCTAGGTATTAGATAGGCACATCCACACACAAGATGTACTTTCCCTAAGTAGTATAGACTTGAACTCATTGATCCATTCTTATAGTCTACATAGGTTGCATAGATTAGGAGCTTGATTTGTTTAATCATTTGATTATCTATGCATACTTAGACTAGGTAGTTTATTGCTTAAACCATATGCTAGTCTTGTGATTGGACCCACTTAGGCTTAGAAGTTGAAATGTTCTTGCTTGCTTAGTTTAATTAGTTAAATTGTGTAAGTAGGCGAAAAGAATTTCAAAAGGTCCTAATCACCCCCCCTCTAGGGCTTAGCCATAATTCTAGTTGCTCCTTAAGCTTCTGCACTAATACGCCTTTAATCCAAAAGGTGTAATTTCATACACAACTAAGAACTTACCCATAAAGGGTCGCAGCACCTGAGTCATCACCCTCATAAACGTATATGGAGCATTGGTTAACCCGAAGGGCATAACCAACCACTCGTACAACTCGTCCTTCGTCTTGAAGGCAGTCTTCCACTTATTTCCCGAGTGAACACAAATTTGGTGATAACCACTCTTGAGGTCAATTTTTTGAAACGATAGTAGAGGTGGCCATCATGTCAAGCATGTCATCAAGCCTCGGGATGGAAAACCGATACTTGACAGTGATCTTGTTTATGGCTCTACTATCGACACACATGTGCCACGTGCCGTCTTTCTTGGGTGTAAGAAGCACAGGGTACGACGCACGGGCTCAGACTCTCACGAATGAATCTTTTTTTAAGCAATTCATCCATCTACCTCTTCAACTCAGCATGTTCGGTAGGATTCATTCTATTGTGAGGGAGCTCTGGTAGGGTCGCCCCTGGGACAAGATCTATCTCATGCTGAATGTCTCGCATCAGTGGGAGCTCGTCTAGAAGGTCCTCAGGGAAGACATCCCGAAACTCCTCTAAGACTGAACGAACCTCCTGGGGTAACCCTGTAGCAACCTCGGGTGTACTCTCTCTAGCCAGTAGAGTGTACACCATAGTCCCAACTTTGACTTCTCTCTCAAACTCCTTAGCATCTATGAAGTGGAGAGCCTTCGATTGAGGCGCCCTTTGACTCTTGGAACTACCTGGAGATGCAACATCTTTCGCTCCTGTGGATGATTTGGGAGGGAGTAGGTTCAAGACAAGCTTCTTTCCTTCATGCTTAAACACAATTATTTGTACGCCCAAATATTGTGAAATCTTTGTCAAAGAGCCATGGCCTTCTTAAGATGATATGACCAACATCTATCATGATTATATCACACCACAACTTATCCTTGTATGGTCCAAACTCAATTGGAACAAGGCATCACTGAGTCACAGGAAGGAATGTCGCATCCATGATCCACACAAGAAACTCAGTATGGGTTGGGGTGAGGGATTGACTTCAACCCCATGCGACTCAGAGTACTTGGGGAAATTACATTCTCATAGCTCCCGCTGTCTATGATCACTTTGCAGCTCTTTTCTCCACACTTGGCGTAAGTGTAGAAGATAGTTATTCTGCGCCAATCTTCACTTTCCTTCACCTGGGTCAAGGCTCACCTCACCACTACAAGTGGGGTAGTCTCCACGATATCATCCTCAGCTTCACTGGCCGGCTTAAGGGATTGGATAATGATCTCCTCATCATTCTGGTCACCATCAACTTCATCTACTACATCTTTTGTGGAGTGCTCAGAAACAAAGGCAATGCGCCCACCCTTATTTGAACACTCTACGGCAACGTGACCCATGCCACCACAGCAGTAGCACTGCCCTGGCCTCGCGGGCCTAGTACCTGGTCCAGCCACTGTTGTCACCTCAATTTCTGTTAAATGGCTGGTTAACAGATTGAGCCCTAGGTGATTTCCTACCTGAGGTCTTGCTCCCTACGGAGCTACTCTAGGCACAGTAGGTCGAATCTCAAACCCCCTAATAGTGGACTGGCGTACATAGTGCTCCAGTTCTTGCACCATCTGGTAAGTGTACTCCAAGCTGATGATCGTGTGAGGCATGAGCTCACGTTGGAGCTTAGGCCTGAGGCTCATACGGAAATGGGCGAGAACTGCAGTAGGGTCCACATCGCACCTCATCATGTATTCATCGAACTTTGCGATGTATTCCGTTACCGTCATGGATCCTTGGCACAAAGTGTGCCACTGATCCAACAACCTCTGCCTGTAAGAAAGGGGAATATAACCTCTGCCTGTAAGAAAGGGGAACATACTTCTCTCGTAACAACTCTTTCATCTCAATCCAAAAGATAATTGGCCCCTCTCCAGATTGCTCACGACTATGCTCCATATTTCCCAAATGTAGTTTTGCCTGGCCCGCCAACTTCATCTTGGTGAACCCGACTCGCTATGGATCTGGCGGACCGTGCCATTGAAAGTAGTCGTCCATGTCTGCTAGCCAGTTGAAAAAAACTTTAGGGTCCATCTCCCATCAAAACTGGGAGCGTCAACCTTAATGCAGACAGTCGAAAAAAACTTTGGGATCCATCTCCCATCAAAACTGGGAGCGTCAACCTTAATGCCCTTCATGACGCTAGCAACAGGGTCCTCCTGCTCATGGTATCTTTGAGGTTGCGGATATTGCACCCCATCATGGCCCTCCCGCTGGGCGGGGAAAATGGGATCACTAATTTGTGGGGGTGGCAGAGGATGCACCCCATCGTGTCCATTGCGAGGCCCATGCGCTTGGCCTGTGCCTAAACCATTTCTAGGCGGATTAGGGCCCACAACTTGGGATTGATCGGCAACCCCAGTCTTGGGGGTCGCCTGGGGACCATCTAAAGTGGTGGCCTGGATGCTAACCTCTAGGTGCGTAACCCTCTCCTCTAATCGTGTAAACCTACCATCCTGATGCGCAAACTGCTGCGCGATCTCATCCCTCAAGGACTGAAACTATTGATCCATTCTCTTAGTTAGACCCTCCATAGCTTTGGTAAATTGATCAGAGTCCATGGTATAATGGAAACCAAACCCATGACCAGTGCGCGTGGCATACACCAAGAGTGAAATGTGAAGGGCCCTAGATCTAGGTGTGCAAAGGTGTAAAAGGTAAAAATCTAAATGCAGTTTTGACTATCCTAGTTCAACGCAATGCAAGCTATCCTATATGGCCTAGATCTATATGAGGACTCAACAAAACTTAGAAAAGGGCTAGCTAGACTCAACAAAATATGATCCCTACGTAGAGTTGGAACGCGGGTTGAGTTGACCCGCGTTTGGGATATCAGATTCCTTTGAAAATTTTCACCGCAAAGGGGAATTTTTGGATAAACTGACCTACGCTAGACCTTGGGCTCCGATACCAAAATTGATGCAGGGACATGTGATGACCTAACCCTAGATGCATGTATATTCAGATGAAAGATATTCAAATAATAAAATTAAGCAACTAATTGTTTTCAATCAGAGGGATTAATAAATCTCAAGACAGATATGAGATCCGTCCGTCCAGATCATACCCCTTAGCATAAAATCACGTAAAACCGTAAAACAGGGAGGATCTAGGGATATGAGGATATCCTAGATCTAGCATAGACCAGTCCACAGTCAAGTTTGGATCCGGTTCTCATAGCTAGTCATTCCTCTTTTACGGTTTTACGTGATTTTATTCTAAGGGGCATGATCTGGACGGACGCATCTCATCTCTGTGTTGAGATTTGTTAAAACAATTAGTTGCTTAATTTTATTATTTGAATATCTTTCATCTGAATATACATGCATCTAGGGTTAGGTCATCACATGTCCCTGCATCACTTCCCTTGTTTTAATGTAATAAAAAACTTTCTAGTACTCCAAGAAAAAGAAAAAAAAAATAGCTTGTTAACGTATGATGACATAAAAATTGTAGGCTTATACTGCCAGGAGTAAGGATTCCCTTCACCAATTTCCAACTGTTGTTGGAGGGAATTTTGGTCCCTTCTTTTGCAACATGGCCCACATGTTACGTCTAGATAAGTCTAGACACTCAAGTTTATTTCATCCATGTTCATGCGATGACTTTCTTATTTACTATAGGCAATTATGATGCAAGACGCCCTGATTATGATGCATGCTCATGAACACATATAATCCAGCGGAAATAAAAGACAATAATAATCTAAAAATTCAACATCAACCATCGTAAACTAAGAAACCACAAAGAGACATGCAATGGAGCGGGCCATCATCACAACCACGAAGTAAGAAATTCAAATAATGCATAGGTTGGATCCGGCGAGGGATGGAACCTCCCGATCTTCCATGGTCATATCCAAATATCCAATGTGAATCACTAGTCCGTGAGATCAAGGATTTTCTTGGATTAGGGATTTGAAAACCTGAAGAATTGGGATTTTGAATCAATTCTCAAATTTAGGATTCGAGGATTGGGAATAATGGAGATAGAGAGAGAAGGAAGAAGAAACTTACCTTAGAGGAATGTTGGAGGGGTATAAGAAGAAAAGAGAAGAAGACGATTGGGGAAGAAGATAAAGATCCACAGAGAGAAGGAGAGGAGGAAGATGAGCCACCAAGCTTTTCTTAATCAATAATCAATAGCATCATGAAAAAGGTTTAGGGCAACACCCTTATAAAATTCGGAATTAACATAATTAACAAAATACCCTTACTTACAAAATTAAAAAAAAAAAAAGAAAAGACATTCGCACGAAAAAACGTGCACACACTGACCCAAAACTCAAATAAGTAAAAGTGCATATAATAAACGCAAATCTAAGATGCCTGATGGCCTCCGATGATGGCACGATGAAAGTGGGCCACGACGAACCAACGGTCCGATCACGCCATCCTCGCGATCCAACGGTCCAATCATCTCCTCCAAGCAACTTACATATGTCCTCCCAATGTGGGGTCTTCTCAAATGTCTCGAACCACATGTGTAAGGTCTTCGATGCTCCTCAAGTTGTCACGAATGATCCTCCAAGCTCATTGTCGAGCCATAGAGATACAGGCGTCGCTCGCCTCCTACGCTGATAAACCCTAAAGGGCTTGATGTCCGCATCAAATTATCAAAGAAGTTTCTAGGGGTTCCATTCTCACTCCCCAAGCATCTTCCTTTACCACCATCTTTAGGACAACTTGACCTTATCATATATGACAATTCACAAGTATCGCCCATGACCTATGATATCCTATGATATCCTAGTATGGATGTGAACATGTATACAGTAACAAAACCACTGGCATGACTCGGCATTTTCCAAAAAAACATGAATATGGATAGACAAAGTGGCCCTTCCAACATGAGGGAGTGCTATTGCTATTCATTTGATATTGAAAAAAAAGTTCTCTTTACCGGTAAAAGGAAAAAATACTTTATTAAAGCTAAAAAGAAGTTAAACATGACAACATAGGTAATTGTCCAATGTGAGATGGAGTGACAAGAGGGACACTTCATCATTGGTGCTTTGGAGGTCTTGTGATGCCATTTTTTGTGTGTGTGTTTTTAAGACAATTTTATTTGCCTTGGAGTATTATGTTCCCAAGGGGTTGGTGAAAATGACTCCAATTCTCTTTGACCCAATCTATGAGTTTCTAGGTTTTGATTCCTTCTTAATCATTAGAGAACTTTTAGAGAGATTGAAAGGTCCAATCATTGAAAGATACATAATATCCATCTCTTTATTGTTTTATGTTGTGTGCACACAATATTTTGGTATGACAAAAAATTGTGTATTTTATGTGGTAAAGAGTACGATGCAAAGTATATCATAAACAACCACAAAACAGTAGGATATTGCTAGAGTTGTATCAATGTTGTATCCCATATTCCTACCATATCCTCTGAATACCAATATTTGGGGCTAATACAGATATCCAGTATAATAGACTACCACCAATATACATAAACAACCACACTTTTGTCATCTAGGCAACTAATCATTCTCATACAGCAGGAGGATGTCAATAGGATGACAATGTTGGAGGTATTTTAGTTAGTAGGAGTGGACTTGCTTTCAAGCTACTCGAAATTCTCACAGGACTGGAAGTATCCATCTTCTAAACCATACTATGCACATTATACACCTACAAGCTTTTGTTCCAGTATTTGTGGACTTGATCTTACAAGGTCCCTTCCTGTATAATATTGTTGGGTTCTATTTTTCTTTTTTTTTAAGTGTTGGTGGATATACATGAATGTTGCATGATGAATTCTTGGTCCTCAGAGCCACTAATATTTCCTTCCTATTGTTAATTGCAGCTTGAAGAATGCATTGGATCTGCAGTCATTGCTATGGGACCGGAGAAGATACTTTCATTGTTACCCATAACATTTCATGGGAAAAAACTAAATTGTTCAAACATATGGTTGATACCTATTTTAAAGAAAAACGTTGTTGGAGCATCATTAGAATTTTTTTTGGATCATATTGTGCCTCTTGCCAGATCTATTCAAAAAGCCTGTTCTGGAGGTACCTGTGCTAATTGCTAATATTGTTTGAGGTTTTGTATTAATATGCTTCCTCTTGTATTTCTGCAACCTTTTCATTTTTTCTTTCCCTTTTCAGTTAAAAGATCACCCCTTGTCCGCGATCTGCAGAATTGTGCTCATGACCTCTTTGACTTGCTACCTGCCTTCTGTCGCTATCCAACTGATACTGCTCAGACTTTTGAGTCTTTGGTGAAACTTTTGGTAGTTCTTCTGAAGGACTCGTCTATGCATGAGACTGTTTCCTCAGCCTTGCAGGTTTAGATCAGCATAAAATTAATGAATTATAAATTCTTCTTCCTACTTATTATCATTAAGTTTACTATGTTTTTGTTGCATAAGGTTGTACCATGCCTGATTTATTATTCTATTTCTGTTCCTTTATGATTTTGTTGTTTCTCTTTAGGAACTTGTCAATCAAAACAAAGCTATAGTTAGGGCCAATCAAGATGCAAAAGAGAGTCCAAATAAGTCGAGTGTGCTCATCATGAAAAATGCTCACACAGAATCTGGAAGTGTACCCTGCCACTACTCAAAGAAAACAGCTTCTAGAAACATCAGAGCTGTAGCATCAAGTTCCATGGATTTGCTTCAGGCTCTCACTGATGCATTCTTTAATTCCCCTCCTGAGAAGCATGCACATTTGAAGGTATTCCCATCGTTTATTTCCATGTTATTTCTTTGGTGGTAGGAAATGATGTTTATTGGATAGTTTACTTTTGTTGTTTTCTCTGGTTGCGTATAGCGTTTCTGTTAGTTTGAGAGTGTTGCATTTTGATTTAGCTGCTGACATTGAAAAGTGTGAACTACAAAATTGGACAAAACTCAACCTTTTGTTTGTGATAGGCAAAGCATCTGATGGCACGTGCACTCATTTTATCTTAGGAGCCACTGGGGCAGAAGTTGAATGCTGCAGCATTCCCCCGATCATACATTGCAGTAAAAAAGACCATTCAGCTCAACAGTGTTTTGTTTCTTTCTTTCTTCCATTACAGTAAAAAAACTATTCAGCTCTAGGGCGTTTTCTTTCTTCTTCTGGGTTTTGTAATAAGTTGTTTTTATACCGACTTTCACCGTAGCCAACCTGGGTTTTGAAAGTTGTTTCTACACTGACTGTCACCTTAGCCAACCTGGGTTTTGCAATAAGTTGTTTCTACCTGTTGTACATCTAGTTATAGTTATAATTAGGATAATTTTTTGATAGTATCCAGGTGGGGAATTCAATCCCGTTGGAATGTTTCCTGGAATTGAATTGATTATTGGGTTATAGTGTTGTTTATGTAGTCCATTCTTTTGTTTAGTATGTCCCAGTAATCTTTCGAAATTTTTATCCATAGATAATAAGAAATGCTGTTTCCTCTCACCTTTCACTTTACTTTTTCAGGAAGCAATTGGATGTTTGGCTTCTATCACTGAGAGGTCAAATGTCAAAAACCTTTTCCTCTCATCGGTGGAGAAATTTAAGTCAATAAATAGTCCAGCTAAACCTGAGAAGTTGGAGAGCAATATTCAGACATCTACTGATATGGAGCAGGGACGGACAACAAAGGAACAAGTGAAAGATGAAATACAGAGGTAATAAGAATGTTCTCTCTAGTTGTGAACCTGCTAAATCTTGTCTTATCACTAGTTCATTTTATTTTAAATTGTAGTCACTTTATGATGCATGAAGCATGGCCTTTTCGTTAGTGCTTGCAATTTTGTATTGATGACATAATCATAGGTCATACTAGATACTTGGTGAGAAAGGAAATGGTTATACTGACCTGCTTGATTTTCTTGCACCATTTTTTCAGTGTTGGTAACTCGTTGGTTGTAATCAACCATTCAACCTATGTAATAGACTACTAGATAGCGTTTGATTGTAATCAACCTATGTAATATTACATTTGGCTGTGGGATTTCTGTTCTCTCATTGCTGGCCACCAGGCCAGATAAAAGGAGGAGGGTTGCATCAGGTTGGCAACCGGCCTCAATGTTTATGCCATAATTTTCATCATGATGAGTTGTTCATTGTTGGTATTACTTATTTGGATAACCATTCTACAGTTGAATTCATTCACTTATGTTCACGCTTGAGGTTACACAAAATCGGAGTTAGAAAAGGGCGGGGGGGCAGGTGGTGGTAAGTTTCTTGAATATTGGAATTCTCATACGTTTGCTAATCCTACATGACTATGGATCAGGCCATCTATATGCAGCCACATGTTCCAAGAGGACATATTTGTGTTAGATACAAGATCCATCAAGTGGGCCCAATCATGTTTGTGCCCAATGTTCGAAATATCAGTATCGTGTTACGTATCGCACCCTTGGGATATAACTACGTATCGGTTATCGCATGGGATATATCGTTTGTATCGGGTAATTTATCACAGTTTTTGGGAAACATGGGGAACATTGGGAAAATGGTTGAATTTTTCAACGAAACTTCAGAGATTCTTAAAAAAGACCTTAGTACACACTTTTAAATCATAACATCTCAAAAAAGAAGTGCACATAATAGGTTTCCTTTGTATAGGGTCCGAAGCTATGCGCTATTTGACTGAACTAATGCATATTTAAATTGAATGCATAACATTTAGAGTGTATGTGATGATCATTTCATCAAACACTCCTAAATACTTCGAAATTAGTCTCAATTGATAGCTGGTTGAAGGGGAATTTTGAAAAAAATTAATATTTTAATAAATTTCTTATTAAAAATGATTTAGTTTCCAAAAATTGACAAGGACTTAGCAAATAGTAGATCAACCCTCATACATGCTTTATTTCATGTTTGAAGTGCAACGTTGCAAGCAATTTGGAAAAAAATTGGAAAATTTTAAAATTTCCACAATTTTCCCGAAATCGGATCACCTATACTCAAATTTTGAAATTAGAGTGTACGTGGTGATCATTTCATCAAATACTCATAAATACTTCGAAATTAATCCCAATTGATTGCTGGTTGAAGGAAAATTTCGAAAAAAACATGGAGAACACGAAGAGCTAATGGATATTGAAATTAAAGCTCCAACTCCATGATTTTTCATGCAAAATATGAAGAAACAATGGATTTGTAACCATTTGACATTGATTTGACATAATTTCAACATAAAAAGGGATCAGAAATTGAAACTACTCACCGGATCGAACATGCGGGATAGATCGGCACTACCTGTGCGTTTCTTATCGCACAGGTGGGATACAAGATATATCATGGGATATATTGGCCGATATCGTCGATATTTAAAACATTGCTTGTGCCTTAGCCCAAGAATTAGGCTAGTTGTGCTTGTGCCATAGCCTAAGAATTAGTCTAGCTGACACATCAAGTGGGCCACATGTTGAATGTTAGTAGTATTTTAAATAATGAATAGTGTGTAGGCATAGTGTTCACTACTCTAAAGTGTGAAGTATTAGTGCACTTTTTCGTGACATACTACTGCACCTTATTTGTCAATTACTTTGGTCAGTGAGTCTAGTGTCGGTTGAGCTTAATGAAGACTAAGACCGTATACTCAAGACGGACCAGCTGCATCAAGAAAGAAGAAACAGGTGAAAGTGATGCCTTGGTGAGCCTCAACCGTGTACCTATCCAAAACCATAAACCTCTAGATGAACATGACCAATAGGCATATCTTTAGTCATCTTAGATTGGCCTAAGGTGTCCCAAAAGACTACCAAATGAATTGCCAAAAGGTTGCATGTTCTGCTGCAAAACATAAACAAAAAAACATGCCTAGCCGGGCACCCGACCCAATGTCCATCGGGCGCCTGACCTGAGGGAAATCCGTCCAGAGAGTTGGCCTGCAAAGCAGATGGTGATCAGGCGCCCGACCACAACCTGTCTGGGCGCCCGACCAATGCAAAACCGTCCAGCAGCATAAGACCATTCTGAACTGAATTTCGGACGCTCGACCAAAGTGACCACCGGGCGCCCGACCAATGAAAGTATGGTCATCGGGCGCCCGACCACTCCTTGTCCGGGGCGCCCGACCAACTCTAAATCTGTCCAGCAACTAAAACTTTTTTATGGACTGGATTTTAGGCGCCCGACCCACTGTCCACCTGGCGCCTGACCTTGCGCGAATCTACCCGTTATTTGACCATTGGGAGAAACTTTATAAAAGCGGGGGGTTCGTTTTTAGGACCAAGAAGGGATTTTGAGGAGATAGAAGTCACCATTGCTAAAGACCATTACAGGCTCTATTCCAAACCCATAGCAAGTCATTATCCTTGTGTTTCATTACAAGCTTGGGCCATTCAATGACAATATAAGAATGGACTTGTTCCCTCTTGATTCCTAGAGTTTAGACACCTTGATCATAGTTAAATCCCTTGTCTAAACACCACCTAGAAGTCCGAATAGGTGTATTCCTCTAAGAAACTCATTTCCTACCATTTGTAAAGGTTTCACCATTCCCTAGCACCTTTGGCATCTCCAATGGAGCATCACATGCAAGGGAGCTGATCTTGGAGCTTAAGCCTTGGCAAAGTAGCGACATCAAAGATCGGGGAAGCACAAGGGTAGCTGATTGAAGCCCGGGAGAGCGGACATCAAGCAACCCGAAGCGGTGCTGAACAAGGGGCTCAATCCGACAAGTAAGGTTGTCTTTATTTAGAGTTCATTCATTCAATTCCCTGTGGGAGTTAAGTGTAGAGTTTGTTAGTCAAACTCGAACTAGGGTCGTTTGCTGATCCTTGGCTTGTTTGTTGAGCATAAAACTCAAGGGATGTTAGCCGTTCCTTGGCTTGTTTGTCGGCCTAAAGACTAGGTGTTGTTTGGCACTCTTTTGCTCGTTTGCCGGGCCTAAATTCAGGGACGTTTGTTGTTCCTTGGCACGTTTGGCGGGGCTAAACAAGTCTCCAAGGGGAGCCACCAACACGGGTGTGAATGTGTAGGTTGAGAGGAACTTGTAAACTCCTCGGTTGGGTGGATCCGATTTAAAATACCTTGGTTGTGAGGAACCAGATTTAAACTCCTTAGTGAATGCCAATGTGCTCAAAGGGGTTGAGTACTTGAACTGGGAGTGGAGTAGACAAGTAGTCGAACCACTATACATTGTTGTGTTTGTGATTGTATTGGAGCACATTTCTCATTATGTATTGTGTTTAAGTGTTTAATTATGAATGCGTAATTAGGAATGTATGCTAGGCACTTGATAGGCACATCCACACACACACTTGATGTACTTTCACTCCTAGAGTAGACTTGAGCTTAATTGATCCAACCCTCTATAGTCTACTTAGCTTGCATAGAATAGGTACATGTTTAGTTTTATCATATGATAATCTATGCATGCTTAGACTAGGATTTTAGTTGTTTAATCATATGCTAGTCTATTGATCGGACCCACTTAGGCTTGGAAGCCGAAGTGTTAATCGCTTACTTAGTTTAATTTGCTAAATTTGTTAAGTAGGCGAAAAGATTTTAAAAGGTCCTAATCACCCCCCTCTAGGACTTAACCATAATTCTAGTTGCTCCTTAAGCTTCCGCACGCGTATACGTAAGGTGTCGTGTTAGACTACCTGACGTAATTTCATGAAGCGTAAGTTGCGTATCATGGAGCATAAGCTACATGGTAGTTTTAGATTTTTAGTAAAGGTTGTGGTTGGTTGCATTGAATATCCTGAAATATCATGATATTTTGCACCAATTAGATGGATTAGTAATTAAATTTCATGATATTTTGTGCAACCAAAGACATCCTAAAATAATAGGAAAAATAAGACAAAGGTTAAGTATAATGGTATAAAGATAAACGAAATAGAGAGGAGAAAGGAACTCTACATGGTCTTTATTCACTAAGAGAAAGCTTACAATATGGTCCCTAAAGAGTTACTCTGGTGGGTGTTGGGAAAGGAAGGAGTTTCATATTGACATGATTAAGGATATCTATGAGGGAGTGGCAACAAATGTGAGGACCACTAGTGGAGACACAAGAGCAAGGTATTAAAAAAGGCTTACATAATGGTACGGTAGTAATCATTACGCATTACAGGGATGTAATGGCCGTTATGGTAAAAAATGGCCCGTAATGGCCGTAACAATCTATTACATGGATGCGGTGTATCAAATACCATAGTGTACGCTACGTAGCGTAGCCGTAGTGCCACGTAGTGAAATTGCAGTTTTACAGCTAGTGAGATAAGCTTGAAGGTATGCTTATGTCCTAGAGGGGGGGGTGAATAGGACTCTCAAAATTTTCTTGCGAATTTAAACACTCAATTGCATTTATACATTAATTTAACAATTAAGTACATATAAATGAAGGCAATCGAACACACATGATCTAACTCGATTGACAACTATACTAAGAGAAGCATTTAATCAAACAGTTCATATGCATGCTTGTATTAATCATTCAAAGATGGCATATGAGCATTTTGTCAAACATAAGATGGGCATTCAGTTAAGCACTTATATGATTGATCAACAAGGGACAATAATAGACAAAATGCATTCACCACATTGCACACGATGTATAGTGGTTCGACGATGAGTCTACTCCACTCCCGGTTCAAGTACTCAACTCCTTTGAGTACACCGGCATTCACTATCGGAGGTTTTAAATGAGGTTCACCTCTCAACCTTTACAACCTACATAAGGTCGATTCCTACACAATGACTCCTTAAATCCTACACAAAGACAACGCACGTATTCTCCCGTGTCGGAGGCCTACGCAAGGACACACGCATCCTACTCAAGGATAACTTCGAGATTGGGTCACAATCTCTAGACCCCAATCTCAGCAAGAAAGGGGAATCAAACAATGGACTCTAGTAAGCTTAAACACTTACAAGAGATGAGCCCTGATTCAGCGTTATTGAGTAGCTTCAGCTTCTACGAATGCTTTAGCTCCTCTCCAAGCTCCCACGATCAACTATCAATGCATATGATGATCCTAGACTAGTGCCGGGTAGGTGGGAGGAGGTATTGATGTTCCTTTTGCCTATTACAATGCAATGATTAATGAAGGAACTATCAATTTGATCATTTAATGGCTATAAATGACTTCAAGTTGAAGTTTCAATGATAGGGACGGCCATGAATGCTATGCTTGATTTCATTGTTCAAACCGAGCTTTGAATACTTAATGTCGTGCCATTAATGGCTAGGTTTGAAAGATGAACTCAAGACAATGATGAGCAAAAGATATTAGGTAAAGCTTTTAATTGCCTCTCTTAATGCTCTCAATGGGTGTGCAAAGGATGCCATTAAAGCCCTCGAAATCGGCCTTTATAGGCTTCCAAGAATCGGGCTCCAATGGATATAAAACGGTAACATTCGACCTGTTACAAACCCTTGAGGACCTGTCTTGATTGAGCGTCCAACCGGTCTGACGACCGGTCCTCAGACTGGTCTACCCATAAAAATTTCCGTGTCGAGGTTGCTGGACGATTTTCGTTCATTTACGAGGGGTCGTGCGACCGGTCCTGGGAGGCCAACGACCGGTCATGGAAGGCCAACGACTGGTCTATCCTATATCATTTTGAACAACATGTTGCTGGACGTTTTTCGTCCATTTACGACCGGTCCTTGAAGGCCAACAACCGGTCCTTAGATTGGTCTTCGGACAGCCAGAACATGATCTTTAGAAGTGCTGACCGAAGGATTTTTACAGCCGACCTATCACCTGACTGGTCATCAAGCTAAGTACATGGCCTAATATAGGGTGAACTTCATCATCTTTTAAGGTGCACACGGAGATGGTTTTCCTAGTTTTTCAACCGAGTGGCACCTACACAATAGAGGTCCAAGGCTGATAATCTTGACCTTAAGACCGTTGATTAAATGGCTGAGATAAGTATGTTTAGAATGCCATAAATACGGGTGTTTTGTGATCCTATGGGCTGTCTATATGCAACTTACCTTCTGAACTTGTTTTGGCTTGAACTTGAGTGCGGAAAGCTGCTTCGATCTTCAAGTCTTGAGTCGTCAATCTTCGTCGGGGCTCACAAGACTCGATCGACTTAAACAATCACGAAATTGACAATACGATGCACTAATCAGTGTGCAAACAATCTCCCCGTTTGTCAATTACATGACAAAAAACAACCTAAGACCGTTCATGACCTCCATATCATGAATATTCCAAAAACCAAGAAACTATCACACCCACTTACATGTCTATACAAAATATTACAAAGTTATCTTTACAAAATGACATGTACTGACTCGAAATGTCTTCAAATTCTCCCCCTTGATACCTGCACCTAAGAAAGCCTGCAAAAAGATATAAAAGGCTTTTTGGTGGGATATAGTTCTTCCCTTTTTTGTCAGTGATTGACAAAGGTTAGCTCGCAAAAGAGTATGCCTATGAGAGTAGCAAAGCTAAACCATGAACAATAAGTAATAAAGCGCAGAAAATATGTCAATCATACAATTTAAGGGAAGAGATAGATCATTAAAAACATGGGAGAAAAGAAGCGACACATAGTAACATGATATACAATTAATCATTACGCACAAAGGGCCTTTCGCCCAATCAACCAACTACCCTAAATGGCATGTATATTAAGATCAATTAATCAAAATAAGTTATATTAAACAGAGCAACGAGTCAAAAGGGCTTAATACCCAAACCATCCAACCTCCCCCTATCAATATACCAATAAAATCCAATAGACTCATCAATATAGCAATAATGGACCAAAAATGAGCATTTTGCCCGTAGCCATCCAACCTTCCAATAATCAGATTTTCATTTAAAATTGCATGCTTACATGATTTATGGTGATGAAAATAGATGATAGGCCAAATGGTATGGACCTATAGCAAGAGTCAAAGTGTATATAGCCCAATCGGCTAGTCTCACTCAATCAATATTCAATAAGGGACAAGACTCGAAACGGATATAAGTGTAAAACATGTGTATATATCGAAGAAAATACCAAAAATGGGTGAGTCACCCAAGCACAGCGATATATACATGCAACAGATGGACACTATCTCAAAAAAATGTATCAATATAGCTCAAAGAGAAGAAATCCAAACATATGATGTCATAAACAGATATAGCTGTAAAGCTCAATCATCAAAGGTCAAACAGTTATATATATATATATATATATATATATATATATATATATATATATATATATATATATATATATAGGAATGATCACCTGCGCACTAGAGCGCATGTACCTCTTTGCGCACCGCACTGCATAGCGTTGCACGGATGTATTTCAGAAATATAACGTATTTCACCTAATTATGTGGGCCCAACATAATATCTGTATTTTATCCAAGACGTTCATCCATTCGCAAAGATTATTTTAGTGCGTGAGCCCAAAAAGAAGGCAGATCCAAGACTGGAGTGGACCACACCGGAGTGGACCACGCCACTGTAAGCAGTGTTGAAAATGACCCCATCATTGAAACCTTCCTAGTGCCCACCGTTATATTTATTTGTCATCACCATTATATTTCTGTGTTGTGTTTTTAGTTCACGCTAGTAGGAATGACTTAATGAATGGTATGGATGGCATATAAACATCACAATGAGCACTAGGGAGGTTTCAACGGTAAGCATTTCCCTACTCACTTTTTCATGCTGTGCGGCCTACTTGAGTTTTGGATCTGCCTCATTTTTGGGTCAAATGGCTAACATGATTTGGTCAAATGGATGGACTGGGTGGATTTCTCACAAACATCACAGTGGGCCCCACCCATCTTCCATCATAGGTCGTTCTTTGGAAAGGCTTTGACAGGCAATTTGCGTTCGAGTAAGACAAGGAAGCTTATTGGTGGTATGCCACACACCATCTATGTAGGTGGTGTGTTGACGTTACTAAGTTTTGTGGGACCCACTATAATGTATGGGTTACATCCACACCACCCATCCATTTGAGGAGATCATTTTAGGGAATGAGCTGAAAAATGAGGTAGATCCAAAACTCATACCATATAAAGAGGTGGTGATTGAATGACTATCATTGAACGCTTCTTAGGGCACTCATAAGTTCAGAATCAAGTCTGTAGTTGTGTTTTTCATTCATCCAGGATTGTGTGACATTATGAACAGATTGGATGGCAAATAAACATTATGGTAGGCCTTGGAAAGGTGTCGACGGTAGGTGTCATTGCCCCCACTGCTTTATGTGATATGGTCCACTTAAAATGCCTCACTTTTGGGCCATGACTTAAAATGATCTCACAAAATGGATCGATGGTGCAGATATAACACATACGTCATGGTGGGGCTTATATAATTAGGTGACGTTAACACATCTGGTAGGAAAGAGATTCTGAAGTAGGTTTCCGCACAACACCAAGTAGTGTGGTGCGCAAAGATATATGCGCTCCAGTGCGCAGGTGATCATTTCTCTCTCTCTCTCTCTCTCTCTCTCTCTCTCTCTCTCTATATATATATATATATATATATATATATATATATATATATATATATATATATATATATGTCTTTGGTCACCAAAAAGATACTTCTGACCAACACACACGACACAGCATATCACGATACTAGAAGTCAGTCCCGTCGGCCAGATCTGGTGGCGGCGCATCGCCACGAGCAGCTTGCTCCCATGCCTCCAGACGCCTTGTCAATCAAGGTATCCCAAAACGGATACGTATCGGAGACGGTGTAGACCATTACGCGATACAGGGTCCAAAACGGGGACCCCCAAAATTTTGACCCGTAATGGCCGTTACGCCTCATAACGTTCATTACGGCCCCCGTAAGTCCAAAAACGGCTAGTTTTTTTTTTTTTTTCTTTAAATCTGATGTTTTTTTTTATTTTTTTCACACTTTTCTTCTATCATTTCTTTTCTACTCTATTCTTTTGCTAAAACCGACCGCTCTTAGTCTATTTTGGAGAATTAAAACGACTAATTTCTACGATTTGGATGAATCGAAGCTCCGTGGGCCATTTTCCGAAGAAATCCGAAAATAGGTATTTATACATTTTTCTTCCTCTAATCGCTTTTTTTTCACCTTGATATGATGTTCTAGCCATTGTAAAATATGAAAATGTGTATTTCAAGGTTATGCAACTGATTTTTATATTTTTTTAATTTTGGACTATTTTCGGAATAATATTAAAAATTAGTAAAAATCATTTTTTTTTTCCTGATTTAATGGTTGGATAACATGTGTTACTTATAGTAGAACACAATCATGTGCATTTTACAGATTATGTACATGATTTGCTATTTTTTTGTATTTTTTTAATTTCGGATTAATTTTGGAATAATTTTAAAAATTAAGGAAAATTGTTTTTTTTTTTTTAAATTTCTGGTTTAAAGGTTGGATAACATGTGTTACTTATAATAGAATATAATCTTATGCATTTTACAGATTATGCACATGATTTGCTATTTTTTTTAATTTCGGATTAATTTCGGAATAATTTTAAAAATTAGGGAAAAACATTTTTTTTCGAAAGCAATTTCTAGTTTAAAGTTTGGATAACATGCGTTACTTATAATAGAACATAATCATGTGCATTTAACAGATTATGCACATGATTTGCTATTTTTTTAAAATTTTGGATTAATTTTAAAAATTAGGGAAAATCATTTTTTTCAAAAAAAATTTCTGGTTTAAAGGTTGGATAACATGTGTTACTTATAATAGAACATAATCATGTGCATTTTACAGATTATGCACATGATTTGCTATTTTTTTTGTATTTTTTTAATGTCGGATTAATTTCGGAATAATTTTAAAAATTAGGGAAAATCATTTTTTTTCAAAAACAATTTCTGGTTTAAAGGTTGGATAACATGTGTTACTTATAGTAGAACACAATCATGTGCATTTTACAGATTATGCACATAATTTGCTATTTTTTTGTATTTTTTAATTTCGGAATAATTTTAAAAATTAGGGAAAATCATTTTTTTTCAAAAACAATTTCTGGTTTAAAGGTTGGATAACATGTGTTACTTATAGTAGAACACAATCATGTGCATTTTACAGACTATGCACATAATTTGCTATTTTTTTTGCATTTTTTGAATTTTGGATTAATTTCGGAATAATTTTAAAAATTAGGGAAAATCATTTTTTTCGAAAACAATTTTTGGTTTAAAGGTTGGATAACATGTGTTACTTATAGTAAAATACAATCATGTGCATTTTATAGATTATGCACATGATTTACTATTTTTTTCATTTGATTATATTTACAGATTAATGACTAATGTATGTTTATATTTTTAGTTTTTCGATAGGTTTTGCCGTTTTGGAGTTTCATAGTTGCACTGTTGTAGCTCGTAGGGTTTAGTATTTGAATTTAGTAGTTAGTACTTGATTTCATTAGCTGTATTTAATATTTACAATTACATTTTTAAGTTTCAAAATCTAAGTAATTCACTCTTAGACTCGGTATCTAAGTGACATAAGCCATTAGCCATCTCTAATTAAAAAATGTCTGGAACTGGAAGTGGAACTGCAAATGAGGATATTGGATAGGAACATTGTCAGTGGGTAGGTGGTGGAAGGCACCAAATAAAATGCAACTATTGTGATAGAGTAATAAGTGGTGGAATTACGCGACTTTAAACAACATTTGGCACATCGAAAGGGTCTAGTCGCAGGATGCACCAAAGTTCCCAAAGAGATAATAACACTGATGCAAGCGAATTTAGATGAGTTAAAGGGGTAATGAGCTGCTGTGCAGAAAAAGAAAGATGATATCCTGGATGTGGCCCGAGAAGAGGTGTTTGATTCATAATATATGTATGTTCGTGGCGAAGATATCATTGATTCTGGGGATGATTCTGATCGAGAAATGACTATAGCTAGGAGAGAAAGCGTGCGCTATGCTCGTGAAGAGGAAGAACGTCGACGCATGTTTGGTTCAAGTGGGAGTGGGAGTGGCCAGGGGAGTACAACTGAAGCCCCAACGGGAAGTACAACTGGGGTTAGAGGGGGTATGTTTGGTGGATTAAGACGTATGTTTAGCAGCCGGCGGGACACATCTTAACATGCAGCTCGTAATCCTATAGATGTAGATGTGGAAGAAGAAGATGTGACTAGGAGACCCTCCGTTGATCCGATCCTCTTTGGGAAAGAATCTAGTAAACAAAAGAAGATAAAACAAATGTGGAGTAGAACTTCTGTTGAGAAACTGGGTAGGGCAGCAGCAAAGTTATTTATACATGCCAACATACCCCCTAATGCGGCAAATTCTCCATATTGGCAGGTGGTAATTGATGCAGGTGCAAAAGCAGGCGAAGGAATTAAAGCTCCCACAGCCAAGGAGATTAGCGGAAAATGGACAGATGCAGAGTATGCGGATACAAAGGCATACGTAAATACCTTTAAACCCATATGGCAAGCCAGAGGATGCACGATCATGTGTGATGGTTGGACTGGCCCAACAAGACGCAGCATGATCAACTTCATGGTGTATTGCCACTTGGGAATAGTGTACTACAAGTCAATTGATGCCTCGGATGAAATAAAAAATGCTAAATATATTTTTAGCTCGATGAATAAAGTAGCGGATGCGATTGGGGAGGAGAATGTGGTGCAAATTGTGACAGATAATGAAGCAACATATAAGTCTGCAGGAAATTTGTTGATGCTAAAGAGACCACATCTATTTTGGTCACCGTGCGCTGCACATTGTATTGATCTTATATTGGAAGATATTGGAAAGAAAAAGAATGTCAAAGAAATGGTTGAAAAAGCAAAAGAAGTGACAACATTTATTTACAACCATAATCACCTAGTTGTAATAATGAGGAAGTTCACAAAGGGACGAAAGTTGCTTAGGCCAGCGACGACTACATTTGCAACAAGCTTTATAGCTTTAGAGAGTTTGTATCATCATAGGGGAGAGTTGAGTGAAATGTTTGCTTCCCAACAATGGCTCAACACAAAATATGGGAAGAAGACATCAGGGACGCCGGTTGATGTTGTAAACACCATAAGAGACAACAAATATTGGAAGAGGGTTAAGAAAATTTTGAAGGTGATGGAACCACTGATGAGGGTACTTCGTCTTGTTGAAACCGATGAAGCACCTACGATGGGCTTCCTCTATGACGCCATGGATAAAGCGAAGTTGGCAATTCAACGTGATTGTTCAAGCTGTCAATTTTACTGGAATTTGATCGACAAAAGATGGACAAAGCTGGCTCCACTAGGATATTCATGCAGCAGGTTATTACCTAAATCCTAGGTATAGATATGCCCAATCATTTGTTATGGATGATGAGGTTCTTATTGGATTAAAGAATGTGATAAAGAGATTAGAGCCTGACTTAGATGCACAAATAAGGGTTTTGAATGAATTGGATATATTTGGAAGTCGCCAGGGTAGCTTTGCAGATGCTCTTGCACAACATGCAGTATTTAGGTTGCAACCCGCCGAATGGTGGATAAATTTCGGAGAAACTACACTGGCTCTCCAAAAAATTGCAGTAAAGATTTTGAGCCAGACAACGTCTTCCTCTAGTTGCGAAAGAAATTGGAGTTGTTTTGCACTTATTCATACGAAGAATAGAAATAGATTGCAGACTAGGACGTTAGATAGACTTGTCTTTATGCATTACAACATGAGGCTAAGAATGCGCATGCATTCAAGGAGGTTTAACGCCAATAATGCTGGTGATGTGGATTATTGTCCAATGAACTTGGACAATATTTATGATGAGGAAGACCCACTTCTACCTTGGTTGGAAGCAAGGGAAAAAGAAATAGAAGAGGATAGTGAAGAAATAGAAGTTGAAGACCAAGAAATACGTAAGGCGCAGCAAGAGAGTCGTGCATTTGTGTTGGACCCAGAAAGGGGGGCGGATTTCATGCAAACTCAGCAGAAGAGTGCGAGCTCTAACGATACTGAAACAGATGATGATGATGATGCACCTAATGCTGGTCCCACTTCTGGCATTGCTCAACCCACCAGGGCCACTGATACCATACAGCTGTCTACAGATCGCGAGGCTGATGAGCTTTGACGAAGCAAGCGGGGCCGGGGGGGTCGAACTTATGAATGTACTGAGTCATGATACAGCTAGCAGGAGGAGCCTGGCTCCAATAGTGCACCTGCAGGTCCTGCACCTACAAGTCCTTAACCGCGATCTACACCGACAGATCTGGAACATCAGCATGCGTATGGCTATGATCCGAGGAATTATGGGTATTCTTACAGCCAGTGGGATTATAGGGAACCTGTTCTGCCACTTTCATGTTGGAGTAGTCCTGACGCTGTTCCACATCTACCATATGAACCAAATCCAAGTTATTCATCTCAATCTCAACAGCCTGAATACGAGTACCAGTATGGGCACAGCTATTCGATGGGCACTGGTGGATATCCTTACTCAGGGTCAGAATCTTTGCCTAGTCAGGATCAGTCATCATTGGGTTTCGTTGACCTAGTCTTTCCCTCCGGCACTGAATATTATGGATATGCAACAACAAGACCGCAACAACCCGATGATAATGATGAGGACGACGGTGGGTACCGTTACACCCACCGATACCTCTACGGGACGCCTTGCTGTCAATCTAAGCAAAGCGAGCCACAATAGCCTCCTGCTGAACGAGGAGAGTGGCCTGACCCTGAAAGAGCTGAGAATCGGTCTGTTCCATCTGATCTAATCTCCGCTCGATCCGATCAAGTCTCTGAGAAAGATGATCTTGAAGCTGGCGCAGCTCAATGGTATAGGCTTAAGAGTCCGCTGCAGGTGAGCCACGATGGGTGAACGCCCGTGGGGGCGTACTGAATCGTCCAGGAGCAAATCGTGGATCAATGGTGGGATCGGATGATGGCGCTGCAGCTATAGGCTGAGATGGTTCAGAGGAACCTGGAGGGGCCTCATGCTGCTGCTGGGCCTGCTGAAGTCGATGCTGAAGTTCTTCTCATGTCTTGTGCATTTTAGTGATTATAGATCGATTGAGGATGGGAGGTTTCACATACACATCTGAAGGATTAATGAGTCCTATAGTTTTAGCCAACCTACAAATGAGATAAGCAAATGGAAGACCATCGGACAGACCATCGGACACCAAGATAGCGGACTGAATGACTTTCATGATACGTGATGGAAGACACATACGACGGCCCTGACTGACATTGTATAGAACGGTGACTATGTCTTCTGGAAGATCGGCCTTGTTGCTTTTCTTGGGGAACACATTTTTGAAGAATATGTTATGCATAAGACGATAATTCCAGGACATGAAAGAGGCGCGAAGAGCATTGCCATTAACCCATCTAGGGCACTCTTCGTTGCATAATGCTCGGGTCATAGTGTCTCGAGGGGCATGATCTGTCTCCTCATCATCTGAGAGCTCATCCTCATCAACAATTGAAACACCAGTTAGCCTCAACTATGGCAGCAAGACCGAATGTCCAAATCCCGTCGGCGAAATGAACTTAGAAGGAAGATGAGTCATCGGGAATAATGCGACAATAGGCATAGAATTTTCTAACTACTTTCTGCATAGGTCTGCCCATATGGAGTACAGGCTCCCAACCAATTGCCTCCAATAGTTGGACCACCTGATTAGGTGCCAAATCCTCAATTTTGGCGGATTTCTCACATAGGACATCACGATTTTTGAAGTTGTGCCAATTGGCAAGATGTAATGTATTTGACCTTGTAGGACGGGGTTTGGAAGGGGATTTGGATGATGAAGCAACCCCTTTACCTTTGGAAACCGTTTTCTTGGATGTAGGTTGTGGGGGCCCCTCATCATGTTGGATCTTTGAACGACGTTTACGCCGAGGAGGAGACATATCTTTCCTCCCACGAGAAGACATAGTAGAGCCCTATAATCCTTACAAGTCTGCCCTAGGATTCAAAAGAGGAAGATGCAACAAGGAAGAACAAATTCAAAACCCTTGCCAATGAAGAATTCAAAACCCTTGCCAATGAAGAAGATGATGAAAACTTCTATTTGGAAGACCATGTACCACTTTGGAGAGCTTTAATCTTCGATTGGAGACTTAGGGAAGCAATAGGAGTGATGGAAAGACCTCTAGGATGAAAGAAGAGAGAAAAATGAGAGTGGAATGGTTTGGAGCAAGTCCGTTTGCCTTTAAAACCCCCATTTCGCGCCCGTTGTACAGTCCACAACCGGTACTCAGACTGGTCGTATGACCTAATTTGCACAATCTGTGTAATTTTGAAAATCTGCAAGAATGGTTTCACTTTTGTTTCTTTAAACATGGTTTTGTGATTAATCATGTAATTTAGGTTGGCCAAAGGTTCATCATCATTTCACATCAAAAGTATAGGTTTGACCATATGATTTTAAGAAATTTTGATGTCTAGGATGACAGAATTTTAAGACAAACTGAGATAATGGACCTTATTTCCAGATTTTCCTATTATGCTCATGAATGATGAGGCTTAATCCTCTGATATGGATTTAGGCTTATAATGAGACTTCTTAGTTCAAGTTTTGTCTATATTATGATGTAGACAGGATTTTCTCAATATTCAAGGCCTTGTTATTAAAATTAATTGAGAATGACACCTACTGTATAATAATCATCCAACAATTGTAAGATCACATATGAAGGTTAATTATTGAGTAAGATAGACCATTACCTAGATTAGCAAGGCAGGAAAATATAGTTTCAACAATCAAGATGATATAAGAATGATATACAGGAGTTAAACTAATCACAAGAAAATGAGGCTTAGGTCCTCAGATTTTACTGTAAAGTCCAATGACCTTGAGGCTAACACTTGAAATGTCTGGTCTTGCAAAACACAAAGCATGTTAGCCATCTAAAGCACAGCTTCCCAAGGATTTTCTAAGATAAATAGACTAAACACAATCCAAGGAAGCTGGCAAGGGACATGGAGGGTCACTTCTTCTTCACAACCCATTCGGCAACAGCTTTCATTGTGCCGGGGTCATGTGAGGATCTGTTAATAGTTCTCCTCTTTCCAGGCGAGCTGTTCTTTTTATATGATTGCTCATAGCCTATTCTCATTGCCTCAATCATTTTATTTCTCTTATTATTGATTAGGGCTACTTGTTTGAGCAAGGCTTCCATTCGAGCATCGTTCCTTAATGGAGTCGGAAAATTTCTCCCCGTATTCTTTTGATTCTTAGGGAGACTCCAAGTATGGTGCGCTTCTCTCCCTTTTGGAATAGATTTACCTATCTCGCGCTGGGAGGGAGAGAGCTGTGGGCGTTTAAAGGCTAAACATTCATATTTTAGGTGACCCACATCACCACAAGCATGACAAATAGGGGATGCTTTGGTTCTTCTTCTCGATACACCATAGTTCTTTCTCACCATAGGAGGGACAGAAGTAGTCTTAGAGATATGGCTATTAAAACCAACTCCTCTTCTGTCCATAGGTGATCTCCCTACGCCCAAAAGCTTTTCTAAGCTCTCTTCTCCTTGTGCGAATCGCCTTTTGGAGTCAACAACTTGACATTTAAGACGATCAATTTCAGCATTTGCCTCTTTGAGTTCTTTTTCTCAACTCGCATGTTTATTTAGAGTCTTACCATTCATGAATTTTTCTTTTTCATGTTCAAGGGCATCGTTCATAAGAGCTTTCACCGATCTTTGTTCACCATCACTATGGGAATCATAGGAATCAGATTCCGAGCTAGTATCATCCCAAGTGGCAACCATGGCCTTTCTCCCTTTATGTTTCTTTTCATCGTTTTCTGAGCAATTGGGAGCAATGTGATCATACTTCCCACAATTATAGCATTTTGGCTCTTTTGATCTTCTGAAGGATTTACTTGTATGGTTCTTATGATCAAAATGCCTTCCTTCCTTGTGGTTGCTCTTGCTTTTAAAGAATTTCTGGAATCTCTTAGCCATAAGAGCCATTTCTTCTATGTCCATTTCTACATCATCATTTTCTTTAGAAGTGTGTGCTTTGTGAGAGGTTTTCAAGAATGAATATTTGGATTTTGTGGGAGGTTTGAAATGAAGCTCATGAGTTTGAAGGGATCCTAATAGTTCTTCAACTTTTATAGTGTCTAGGTCCCTACACTCTTCTAGAGTAATGACTTTGGATGATAAGTGTTCTGGTAGAGATCTTAAGATTTTCCTACAAATTTTGCTATCCGGAACCTTTTCTCCTAGTCCACACATGTCATTGGTGATGCTATTTAGACGTGTGAAAAATTGCATGGAGGTTTCATCCTCCTTCATTTTTATATTATCAAATTGTGTTGTAAGGAGTTGGAGTTTAGATCTTTTGACTATGCTTGTTCCTTCATGAGTCACTTTTAGAAAGTCCCATGCTTCCTTACTAGCTTGGCAATTTTGAATGCGGCCAAATTCATCTCTCGAGACTGAACAGAAAATGGCATTTAAACCTTTAGCATTACAAACACGTTGGGCTTTATCAAAATCAGTCCACATGGCCTTCTCTCTTGGTCTAATGACATCTGGTTCACCTTCCTTTCTTATGGTATCCATTGGGACGTTATAACCAAATTCAACCATGTCCCATACATCAGAATCGATGGATTCTAAAAAGATGCGCATTCGAGCTTTCCAATATGGATAGTTGGATCCATTGAAGAACGGTGGCTTGGTGACGGAAGTGGTGTCTTCCATAAACATATTTTCAAGCTAACTCTAGGATCAACATTTAGGCGGTTAAGCCCTTATAGAGGAACTTGCTTTGATACCAATTGAAATTGCGGTTTTACCGCTAGTGAGATAAGCTTGAAGGTATGCTTATGGCCTGGGGGGGGGGGGGGGGGGGGGGGGTGAATAGGACTTTCAAAATCTTCTTGCGAATTTAAAAGCTCAATTGTATTTATACATTAATTTAACAATTAAGTACATGTAAATGAAGGCAATTGATCATACATGATCTAACTCGATTGACAACTATACTAAGAGAAGCATTTAATCAAACAGTTCATATGCATGCTTGTATTAATCATTCAAAGATGGCATATGAGCATTTTGTCAAACATAAGATGGGCATGCAGTTAAACACTTACATGATTGATCAACAAGGGATAATAATAGACAAAATGCATTCACCACATTGCACACGATGTATAGTGGTTCGACGATGAGTCTACTCCACTACCGGTTCAAGTACTCAACTCCTTTGAGTGCACCGGCCTTTGAGTACACCGGCATTCACTATCGGAGGTTTTAAATGAGGTTCACCTCTCAACCTTTACAACCTACACAAGGACTCCTCAAATCCTACACAAGGACAACGCACGTATTCTCCCGTGTTGGAGGCCTACGCAAATACTTCCACGTCCTACGCAAGGACACACACGTCCTACTCAAGGACAACTTCGAGATTGGGTCACAATCTCTAGACCCCAATCTCAACAAGAAGGGGGAATCAAACAATAGACTCTATAAGCTTAAACACTTATAAGAGATGAGCCCCGATTCAGCGCCGTTGAGTAGCTTCAACTTTTACGAATGCTTTAGCTCCTCTCCAAGCTCCCACGATCAGCTACCAATACATATGATGATTCTAGACTAGTGCCGGGTAGGTGGGAGGAGGTATTAATATTCCATTTGTCTATTACAATGCAATGATTAAGGAAGGAACTATCAATTTGATCATTCAATGGCTATAAATGACTTCAAGTTGACGTTTCAATGATAGGGACAGCCATGAATGCTATGCTCGAGTTCATTGTTCAAACCGAGCTTTGAATACTCAATGTAGTGCCATTAATGGCTAGGTTTGAAAGATGAACTCAAGACAATGATGAGCTAAAGAAAATAGGTAAAGCTCTTAATTGCTTCTCTTAATGCTCTCAATGGGTGTGCAAATGATGCTATTAAAGCCCTCGAAATATGCCTTTATAGGCTTCCAAGATTCGGGCTCCAATGGATATAAAACGGTAACATTCGACCTGTTACAAACCGACCGGTCTTAATTGAGGACCGGTTTGACGACCGGTCCTCAGATTGGTCTACCCGTAAAAATTTTCGTGTCGAGATTGCTGGACAATTTTCGTCCATTTACGACCGGTCGTGCGACTGGTCTTGGGAGGCCAGCAACCGGCCCTGGAAGGCCAACGATCGGTCTACCCTATGTCATTTTGAACAACATGTTGTTGGGCGTTTTTCGTCCATTTACGACCGGTCGTGCGACCGGTCCTTGAAGGCCAACGACCGGTCTTCGTACAACAAGAACATGATCTTTAGAAATGCTGACCGAAGGATTTCTACAGCCGACCGGTCGCCCGACCGGTCGTCAGGCCAAGTACATGGCCTAATATAGGGTGAACTTCATCATCTTTTATGGTGCACACGGAGATGGTTTTCCTAGTTTTTCAATTGATTGGTACCTACACAATGGAGGTCCAAGACTGATCATCTTGACCTTAAGACCGTGGATTAAATGGCTAAGATAAGTATGTTTAGAATGCGACAAATACGGGTGTTTTGGGATCCTATGGGCTGTCTATATGCAACTTAGCTTCTGAACTTGTTTTGGCTTGAACTTGAGTGCGGAAAACTGCTTCGGTCTTCAAGTCTTGAGTCTTCAATCTTTGTCGGGGCTCAGAAGACTCGACTGACTTAAACAATCATGAAATTGACAATACGATGCACTAATCAGTGCACTAACACGTAGCATACTCAAATAGCGTAAATCCCCTGTAGCATATTGTACAGGGCCGTAGCATATGCTATAACTTTGTAGCGTTTAGCATATGTAGCATACGCTACGATGTCCTTTTTTTAAAAGTTTTTTGTTTAAAAATTATATTTTAAAAAAATCTTATAATGTAAAGTTGAAACTGAACATTTCTTTATTGCTTTAACTTAAAACATTGGTGTTTCTTTGTTAAAATTTGTATTGAACTCACACCATAAAGAAACTAAAAAACTTATGTTAAAAAAAAAGAGCTTCGAAATAGGGTTTTCAAAAACCCCTTTTGAACCTTAGCGTGCGACGCAAGCCCTCCAGTTCTTCAATTCTCTCAATCTAGAAGGCCATTGGAGGAGAGATTTTGGTTGATCATTAGAGCCTGCAAGGTTGTCCATTTGTTGTATTTTCAAGAGCATTGGAGCTTCAATGAAGGAGAAAATAAGATTTCCCCTCTCCGCCTCCATATGGCTACGAAGCTACAATTTTCAGATTTTTGATTGGTTGAATCTCTTCTTGAGCCTGCAAGAGGTATGTTCTTACCCCTTAGTGAGTTCCTTTTCATTTAGAATTAGGATTTATTAGTTATTTTGTTTTTTATGTTTTTTTTATTCATTTTAGTATGTTGGTTACCGTGTAATATATTTGTAGGATAGGAGTTGATATGCATTTTTTTTTTTTTCATTTTTTTAAAGTGGTATTTATATGGGTGGCTTTGCATTGTTGTTTTATGGCGTGGCCCATGTGGGGCTCATTGCAGTTTGTGTATGGGTAGTTGTGCGTTGTTTTCTATGGTGCGGCCCACTGAGGTGTGTGTATGGATGGTTGTGTATTGTTTTCTATGGTGTGGCCCACGTGGGGCCCACTGAGGTGTGTGTATGGGTGGCTGTGCATTGTTTTCTACAGTGTAACTTACATGGGGCTTACTGTGCTGTGTATGGGTGGCTGTGATTTATTGTCTATGGTGTGGCCCACGTGGGGACCACTGTAGTGTGTGTATGGGTGGCTGTGATTTGTTTTCTATGGTGTGGCCTACGTTGGGACCAGTGTTTTAAATAGTGAATAGTGTGTAGCATGGCGCTCACCCCTTTGAAGCGTGAGGCCGCGTAAGCTACATAGCGCATAGCGTAAGCTACACGCTACTAGATTTTTATTCACGGTTGCACATGGTTAAACCAATTTCATGATATTCTGCACCAAATTATCCTGATTAATAATGAAATTTAACAAAATTGCATGATATTTGGTGCAGCCAAATGCAACCTAAAATAATAAGGACAATGATTAACGAGCAATGAAACTGATTTAATATTGTTACTTAAATTATTTTACTAAGAGCATTGAAAACATTACCTAAATTTTATTGAAAATAGAAAAATGTAACAAATCATTGAAAACATCAATTAATTTTAATGAAAAAAACTTGTAATGTAAGCTATATAGTGTGTAGCGTAGTGCAAATTATCATGTAGCATAGGCCACACACAACTTAAGCTATTTTCATAAGCTACACAGTGTTAAGGCTAAGCCACACGCTACATAGTGTAGCTATTTAAAACACTGGTGGGGACCATTGTGGTGTATGAGTGGCTGTGCATTGTGTTTTAGGCATTTTATATATATATATATACACACACACACACACACACTATTTATCATATATTTTTTTTTCTATTTTTAAATTAAAAATAGAAGTATCGTGTAGCTTACGCTACACGCTATGCTATTTATGCTACCACTCTATAGAGGGCTGAACGCTACGCAACACGCTATCGCTATTAGGATGTTGCTGTCTGCGCCGCCCCCCCCCCCCCCCCCCCCCCCCCCTGCAAAAAAAAAAAAAAAAAGGCCATAAAGGCCGTACGGTCCATTCATAAAGGTAACGAGTAACGACAATGGCCGTTATGATTGCTGTTACTGTTATGGAATACCTTGCACAAGTATCTAATTACTGTAGCCTTGCATCGAGGGTCAACATTAAGCCCATAGCGTTTCGCATTGGTTATGGATAAGTTAACGAGGCAACTGTAGGAAGAGATCCCATGGCGTGCATTGTTTGCAGATGATGTAGGTTTGATTGACAAGATAAGGGAGGGTGTAAGCACGAAGCTAGATTTATGGAGGAGTGCTTTAGAATCTAAAGGATTTAAAATTTATTGTACTAAAACTGAGCACGTGGAGTGCAATTTTAGTAACAGTAGGTGTGGAAATGAGGAATTAGTTAAGCTTGCTTACCAAGAAGTTCCCTAAAATGACCACTTTCAATATCTTGAGGCAATAATTCATTAGAGTGGAGAGATTGAGAATGATGTTGGCCATAGAATTCAAGTTGGGTGGAAGAAATGGAGATGGCCTCTGGAGTTTTATGTGATTGTTGCGTACCTCTCAAATTGAAAGGGAAATTTTATAGAATAGCTATAAGAGCAGCCATGCTTTATGGGACAAAATGTTGGATAGTTAAGGAACAACATGTTCATAGGAATGGGTGTAGCTGAAATGAGGGTGTTGAGATGGATGAGTGGCAAGATGAGGAAGGATAGAAATAGAAAGGAATGCATTTGAGGGAACTTAGAAGTTGCACCAATAGGTAATAAGATGAGGGAAACTAGCCTTTAGATGGTTTGTGCATGTGTAACAGATTCCAAGAACTATGCCGGTTCGAAGGAGTGAGTTGGTACAAGTTGAAGGATCTAATAGGGCAAGGGGAAGGCCCAAAAGAATGTGGGTGGAGGTAGTAAGAAAAGACTTGATGACCTATGGTTGAAGTTATGGCCCTCGATAGATGGATTGGTAGAGCAAGATTCATGTAGCCGACCCCAATTAGTTGGGATAATGCCTAAATGATGATGATGATGGGGTGGAGGGGTGGAATAGGATTCGTGTAGCTGACCCCAATTAGTTGGGATAAGGCTTGGATGATGATGATAAAAGAAATAACAATGGAGCCAATGTGGTACTGTTGCTCATATTATTTTACTAAAATCATTGAAAACATTAATTTTTATTGGAAGAAGGTAAATGTAACAAATCATTGAAAACATTAATTAATGTGAGTGTTTAGTGAAAAATAACTTTTTAGTGTAATCCATGCACCGTGTTGTGTAGGCTACATTGCATGTAGCATGTAGCATATGCTAAGTTAGTTGTAGTGTAGGCTACATGTGACTTAAGCTACTTTCATGAGCTATGTAGTGTGAAGGCTAAGCTACTCTATGTATTGTTGGATATTTAGAACATTGATGTCTACTGTTGGCTTTCTTTCAATTGTACAATTTTTTTTTTCCCAAAGAAATGGCCTCTAAGTAGTTGACTAGCTCGATTTTTGGGTCAAGGCTCAGACAGAACATGGCTCACCTGCTGGCTTGGATCTCACATACAGTGGCACATCATATGCATTTGAAGGTCCATAAAAGGCCTATATGTGCTCTCTAGATAATGTTTATTGTTGGCCATTGTCATGTTCTTCTTTTGCTCATTGGTTATTAGTATTTCGTATTTGATATGCTAGTTTGTCAAGTTTAGTATTAGCAGGCTTAGATCTATTGCCAGAACCTATGTTTCCCACATATAGGTATGGGTATGGGTATTGAGTGGGGTAAGGATCCCAAAAAATCCAAGTTATTAGGATACGGGTGTGGCAAGGATTCATTACTGCTCATAAGTATAATAATGTTGAAATACAACCATGACAAGTTACTACTTGAATACATTGTCAAATCAGCACTATCCACCACCAGTTCTAACTAACTAATAAATCTGGAGTTAAAAATCACAGTAGCTTTGGCACTATTCCTTATCCCTATTTGAGTATTTGACTTCAGTAGTCTTTAGTTTATTGAAGGGTCCGAGTATCATAGGCCATAAGAGTCAGGATTCCTTTAACTCATGGAGGTGTAAAGAGTGAAATGCTTTTGGTTGGAAGTAGAGTTTAGAGTATCAGTGTTGTTACATGTATTGATGACCAGGGATACGGAAGCATGTATCGATGTCGCTGGTATTATCATCGATACTTGGAAAAATATCACTTCTGAGGGGAACATTGGGGAAACGTTGGGAAAAAGGTGGAATTTTTCAGTGTAACTTCAGGAGATGTATTGATGACCAGGGATACGGAATCATGTATCAATAGTCACTGATATTATCACCGATACTTGGAAAAAAATATAACTTCTGTGGGGAACATTGGGGAAACGTTGGGAAAAAGGTGTAACCTTTCAATGTAACTTCAAGAGATGTTAAAAGACATGTTTACATATTTAGGAATCAAAATATTGTAAAAAACAATAAATACATTATAAGTTTCCACTTTATAGGAGCCTAATCATGTATTGTTGAAAATATCAGTATAAAATAAATATACAAAATTTGTAGCCAATCAAATATCAATAGATTGTCCAACACTCATTTATATATAAAATTTTCACATTAATTAACTGTAAAGAACATATTTTCCAATATAAAAATGGAAAAATTAGGATTTTCCCAAATTTTGCAAGTTTCACCTACATGTTAATTCTTTTGCCACACGCATAGATTTCTATTAAAATCCATGCTAACATCTGAAAAAAAGTTTCTATGGATTTTTCGTTGCCTTTTCTTTCCCATCTTCATTTTGAGTCGAGACTTCTCCCAAAAATCCTAACTTTTATTCAACAAAAACCAAGAGTGATCAAAATCACCCAGGGAATAAAGTCCCCCAAAAAATGGAGATTAATTGGATTTTTGAAAAGTTTCCCCCTTTTTTTTGTGTCAATTTTTGTCTATTAATGGACGTTTCCCTGGTATTAGGAATATTATTGATGGTGTCGCCGATACCAGGGAACTTTTACAAGGGATTCTTTTCATAGCATCGCTGATATTGATAATGTCGCCGATATTATTGAAAATATCGGTGAGATTTAGAATTTCTTTTACTTCGAGCAGTTTTGGTATCGCTGACCTGGGGATACCAATGATGTTAGTGATCTTATCAGTAGTATCGCTGATATTTGGAACACTAGTTGGAACAAGTAAAAAAGGTTATGCAAATGTGCTGATTATTATGGAGATACTTAGGGAAGACTGAGGTTTTTCATTTCTCTGCCTCTGACTTTATCTTGTCCTTCGTCTTCTTTTGTCTCTTCATGTCAGTTCTTTTCTCTATTTTTTCAGTCTGCTTAGTAGGCTGATTATTTCCATGGTCTTTTTGTTCATTCTGCCATTGATCCCTTTATTCAGCTTTTGTTCAGCATTTTAATTATCAATATGATGCTACCAATTGTATTGTGTGCGAAATGTACTTATTGGAACTGGTAGTTGTAATTGTACCAAATGCTCTCGTTTATTTTTATATCCGCTTGTCACTGATTTTGGAAAATCAAAAGAGAAATGCATAAATGGCAACATTTTGTGATGCAGATGTTTGATGATAGAACTTGCGTCCTGTCTCATTGAAGGAGCTGATGAAGATTTCATCAATATAGTTTTCGATTATATTAGACCCTCTTTGCAGGTACTGTGCTGATCTCCATGAGCTCTACCTCATTTGAGGCACTAAAACATTGTCATCATTCTATTAGGCTGTCAAAAGGTCAGCTTCGTGCCAGATACTAGGTATACATGTATCCAGACCAGTCTAAGGAATTGAACTTGAGTCCTGTTGGACTTACGTACAGCCGTACAGGTACCCCATATGAGGTACTGGATCTGCATCCAATCAGAATTGTTTATCCCAACAGGTCCAGATTCAGATTTGAGCATGATTTTAGGATTCAGAATCAGGCCTGGATCTGAGTTTGGATCCATACTAGATGATGCCTTCAGTAAGGTTCTTAAATAATAACTGTAATTAAGAATAAAACTGAAAAAAATCAGAGCTTTGCTAAGGCCACATGTGAGTACAAGGCTGCTCATGTGCACACCACGTTATCTGCTAGCATGGCACAGTGGTATGTATCCAATCCATTTATCGGAGTGGTACCACTATGTAGTTGCTCTTGCCCAACAATCAGGTCAGTACAATTGTCAGTTGGGTCCATAGTTTATGGAAGGTTGACAAAAATTTGGCTGAAGTTTTCTTACCCATCCAGCTGCTTCTAAAAGTGTGGCCTACTTACTGAATGGACCAGATTTATTTTCATGCAAGTACATCTACATGGTCACGCCCACCTGATGGATAGCTTGGATATTGCACCTGTACACCACATTTGGACATGTGGTGATGTGTGCATGAACTGCCTTCTATACACGTGGGCTCAGGAAGCTTAAAAATAATCATATATTTAAAGGTACCCTACCTGACCTGCTTTTAATTGGATTCTAGTTATTGTACCCAAATTTGACCCGGTTATTAATTGGCCCATAATTTGGGAGCAGTTCTGATTAATTTGGATTTGATACTTTGGGTATCCATGGATCTATGGTACCCATGGTATAGATACTTTGGTATCCATGGATCTATGGTACCCATGGTATAAAAAAAATGGTTACATTACGAGCATAAGGGCCATTATGTAATGGTAAAAGTGGTGCCCATTACACGATTTGGGGCCGTAACGCAATGGCCCGTAATGGCTTTTACAGGCGAAGATGGGGCCGATATGGGGACGATACTGCGCCGATATATTTGTTCCTTTAAAAAAATTTCAATCATTACAAGGCGGTAATGGCCATTACGGCCTGTTTTGTAACGGCCCTAATGCTAGTAGTTAACGGGCTTAGCGCCACCAATACCATTATTGAATACCTTGATGGAATTGATGGCCAAGGTGTTTCGTATCAATAACGGTGGCCATAATGGTCACCACCATTACTGATACAGGTATCGGCTGTTGAAAATTTTTTTTTTGCCCGAAAAATTCTGAAAAAATATCTTGAAAATTCATAATAATGTAAATATTCCAAATATGTATTCATTTTTTTTTTTTAACATGTTTATGGTAGTGTAACGGTCCACTCTGAGAGTGTTGTATCAGGCAGTCTAGTGAATATATGAACATGGTTATATGTTTCTAATGTTTTCACATCACAATCAAGCATTAGAACTAGAAATCGGAAAAAATGGCATAAATACCACTTTTCAATTTTTTGAAGAAATGGCCATCAGAGCTTCTATTTGCTCAAATGGCTTCAATCTACGGTTTTAATCCTAAAAGACTATTGTGAGAGTGGTCAAAATCTACTGTAGAATGATCTAGGAGAGTTTTTGGAATGAGAAAAGTAGAAAAATTGATTTAAATAGAAAGAAGAAGTGGCCATTTTTCGACCGTTATGGGGGTAACGATCGTTATGCCCTGTAATGGCCATTATAGCCCTCATAACTGTGGATTTGGTCCCAAAAAAACCAACTGCCTTGTTTCACCCCCATATCGCGTAATGTTCATGGCCGTTACCTATACGCATTGGCCTTTACAGCCGTATCGTAATGGATACTGGAAACCTTGTTGATGGCCCTTTGTTTTATGCAATTGTACATCATTGCTATCATCATCTTCATCTTCGCCTTGTCCAAGATATTTGAGGTTGGCTTTGTGAATACTGTGTTGCTAATCATTCATATTTAAGGTCCTTTCCTTGGCAAGGGACCAAACCTTTGTATGCCCTCTCACCACCCGGCTCTGAGTCCTTTTAAGTCTTCTCCTCATGCTCACTGCCCTTCAACCCTAATCAAAGTTCCCTCCTTACTGGCCTTTCATCATTTGTTCAGGCTTTTCAATTGTTATCAAGTCTTCCGTGTTCTATGCATTCTACACGTTATAAGTTATAACTGAACCATTCACTTCCTGCTGTTGTGTAGGCTGATGGTGATATTGGTCAGTCTGAAGCATATTATACTTTGAGCAAAATTTTCAAGGTACGTGCGGGCATTCAACTATACTCTCGTCGTTGTTGTGTTTCTTTGTCCTCCAAATCATCCATTGTCTAATATTGTTTTCTGGTACTATGCAGGAGCATTCTTGGTTTTATTCTGCTCGGTTTGATGAGTTAATGGACATATTGCTTGGTCTAAAGTCACCTGTTGATGTTATGTCTCTGAGAAGACGCTTCACATGTTTCCACTTTTTATTGGTTCATCTGTTAACGGTAAGTGTGTGTTATCCTTTTCTATAATCTATTATTGTGGATAAACCTCCCCACTGATAAGTCCTTCAAAGCAACAAAACCATACAGACTAAGCTAATCTGCTGAGGGTCTTTGGTAGCTTTTAGTGTTCCATGTCATCAATGCCTCTTATATTTTTAATGTGATACTGTCTCTCCCTGACACGCGCACAGACACAAGTTTTTTGTTTCAACCCTTTTATTTACATTACAATACGGATGTCTGCTGCAACAAACTTCCGCATCTTTGAATGTCACAAAATAGCTGTTGCAGGGTATATTTTTCTACTCATATATCATTTAAAGTTTTTCTGACCTTTGTTTTCAATCCTTTGGACAGAGTGACATGGGGAAGGCAAATGCAAAAGCTTTTCTGATTCTCAATGAAATCATACTCACGTTAAAGGATGTAAGTTGTTAAGAAAAGATTTCATAGTTGTGAGTTCTGTTTGTTTTTCCATGTACATATTTGCATGAGTTTGTTTCTGATTCAGATGCTGGATTGGCAATTGTCTTCCTCCTTTGCTCTTGTTTGGGTTCATGACATTGTTGCATCATTGTTTTCTTCACAAGTCCTTGATTTGCATACTTCAATTGTCATTGGGGTGGGACTCGTGTGTCCACCTTAACTTCAACATATATGATGCAATTCACTAATGTAATCACTAAGCAATTGATCATCTTTTCTGTCAATCTAATGATTGATCCATCATGTATTCCATCAACTGCTCCATTCGTTGATTCGCTGATGGGTTTATCAATGATTCTTCGTGTTTATCATCTTGGATTATGACATGTTTGTTGATCCATTTCCTATTCCATCATCTGATCCATCCTTTGATTCAATGTAACGATGGACTCTTCATATTCATCATTTTGGATTATGATGCTTTCTGCAGATGCATCACCCTTCAAATCTTTAGGCACTGCAAAATGAGATCCAAAACATGAATTTTCTTTTGTTGTATCAACTTAGGCTTGGATCCGACCACTTGATTTTATCATGTTTTCTTGGAGTTTTCCATCATTTGGGATACCACCAACACACCTCACTCAACTTCTTATTCTTCCACTTCTTATCATTCTTCAGTTCTTCAAATGGTTTATTTACTTACTGCAAGGCATCATCTCCTAATAACCAACATACAGTGGCTTATTTTTAATATCAAGGAGAGGAAATATTCATAGGTTTCACCGTAATAATCACACGTATATTGGTAAGAATTGTGGAGATAGGATAGATGGTTGGAATAGTGAGCGTAGCCCTGACTTTACAAAGATGAGTAAGGATAATGTTAATAAGTATGGGAGCCCAGGTAGGAATAACTGTATGAGGCATAAGAATATCCTCCTATAAACACAACTAAATGGTTTGGCTGGTGATTTTATTTTATTATTATTATTTTTTTGGGTTTAAGACTAATTTTAGATGGTTTTACTGGGAGAAGAAATGAGACGTGGGTTGCTATTGTTGATTTTCATTATTTCATAGAACTCACAAGCGACAGGGTGCCCTTCCTGACTGAGCACTCCGCCTATACCTATGCCAGATGCGTCACAGACTCCCAAGTGACTTCAATGACCTTAGAGAAATCAGGTAGTCGCATGACAGGACTTTCGGTCATCTTGACTTTTATCTCTTTGAACGCCCTAGAGGCTGCTTTAGTTCATTGGAACCCCCCCGTTGATGGGGACATCAAGCCTACACGTGTTTATCAGAGGCGGAGGAGACATCAGACTACGCAGCAATATCGTTCTCTATGGCTTGGAGAACGATACTGCTGCGTAGCCTAAAGGTAGTCATCTCCAAGCCATAGAGAACAATACTGCTGCGTAGTCTGATGTCTCCTCCGCCTTTGATAAACACATGTAGGCCTGATGTCCCCATCAATCTTCTTCTTCTTCTTTTTCTTCTTGGGCTGCTACAGCTGCTGCGACGCTGTTGCAGCTGCGGCGGTAGAAAGAGCTGCTGCTCCTCTTCTTCTTCTTCCTTCTCGTGGTGCGGCCCTCTCTCTCTCTCCTTTTTCTGTTCCCCTTCTCTCTTTCCCTCTTTTCGATTCCCTCTCTTTGGTCATTTAGAAAAAAACGAATGGACTGTGTGGCTGTTTCACAGCCACGTAGCTTTTTTTTTATAAATACTTTGCATCACACGCAAATCAGTGCACTTGCACTGTTTTGCTGCGTGTGGCTCATCTTGATTTATGTGTAGTATATCCATGCCGTCCATCAGTTTTTCCTGTTCATTTTAAGGCATGGTCCCTAAAAATGAAGGGATTCAAATCTCAAGTGGGCCACACGGTAAGGATTGAATGCCAACTGTTAAATTCTTCGTAGGGCCCACATAATATTTATTTGCCATCGACCCTTTTGATAAGGTCACATATACCTGTGTGAAGGGAGAACACAAATAACAACTTAATAAAAAAATGGTCCAATAAATTTTTAATGGTGAAAATTCAATACTTATTGTATGGTAAACTTGATATTTAGATCTGGCTCATTTTTTGGACCATGCCCTCAATTGAGTTGGCAAAAGGATGGACCGCATGGATATACAAAAAGAATGTATTGAGGTGGGAACCACATATGAGGTGTCACTAGTGGTCCACCTGAGATTTCGATCTACCTGAATTTTTGGACCATGCCTTAAAATGAGTTGGCAAAACAGATTGACGGCATGCATGTACAAATACATGAAGGTGGGCCCCACAACATGGAACATTTTCGACTCATCAGTCTACGGGACCATAAAAAAATGTGCATGAGACGTATTAACTCAAAATTAACCAATTAATTATGGGACCATTGTTGCTATGGGATTGTTTGAATGATTTTAACCATTAATTTGTAGACAATTATTTTTTGAAATAGGATTATTTAATATTTTTCATTCTTCAATGTCCAATAAATGTCCACCAAGTTAAAATTAACTAATTAAAATTTTGGGACCATTGTTGCTTAGCCACAATACCAAAATTAAATTGTCTGAACAATTTTCACCGTTAATTTGCAAACACTTGTTTTTCTTTTTTAATAAGACTATTTGATATTTTTCATTCTTCACTGTCCAAGAAATGCCCACTAATCCAATAGTGGGATAAGTGTTAATAAATTGCATGAATTTAAGATCTAGGGCGAAATGATATCAAATTATTAGGTATATGAATTACATAATATGACATAAAAATTTCCAGACCCTGTATATTGAAATGAAATGTATGTGAGTCATGAGGTATGTAATGCACCAAATTATAAATAATAGTAAAACCTGCAAATATGAGATGTTTTAGTATTACATTCATTATCATAAGTTTATATTGATATTAAAAGTTTGGAGTCAATTTCAGGTTGTCACGTTCATAAATTCATCAGACAGCCTGATACAACTTTCTCACCAAAGAGTGGACCGTTACACCGCCATAAACATGTTCAAAATTATAAATGAATGCATATTTGGAATATTTACGTTTTTCTAGATTTAATGGATATTTTTCCGGATTTTTTTTTGCACAAAAAAAAAAAAGATGACCGTTACAGGGGGCGGCTGTTATGCCCCCGTATCGGCCCGTATCTGTATAGGAAACAGTGGGCACTGTTACGCCCACTATTACTGATATGGAACACCTTGCCAAGAACACACTTTTGGTGCCAAGTCTTGAGCAAATCTTGGTATGGTCATTATGTCCAACATGTCATCAAGATGCCGGATAGGGGCTCTGGCCACTACATCCATCATGTCATGAATACGTCGTAAAGTGAACTGACACTTGATTGAGATTTTGTGGACGGCCAGAATGTGCACCACGTGCCATCGTTCTTGGAAGTGAAAGGGCGGGCATGAAACGGAATAAAACTCAACTCAAACTCTCTTGAGTAAACTCTTCCCTAAGAAGCTTATCAAATTGCCTCTGCATTTTTGCATGCTCCGTGGGGTTTACTTGGTGTGGTATCACAAGTCCACATCACGAGTAATGTGCATGTCCACCATTGTATCCACACTAGTCTCTTTTTCAAACCCGTTCGCATTCATTATGGTAAGAGACTTAGATTGAGACTCTACATCATTCAAGTCACACATGACAATTGGAAGTGGTGCGGCCTTAATTTCTTTGACCTCTTCATCACCAACACCCACTCCTTCATGTTCAACAACGGTTAGTAATGCCTCAATTTCTTCTTCTTCATCACTATTGATTTCAGGCATGTACTCTTCCACTTCATAAACAACCTGTTTAGATCCTTCCAACTTGCCATTCATTAAGACATTGTCTCACTCTCAGGGAAATATAATTGGAGGTAAATACCCTTCAAGTTGCTCAAAAGTCGAGATTCTTTTAGTGATAGATTGGACCACTTTAAAAGAAGGTGGCCATTTGAGTTCTCTTTTTGGATGGGAAAGCGGGACGACTTTTTCCTGAGCTAAGGGCTTCTGACGGTAAGAGATGGGAAGATACTTTTCTACAAAACGCTCTTTCATCTCGTTCCACTGTGAGATCAGAGCTCCACCTTTCTGCTCAATTCTCTGCTCCAAATCCATCCAAAACAACTTGGCTTGGCCCGCCAATTTCAACTTGGTAAACCTCAGTCGATGGTTGTCTGACATATCATACCAGTCAAAAAAATACTCCAAGTCTTCAAGCCAATTAATGAATGTCTGTGGGTTTATGCGACCATTAAAATATGCCAAATCATTGGAGTTTGGCTTTTCATTGGGTCTCGAGGGCCACAAGACAATACTTAATGGCTCTGAGTATCTTGAGTGCCTATACTCCATTCATCACGGGGAGACTCAACAATTAAATTCTAGGTGCAATGATAATGAAAATAAACTAGATGTAACAATATGAACTATATGATGAACTATATGAACTATATGATGAATGCAATGCAAAATTCAAATTTGACGCCTTCTAAATATGACTCTAATTTTTTTTTTTTTTTTTTCCAGATTTGATGATGTTCAATGCAATACTAGTTTAGGCATGCAATGGGACCACTAACCTATGCTCAAATAAGGCTAATCATGCAAGACTTTAGATGCAAACCTATATGCAAAATCAACTACATCTATTAAATCCAAATATGCCTGATGAAATAAGATATCTATGGCGTAACTTCAGATGTTCGTACAAAAGAAGCAGCTTGTTGAAAATCAGATTTGTGCACAAAAATCAGCTTGCTGAAAATTAGATTGCTAAAATTCAGATGGTTGAAAAATCAGATGACTGAGAGATTTACGCACAAAATCAGCTTGCTGAAATTCAGATGGCTGAAAATCAGATTTGCACACAAATTCAGGCATATGCATAATATTACTCATGTAGGGACTTTATCGAACACCTAATATGCAAGAAACTAAACCTATGCTAGACCTAGGCTCTGATACCAAATTTGATGCAAGACACATGTAAACTAGCCTAGGATAAGTGCTAGGAAATCAAGTTATGAATTAAATAACCAATCAACAATTAAATCTAAGCAATCCACATCATAGAACATGGATAAATCAAGTAAGTAACCGAATAATCCTTGGTTAATTGCATGTGCATAACAAGAGAATATAAAATAAGGTCAAGGGATGACCCACTTGGAAGATAGAACTTCCAATCTAGCATAGGTAGTGTCACATCCACGGGAATAACCAAAGTACTGTTAAAATTCAGATTTTGGGTTAAAGGTTTTGGCTCAAAATCAAAATTTCACAAGGAGTTTTGGTCTTTGAAATTGGGGTGTTTGGAATTTTAGGGTTAGGGTTAAGGAAAATTGGAAATTGAGGTTTTGGGGATTAGGATTAGGGATTTAAGGTTAGAGTTTTAGGGATTTAAGGCCATGGGAAGGCTGAAATTTTGATTTGGGTGAAATGGGGTAGACGGATTTGAGAATTGGCATGGGATTAGGTTAGGTTTGATGGATTCAGATGAGAAAATGTTAGGGTTTCTGGGAATAATGAATTTTAAGGTCGCTTGAGCTTATGCCGAATGAAAACGGTTCAAGGATTAAGGGTTTTGTTGGGTTGAATGGGGAAGAAGAAGAAAGGATGGAAGATTTTAAGTTTTAGGATATGGGTTGAAGAAGAAAGAAGAAGAAGAAGGTGTTTGAGTACCTTAAATGGAGAAGGAGAAAAGAAAAGCTGTAGAATTCACCACCAAGCTTGATGTTACCTTTCCATAATGTGATTGGAAGGGAGGGTTTTCTCACAAACCCTAACAGAAAATGAAGAAGAAAACACTCTCAAGTAAGGAAGCCCCTTTTCTCTTGCTTTGCTCAAACGTACCATGGGCTTGGACGTTCCCCCCTTGGCTTTTATAATAAAACTTTAAAGAAATTACAAGTATGCCCTTACAGTTCAATGAGCCATACTCAAAACTAGACATCCAAATCAACTAAAAGTAATTCAAGCCGTCCAATAAATCCTAAAAATAACGTAAAATAAAATAAAAGAAAAATCAAGGACCGAGGGGCCCAAGATCTGGAAGATTTGACAGCTCGATGAAGATGATCCAAAGGTCCGATAGACCCAAAACTAAAAGCCTATGGCTAATAACTCCTAAAATGCAGCCCACATGCATCATCCTAGTGTGGGGTTTTCCTGATGCGCGTCCAATGCATGTGGGGTCTTCAAGTTGGCCGGCGGGCCCCACCTAGAAGTCATTTCCTATCCATAGAGAAAGTTGTGCTTATGTCGGCGGTTGCCTCCGCCTCCAGTACACTCGAGTAGGTCCTCTGATGTCCCCATCAAGGTTTCTGATACTTTGAGGACAATTTTGACGTTCGATAGTGGACAATGTGTGGATATTGGTGGCTAGATTTTATGGACTGGATAAGAATGAAATTGGAGAGGGTTTTTTTGCAGTTGGACTCAGAATTATGACAGAGATTGGGACAGTTATAGGTGCAGATTTTGGTCTGAGGTATGGGTGGAATTGGAGCTAGGGGGTGGGCTATTTGGGGCTTATCTGCAGCCTTTGTTTGGGCTAGATTTGGGGACTGTTTGGAGCTAGGTAGTCAATTGGATGGTGGACAGGGTAAAGTTTATAGACTGTGCTGGTCCTGGGTAGTTGTAGGGAATGTTGAATCTGTTGATTAGGTTATGGGATAATTTTAGGAGGAAACAGTAGGGTATGGTTTGCTTTTAGGGGTAAATAGGGATTGTGGTTAGGAAATGTGATTATTTGGATCGGCTAGCTTTGAAAATCGAGCGGCCTGCAGTTCGGATTTAAGAGAACGCGTGTGGGTTTAGGTTGTAGGATTGGGGTTAAGATGTGGTCATGGTTGGTAGTTAGTGTTGGGTTAAGGGTCTTAGAGAGGGGTACTATTGGGGACAGTTTAGGTTTATGGTTAGGTTTTAGGGTCAAGACTCTACAGTTGGGAAGTTTGTGGTTTCACTGGTTTGGAATTTGGGAAGAGTTGGGGAATTTTTTGTAAAATTGGGGATTTGCATTTAGGGAAATGGGGAAATTTGAGAGTTGTAGGGTTTGGGAATTAGAGGAATTGGGGAAATGAGGGTTTTGGGGATGTGTAATTGGGGAAAGAGAAGATGAGAAAGAACAAGGTCCTTGGAATCAACTTGCCCTTGTACCAAATTGATGCAATAAACTAGACAAGAATTGAAATTAAAGTTTGTTGGACTTACCTCTTCCATGATCAATTCCTCCAAGATAACTGTGCTGTAGATAATGTAAGCCCAAAAAATATTATAACTAATTCCAAAATAATGGATTTTTGGGTGTATCCAACAGTGTACTAGTGCTAGACGAGTAAGTCACACCCCCACACTCTTCCATAACTAAAGAACTACCTCAAAATTCATTCCAAGAAATCAATTGTATATGCATGAGTTACGATTTAAGGCCCACAGGGCCCTTATAGGATTGGTTCATCCTAGGAAGTTTCCAGAAATAAATTAATAGATCTATTGTCTATTCTCCACAGGCCACATACAGTTCTTAAAATAAACCAATTACAATCCTTCCACTTTCCATAAAAGAAAGTGAATTAGAGGAAACTACACACAACCATATGGATTTTTGTGGCTGAATGGATTGCACAAATGCCACAAAATGGACTCTATGGTTTATATATAGAGCATAAAAGGGATACTTGGGCTAGTGTGCCCACAGTCGAACTGGTGACATTTAGAGCCCATTAGACATGTAGGCCCTGTAGACCAGTTGAATTCCATTATGGCTGATATGTCACGTGTGTGAAGTGGGGTCCACTTTGGAACTTTGATGCACACGTTTGATGTTTGGCCTAGATACATCTGGATGTGGTAGGCCATAAGGCTATTATACAGCTGATTAAATCACCATGTAGAAACTTTTTGTTTTTTGTTTTTTTTTTTTTTTCACATTTAACTGATAAATCATCCCCAGTCTAATAGCCTTAAAAACAATATGGGCACTAACTCATCTTTGGAACAATTAAGACAGTCTTCTCAAAGTCAATTCACATCCTCCTATTTAAAGTCCATAGTAACGTGGTTCTTAAAAATAGTCTGAAACTAAGTTTAGTCAGTGTTGTTGGAGAAAAAAATTGAGTCACTGGGTGATTCTCACTACAAAATCAGAGTGAGTTGGGAGTCAGATTGAGTCAATCCATAACAACAATAAGAACATTAAGTCATCTTTCCCAGAGTCAACCGCAACTCTTTAAATACCTTAGCAATCATCATGATTTTAAAATCATCTGAAACCAAAATGACTTGGTATTGGTGGATAACAAAACAAATCATTGGGCCATCTTGCCATGGGACCAGAGTGAGTGAGAACAAGCCTGACCCAAGTCCCTGAGTTGGGGCAAGTCATTCTGTTTTTGGTCTTTGTGTGAATCACACTCCGAAACAGCTATTTAAAACCATGCTCAGCAGTCAGCAACCATATTAGCTTTACGAGGAGATGTCTATTTATATTTACATGTCAAAGTCGATTTGAATACGTGTTTGATTAGGGACAGTCAAATTATTGTACTCAAATTTCTATTATCTATCACTGTCAAAATTTATAACCTCAATAACAGGTTGTGGCCTTGAGGGAATAGCTGCTAGATTAATTTGAAGTCATGAACATGCCTGTATTTCCATGCATATTGTAGTTTCTATTTTACTTTTACTTTTTACTTCGAAGCAAGGTGTTACATAATGGTAACAGTGGCCATAATGGCCACCTCTGTTATCGTTACGATACAGACCATAACAACCATTACGGCATTTTTTTTTAACCTTTTGAAAAAAAAAAATGTTTCGGGATGATTACGGGGCCGTGACGAGTTTTTTTTTTTTTTTTTTTCTTCTTTCTGTAACAACTCCAGTAACGTGTAACGGCTACAACCGTTACCGTTACGTAACCATTTTGGCATACCATGCTTCAAAGTATAATTGTTTGAATTGCAAATATGTTGCGTTTCAATATAAGCTTTGCATTTTACCACCTGTTTCCATTTCAGTATGATCTTATGCTAATGGGAATTGGGCATATCTTTATGCAGTCTAAGAAAGAAACTAGAAGAGCAGCGTATGATATACTTCTCATGATAAGTTGCAGCTTGAAGAGCTCACCGACTGCTAACATGGATGCACCTCTTCTGCGACTGTTTAGTATGGTAATTATCACATTTCGCTTTCCACTAGTTATAATTTCTTCGTACAAAAAAAAGGGCTCTGCAATTTCTTTTAATATTCTAGTAGAATTTTCCTTCTCACAAATAAGTCAAACTTTATCCATATAAATCATCTTTGCTGTAATTATCATCTGGGGAAATGACTCGATGGTGTGATGTGTTCACAACTCAGGTTGATTTTTGGTTAGATGTTTTTACAGTTTGCCTCGATTGAGTTGGCCACCAGCTGTTTAGGGCCACACCTTCCACTTTTGGTTCTATGATGCCCTGCCCGAGGTTGCTGCATTTACATGGGTAGTGGGAAGGAACAAGGCTCTGACAATTGACAACCTTCAAAAGAGGTCTATGATCATCCCCAATATTTGCTCCTTGCGTATGCAAACAACGGAAACCGTTGACCATTTGTTTATCCATTGACCTTTTTTTATCACAAAGTCTGGGTGCACTTTCTAGCCATTTTCAATTTGCCTTTCTATATTGGTAATGGTGGGTGTAACGGCCACCACAATTACCTTTACGATATGGGCTGTTATGCTTCCCATAACCGCCATTACAGTCTCTCTCTCTCTCTCTCTCTCTCTCTCTCTCTCTCTCTCTCTCTCTCTCTCTCTCTTTTATTGAAGAAAACCCTGAAAACCTATATCTGCCCCGTACTAGACTGTTATGGGGCCATTATGACCTTTACAGGGGTTATAACAGCGGTTACAGGCTTTTGGAACAGTTCAGGGATGAAAATGTCAGGGATCAGTAAGGTCAAGTTGCTAGTGATTGAATGGGCTTCTAATATGAAAGATATAGCTGATTGTGATCTCCCATCTTTTTTGGGATGTAATTTGAGGGTTTTCATCTTGTATTCTTTTCCCGCTTTGCTTTGGCAGTGGGCTTCTTAATAAAATTCTCTTTATCCTAAAAAAAATAAAAAGAAAAATCATCATCATCACCATCAACGATGATACTACCATGTTCTTGAAAACCTAACTGCAGTCTACTTGATTACAATTGGTGATCTTGTCTTGGTGGAGAAACAAACCATAAGTTTAAATTCACAATTTAGTTTGCCTCCATTTGCATGTGGTAGGCCATTTTATCCAGCACCTAAAAATATATCCTCTCATAAAACTGGAACCACATCTCCATGGTGGACACAATTCTTTCTTTTACCATCTTATCAATGAAAGTTCTACAATTGGCTCAGCATGAAACCTTTTTGAAGATCTTATAGCTTGTTTGACTTCAGACACATTTTAACACAAAAACTATCACATACTTAACCAAGAATAGTGTATGAAAAAAATACCTAAGAACCAATGTTTTAAATAGCGGTAGCGTGTCGCATAACGCTCATCCCTTTGTAGCGTGTAGCGTAAATAGCGTAGCATGTAGCGTGAGCTACACGATACTTCTATTTTTTAATTTAAAAATAGGGAAAACATGATGATAGTAAGGAAAAAAAATGCAAAAAAGATGATTCATTTTTCAAGTATAAGCATGTTCCAAAAAGTTCTTAATTATCTCTTATCAAAAGCCAATTCAAATAGTTAAAGTTATAGACCAAATCAAGTAATTATCACATCAACTACTTTGTAAGCAAACCACTTTAATTAATAGTCTAATTGAAACTAAAAGTCACAACTCACAGGTATGAAAAAGAAAAAAATTCCCATAGGTTAAAGAGTATTAAGTACAATACAAATGTCATCAATACATTCGAAACCCGTTTCTTTAAAGTTTAGCTTTAAAACTTTTTTAATGTATGAGTTTCACACCAACTTTAACAAAGGATCACCACCATTTTAAGTGAAAGTAAAAAAAGAAAAGAAAAAAAAGAAAGGTTTGATTTTAACTTTGCGTTTTAAATTTTTCATGATGTGATGTGAGTTTTACACCATTTTTAACAAACAAAGTTAAAATCACACACCAAAAGACAGAAAAAAACATTGTAGTGTACTCTATAAACGCTACACGCTACGACCCTTGTAGCGTACACTACAAGGTATTTACGCTATGTAGCGCTACAGCTACACTACGAGCGCTATTTGAAACTCTGGTAAGAACTTGTCGGTCCCCCCCAACATAATCTTCATTCACACAACATTAATTTATATATTCTTAGTTCTTTAGCAATGTATCTCAACCAGTGTTCGCAGTATCGATATTGTGTTACGTTTCGCACCCTTGGGATAAAGATACATATTGCGTATCGGTGGGAAATATCGGTTGTACGTGGAATGTATCGCACTTTTTAGGAAACATGGGGAAACATTGGGAAATTGATTGAATTTTTCAATGAAACTTCAGGGATTGTTAAAATGGACCTCAATACACATTTAAATCATAATATTTTAAAAAAAAGTCCACATAATGGAGTTCCTTTGTAAAAGTATCCTAAGCTATGTGCTATCTGACTGAACTGATGCAGCAGCTATTGTTTAAATTGATTCCATAAGATATACAAATGTAACCAGACATTAATGTAAACACAATCAATGCATTGACAAAGTAAAACAAGCAATTGAGTTGAGAAATATACCTATGGATGATGCAACTGAGTGAGTATTGATGCAGGACAGCCCTAAATATGATGCATGCTCATGAACACAATTATTCAGCGGAAATAAAAGCAATAATAATAATGAAATCTAGCATCAATCATCATAAACTAAGAAAATCATAAAGGAAACATGCAATGGGACGGGCCATCATCACAACCATGGAGTATGGGATTCAAGTAGCGTATAGGTTGGATCCGGCGAGGGATGGAACCTCCCGATCTTGCATGGTCATACCCAATCGATCAATGATGATCACTAGTCCGAAGAATCAGAAAGTTTCTCGGATTAGGGATTTGAGAATTTGGGGGTTTAAGGTTTAGATCGATTCTCAAGGTTTAGATCGTGGGGAATAAACAAAACAGAAGTTTAGAAGGATAATAATAGAAGATGAAATACCTGGAAGAAGTTGGAGGGGCACAAGAAGAATAGAGAAGAAGGAGATCAAGGAAGAAGAAGAAGCACCATGAGAGAGGGAAAGAGGAAGGAGGCAACCAAAGGTTTGCTCTTTTTCATAAATCAACAACTAATAAAAAAGGTTTAGGGCAACACCCTTATAAAATTCGGAATTAGCATAATTACCAAAATACCTCTACTAACAAAATTTCAAAAAAAAAGACATTTGCATGAAAAAAACGTATCCACACTAACCCGAAACTCAAATAAGTAAAAAATGCATAAAATAAACTCAAATCTAAGATGTCCAATGCACTCCAATGATGGTGTGATGAAAGTGGGCCACGATGAACCAATGGTCCGATCACATCATCATCACGATCCAACGGTCCGATCATATCTCCTCCAAGCAACTAACACATGTCTTCCCAAGGTGGGGCCTGATGTCCGCATCAAGTATCCTCCAAATGTAGTTTTGACTATCCTAGTTCAACGCAATACAAGCTACCCTATATGGGCTAGATCTATATGAGAACTCAATAAAATCTAGAAAATAGTTAACTAGACTAAATTAACTATGACCTCTACACAGAGTCGGAACGTGGGTCGAGCTAGAAACTAGAAGAAAATCGAACAAAAAATCATTTTTTTCTACAAAATGGGAGACTCTTGTGCGCCTGACCGATATAGTAAAGTAGGAGAAAATTGAGAAAAAATAGGCATCCCCAAGTTTTTTCTCCAAAAAACCCCAAAAAAACCAAGTTTAGAAACGTTCCAGCGTCTTTAACCGATACCTAGACGATATCGTCCAGGTATCGACGCCCACTGTGCAAAAAGGGCTGATATTATGACGATATATCGTGCGATATTGATACATAGTGCGATATTATTGATATCGCACGATATATCGTGCGATACCAAGGAATCAGTCAATTTTCATGTTATTACTGGGCCGATATTTATCGGTACTGATAATATCGGCCGATATAATCGATACTGCAAACACTGATCTCAACCATGTGTAAGTTAGTTTTGAAAGATATGGAAGCGTAAAACTTTTGCAAAATTCATATTTTAGAATTTAATTTCAGGATGCCTATCAAAATAAAATCAAGTAAAAACACACACACACACACACACACACACACACACACACACACACACACCACTCCGATGGTTTAGGATGTTACCTAGATTTTTGTTGTATGATCACTGCAAAAGCCCTATGTTGTTCTTCAAATATAGGAAGTCTCTCCTTGATCTATCCCAATGAGATGAGAGAGTGGAAAGCCGTGCCACACTCCCACCAGAGGGTTGGACATGCACTTGGGAGTCGTCCATAGGGTGGACCCACATGGGGGGGGGGGGGGGGGGGGGGGGGGGGGGGGGGATAGGACTATTTATAAGGAGGAATCAAGGTTTCAAAAGGATGCACCCGTTATGGTGCTCATTCCGACGGACTTGTTAAAGTCTATAAACCTGCTTTATCCATGTACCCGAAGTGACCTAATCCCTCCACTATCCAGTTGCATCCACTCTTGACCACAATCCTATGCTGGTCTAAGAGATGGACTACAAGATCTTAATCATCGGATATCCACCAAGCACGATAAAACATTTTTAATGGTTAAAATAAAAGATCAATTGTTAAAACCTCTGTTCAAATATTTTAAAGTGTTGGGCCTAGCTGGAAAAACCGCTTGATGGATGATCAGATCGCTAAGATTTAAGGTACGATAACCAATGAACTATAATCCCATGCTATAAATAAGTTCACTGGGGTAACCAATGTGCACATGGACCATGATTGCATCCTCGATGCATGAATCCAACTACACCTATATCTCAGCTACTAATGTAACCTCACAAGGTGAGCCGAGCCACAAAACACAAGGAGCTTATACTCCCATACTGCCTCTGGTCTAAGGATTAGTCAAAGCTAGTACATGATCAAGTCAATCTGATTTGGTCATGATGAGTCTCCTAAATCAGCGACTTGATGCGATCCTTCAATGCAAGTGCTCAACCAAGCCTAAACAAAAGAATGTGCATCCTTGTAGTGTTCAGAGTATCAGTATCCTTGCGTGTATCGATGACCGATGATACGAAAACATGTGTCTGTATTGCTGATATTATAACCGAAACTCAGAAAAATATCGTTCTCTGATCAAAACATTGAGGAAATCTGTGTTTGCGGATTTAATTTGTATTCGGGTGGGGAATCTTGTGTTTGAGTGGTTGTAGCTTGAGTGTTTGGGTTGGGGTTGGAGCTGCTTGTATCCAGGTTTGGTTTTTTGTTTTTTGTTTTTAAATGTTTTCTTTGTTTTGTTTTGGTTTCTTTTTGGGCATTTCTGCCTTAATAATATTTTTTGAACATTGACAATTTTATTCCTAAATGGTCGAAGCCGTATATTTACAAGTATAGAACAAAAAAAGATTTACAAATCCCGCCAATATTTTGGCAAATGAGAGATGGCCTTTAGAGCTTGCGCCCACTCCAAAACATGGTATTTAGCCCTTTGGAAGACCTCCACAACTTACCCCTTACGGTTCCTAAAACATCAATCATTCCTCTCAAACCATCGGGCCCAAATACCTACTCGCAAACTTAAATACCAGATATATAATAAACCAACTTGGGGTATTTTAATAGAGATATATAATAAATAGGAAGATTAGACATTGTTGTCTTAATCAAAGTTATTCTACCATAGATTCAAATATCGGCATCGTATAGGCCGATACAGGTGTATCGTATCCGTATCGACTCAATATGATACACGATACGGGCTTGTATCGGCCGTATTGGTATCAGTTGGCCTGTATCGGCCGATACAGCCCGTATTGGTGCCAATATAGGCCGATACGCCTATAAAACCCCAAATTTGATTTTTTTTTTCCTTAAAAAATTCTCTCTTCTTCTTTTCATTTAAACCATGGAAGAATCTTAAAAACTCATTTCAAGCTAGATCTATAGCTATTTTGGGATCAAAACAAATGATTTGAATGGGATTCGACAAATCGAAGCAAAGTGGACCATTATGGGAAAAATTGGAAAGAAGGGCAAACCTTCACATTCTTTTTTATATTTTCATCTTCTTTTTGTTGCATTTCCAATGTAATGGACCATTGTTCACCAAATCATGTTTGATTTGTGTTCAATTAGGGCCCATTTAGTTGACCTTCAACAAGTCAAATCGATAAACAACATTCTCATCAAAGAATGGTTCGATACACCATTGTATACATGGTCAAAACATAAAAAATTAATAGACTCGTGAATATCTCATTTTTTTCTATTTTTCTGATATTTTTTCATATTTTTTTGCTTAAAAAAAATTCCGAACAATTAGGGCCGATATGGACCGATACAATCCTAATTCAGATACGCGATGCTATATTATATTGTTTTTCCACGGGGCCAATACTGCGGCTGATACCATCATTTAGAACTATGTCTCCCACCTATCAACAAATGACGAGTTTCCTATTTTGATCACTTTATCGCATAGGTGTTTTGCCGGTCTTCCAACACAGTAGAATACCAAGATATGTAGGGAAGGAACTCTCCCTACAAACCAATTTATAAGCATGTATCTTTTGCTCCTTTGGAATTCCCTACCCCTAAAAAATTTCGCTCTTACCAATATTAACTTTTAAACCCGAGATCACCTCAAAGCTAACAACAATAATTGCTCGAAGATTTTCAAAATCTAGATAATCTGCCTCACAAAATAACAAAGTATCATCATCATACTGCAAATGAGAAACCTGGAAATCTGAATTATTCACTTTGAAGCCTTTCATTAGACCCACCTCCACCCTTCTATCAATCAATCTGCTTAAGGCCTCCATGATAACGACAAATAAATATGCGGAGAGAGGATCCCCTTGACGTAGACCTTCTGACGCTGAGAAAAAACCATTTGGGGAGCCATTAACCAGAATTGAGAATTTTGCTGACCTCACACACTTCTGCATTTAGGATTGCCATTTATCTCCACAACCAACCTTGCTAGCATATAATCCAGGAATTCCCAATCCACATGATCATAGACTTTTTCGATGTTCAGCTTGCAAACAAGACCTTTCGACCCTCTTCTATTACAAGAGTCGATACACTCATTCGCCACCAAGAAACTATGCACTATCTGTCTTCCTTTTACAAAAGCCTCTTGTGAATCTGAGATAACTTCACCCAACATTGCATGGAACCTGGAGGCAAGCATCTTGGCCAAGATCTTGTAAGGGCCACCCAATAAACTTATGGGTCTAAAGTCACATTCGGCACCTTCTTTCTTGGGAATCATCGCTATGAATGTGGCCCCTAACTCCAATGCAATGCATAGTTTCTCGTCAATTCATTTATGAACCCAAACACATCCCTCTTTACCAACTCCCAAAACTTATGGTAAAATGCAGCTGGAAACCCATTGTGCCTTAATAATATTCCATCATTTTTTAAAAAAACACGGAGGAAGCATTGGGACCAAGGTGGATTTTTTCAGTGAAACTTTAGGAGATGTTAAAAGACGCATGTTTGCATATGTAGGAATCAAAATATTGCAAAAAACAACTATAAATAATAAGTTTTTATTTTATATGGGGCCTAAAATTATGTCGTAAAAAAGTCAATACAAAATAAATTATAGAAACTTTGTAGCCAATCAATAAATTGATAGCACTCATTAATATATAAAATTTCCACATTAATTAACTATGAAAAACACCTCTTTCATTATAAAATGACAAAATCAGGATTCACCAATTTTCCCTATTTTTTACTTAAATGTTAATTTTTTCGCCACAAATCCATGTCACGGCTGCTCGGAGGAAGAAATTGAGAAATGGCTTTAGATTAATTGCGGAGTTGACCCAGAAGATACAGTGGTAAAATTTTTGAGTGAGAAAGTTGTTTACATCTCTTTGCTCACAAGCGGAGGCCAACAATTTCTTTACTTACTGTAAGTTGCATTTGGACGAGACGGTGTAAAGGATTCAACGGTGGGAGGAATGGTCAGTTTTCGAATGGGAGGAATCTTGGCACTAGATCTGGAACCTTCCTATAGAATTCTGGATAAATGAGGTTCTCATGGAGATTTGGGGCCGTGTAGGTTCTGTGTCAAAGATCGACTCGCGAAGGGTGGATAGCTCGATGCTACATTACACTAGAATCCAGATTAAGAAAAGAAAGTGTATTGAGGCCCTGAAGCGTATTAGTATCAGAGTGGGGAAGGAGAAAATCTACGTAAGCTTGAGGCGGGAGGAAGTTATTCATGACTATTGTCATGACCTGGAATGTTTAGACATGGCGGCCCCGAAAGCTGATGGAGTACTGATTCAATGATCTAGCAATGCACTGGATATTTTCGAATGTATCTGTACCTCTCCTATTGGCTAGCAGGGTGATGAAGAAGCGGAATCCAAGAGGAATGTGACATGTGGAAGAAATGTTGATTTTCAAAAAGAGAATAATGACAGTATTTATTCCGATCCAGAGAAAGACAGCAAGGGCAAATATCTGGAGGTGACATGTGGAACGAACTTAAATGCGACGGGTTGAAGCTTTTGGAGGCGTCACGTGGCATAAGCAAGGAGCTAATGCTGGAGGAAGCGAGACGTGGCATGAGTCTGGGGTAGAAATTATTACAGCGGAGAGGCATGCGTCGACTACAACAAATGCTTTACAAATGGAGGGCCCACAACACCACGTACGAGATTGGGAAGGCAGTGTGGGGAGATGAAGAGATTGCCAATGCTTTCCGGAATGACTTAATCACAACTGTCTACGTGTCAGGTCTTGGTCCGCCTTTTACACCTGGCGGAGTGGGTGACAGGTGGCGTCCCCTGGGTTTGGCTCCTATTTTGGACAATATGAGTCATTTTCCCATATGGACGGCATGTGCAAACCAAACCCAATGGTTGATATGTGCGATGTAATTTAGTCATGATTATTTTACTAATGTTCATTTAGAACGCGATCATTTTAGATTACAAGAATCCTATGTCATAAAACCATCTGCGCCCTCAGCTCAACAAGTCGATGTTATGATCCTGGTACCCAACGACCATCGTAGATGGTACTGCTCGGCTAGTGCATCATTTAAACCGAAGTCGCAAGCCCAAAAATCAGTTGATTCCAGTTAGGGAACCTGAGGAGGATCTTGATGCAGGGTGGTGGTCACCCCCATTCAAATGATATCGGAGGCATAGAGAGCAAGTGAAACCTTGAATTCCATAATGCCAGCTGGGAAGGAAGGAGTGGGTCACGTTTGAGATTCTCAGGACATGAAATGGACACGGGAGGCACTAGGGAAAATTGGGATAATCTTGGGTGCATTGTTTAGGGACCGTGAGGATGATAATGTCGCGGTTTTTCACACAATTCAGGAAATGGGGGTATAAAAGGAGAAAAGAAGTGCAACTAGCCATATCTATGGTTTCTCCTAGAGGTATGCTCAATTAATTACGATAGTGTAGTAGGAGAATTGGAGGGTCAGTTAGGGAGAATGGGTAAAAAGGTGATCTCATGAAGATAATTTCTTAGAATGTCAGGGGAACGGGCTGCCCTCAAAAGTGAGCTCAAATTCAGTCAATTTGCACAAAGTACAAGGCGCAGGTCTTGGCGATTCAAGAAACTAAAATCTCTGCAACGGATCAAAGGGTGGTTAATGAGGTGTTGAGAGGTCCAGCGAAAGAATGGATTGCAAAAGACACAATGGGCTTGGCAGGAGGCATACTAATTATCTGGAATTCATTGCAATGGTTTATGGTAGAAAGTTGCGATGGAGACTTCTCTTTAAATTTAGTCTTGTGTGATTTATCTTCTGGTTTTTCTTGGGTCTTCTTGGCGGTATATGGTTCAAATGTTCCGACTTTGAGGGGGCAGTTTTGGGCATAGTTGGTTTGGTGGGATCAAAGTGGGGTCTTCTATGGTGCATTGGAGGTGATTTCAACATTACAAGGTTCCTTTTGAAATGTCCTTGGGGGGGGGGGGGGGGGGGGGGGGGGGAATTCTACTCGAAGCATGCAAGCATTTTCGGATTGGATATGTCGAAATGGGCTAGTTGATATGTGATGTAGGACGGACGGTCTAAACTAGGATGATGCAAATAAATTAATTAATGGATTACAAGAGTAAATCAAAGCATAAAATGATGCCAATCTACCACGAGTTTAAAGAAATCAAATATTCAATTAAGCTCAAGTTCAAGACCACATCACAATCCCGCAAAATAGATCCTTAAGGCTATTGATTAGACATGGCCCAATGGAAGGTAGAACTTCCATCCAGCATAGGATTTGTTCTAGATTCGAGGATTCACTTGCGCTTTGCTAGGGTTTGGGTTCGAAAATCAAGAAATTGGGAATTTAGTGTTTTATAAATGGCTAGGTTAGGGTTAGGGTTTTACAAAATAGAGAAGAGAGTATCAAAAAAGGGGAGGCCGTTTGGCTGTATAGAAAGGTTGGTGCAGTGTATGGGCATGTTCGTGTAGTCGTACGGATGGTGTGGTAGGGCTGGGTTGGTTTGGTCGGTGATGAGTTAGGTTGATGATGATGGAGTTAGGGTTTGAGAAGGAAGAGAAAAATATTCAATGGAAAAAGAGGGTTTGAGAGAGAAGAAAGAAATACTTTGATAGGAATAAGAAAGATAACTTGGAATCACTCCAATGGCTTCTCACCAAATTCCATTCACGAGAATTTTTCTTGCTCAAAGAAGCAATGTAGTGAAATTTCATTCAATATGTCCACCATCTCAAGTCTCAAGTCTCATACAAGTACATATAAGAAAAACTAAGCAAACCCCAAGTCTAGAACTATCTTGATCGTCCGAATTTATTAATGGTCAAGATCAAAACATAAATCTCTAATAGCCTAAAATAAAACAAAAATAAAGATGTGTGCCACACGACACAAGGATGATCTCCAACGTGCAATAGGTACGTCTGCACGTCCACATGTGATCAACGGCCTGGATGAATGTGGTCGAACGTGTCCAGGATTCGGATGTGCAAACTAGAGTGTCTGTACACCTAAACCTGAGTCTCCTAACATATCCAACGGTCCGGATTACCAAACTGATGTGTCCAACGGTTCGGCATAGTCTAACATTTGTAACGTCCGGATGTGGTCCAAGTCAGGTTGGGTGACATCCAAACAGTCCAAAGATGTGTCAATCAGTTCCAAATAAGCAACCCACATGCATCTTCGAATTGAGTCCACTGGGTCCCATCTAATGATCATCCAACCATAATGAAACTGGGGCTGGGACCTCAGCTCTCCTCCTCTGGTGCTCGGATGCCCTCATTAATATGCGAATGGGAGGGGTCAAATTTACGTGGTCCAATGTCTAATCCAACTTAATTCAATCAAAACTTGATCGATGTTGTTAAATCGCGTAAGTGATTGTATGCCATCCAACTTGTGTGATTGCTTATGCGATCGCACAACATTTTTTTTTGAAAAATTGAAAAAAAAAATCATAAAAAGAAAGAAAAAAATTGCAAAAAGAAAGAAAAAAATTGAAAAAAATTGGGAAAGTTTGGGAAAAATCTGCTTTTTTTTTTTCTCATAATGACTTAACTACACCCGTCAATTTTCAAACTAATTTGTCTAATATTAGTATATTACCTATACTATCTAAGCTATTAATAAGTAAAAATTAACAACAATTCAACAACTCATTAATAAAAACTTAAATACTTTTATTGATAAACAAAATCTACAAAGTACACGCTACTAATTACTATATACATTGTTCCCTCTCCCATTGTGGTACATCACCACCATCACCATCGTCATCATCATTGACAGAGTGATCTCCTTTTTCAACGTACACTTCATTTTCTTCTGTTTCTTCATCATCTGTCCGCATAAGTTGCTCATCCACGTCTAATGATTGAGCATCTTCTTTTTGTACTTCTTTAGTCCCAATATCATCGTCTTCTCCTTCACTGCTAGGCACAGATCTCATGCTACTGCTCGCCCCCTCCAGCTCGTCTTCTCTGTTGTTGAAATTGAGAACCTTCATCAGGTGCTAATCCATAAGCGGTGTCTTCGACTTGGGCCAATATAAGGGACTCGCCGGCAAAGACTGGATCCTCTGTCTCCACAAGCCATTCACTGTCTACTTCCAAATCATCTAGGGTGATATGTTCATAGAATCCAGGCTTTTCCCACCTAGCCTGGAATCTTTCTCGCAGCTTCTGGTTAGACTGGACGAAGATCTGGTTGTTGAGTTTCTTTTGTTCGAGGCGTTTTCTTTTTTTCGTGTGAATCTGCATTAACATTTAGAATAATATTGCAATTTAACGTTGAAATTTGAAACTAGAAGTAAATTATAGAACTTTAAGTTGTAAAACTTACTGATTCGAATATACTCTAATCTCAGTGAGAAAGAATTCTCATGGCCAACTTCTTTAATACCGGATCCCTCCTAGTTGGGTTAACTCCATACATAGACCACCAGTCAACTGTGCAAATAAGTTAGACACTTTCTCACTGAGACTTCTTACATTGTAAGTTGTAGAACTTTAAAGAATTGCATACTTGGCAATTTCATACTTCTATGCCTGATAACAATTTCGCTTGACAAAATCCCTACACTCTTTAGGTAGAAGTCTAGCTCTCGAGAAATTTTATTGTAACGCCCCGAAACCCTAGGGGTCGAGTACAAACTCGATCCCCAATATCCCGGGAGCTATTAATGCAAATGTGATGCGTGTCATGCAAGTATTTGGTCAATATGGCATCAAATCATAGTTATAGGTCAAGCTAGGAAATGAAATAGGGACGTACCAGCAATTGAGTAAGTTATACAAAAATGTACGAAGGGGTCTACTCAGCCGGTCTGATTGGGCCTCTTCTAGCTTGCTAGCTCATGAGGTACCTACATCAATGAAAGTGCCCGGGTGGTGTTTTAAAACATCGTCTCAGAGTGGAAGTGAGTCATCAACTCAGTAGTTCCATTTTCCTAAGTTACTCATGAGATCAAATACAATTAAACGTAGGTAACGAAACAAACATACATTCATAATAGTTATAAGCATAAACATATGACTATTTTGGTCACAAGCGACAGTGAGTGGCACCACCACTCATACGCACAAACACGAGCCGCTGGTGAATGAGGCACCACCTCATCACCTGTACAACCACATCTTATATTATTAATGCATGAATGCGTGAGGTGCAAATGCATGCCCGATCACCAATATGCTACAGCAGACAGTGAGTGGCACCACCACATCACCTGAACAAATTGAGCCACCGCCAGTGAATGAGGCACCACCCCATCACTCGCCCATGCATGCCATGCCGAACCATGCATGATTGACCGAGTCATTAATTATTCCTTTTAGCATCCAGCTGGTTGGCGAAGCCACTGTACCAATATTCTATTATTGGGCCAATCTAGGACCATCTGCCTCCTTGCGTGGTGAGTGTATATCATCGCCAGTAACCACTCGATCCCTCCTCGGGTCATGCCTGATGGCTCAATTTGGTCGTGACTCGTCAGCTACGCCCAACTCAAGCGGGAGGGTTGCCACCCAACTACTACTATAAATAATATATTCAGAGGTGTGGGCTTGCTACTCAAATTAAGACAACAACACCTGAGTCATTCGAGCGATACTTTAGCACGGAACAATCGGACGGGTATTTGATGGGGCCGTTCGAACAACCCTTTGCTCAATGGTCATTATGGGGAGGCACCACCCTAGCGTAGGCCGACAGCTCGGGTATAGGTCCCATACAACCATCCCCGGCTCATGAGTCTTGGGGATTGATTCGCCGTACGGTTTTAAGTGGGCCCATTCAGTGGTAACAATAGTACTTAGGTTCGAATAGAAGCGACATGTTACACACAACACGCACAACCCGGAGTCGGGCCGACACCTTCGACTGAGACGAAGACGGGGAGGCCGACCTTAGCGTCCGTGGCCCACATGGTTCTCAAACCACATTCGGTCACCCGCATTCTACCTCCGTCGACGATTCCAGTCCCAAGGGGCAGTCAACCTCATGCAGCCGCCCCTCATTCTCATCCATTTGCAGGGTTAGACAAATCATAGGAAAACATTTCATCTTAGCGAATTGTTGTATACATCGAGCATCATATAAGAGCATGAGATATAAATATGAACATATAAGTGATCCTAAGCACACATGATAGTCCTAGGAGTTCTATACAAGCAAATTTCAACACATAGTCATCATTTAGGCATATGTTTCCAACATCTCATCAGGAATGATGGCAAAATTTGATCTTGGAGAATTTCGGGAAATTCTATAAAAATAAGGGTCGCATGTTAAAGATTTGAGGAGAGAACCTAAGAGGGTTGCTAGATCTTGGAGAAATCACTTCCTACTCACCTCTAGGGCCTGGTGGAACGAGCTAGAAGTGGAGATTGGCGTCAACAATGTCGTAGGGGCGATAGGAGACCGGTGGGGAGACATGCAAGGTGAGGTTCCAGCTCCCACACTCTCTTCTTCCTTCTCTCAACTTCCCCTCACCTCTCACTCTCTATTTCTCAGCAATTTTGAGAGAAAATGAAAGGGGGAATGTTGGAGAAAGGGGTATATATATTAGTAAATATAGCCCTGGTTGCTGGAGTTTTACAAAAATGGCCCTCTGAGAGACCGTTTTGATCAGTGTGGGGCCCACCTGGCCCATCAAGACCAATCTAGCCCATGAGATAGCCTCCCCATGATGAGATCTACCTATGGTTGCGATTTTGTGCAATTTGGATGCGATGTTTATCGGATGCGGGGAGAAGTCTGTTTGACGGTCATCGATCTTCGATCGGGGCCATGGCTTTGGGGACGGGTTGGATTTTATATTTAGACACTAGGTTCTAAGTTTCATTGACATGCAAAGGTCCTAGTGGCCCACCCTAGAAAAGGTGATTCTTGTAATGATTGCTCTAGTTAGTGTTGGTGTGAGTGTACTTACTCCTGTGTGTGCACCTACAAGACATCGTAGCTTCGTGGTTTCGGGCACCGATTTTGGCATGACACCTATCCAAGTGTGTAAAACCCGGTCTGGGGGTTGTTCTATTCGAGTTTCGGGTTCATCGGTCTTGGAACAGGCGGTAAATCGGCCTCCTATGAGTACGTCCAAATTCTATTTCAATGCACCTATGGTTCTACTAGGCTAAGAGTAGTCAATTATTCAACCTAAGGTGACGTGTGCAAGACGAGCCTAAGTGTGTGTTCAGATCTTGGAAAAGGCGATTTTACGGGGCGTTACATTTATCCTGTTCTTATTTTGTCTAGAACCATTCTTTCTAAAGCGTCTAGCAATCTGACCATACAGAACGCGGTTGCCGCAGTCCGGTCGGTGGACGTAAAGAATATGGCTGAATTAAGGATGTAGGCAGCCTAATACAAAGGGGATGACATTTGGCTGCCACATTTAGTATCTATAATATTTAGGATGGGCTGGTAATCACGTTGTTTATAGTTGAAGTGTTCCATTATTTTGTTTTTAGCCCTCTCCATCACATCATAGATGTAGCCCATGGGTGACTTTTCATTACCGTACACCAATTGCAACACACTTACTAAGGGTTCCGATGGTTTTAAGGCCTTTACTACTTGAGCTCAAAATTGAGCGGAAAGAATGGTTCGGTGGACTAACTTTCCTTCGGCCTTCTTTGACCATGGTTCATTATTCAATTGGTCGACATTACAAATGACCTAACTTCAACTTTCTTTGAATATAATCTTTGTAATGTTAAGAAAGCTATTGCGAATCGGGTTACATCTGGATGAAGCAAGTTGCACCGAACTCATGTGATTGAGAAGAAGGGTATGCTTGTACATAAAAACCATGATTCTCCTAGCCCAAACAATTACTTTAAGATATAATCTACCTATATCTTCTAGCATTAAATCGACATAATGTGTCACGCATGGTGTCCAAAGTAAATGTCATCTCTTCTCCATAAGTTGGCGATCAATAGCTGCATAATTAGCTGCGTTGTCCGTGATAACTTGGACAATATATTCCTCTCTTTACCTCTTCAACTACACTTTAACAATTTAAATAAATAATCGGCCGTGTGGGAATGCGCCGATGCATCTACGGACTTTAAAAACATTGTCCCAGTTGGACAATTTACAAGAAAGTCTATCAATGTCCGATCGGATCTATCTAGTTCATCCATCAGCCATTAACGAACAATCATATATTTTCCAACTTTTTTTGTATTTAGAGATAAAGTTTTAGGCAACCCTCACTCATTTCATGATAGGAAGGGGGTTTCAAGCCAGGTCCAAATTGATATATAACTTCAACCATTATTTTAAAACTTTTCATCTTCACGGTGTAAAAGCTACACCAGCTTGGTACAACCACTTCGCAATGTACTGAATCGTAGTTTTTCTTTCATTCTTCTTATACCGGTTTTCTAAAGTGGTTTGAGTGGGTCCTTGACCCCTTTTGGTCGTCTACATCTTCCGGATGTGGTCTACACCACCTATCCATAGGTCCATGGCCATGGACTCTTTTGGTGGCTGGTCTAGATCACCCTATGGATGTAGGTGGTGTACATTCATCCAAATCTACATCATTGATGTCCTCATAAATTTCTCTCCATAAAATTTTCTTGTATAGCTGTCGTGTCATGTCGAGCATGCTTGTTCATGTACTCCATGATTTTCCTACGGATCTCTGGAGTAATATTGGGACATGATCTTGCATTTGCTCCCGATCCGTGCACAAGGTGTTGTTTATGCCGGCCAATACTACTAGAACTTACAAATCCACACAGGTCACACACTACATGAGACTTTTCATCGGCACTTTGATAGTGCCCGTGCTTCCAACTCGGGTCATTTGACTTTAGCTTCAAAGTAGAAGATTGAGAAGAAGACATGATGAAACTATGTAGTAGGGTAGAATAGTTAACCGTAGTCCTTAGTGTGTGTATGAGACTATGAGTGTGTATTAGCAAGTGCTAAACTAAATAAGTAGTATGTACTACTAAATATTATGGTAGTATAATAAGCAAGTGCTAACTACTAACTAGTAAGTAAATACTTCTAAATAAAGTAAATAGTAAAAATAGTGAGAGAGAGAGAGAGAGAGAGAGAGAGAGAGAGAGAGAGAGAGAGAGAGAGAGAGTCACTAGTATGGTTGTGGAGTTACACGTGTGTGTGTGTGTGTGTGTGTGTGTGTGTGAGAGAGAGAGAGAGAGAGAGAGAGAGAGAGAGAGTCACTAGTATGGTTGTGGAGTTACACGTGTGTGTGTGTGTGTGTGTGTGTGTGTGTGTGAGAGAGAGAGAGAGAGAGAGAGAGAGAGAGAGAGAGAGTCTTGACTCTTGAGTCCTGTCTTGAAAGTGAGTCTTGAAGGTTGAAAACCTCTCCTCTTGAACTTGGAAGACTCAAACTTGAAAGTTGAAACTTGAAATTCTTGAAGTTGAATCTAGATTCTAGATTCTTGAAAGTTGTAAATGATCACTCTTGAATCTTGAATCCTAGAAACTAGAAATAATTAAACTAGAAACTAAAAACAAACTAGAAACTTCAAACTTGTTATAAATTAGAAACTTGAAATAAACTAGAAGTCTAGAATCTAGAAACTAGAAACTCCAAAGTACAAAGTAGAAACTAGAAACTACAAGTCTAGCAATTACAAATTTACAATTTAGAAATTACAATGAAACAAAATAGAAGACTTTGTTGGGACTTGAATCTTGAGTCTGTCTGCTTGCCACTTGAGAGTTTAGAATTGACTTGACTCTTGAGTTGTTGAGTCTCTTGAGTTGAGTCTTGATTCTTGACTCTTGATAAATGATAATTCTAATGAAAGAAATCAGGAATAGATCACACAAACACAAGTTAGAGTAGAGATTAGAAAGAAAAAAAAAATATAGAATAAGTGATTAGAATAAGAGAATAGAAGAGACAAGAGAGAAAGAGATAGAGTGATTCTTCTTCTAGCTTCTTGATCTTGAATCCTTGATTCTTGCCTTCAACAACTTCAAAGTGAAACTAGTAAAGAAAAATAAGAGAAATTATGAAAGAGATTAAGAGAGAACAAGGGCTTTAGAATGATGTATGAGAGCAAGAGAGTGCGTATTGAGAATTTTAAGATGTATATGTTGTAAATGGAGGGGGAAGTGCCTTTTTATAGGCTTTTTATAGGCAAAACTTCTGGAGAGAAAAGAAGAAGAAAAAGGTTCCAACGGTCAGATTTCTGACCGTTGGAATGTATGCGATTGCACATGCCATTATGCGATCACATATTCAATTATGCGATCGCTTTTGACAACATTGATCGTTTCCTGATTTTGGCTGAATGGAGCTATCATTTTCTGTTACCAAGCCCAGCTTTGATCATTGCCCGATTATGCTAGAAGTGGAGATGGAAAATTTGGGTCCTAGACCATTCAGATTCGAGTTAGCGTGGCTTAAAGTGGAAGGATCTAAAGAGCTGGTGGCCAGATGATGGGAATCCTTTCATATATCAGCTCAGCCAGGTTTTGTGCTCTTCCAAAACTTGCGCTTGCTAAAAGGTAAAATTGTTCATTGGAAAGAGGAATTCTTTCGAAATAGGGAATCGGTGATGGATAGTTTTTTGGACGAAATCCAAGCCTTGGATCTGAAAGAGGAATGTGGTGTTTTAAAAGAGATAGAAAGAATTAGAAGGGAGACTATTCGAAGTGACTACAATAAATTCTTGAAGGAAGAAGAAATAAAATGGAGACAGAGATCACGTGCGACATGGCTTGAGGGGGGACGACAACACAGTTTTTCCATGGTTATGCCCATGCTCGTGCATGTATGAATAGAATTGAGTCATTAATCAGATTTGAAGGTAAAGAGAAAGTGTGCGGAGCTATTGTTTCTTATTATTGAAATCTGCTTTCAAATCCAAGAGTACAAAGACCGAAGCTAGATCAACTCAAGAGTTCGTGTCTCTGTTGTCTAGTGAGGCATAATTTCTGGAAAAGGAAATCTCGGAGGAGGAAATCAAGTCAGCCATTAAAGTTTTGGGTAGGGACAAGGCGCTGCGTCCGGATGGCTTTCCGATGGCATTTTATCAAATTTCTGGTATATTATAAGGTTAGATTTTCTGGCCTTTTGTTATGAGTTTAGCATGAATGGAGAGCTAGCTTCAGAAATGGGTGTAACACTACAAGATTCAGATATATCTTGGGTGGTTTAATTTCTAAAGAGCAGAGGACCTTTGTGGAAGGGAGGAAAATTCTAGAAAGTTCCTTGATAGCTAATGAAATTATAAATTCACGTCACAAGGAAGGTATTTTGGGGGGGGGGGGGGGGGGGGGGGGGGGGGGGGGGTTTATTCGGGATCTTGAAGTTATGAATCAGGGTCTTTTAGCTAAGTGGATTTGGAGGTTCGGTTCAGAGAATGGGGGGTTATGGAAGGAAGCTTAGTGCGGAAATATGGGGTTGAGGGCTTGGGGTGGTCGCCTAAGTGCATTCCGTCACACAACGGGCCGTCAGTGTGGAGATCCATTTTGAGCTTCAAAAAAGTGATCCGAACAGGGGTAGGCTTTTGAGTGGGAGATGGTTCTAAGGTCAGATTCTGGAAGGATGTTTGGATAGGCAACATCCCGTTGTTAGTTAGATTTCGCGGTTAGCTTAAGTAGTCTCTGATCTAGATGTTTCAATGTCTTCATATTTTGATTATTCTAGTGGGGTTTGGGTTCCTCCATGCAAAAGCGATCTTCATGAGGATGAGATTATCAAGCTTTTGGCTTTGCTTCAGCTGATATCGGAAGTGGTGATTCCTGTACGGGTCGACTCGATTTATTGGCTCAATTCAAAATCTGGCAAGTTTTCAGTCAAGTCACTCTATTCCTATATTTCAGGCAGTCTTCAAAGTGGTTCCAAAGTGCACACTTCCGATATGGTCTTATGGTGCTCCGTCAAAGGTGGTGGTGTTTGCATGGCTCGTGGGTTGGAATAGAGTACTAACTGTTGATAATTTATGGAAAAGAGATCTTATCATTGTAAATGTATGTTGCTTATGTTGGAAAGAGGAGGAAACAGTGAATCATCTATTTATACATTGCCCGTTCTCCAGGGAGATGTGGTATAGTAGTGTTCAATCATTTTGGTATCAGTTGGATGCTACCGGAATTGATTATTGATTTGTTTGTCCAACGGCATGATGAACTGATGATGGTTTCTAGGAGGAGATGGAAATTGTTTCTTCTAGCTGGACTTTGGGCTATTTGGGCGGAAAGGAACAATAGATGTTTCTGTGATTAATGTAGTTTTCCCCGGGGAGTTTTCTCCAAAACTTTAGCATTTGTAGTTGAGTGGGTTGGGGTGTTTCCCTTGTAGTTTCCCTTTGGTTTTCTTTTTTGGTGTTTTGCTATCTTTCTTCTGTATTCTTTCAACTTTGCCATCTCTTAGAAAAGTCGGCACCTTTCAAAGAAGGAAAAAAATAATAATAATAAAGCCCCTCACTGCACCTCTTTTAGATCCCTAATAATGGAGCCTTTAGTTGTCATAGATCACAGAGGAAGAAGTAAAAGATATGGAGAGGAGAGATGGAGCAGATATAATATTCACTTGTATTCCTTGAAGGTGAGAGACCCCTTCTGTTGCAAGTGTATCATTGCATCATCAAATGCATTCATAAAGAATCAACATAGTATTTATTTGCACCAGAAAAATGCTCTTAAATTTTTTGAATCAACTCCTAGTCCTAGGCTTGAAATTCTTCTGATCTTCCAATAATTTAGCCGATTTTGAAGTCAGGCAACTAAATATGTTCAACTAATCAATCAACTTAGAAATGTGGGTATAATTGTTGCATGAGCTTGTAACTGTCATAAGACACAAATCTGTAAAACTCGCTGTAGAACTGCAAGCACCCAAGTCAATCTCACCATACCACTGCTTGGATGATAGTTGCTTAATCTAGCATGCACTTGTAGTAAAGAAGATGGAGAGGGTTGCAAAAAATCTGCAATTAAATTCACTTCTAATGGTGCATATCCATCCTTATCCAGCAATATGTTGCAAAATGTTCATGCAAATGCGAACAAATTCAAACCTTCCAAGTTTCATAATTGTGTCATATTGCAGGTTCTTGGCTTTCTAAGTAACTTGAAATTATATGATGATTTTCATGTCAGATTCAGGACAAGATGTCGGACATGACAGCTACTCTAGTAATGGTTTTTCAGTAGACCCATCTTTCGAAAATATCATTCTATATGCATACAGATTTTGAAAAGTATATCCTGATGCTCAGAAGTTCAAAATGCCGAGGTAGCACGCAAATAATGCCATTATTCAAAAGAAAAAGTATAATTGCTCCATCGCCCATGTGTTTGTCTGTTCACTGCAATTTGTTGAAAAATGGGAGTGTTCTTATGTAGCTGCATGTGATCAGTTTCTGCTTAGTTTTATTTGCTCCTCATTTTAATGTCACCACTTTGTCAGATAATAGGCTATCTTTCTGGTGCATCACCTCATATAATGAGTGGCGCTGTTGCTGCACTTTCATTGCTGATATATAAGGATCCTAGTTTATGCTTTACTGCACCGGATTTGATGCCATCTGTTTTAATTTTGCTGAAAAGCAAAGCCAATGAAGTTATAAAAGTACGCTCCTGACTCTTATCTCAGTATTATTATTATTATTTTTTTGTCGGGGGGGGGGGGGGGGGGGGGGGACCAGTCACGTCACGTGTACTCATGTGGAGCACGTGCATAAGAAATGGTCATTCATCAGGGGTTCCCTGCCGTGTATTACCCTGGCTAAGTATTGGCATATCTGTTGATCTGTTGTGCCACATCCACTGAATGTGGACTGTTGGTCAACTCTTTAACTTTCCATTTTTTTTCATGCACGTGGCAGACACTGATGAGCAGGTCCAGGTACATGCACAATGGGGCCCTCCTGGACGGGGTTGATCTGTGATCAGGAAGGCGGATGGCCTATGGCTGCTGCTTCCATTGCACTTAGGAGGTGGGCTGTCTTACCGTCTCCCTAAGTGGGAGAGTGGACGCCATAAGTTGTGGTAGAGGGGGTACGCGTTCGCGCAGCCCCTGCAAATGGGGCCCTCCTGATGAATGGTCCGGATCTTGTATGGATTCACAATGTTGTCACTTGTAGGCCTTTTTTTTTTTTATAGATCTTTTTTTTATTATGATGTAATCCCTTCTTTTGTACTTGGAACAGGCAGTTTTGGGCTTCATGAAAGTCTTGGTATCCTGTTTAGACACGAAAGATCTGCAAGAAATCCTGTCTGACATTGTCAACGGAGTTATCCCATGGTCATCTGTATCAAAACATCATTTCAGATCAAAGGCATGTTCTACCAGGGCATATACTTTTATTAGCGTTACATATTTTTGTCCATTTATTCTTTATGTAGTTGTCAGAATTGCTGAACTCCCTCACTGAGAAGATCAAATTGATTCACAGCTTGTTTTGATTTTTTTTTGCCATTTTCAGAAATTTGGTGAAATAAATTCATGATTATTGAACCCTCAGTTATCCTGCATTTGTTTCTTCATTCGCCTTCATTTACTATTTCCCATCCACGCAAATTTGTCAGAAGTCAGCAATCCACCTCCTCTAATCACCCAATGCTCATAGCTTGGGCTTGCTAGATGTGATGAAAATCTGAACTTGAGATGATCTAGAACAGGAGAGCTGAAGTTAGGGGTTGAATCAGCTTTGCTAGTAAGGGCAAGCTATGCCATGAGTGGAATGAACTAGCTGATCCTGCAAACTATTCAAGTTAATCTATGACCTCAAACAAGATTTTCAGTTCATTGGGAACCCATGAATTATTTAACTGTGAACAGGATCAAACTTCAAAACCTCACAACTATGGTCCTTTCTGCTAATGATATGCAATTGCTCAATTATATAATGACAGGTCAGGATCATACTGGAAATTGTGACACGGAAGTGCGGTTTTAACTCAGTTGAGTTAGTTACACCTGAGAAGTACAAGGGCTTCATCAAAACTATTGCAGAGGTAATGTGCCTCTTTTTATGCCAATGTCAGAAAGCACACAGTGATTTAATCTAGTAGAGGCCGTCTTGCATCACCTGTTTCATAAATGTTTCATGCAACCACATTGAAGTTCATGTGTCAGGCATAGAAACGAGATGCCACACATATGCGACCCCAATACAGAATCGCATCCATTCCATTATATGATTGGACTGATGGATGTAACATTTGTTGCTTACTGAATGCACCATTGTACATATCTATATGTATTTAATATGTAATGTATACTAGGAATGTTTACCTACAATATATTTGATGTGGACATCAAGCCCTTTAGGGTTTATCAGCATAGGAGGCGAGTGACACCTATATCTTTATGGCTCGATGATGACGGACTTGGATCGTTCGTGACGATTTGAGGAGCATCAAAGACCTTACACATGTAGTCCGAGACATTTGAGAAGACCCCACCTTAGGAAGACGTGTAAGTTGCTTGGAGGAGATGATTGGACCATTGGTTCGTCATGGCCCACTTTCATCGTGCCATCATCGGAGGCCATCGGGCATCTTAGATTTGCGTTTATTATATGCATTTTTACTTATTTAAGTTTTGGGTCAGTGTGTGCACGTTTTTTCGTGTGAATGTTTTTTTTTAAAATTTTGTTAGTAGGGATATTTTAGTAATTATGTTAATTCCGAATTTTATAAGGGTGTTGCCCTAAAGCTTTTACATTATGCTATTGATTTGATAAAAGAAGAAAAAGCTTTACTGGCTTATCTCCCTCCTCATCTCCTTCTCTCTTGGAACTTCATCTTCTTCTCCAATCCTCTTCTTCTCCTTGTTTGTTATGCTCCTCCTACATTCCTCTAAGGTAAGTTCTTCTTCATTCTCTCTCTACTTCCATTATCTCCATTCTTTGAATATTAAAATCTGAGAATTAACTCAAAACCCTAAATTCTCGAGTTTTCAAATCCCTAATCTGAGAAAATCCTTGATCCCTCGGACTAGTGATTCTCATTGGGTATTTGGGTTATAACCATGCAAGATCGGGAGGTTCCATCCCTCGCTGGATCCAACCTAAGCAATAATTGAATTTCACATTTCGTGGTTGTGATGATGGCCCACTCCATTGTACGTCTCTTTGTGATTTTCTTAGTTTATGATGGTTGATGTTGAATTTCTAGATTATTATTGTCTTTTATTTCAGCTGGATTATATGTGTTCATGAGCATGCATCATAATTAGGACGTCTTGCATCAAATTTGGTATCAGAGAATAAGCTCTGCATGGTTATGTTTAGATCGAGTTATCAAATTAGGGTTTTTATTTTTAGGTCTGTTTTAGGAAATTTTCAGATTTAGAAAGTTTCCAATTTTAGAAAGTTTCCTAATTTGGAGAATTTCCAGATTTAAAAAGTTTCCAATTTTAGAAAGTTTCCTAATTTGGAAAATTTCCATATTTGAGTCGCATCATCTAGAATTAATTAGTGTCAGTTCATTGTAGTTTAAATTCATCACATTCATATTGTGAGTCACCCAGTCCGTAGAGTCTCCTCGTAGTGAATGGAGTATAGGCGTTTGAGATCTTTAGGGCCATTAAGTGTTGTCGTGTGGCCGTCGAGACCCAATGGAAAGCCGAACTCCAATGAGTTGGCCTACTTTAATGGTCACATGGACCCACAAACATTCCCTGATTGGCTTGAAGACTTGGACTATTTTTTTGAATGGTATGATATGTCAAATTACAGTTGAGTGAGGTCTGCCAGGTGGAAATTGTAGGGCCAAGCCAAGTCATTTTGGACAGACTTGGAGCGAAGAATTGAGCGAATAGGTAGGGCCCCGATCTCACAATGGGACGAGAAAGAGAGTTTGGAAGAAAAATATATTCCCATCTCTTATCGTCAAAAGCCATTGGCTCAAAAGAGAGTTGCCCCAACTTCTCATCCAGAAAGAGAGCCCATATGGCCACCTCTTCCTTGTAAAGTGGTCCAACCCATCATTAAGGAAATCTTAGCTTATGAACAATTTGAGTGTTTAACACCAATTATATTTTCTTGGGAGCGAGATAATACCTTGGTGAATGGCCAGTTGGAAGAATCCAAACATGATGTTTATGAAGTGGAAGAGTACGGGTCTAACATCAGTCCTAAGGAAATGGAAGAAATTGAGGCATCGCTCATCATTGTTGAGGATGACGAAGTGTGTGTTAGTGATGAAAAGGTCGAAGAAATTGAGACCGCACCACTTCCAGATGTCATGTGTGACTTAAGTGATGTAGAGTCCCAATCTAAGTCTCTTACCATAATGCACACGAATGAATTTGAAAAAGAGACTAGTGAGGATATGATGGTAGACACTCATATGACTTGTGATATCCCACCAGATGATTTATGGGATAAATTTTCCACCCAAATGAGACATTCAGCACACAATCGATTTTGTCCCTAGGTCGGTCCTGTCAAGCTTTCCTTCATATCAGGTGAACCCCGCAAAAAATACAGAAATGCAGCATCAATTTGATAAACTTCTCGGGGAAGAATTCAATAAGGAAAGTTTGAATTGGAGTTTTGTTTTGTGTGCCATGCTTGCCCTTTTCACATTAAAAAATAATGGCATATGGCGCACATATGGGCATATCCTGGCCGTCCACAAAGCTTCAGTCAAGTGTTACGCCACCTTGCGACATATTCACTTCATGGTGGATATGATGGCTAGGGTCCCTATCCTGCATCTTGATGACATTTTGGACAAGATCTGCTCAAGACTTGGTATTAATAGTGTGTGTTCTCAAGTACTTGAAAATCATCCTTGTTTATAATACTTATAATGAGAAATTATGTGTCACCCATGAGAAGTGTCTTTTGTTTCAGTTTTTCAAGTTCTAGGTCATAGGATTGTTTACTTCCATAGGATTGTTTATTTCGAGTCCGTTGCTTTTTCAAAGAGTCCTTTAGTTTCACCCATGTCTGTCACCCAAAGGTCTTCAGAGCCAGCCGATGCATTTGCACGACACATTCGTGAATTGCATACATATATTAGACAACGGATTAATAGAAGCAATGATAGTTACATGCTTTCAGCTAAAAGCATAGTAGATTGCAAGATTTTCAGGAAGGAGACTGTAATGGTGAGGATAAGGCCAGAGTGATTCTCATAGGGTACCGCTAAGAAATCACAAGCGCGTAGTGCTGGACCATTCAAAGTATTGCAAAGAATTGGGTCCAATGCGTATAGGATAGACCTTCCACCTGAAATGGGCATTAATGCAACGTTTAATGTGGAAGATCTAGTCCTTTCCTCTAATCCTACCATTGATCTTTCTTCTCTTTCATGGCCACACTCTGAGTTTGCTTCACAATCCACTCCACCCCTTCCCCACCTATTATTCGAAAGGAAGAAATTGAAGGGATCGTGGATGAAGAGATAGTTTCCACGAGATATGGAGGTTTCTAGAGATATCTTGTCAAAATGGAAGAACAAGCCACCGCCCGATTCTACATGGTTGACAGAAGCGGAATTGCAAAGACTTGGTCCAGATTTGTTGGAGATGCACCAGAGCTTTATCTCGTCGGAGTCGAGCTCTTCTCAGATGAGGAGAATGATGCGGACATCAGGCCCTTTAGGGTTTATCAGTGTAGGAGTCGAGTGACACCTATATCTTTATGGCTCAATGATGACGGACCTGGATCGTTCGTGATGATTTGAGGAGCATCAAAGACCTTACACATGTGGTCCGAGACATTTGAGAAGACCCCACCTTGGGAAGACATGTAAGTTGCTTGGAGGAGATGATTGGACCGTTGGTTCGTCGTGGCCCACTTTCATCGTGCCATCATCGGAGGCCATTGGGCATCTTAGATTTGCGTTTATTATATGCATTTTTACTTATTTAAGTTTTGGGTCAGTGTGTGCACGTTTTTTCGTGTGAATGTCTTTATTTTTTGAAATTTTGTTAGTAGGGGTATTTTGGTAATTATGTTAATTCCGAATTTTATAAGGGTGTTGCCCTAAAGCTTTTTCATTATGCTATTGATTTGATAAAAGAAGAAAAGCTTTGGTGGCTTATCTCCCTCCTCCTCTCCTTCTCTTTTGGAACTTCATCTTCTTCTCCAATCCTCTTCTTCTCCTTGCTTCTTATGCCCCTCCTACATTCTTCTAAGGTAAGTTCTTCTTCCTTCTCTCTCTACTTCCATTATCTCGATTCTTTGAATCTTAAAATCTGAGAATTAACTCAAAATCCTAAATTCTCGAGTTTTCAAATCCCTAATCTGAGAAAATCTTTGATCTCTTGGACTAGTGATTCCTATTGGGCATTTGGGTTATAACCATGTAAGATTGGGAGGTTCCATCCCTCGCTGGATCCAACCTAAGCAATAATTGAATTTCACACTTCGTGGTTGTGATGATGGCCCGCTCCATTGCATGTCTCTTTGTGGTTTTCTTAGTTTATAATGGTTGATGTTGAATTTCTAGATTATTATTGTCTTTTATTTCCAGTGGATTATGTGTTCATGAGCATGCATCATAATTAGGGCATCCTGCATCAATATTGCATGTGAACTTCAAATGCAATGGGTGCAACTGTGCCAATGTTTAACGTCTACATCCCAGCCACACAAATGGTGGGTCCCACCATGAAGATCATCAGGCACAAAATCAAGCCGCTTGCCTCTTTTAGTGGTCCACCTGCACAAACGATTGACAGGTTACATCAGACCTGCTTATCTTTGGATTCAACACCCTCGTGTTGCCTTCTTAATTGTGTGGAGTGGCCTGATTACGCCAGTGATCTTCATGGCGGACCCCGCCCTTTGTATGCATTGTGTTGTACACGTGACATGCTGGAATTTTTTTGTGGATCTGTTGTGTAGGAAGTTTGCACACCTGGCATTGTAGGTGAACCTTTCTCCAAGTATTTTTTTACTTGCATGCAGTGTTTGAATTATCTCCGATATTATCGAAATATCCCCGATATTATCTCTATCTCTAGCTCAGCGATACCAATAACACTAGTGGTGATACCGATAACACTGGTAGTATCAGAAATTCTAGGTATCGGCGATGTATCGCTAAATATTGCCAATGTATCTTTATCATCAATATTTTCAACTGCGTAAATTTCAGGCATCGCTTGTATTGCTAATGCATTGATACCGCTGGTGTATTGCCAATATTTTCGACTGTGTAAATTTCAGGTGTCACTTGTATCGCCACTGTATGTGCAATATTTCAATAATATCGCCAATATATCGATATCGCCAAAAATTTTTATATTAAAAATTTTCCATTTCATATTTTTTATGGGCGCATGGTTGTATACAATGTTCAATTTATCGACGATAATATTGATAATATCACAACATTACCATTATCGCAACATGGTGATATCGAAACCACAATCTTTCGTTCTTTTTCAGTTGTCAATGATTTGTTGGGAAATATCATGCGTTGCTTATTTTGAAATACCAATGGATGTTCGGATGGAAGGTTAGAGGTTAGATGGATGAGATAGTTGGACCGATTTCTTATAGCAACACATGCTTTTAGGCCCCCATTAAATAAAAACCTATTATATATGCATTCTTTTTGCAACTTTTTTTATTCCTAAATATGCAAATATGTGTATTTTAGCATCTCCTGATGTTTCACTAAAAAATTCCACTGTTTTTCCCATTTTTCCTGCATTTTCGGTTATCGGCGATATCGGTATTGTTTTCGTGTCCCCGACTAGCGAAACTTGTATCGATACCGAAACTTCAAACACTACTTGCATGCAATGTGATTGTTCTCAATAGGTTAACGCTTAACAATCTAAAATCTAGCAGAGTACATATTAGTTACATGCAATATGATAGTCTGCTATGTAGGGTAACAGTCTCAAATTTACCTTGGTATACATACATTGATTACTTTATGGAACAGATTGATTTCTGTTAAAATCACTAAATCACTAGCTATTTGACTTTCAATTTTTTTTTGTTCAATGAATTCCTTCCACCAGAGTTTATGCTCTTATTGTTACATGGAGAAATGCTGATGCTAGTTGCGAGTGCCCATCTTGAAACCCCCAACACAAGTGCCCCACCCACCAATGGGTAGACATTTGTGAGATCAGGCTGCTCATCAGTGGGCCCCGCATGAATGTGCCCTGGCCCCAAAATCAAGCCTGAGCACTCTTTAGTAGGAAGCATATGTTCGAGAAATGGATGTAATGAGAATACCAGTGATCCTTATTGAACACCCACTACCTGATGGGTGAACTGGTCCATTTGGGCATGGGGTTTATCTGATGAATGATCCAGATCTTGCACATGTGATCCATGTTGGCATGTAATTTATAGATGGTAGCTTCAATGTAATATTCCTCTTGTTACACGAATCTCTTCTGCATTATGGTGTCACAACTCACAAATCTACATATTTGCAGCAACGGAAGAGCAAGACAAGTTCCATTGGAGCTGGTGATTCTGATGAGGCACTGAAACTTGCAGAATCAATACCAAAAGGGTCTGAGCTCCTATTAACCCTCAAAATTTTCATTCTTTTGAGATTTTGGGTTTTTGTTGAGATTACTCACGACTGTTACCATGGAATTCTATATTCCCAGGGGGCAAAAGAGGATGCGTGAAGAGTCAGCTATTCCAAGGGAGAAAACAAGTTCTGGGGCTTCGAGTACCACCTGGAAAGAGAAGGGATGGAAAAAGCTTAAAACAAATGTTTCCAGCACTAAGGAGCCCAGCAAGGCTACTAGGAATGGTACTGACAGTCAATGGAGTAACAAAACAGAGCGTTCTTATTCAGAGAAAAGAAATAAACGGAGGGACTTTGATGAAAAGCTACGAAGTGAGGATAAGGGAATGAACAGGCAGTGGAGAAAAGATGGTAAGAGAGATGAGAATAAAGCAACAGCTTTCAAAACTACGGCATCTTCCAAGTTTCACAAGCATAGAAGGGCGGCAGTGAAGCCACATCAAAGAGTAAAGTGAGGATATCATCCGATGATCCATACTTTCGGAAGAGAATGGCCCTAGATGGTACGGATGGGCATCTTATTGTAGACCCCAGTTCTCTATGAACAATAGGTTGGTTCTATGGGAGGGCCATTAGGTGGAAGATCAAATGGTTCTCCTAGTATGAATCCTCTACATCTGGTGGTGCCATAAATGCGGTCAAAAGCAATTAAAGAAATTTGGCATCTTGAAGTGTCAACTTCTTCCAAGCCATCCTCGTCATGCAATCTCCTCCAAACATGACGGACTTAATTTAATTACAATCTTAGACAGGCATTCATTTTTCATGAGAATGCCAGCAATGCCCCCGTTTTGTTTGTCTGAAATGCTTCATTGAGCAGTGGAAATTAGAGGGAGAAAGGGTGTACAATCATTTTTTGCATTTCCTGGATTTGATGTTGTAGTTGATAATCAGTGTTTGATATTGGGCGATGATGATTATACCCCACATCAGATATCTCATAGGATCAGGTGAGCATACTTGCTTTTGCATCGATCCTAGTGCTGTTTATGATCTTGGCCAAGGTAAGCATATAGATGTTGCTCATTTCATTAGAAATGATAGGTGGGATTTTCATATAGTTGCATGGCTGGCCTCATGACGATCTTTGACGAAATTTGTAATATTAATCTTTTCAACATAGTTGATGACATTGTTTGGTGCTCAAATAAGCATGGAAATTTCAATGTCAACTCAGCTATTAAAAGCTGCTTTCCCATAGCACTCCTATGCTTGGGCAAATTTTGTTGGTTTAATGGAAACATCCCTAAGCATTCTTTGATGCTTGTTTGCCTTCAGTAAGCTCAAAACGAAGAGCTGGCTCATAAATTGAAAAATAATTGATAATGACGTGTTTTCTGTAACTATCCCTGAAACTCACTCTCACTTGTTCTTTGAATGTAGTTATACTACTGGGATCTACAAAAAAACATTCTTACTAAATTGGTTTAAGAGTAATTTAGAGCTTGGATCTCATCTGTGATATTTTGCAGTCTTGGAACTACAATCTCCAAGTCGGTGGTGAGTGAGCTCCTTAGCAACCTTAGCGTTAAGCTGCTGCTAGGCATATGGAGAGAGAAACCTCAGGATTTTGAATGGAAAATTCAAACCCAAGGAAGATATCTTTAAATCCATCTTTCTCAGTGTGAGATCATAATGTCTATTCATCTTTAACCCAAAGGATCTTGCTGAAACATCTTCCATCTCAACTCATTGGGACATCCCAACCACCACTTTCAGTTCTTAGCACACAAAAATGTTACTAGGCATGAGCTGTCCTCCTCAAAGTTAGGGTACCACATGTTAGGGTTTTGGAAATGTAGTGGAAATTGGTTCAGGGTAATTGATTAAGCTTTAAGGATCACTGCGTAAATATTTTCAAGTTTTCACAAAAAATCAAATTCAAATATTTAGGTTCAAAGATGCCTTCTAATTATCATTATTGAAAATCATTTGAATGCCCGGCGCTATACCTTCAAAGTAGAAGGTTCTCTTCTAGATCTAAATTAGATGAGAGGATGAAAGCAAGCATGCAAACCCTAGAGCAGAAATAGTGCAGTACATAAAGATGCACCCCACATGTGGATGCATGGATGTAGGGAAGGAGAGAGGACTCTCTCTCTCTCTCTCTCTCTCTCTCTCTCTCTCTCTCTATATATATATATATATATATATATATATATATATATATATATATATATCTCTCTCTCTCTCTCTCTCTCTCTCTCTCTCTCTATATCTATATATATATATATATATATATATATATATATATATATGGTGATGTCCAAGGGCTTAGGGTTTCAGGGAGAGGCACTAGTATGGTGTTCTACCATCCTATATGGTATATATCCCATTGGAATCTTGCTTACCCATGTACCCATATTGACTCCATCCTCTATAGAACATGGTCATCTATCATCGATCTAGTTTGATGAAAATCGAGTGATGGACTACAAGATCTCATTGTTGAAATTACCACCAAGTGCGAGGAAAATATTTTAACGTCAAGCAAAAGATCAATGATTGAAAACACTCATAAAACCATTCAAAGCCACTTGGAGTACCGATACCAGTGAAAAACTCAGTGATAGATGGTCTGATTTTTCTAGATCTTAGCCATAAGTGTCCATAAGAGACCAGTCAATCCCTTATTGGATTATATGGATCTTAACTGTATCTTAATGTATGAACGTGACAACACCCACATATGAGCCACCACAATTGACATCATAAGGCGGGCTAGAGCACATTATGGTAAAAACTTGAACTCTCCATCCATCTTCAAGTCTAAGTAAGCTAGTACATACACAAGTCGATCATAGTCCAGGCATTATGGGTCTCTTGGTCTAACTACTTGAATTTATTGCTTAATGCAAGTGTCTGTCTAGTCCAATACTAAAAGCCTATTCCCATAGGACACTGTTATGTAGGGTAAAGCATAAGTACACCAACTTGTCGTCAACCGATGGGAAGCCTTTTCCACCTTAATTCATCATCAATTCCTCACACAAGATTGCTACATAAGAATATCAATCATGTCTTTATTTTTTTTTTTTTTTTAAATCAACAAGAATTTATTACTTCCAAAGCTCCCAATGGTAAAAAAAATCTAGCAAGCAAGTAATGCTCTAAAAAGATTCATATGAGGGCGTCCTACATCCCGGGCCAGGAGAAGGAAAAGTAAAAAAATAATAATAAAGAGAGCTCACATCCCAAGCTAGGAAGAAAAAGAAAAGAAAAGAGGAAGAAGCCCACATCTCAGGAAGCAAAAGGAAAGCTCCCACTCCCGAATGAAATAGAGGAGACCATGCTTACCTAACAAAGATCGAGACAATCTTCATACTTGAAAGGAGTTGGGCATCTAAGGAGAGGGGAAAGTAGTTGAGCTTAGAGATGAACCTTCGATGCGTAGATGAGACAATAACAACGTTAGTATTGGCATGAGAGATCATAACATAGAGAGATTTGGCATATAGGCATATGATCTAAGATGAAGAAAGCATATAATAGATTTGGAAAGAGGCATTAAAAATTACTCTGGATTGTATGGAATTAGACTAAGCCCTAAATAAATATCAACCTCCAAAACCAACTGAGTCCACTCCTACTTGTGATGTTGTTAAATATAATATGTAGGAGTAGGTGAATAAGCTAAATATAAATATTATTAGACATTCCATTCCTAAGTCTTTTCATCAGGGTATACTTGAGAAAGAAAATGCGAGAGAATTCATCGAAGAAATCAGAAAGAGGTTTACCAAATCCGATAAGGCAGAGACTATAACAGTTTTTTTCGAACTCATGTCTCTGAAATTAATGGCGATGGAGTTAGGGAGCACATCATAAAGATGATTGACCTCACAACTAAGTTAAGGGCACCACAGTTGAACATTCCAAAAGACCTAATGGTCTATTTTGTGTCGATTCCTCTTCCTTCTAGTTTTAGTACTTTCAAGGTCAATTATAACACTCAGAAGAAAAAAAAAAGGACATTGATTGAGTTGATATCGTACTGTGCGCAAGAGGAAAAGAGACTTAGGCGGGAGTGATCAGAAATTGCTTATCTCACATACTCCTCTTAAGCAACAACCCAAATAAAAGAAAGAAAGGTTCTGAGAATAAGGATAAGGGCAAAGGGGAGGTGGCAAATAATGGTGCAGAGTCGAAGGACCAAAACCAAATAGTCGGACCCTGCTACTTTTACGATCAAGAGGGTCACTTAAAGAAATAATGTCATGGAAATAAAGCTTGTCTCAAAAAGAATATGAACAAAAGTAAAGGTAAAGATTCTTGTTTAACAATTTCTAAAGTTTTAATTGATACACATTTGTCATGATGTGGATCAATTTTGGGCTATACACTCACATCTGGTATCTCGTGTAGTGGCACCTAAGGGGCCAGAGACGTAGTGATCAATGGGTAGCTTTCATGTAGGAGAATTGAGGTTGATGATTTTGTGTTTCTTTTAATACATAAGCTAGTTTTCATTTGAATTTTTTTTGAAACCCTTTACATTTATTTTATACATTGGTTTGGAATAAAATAGTTACTTTGGTTTTCTTTTAAATTCAAATGTTGGATTTAAGCCTTAATACTCTAACTGTGCATGAGATTTGAATGAAAGACAACCTTGTTTACAGGCGAGAATAAAAGTAATAGTCATAAATAGTTTTAAACCCTAGAAGTGATGTGCAAAAAGACTTCTAGTATGGACAAAGAGTGTTATCACTTGAGGTGGATGTACCTACAATGTCATTCAGGACATTGAGCCTGAAATCCATGAGAAAAGTTGACTTGGAAAGGATGAGAGACATTATCTCAAATTCAAGAGAATCTAATATATGTAGCATGAGATCTTCTCTCAAAACCATATATGTCCTCTAATCACTTGATTAGTGAGGGAACAGTGGAAGTTGGTCTCGAGTGTTGTCGTTGGGAATGTTGGCATTTGTGATCGCTCTCGGTCCCGGCTTGACAAATGAGGTGATAATTGCCGTGGTCCAGTATCAATAGTTCCAATGGACCGGATAATTCATGGCACTTCACATGATTCATTAAAATATCTAATAAAGTCTTGAGCTCGTTAAGGAATTATTAAATTTATTCCATTGCATATGTGACAATGCTATGAGCGTCCTAAGTGGGAGAATGTAAGAAATTAATGGGCCATTCATGGCATTGGTCATGTGGGCGATGGAATAGTCGGTTTGGATCCTCATGAAATGCATCAAGTGGGGCCCACTACAATCAAGTTTGCATCAGTCAGTGATGTACTGTGGAGTACCATATGTCTTTCTTTTAAAGAATTGTATATGTCAGGGATTCTCCCTGGCATCCGGTGAGAGGCGTAGTAATGTGCGAGACGCCGAGAGTACGATGGCGGGACTCTTAGCCGTCAACCAAGGTATAAATTATATCCATGGTTCCCTCTTCGGTCACTACATTCAATAGATGATATGATCCATCTATACGTGGTGAAAACGGAGAGGAAGATCTTAGTTCCGACGATGTCTCCGGCGAGCTCCATCACCAGTATTAATGGTGGAATCAGGTATGTGACATGTAATAGTAATCCTCATGCTTGGATGTATGAGATTATTTGTGTGTAGCACATTAAGCTCTTATTATTCTAATGACTTCATCTTAGAATAAGCAAGCTTATTCGTGTTGTAGTTATCAACGAACCTTTTGTACATTAGAGTCATGGACGTCAGAACTGCATTCACTATGATGACTTCCTCCTTGTTGCTCTTAACATCTCAAGCTCATTAGCAAATCTTATATATCTTGAGGATGTGATCATTTATAGGAGTACCCTCTTCTAGCTTTAGGTTATGAAAATTTCTTTCTATGGTATAAACTTAGGTGACAACAATTTGGGAATAAAAAATTTCATGAAAGCTTAGGTGATTGTCCCTCGCATTTATCATATTCTGCAATTGATTCTGAAGGGCATCAAAGATGGAGCAAAAAATATGTCTACTTTGGCCACTTCATTTTTCCTTTCTCACTTTATATACTTAGCCAAGAGTGAGGGGTTCATTATCATTGTATGGGGGGGACCAATTGATAAAGTTGCTCCTAAACAGCTTGTCTAAGATAATAATCTCAGACAATGCAATTCAGTTTTGTATGCTTTTCTCTGCATGACCATATAAGCAACGTCATAAATATGATTTGCAGGTGTATCCAGTGTCTTGTGTGAGCAATTCATTTTAGACACATAGACATTGAGCCAGTAGAGTCATGCCCCCACATGGATCAACCACTCCAACTAACTGCACAAACAATCTAAGATAAACATAACCAACTATGTGAAGGTAGTTGTGTGGTATAGATGCTTACACAATTCCCTTTTACTATATGATCGTAGATGTATGGTTACATGGTCAAAATCATCCTCTATATAATGTAGTATGTGTTATGAAGAATCATCATCATCATCATCATATAATCATAAGATACTCAGCATGCTTTCATAATCAAATGTGTAATCCAAGATATTTAAAGGAAATGTTGTACCAATTGCATGTATTAAGTTATGTAACTTTGTGCATCGCTAAGGTACTCTTTAGGTTTACAACCTATTAAGTACCTCACACCATACGCATGGGATTATACATGTTCACACAACATACCCTACATGAGCATAAGTCTCATCCACATGATTCACTCACACTCTCATAAAGCCTAATACATGTCAAGGACTACAGTGTCCCATCTTCATATAATGACTTGAGTGCCCATACATTTAAGGCACGACAAAGAAAGTAATATACTTCTTCCATGCCCTCGAAGCGGTGACCATATGAGCACAATCATTCAGTTAATGCTCAATCTTGAACCAAAATGTGCCCACCTTATGATGTATTTAATAAGGAAAATAGAGAGATCATGTCTCACCATTACGGGCAATCACACAACCATCTACATCACAAGATAACAATTATCATACTAACGGGGCATCCAACCATGTACAAACACACCCATGATAATTAGGAATCAATGTGTTGCTCAGATCTCATCATCCGATACAATGGACTAATTTGATAAAATCACATAAATAGCAATCACACAGTCAATGGCAATCTGACCCTAATGGATGAGATGTAACCTAATCAAGTTTCAATCAGTCCCATCCGTCCAAAATCATTGCGACTTGTGTACTGGCCAACAAGGGAACCACATGTATAAATTGTACAGGTGCTTAACAACATCTCATTAAATCCATGTGGCTTGGTCAAACTTATTGCCGCACGAGAAAGAAATACATTAATGATGAACAATCATAAGTTACTTCATTATGTGGACCACACTTACACCTATGGGCTCCACACATCACGTCATTGGGTTGGATGTTGGTGCTCACACCCTTAAAGGTGTGGATGGGCCCACATGTTTCACACATGTGGATCTTCCAGCCATCGCACACTTTCCTAATTAAGGTTTAATTTAAGTCACACATCCATGATGTCTGCATAATCTTAACAGGAAAATCACATAAGGTAAATTTTTACATGTTTTCATATTTAGAAGTTTGTAAAATTCTCTCACTAGATGGCTTATCAAACAAGGAAACTAAAAGAAATTTTCAAAATAAGAAAAGTGATGAAAAACTCACATTATAAGAGGGGAGAATAAGAAGTAGGAAAGCGAAGAAAAAGTAAGAAGAGGGGAGGAAACACTCTCCCCCTTACATATAGCTGTATGGATGCACTCTCAAGAGGTGACATCCATGTAGCTACCATGTGTGCGGTCCTTGATATAGGCCCCACAAGGAAAATGCAATTCCTCCATATCCCTTGGGTTGTCTCAAGCATCTTGACTATGTTCTCCATTTCATGAGTCGTCCATCAAGCGTCCTTAAACATTTATTAATAGCATGACTTTAACCGTCTAGATCTATCACTATAATATTAGCTAATCTAGGTCATATAAGATGTTATACAATGATTGATATAGAGAAAATAGAAAAGTTACAACTATTGGATCGTCATGGATGATCATATACATAGCTTTGACCATGTACATAAATGTAATTATTCAATTAAACTAATAAATCCCGGCCATTAAACTAATTCAAAACAATTATTCAACCCTATGAAACATGCTACATTATACTCATTCAAAATTAATAATTAAAACAAACCCATTGTGGACACTCGCCTTTCTGCGCTCCCGACCTTACCTTTTGAAAAGGGGTTACGCGAATCGTCGTCTTTTTCGGTTGTCGTATTGTCGTTGAGTTAAACTGGATGAGTTTGTATAAGACCAGAGTCGCCACTAGCCAGTTACTTCGAATCTACAGTCGGCTAGACCTCGTAGAAACGTTAGAGAAGGAAATTCGAGGATTCCTTCCTCTAAAATGACTCCTTTTGATCTGCGGTTAGAGATTTGAGGTAAGGGATCACAGTTACAGGGTGAGAAGGTGTTAGGCACCCACTCTGCCCGTAACGAAGTATAGTTTTTACTTCACAGAATCGAAATAATATTTGAAAGTCTGAATTAATCCTCGTACATTCTCATGAATGATATGATGCATGAATTTAGGTCTGAACAATAATAGTTTCTAATGGGTAGGTTTCCATTAACAGGCAAGCCCAGAGCATATGCTCGAACTGACAGGTACATTATGCGAGATGCATGCTGTATGTTTGATTGATCAAAGTTTCTGATGAATGAATTCCGGGCAGACCAGCAAACTTCAGAGCATACTCTAAGATTTAATCAAGTGCTTGTGGTGGAATAATAAACATGGGGGTTGGAAGAATAGTAAATGTTGCACTTATGCTAGATGCGAGTGAGATGATGCTGATATAAGAGTAGCTAGATGGACGAAGGTCAGGCCAGGCTGGACCAGGCTAGACTCTTTGTACTTGGGCTCTTTGGTGGAGGAATAGACTAAAGGGGGTGAAGATGAACTCGGAGCTCTTGGATTGGAAATGTGAGAAGTGGATGCTGTGAATGAGAAGAGGCGGGGGTATTTATAGCTGCGAATGATGACAGTTTTGGTAAATAAGCTTGGGCAACCCCCAGGGGGCCGCCCATACAGACTCTTTGCTCTAACTTCGGAGTGTACGGCTCCTGAATCTGAAGCAAAGAAGCTGTTGGTTAGAGGTTCGGAGCTACTCTGAAGCTGTGGCTCAGAACTAGGTGAGTTTACTGGGTTTGAAAGATGGACTGAGAAGGTGAGTTGACTAGGTGCAAGGGTTGGATTGACCCGGTGAGTTGACTCAACGGGTTGACTCACCAAGTTTGACTTTTTTAGGATTTTTGGACTGGTTTTTCTTATGGGGGACTTTTTGGGCTGATGTTTAAGGGTGAGTTGATTGGGTTCAGGCTTGAGTTGAGCTATGGATTGGGGTTTGCAAGGGTGAGTTTTGCTGCGTTTGGATTTAGGGTTTGGGGATATGGACCTCCATCCATTCAGCTATCTCTACCAATATTGTAGCCGAAGGTGGGGTGTCTACAGATGCCCCTCTTTGGAAGAGGTTGCATGCAACCGAATGTTAAAGCGAGTGGACACCCCACTTCTGACCCAGTCATTCATAGATCGTGGTCTGGAATCTTTGCTTGCTTTTGTATCTGAATCAGTTGATTGTCTGAAAATTGATAACTTGCAAATATCGCAGGAGTTTGGAGAAAACATTACGATTGTCCCTGCATGAGCTGTAACTTGGGTACCCAATCGCAACCCTTTCGTTCCCAATCGGTATTAGCATTGGAAAGGTACAGTAGAGCCTCTACGTCCATTATAGTCTTACGAGGTTACTGACCCTGTGATTGAATGGCTCGTTGCTTTCCCAAATCACTCCAAGAGTACTTGTTTCGCTTGACTGTCAAAGTGGTTAGCTTGCCTTGCATCTGCGTGGCCTTATAAGTAATCCACTACTCCGACTTGAACTCAGTCAGGGTACTTCAGGCATCCACGCCTAGGTGTGTGCGGGTGAACTTTTTCCACCCAATCTTCTGGTTTTGATACTTGGGTTACAATTCATTGTTTCCACTGTTCAGATGGTTTCTTTGACCGAGCCTTTTGGTTTACATCTTTTCGTATCTTAGCATTTGGTATGGCAAGACTGACACTGGAGTTCAGTTTGACCATACTTTGAGTGCATTGGATGCAATGGTCTCCGGGGAAACCGTGAGGCATCAGATCTTATTTGATTTTACGTTGGTTCCTACCCAGAGATATGGAAGATCTCTTAGTATTTTGGAGGCCGAACGCTCTATTGAAAAATATTTTTGGATTTTGAAAAGATACCCACTCTGGGGAGTGATACTCCGTGGGGTTTTTATTTACAAATAGGAATATATATAAAATATTTTTTTATCTTTTTTTAAAAAAGAAAATATGGTTTACACGTGCCTCCATTAGGGATGCCTGTGGGGTCTTTAGCTAACCGACTTTTATTTTGAAAGCAGGTAAACATGATGATTGATGCGATAGATGTTAATGCATGTGGATGCATATTTAATGATGGATGCATGGATTGGTTCATTCTCTTCCTGTTCAATGATTTGGCTTTTGCTGGGGATGTGGAGAACTTTTGAGCTTATTGCTTGTAGGGTTTTGCTTTCTTAGAGATTTTCCTTTTTTATACGGATGTCTGGTGAGCTGGTTGGTCAAGATCCCGACTCATGGTCGATCAGGTCCATTGTCCTGAGATGCTATTTCTTTGCTGATGGGGATGGATGAAGGAAGTTGTAGGTTGTAACCTTAAGATGCTTTTCTGGGGAATGGATGTGATTGGTATGGTGTTTGGTAGCCAGTTTTGGTCAAGATTGCAATTTGCGGGCGATCGGATCCATCATCCCAAACTGTGAAGTGAGTGAGAGGAGTTCGAGACTCTTGAAGTGCTTTGCTGGGGATGGTGACAATTTTTTGTGACTTTTGAAAATATTTGATCTGAATCTTTTCCTGAGTAATTAGGATGGAGATTGGTTATTGAAAAGAAGAAGGAAAATATTTTTGTGATTTTGTAAATTGATTTTGCAATGTTTTGGTGTTTTGTTAGATTTTCTGAAATGCAGGGAAAGATATGGAATTTTCATCCATTTCTAGCTTCTATTGCTGGTAAGGCACCCGATCTATTTTACATCAGTAGCAAGACAAGTCTCACACAATTAAGTGCCATAGTTTTACATCTTCAGATGAGGGGATTGTGAGGGTTTTCAATTCAACACACCCAAAAAGTTGCTTGTTCCTCATGTGTAATGCACATAGACCACGTATTGTCCGACAAACTCCTTCGGCCACAAAATGAGCCACATCCTCACATTTCCTTTTATCAATCCAGTTTGGGGTCTTATGCTGCTCACAATTCCGTGAGGGTGCGCTTCACCTCTGTTGAGCTTTCAATTTATACATTTGCCGACCCATTACATCACATTATATGCATGGTTTTCATGTTTAAAGACTAATTTAATACATGTTTTTGTGATTGTAGGAATGAAATGAAGATTCACCAATTCATGGTTAAAAGAGTCACTTTGTATGCATTGAAGATCAATAGAACAAGTGCCAAAAGGTGGAGGAAAGAAGCAAGAAAGAAAGAGAAGAGAAAAAGAAGAAAATCTGAAAAAAAATATCCTAGACCTGTCGCCAACCTGTCTGTAGACCGGTCGCCAGACAGGTCTACAGTTATTTCTGGACTGTTTTTTTTCTTCTTAGACCGGTCACTAGACCGGTTGCCAGACATGTCTAAGGTACTCCAAAAAGTCTGATTTTCAATACTAAGTTTCCAAATTGTGGAAGGACTTTGTGGATTCTTGAAGTTTCCAAGTTGGTACTGGGATTTCTCTTATAAAAGGCCACCTCCACTCTCTTCCTAAGGCATCGAGCAACGTGGGGAGTAAAGAGATCAAGACCTAGGAGGCTTCCTAGCCTCCTATAGCTAGTTTTCTTCTTCTTGTTGTTCTAGTTTGTAGTTTTTAATGCTTTCTTTTAGCTAACCTCTTAGCTAGAGTTAAGAGGTGAAGTTTGTAGTTTGTTTCAATGCTTTAATTCGTTTCTTCAAGTACCATTTACTTTAATTATGGATTTTCAAGTTCTAGTTTGAATAAAGTTTAGATTTTTAGAAGTTTTGTGAGAGTTTGTATACCCTGGACATGAGTTCCTTGCAATTCTCTGAGATTACCATGATTGGGTTGTTTGAATTCGAATTGTTGTAACCCTTGAGCATGCCATAGTCTCTTGGCATGGCTGTTACTCCGAAGGCTACAAGTTCAATTTCTATGTGCTTCATTAGAACTAGAAATCTGATTTCCAGATTTAAGTGGGATTGTTTATGCTTGAATGTTATATCATTCAATTAGATGAGAGATAGGACTTTGATTTTAATTGTGTTGTGCTTGGATGAATGGATTGGTATTGAACTACTACAAGTGGATCTTTGATGCTCTAGTTCTTCTTAATTTCAGATTTTCCTTCTTTATGTGAAAAACTATTTTCCTAAACTTCTTAGATTCAAGTTATTAAAGTAGTTGGAATTGTTTACCTCTTTTCCTGTGGATCGACCTCGGTCTTACCGAGATTATTGCTACATCACAGCCTTGCACTTAAGTCAAGCGAATTACCTCCCAACTGCCTTAATCCCCTTCATGAGTTTTAGGAGCAGAGAAAATCCGTCACTTTCAATAGCGATTTCCAAATCAAGGTCGTCTATCACGGTGCGTTTAATACGAACAGGATCGCGGGGTTCTGCCCGCCTTGGCTCTTACCTGTTTAGAGAACTCCGGACACCATTACGGTCAAATGTTAGCCATGTCTGGAACAGGTTGGGAAAGAAAACCCCCGAGAAGTTAATCCCAGTGTAGTTTTAGGCATTTGGACCGCTGGGGATAGATTTGTGCAGTTAAAATTGATGGTGAATTTTTTTTGTTTTGAGAAAGTTCCATACTTCAACTCAAGTGATCGAGATTAATATTGGTTTTTATGAAAAGCTTAAAATCTTTTTGGTATTTTTAAAATGATCCGGGTCATCGATCCTTGGCTCAAAGGGCCGAGATTGAATGCTGGTTTTTTGTTGAAAGCAGGAAAGTACCCCCAGAAGTCAACCCCAGTGTAGTTTAAGGTTTTCTTACCAAAACTATCTACATGCTGAAAATACATTATTTTTGTGATTTTTGAAAAGATCTGGACTATCGAACCTTAATCTGAGCGGTTGAGGTCGACGCCGGTTTTTGTTTGAAAGCAAAAAAGTCCCTCGAGAAGTTAATCTCAGTGTAGTTTTAAGTCTTCAGACCCTAGTATATACAAGCGAGGTTGGAAATGTATTTTTTTGTGTTTTTATGAAAATGTTCTGAGTCATCGGATCTTAATTCGGACGATCAAGACCGATGTCGGTTTTTATTAAAAGTCTCTCGGGATGTTGATCCCGACGTAGTTTAAGGTCTTCGGACCCCTGGGAATGGGAGGTATACAGAAATCAGGGTTGGAAATTCTCGGTGTTTTTTTAAAATGATTCAAGTCATCAGGTCATGTCTCTGGATGGTTGAGATCAATGCTTGACCAAGTCAATTCTTTTTTCTTTCTTTTGAAAATCTCATGGAGCTTTTTCCACATCATATTCTAACAAGTGAGAAATTGAGGAGATTCCTTTCTCTTTTTCTCATCCTTCTCTTTCATCACTTCATTCTTACATGGAGGTACAAGATTCACTTGCAACTACTCTTCCCAAGGGGGAGTTTTTCCCAAGGAGAGAGAGGGAGGGGTCGTTTCACTTTGATGGGAGGACGGCTGACCCCCTGGGTCCCGCCCAAGCCTCCTCTGCCCACTGGTTTTTTCAGTGGGCTGGGTAATGGGGTGCCCTCCCATTTTCTATATAACATAGGGCACCCCTTATACTTCCAGTGTGTAATCTCTCTCTTCTTTCTCACTCTCTCTCTTTCTTCAAGTTTTTCTTTCCTTTTGGTGGCCCTTTTGTTCCTTCAAGTGGTAAGGCTTTAGTGGATTTTAGGACAGCAAAGTGGTCCCCCTTTGGTGAGTGGTGAAGGTATGGACTACTCCTTTCTTTTATTTTATTGCTTTCCTTTTCATTCTCTCTTCTCATGCTTTCTTTCTTTTCTTCATGCAGGTACTTCAAGAGAATTAAGGTGGGCCCAAGCTTTTGATCTTTTCCTCTTTTCAACTTCTACTTAGGTGGTGCATGGAGAGGGACATTTCAAGCTTCATTTCATCTTTCTTTTCCTCTTTCATACTCCCTTCATGTGGATTAAAGGGTAATTTTGCCATGTCCATCAAGTGTGCATGATAAAATATCCTATTTTCTTTCATGGGAGTTGGGCCTTTTTTATGTGTATCAAAGTGGGCTCAAAGTGAAGTCGTGGCCCTTGGTGCATTTGATGGGCCCAATACTTCATTTTGGGCTCTCTCATACTCTCTTTTCTTTTTCAAGCTTTCCTTAAGTGCTTTCTCTTCTTTTTCATCTTTTTTTAAGGTTTGGGCCCATGAGATTGGTAGGGCCCACCTCAAGTTTTGGGCTCACAATGCTCACTTTGGATGGCCCTTCTTTTTCACATGTGTATGGACAAAAGTGAGTAGCCCATTCTTCACTTGGATCTCAAGTGGGCTAGATTTCTTAGTTGGGCCTTTATGGACAAATGGCCAAATTCTTCCACCATCTTTTGATTATGATGTACATCCTTGTGCACAAAGTGTGGTGGGCTCTTTGGAATCCCTCCACATAGATGGGCTTTTGGGCCCCATTAAAACTTATGCATTTCTTTTCGTCAAGGGTGGACCACCACACTTTGTGTATGTAGGATTCTTTTCCTTTGTGCTTTTCTTGGATGAATGGAGGACTTGGGTCACCTGATCATTTACAAGGCCCATGAGTGAGTTATTTTCAACAATCTCACTAAGTTTAAGTGGTTTTCTCATGTTGTAGGAGAGTAGTACTCAAGAGTTTTCTTTAATGCCTCCAACCTTACATGGATAATCCTTCTTCAAGTGAGCTATCCATGTAATCATAGCTCATTGATCCTCTCTTGGGGTGGCATTTGGTGGGTCATCCACCATCCTTCTCAAAGATGAGTGATTTTTCAATTTGTGGAAAAGAATGATACCCATAAGTTGCCCAAGTTTTCATGATGGTTGGATGACTCATCAAGCCATGCCCTCTTGTGCTCAAATGGTCTTCTTTTTGGTAAAGAAAGTGGTGCACATAAGCTGCCCAAACTTGTCTTTGCATGGACATTTCTAGCCTTGATTCTTCATGTGGGCCATCTGCACCATGTTCTACCATTAGCTCCTTTGACTCATATGTTTTTGGGTAGACCACCACATTGTATTCTCATAGCCAAAACATTTATCGAGATGACGCACATAAGTTGCGCATGATTGACCCAAGAGTGGGTTCTTATGGTTCTTCAAGTGGGCTATGTGTACCTTTCCAGTCATTGAGGTGGGGCATTTGAGTTCCTCTTGGAGACCAATTTCCTTCCTATTCTCCATTTTTCCATATACATATGTAAAAAGATGGAAACATCTTAAATGAGGCCCATTGCTTTGATGTGGAAAGTGAACCAAACCTTGGTCACACATGGACTTTGAAAAGGGATTTTTTCATATGAAGTTTGATTCTTGCCCCACTTTGATCTCATGGCACTTGAGTGCATTTGTTGTCCTTGGATGGTGTATTTTCCTCATCTAGGGCATGACATGCAACCCTCTTTAAGATGAGGCTTGCTTTTTTCAATGGGCCCAACACATATCCTAGGCGATACATGGAGTTGGACATTGGACTTTTGCATTTGAATCATGTAAGTCCAAATATATGGATCTCCTGGATAAAGATTTGGATTTTAATGGGCAAAGAATAAGAGCTTACCTTGCCAAACTTGTAAGATATGATGGCGAATGGCACGAGGGGGCATAGAGTGGTTAATCTAACTTTCATTGTATGTCGTGGGGGCCATATGTGCTCCCTGGCCAGGGAGCACCAACCTCTTTCTTCCATAAAAGGTCGAGATACCCAAGACCTCTGGGATAACTGGGTGGAATAACCACAGCTGGTGCTTGAACGTGTTCTTGCCAACACTCCTTTCGCAGGTCTTCTTACATTGCGTTTCCACAACAATAATGCCAACTGTATGTTACTTACGGCCTTTTGTGAGAGGTGGAGGGATGAGACCCACACCTTTCAACTTCCTTGTGGCGAATGGGGGATAACTCCCCTGTATATATATATATATATATATATATATATATATATATATATATATATATATATGCAGATAGGCTTTCCATTCTACGGGGCAGTCGTACCGCATGCGGGCTCTCTTGCTCTAGTTACTCCTAATGACTGGATGCGACTTGTGAGAGCTATCCCACCTGAGAGTGAATTTCAAAGTAGCCAAGTGAAACTAGGTGGTTTCATAACATTTTCACTGTTGTCATCCCTTCCACCGAGCTAGAAGCCCTTCATAAAGCACAGGCAATGATCACTTACGCCTTTGGTTCATTTCTTTTCTGTCATGCGAATGAAAGGATTAATCACAGGTTTCTTCGCTTGACTGAGGACCTTCATCATTCGTACAATTGGAATGGGGCCATCTTGACTTGCATCTACCAGGGCTTGGATAAGACTTCTCGGAGTAGCAAGTCTTTTACAGGTTTTTGGCCTGTCGTGGAGGTATTCTCTTCAACCGTCCTTGGCGATTTTTATCCTCTTCCTTTGTCTAATCATTGTGTTTGCCCTTGCCCAGACCTGCTTCTATGATCATTTCGCTCACCTGTCCCCTAGGATACGAGATGACGCCGAACCATCTTTGTATCGCTTCGTGCATTGGTGTCAGCAAAACCGTCAACGAAATCCCCGAGTGTCGGGGGATAATTGGCGTGCTGACATAGATGGATTGATTGTCGAGGATGTAAGTATCTTGTTTTCCCTTATCCGTCGTAGTATTCTGCAACTGACTGTGGTGTGATCTTCCTTCTTTAGTTTGCCTGGATGCCATACGCCTATTTTCCCTCTACTACACTCCTCAGCGCGTGGAGGCATACGAGGCCTCATGTCTCTGGATCATGCTTTTAGATGCTGAGTCATTTCAGTGGTACTTGGGAGAGAGGTTGCCCCGACAGATTACCTTGTTCTGTGCCCCCTCAGGCTGCTCAGATTCCTGCTGATGCTATGGTCGATGCTCTCGAGGGTCAGCCTGGATTTTTGTAACGACCCGAGATTTTCGACTCTCGTGTATAACACGACGGCCGAATTCCTAAGTAAATCATGGACTAATTGATTTGTTAAATAATGAAATATACATTCAAGCACAATGGCGGAAACAAATGTTCATCTTATTCTATCAAACTTACTAGTTCATCATTAATGTTTAAATAAGAGAACCAACCAATATCCATACTGATTAATTAAAATACAAAACCATGTCTTCTCTTGAAGACTTATTACAATTCCATAAATGTATCAACTACTCAAAAGAAATATTTAATAAATGATAACATCAATTAAGTTTCTCTAACATCGTCATCCGCCATGTGATCGTACGAACCATCGAACGTTTTTCCTTAAAAATCGGATTCAATACTTGGATCTTCACCTGCATCATCTAAATTGTGTTTGGGATAGCGTTAAACGCTATCATAGTGGGGAATATTTCCTCCAAGACAATCAAGAATAATAATAACGGTACAGAGTAAACGCAAGCAGTATATTAGCATTTAATCAGATCAAAACAACCAACTAAAAATCTTTGTTAATGCGATGCATGGAATGCATGCTCTGGCTAAGGCACCCTGGCTAGAATCACAATACATGAAGTGGGAGACTCCCTGTTACGACTTCATGCTAGCCACTAGTCACCAGAGATTCCTGGGACGCACAAGCCCATAGTTTTGCCCGACCACGTGAGAAACGGGACGCTCATAGCCCAAATCTACACGTGACAGTGTACAGGAGAAGTAGGACGCTCTAGCCTGTTTTCAATTCCGTACACCCACATGGAGCCAAGTGAATGCATGACTTTAGTTTCACCTTTATTTAAGTGTTTTCGCATACAACCGATTTAAATAAAACTCAATGGTCACTATGGGGAGTCGCAAGCAACCCAGCATAGGCTGACAACACGGGATTAGTGTCCATAGCACCAACCCCGGCTCATGAGAATTTGTATACCATTAGTGTCCACTCATTGTCCCGTTTTATGATTTCATCATGTCCCAAAAAGCCAATGTTGTACATCATGACCAAATTCATTAAAATACTCGTGTAATGTAAATGGATCAAACTTCATGTTATATGGATAAGCAACTCAAAACAAAATAACTTCACATGCCACAAAAGAAACTTATGATAATCGTGGTATTATTAATGAAAGGCTTAAAGGAAAATCCTGACCTTATGATGGACTTAGAAGCAGAGGGTTGTAGAAGATCGTAGCCACTGGAAAAATATGAGAAAGAACTCTCTTCTTCTTCTTCTTCTTCTTCTTCTTCTCTCTCTCTCTCTCTCTCTCTCTCTCTCTCTAGGGCATGGAGGCTAGGGTTAGGAGAAGGATTCGGAGGTGCGTAGTAGAAATATGGAGAGGGATGTGCAGGCGAGGTCTTGTGTAACAAACTCTTGAGGTGGGTTTCTCAAATCTCAATATTCGGATGATCTTTGATCAATTCCAATCCGTTCATCTTATCAAGCTTGAAGAGTAGAGTCAGAATACGTAAATTTCTTGATGATCCACATTCTAGATTGGTCGATCCTTGAAAATGGCCTAACGGGTGCTAAAATGGGCTAGATCTCAATTAATGGTCTACACTTGATGATCAAGGCCCAAATTTTGGAAAAATATGTAGTCATGATAGGCAAACAATTATACAATGTTTAGTGGTTGATTGATGGTGAGAAATGCCTAGATCTGAAATTCCAACTTTTGGCGGAAAAGGAAGGGGCTGGCTTTGTGGTTCAATGGTGTAGGATTATAGATCGGGGTCCAAATTTTGTGTAAACTCGTAGTCATATGAGTATAATAAGTCGTTCAAATTTGAGAAGTGATTGATGGTAAGAAGTGGGTAAATTGAAAGGTTCAGATTTAAAAAGAGTTGGTAACTCATTAATTTCTAAAACGGGATAACTTCGCGCATAAGAAAGATGCTTATTAAGGTGGGGCACTCAAATCACACTATTGGTCCATGATAAAGACGATCCAAGTCACTCATATGAAGAGAAATATTCGACTACGACTACCCATCTACTTTCCTCACTCGATGGAGATGAAAATCAAGGGTTAAGGGGCTGACTTGACAATCAGACCACTTCTACTATGATTTAAGGGCTGAAATTTGAAGTGTATGGTTAATATGTGCCCAAAAGCTTAAATCCAGGGTTTTGCGTGAAAGTGATCGTCAGAAACTATAATACTTAAAAATGACACCTTAACTTAAGTTTAACTAATGGCATTTTCGTAATTATTTGAAAAGTGCATGATTTTTTTAAATCTGATCTTTCTACGATGTTTATGGAATCATTCTAAGCAACTTTTGTAAAGGGTCCCCTATCGGATCTTCTACGGATGTCCCGCTATTCGCAAATCAACGGTAAATGTACGATAATTAATAAAAAATAAATTAACAACGAATTTTCAAATAAATCTCGAAAATCTGGGGCGTTACAATTTTTCTTCATGACCCCGGATCATGATTATGATGAGTGGTATCACTGTATGGACAGGGACCTCTTCTTCCTTTACTAAATGTTCCAGGGGCCTGACGCAGGTATGCTGGAGGATCGGTGACAGCTCCTTTGATGGATCTTCACCGTCGGAAGAGTGAGGAGAGGAGAGATGATGATGATTTCATTTGTGATTTGTAGCCTGCTCTTTGAGGATGTATTTGGCTTGTTGATGTATGGCCTCCTGATATTTAAGGCCTTTTGCTTTTCTTTTGTACCAAACCTTCTGAATGAAATGCAACCTCTGTTTTACCTCGGATTTCTTGATGATGCTCGGATGCTTTGATGGTTGTTGATGCTTTGATCTTTGATCCATTCTTTGATGCTTTGTGGAAGATAGGGTTCTCAACTACATGATGATGACTTGAATGGTTTAGATTGCTTGATTTGGCCATGTGGGCTCTTTCAGATCTCAGTTTTGCTTTGGAACTCCTATATTTAATATTTTGTGGGGCTAAGAAGGCTTTCCATGGTGCAGATAATGATTGGAATAGTTCAGATCATTTTTTTGCCATGTGGGCCCACTTGATGATCAAATCCTGGACTTTGGCCTTCTTTTTTACGATCAAACCGTTGATCTAGCTATTTGATGACTCATATAAGTTCTTCCATGGTTTGGATCATGATGATCTAGCCTTTGAATGGCTTAGATCACTTGTGGGCCCCTCTTGATCAATTTTTCTTCTCTTTGACTTGGTCAAACCCATTGTGGTCGTAGCTCTTCATGATTGGACAAGTGGGGCATCTTCCAAGTGATTCAGATCAGATTTTGTCAAAATCCGGAGTCGAACGGAGTTTTGGGCGGCCCCCAGAGGGCCAGTTGCTGACGTGGACTGACAGTCTCACCTACCATAATCTGTGGGGCTAATCCCGCGGAGAGAGAGGGAGACCGTCCGTATGGCCCCCCAGACCTCTCCTCATGTGTGGTTCGTGCGGGATTTGGTTCGAATATTCCTCACTGCTCCTCTGTCCTTGTCTGCTTGATTCCTCGTACCGGATTTTTGATCCAGCCATGATTTTCTCCTTTGTCTCAACCTTTCTCCTCGATTTGTCTTTTTCTTACTTTGTCCTTTTTCAAGCAATGGATGGTGGAGATTTAAGGGCTATGGGGGCTGTTCATGATGGGTCCCACACTGCAGATTTTCAATGGAGCTTTGATGGAGGGGAGATTCCTTTAATGGATGGGGTAGATGGGGCATTAAGAGGGGGTATTGATGAAGACTTAAGCTTGGTAGTTGGTGGAGCTTTGAATGGCTTCATTAATGGTGAGATGGCTGTAAATTTGGATTTGAATGGGGGATTGGATGATGGGATTTTGGATGGTATGGATGAGATGGGGAGAGTGACCATAGGTGAGGCTATGCATCTCTTGAGTGTGGGCAGCGTAGATGATGTGATCGATGGTGATGATGATGCCATGATGGACATTGATGGGCTGATCATGAACAAGCAAGTAGAAGCTTCCTGGCAAAGCTTCAAACAAAGAGGTTGGGCTGTTCACTTCATTGATTTGACTTCACTTGACTTAAGATTTCAGATACGGGCCGGGCGGGCAGTGAAGGCTCGTTTAGTAGACAGCGAGCGAGCAGCAAGCGGAGGAGCAAACGTAGGCCCCCCAAAAGGGGGGCCGAAGCGCGTCAGGTTGTTCCGGCCTCGTCAATAGTGACGGCGCGCTGGAGCAGCAAGCGTAGGCTGAAAAGCAGCGAGCGGAGCTTCGCGAAGCGAGCCAGCGCCCTATTACGTAAGGCGTCATAGGGGCTTCAAAAGCGAAGCGAGCCAGCTTCTTCAGAAGGCGCCAGCAAACGAAGGAGCAAACGTAGGCCCCCCCGCCCCCCCAAAGTCCTCCCCAGACCCCCCCGAGGCTCCCGCGCCTTCTGAAGAAGCTCCTTCTCATGTTGCATTTCTTTTGAAGTTCCATCATTTTTTCTGTGGATTTCTTACAAAGGAAAGCCCCCCTATACTATGCCATTTGATTGATTCGACGTTCCGTGCTGCTCGCCACTCCCCGAGGCCAAGGACGGGGTCGAACCGTCATTCCAGGATTTGCAGTCCGAGACGGCATGGACGGTTCAAATGATACTTTTGATGGCTTGGATGCACTTGATGACGCCGAGATGTGCGGTATACTTGCTTGGGCGAACTTGATGTGATCATTGACGATGTCCCCTTGATGATGGACGGTGTGGATGTCCTGATGATCCCTTTGACTGGACAAAATGATGGTTGGATTCCTGACTTTATGTTGGAGAGGACTGCAGATCCAGATCTGACAGTAGATTCTTCGATCGGGGTCGCTGGGGCCCTTCTTGATGGTTCAGATGCATTTTTCAGCGGTCAGATTGGTCAGGATGCCACGATGTGCGGTGTGATCTTTGCTGATAGCCTTTTTGACGGAGAGTATCGACCTTCTCTTGATCATCGACCCTTTACGTAGTCTGTTCACGAGGTGGGGGAGTCTTCTCGTGCTGCTGAGGTCGTGACAGTTTCGGATAGCGATGTGACTATATCAGACATAGTCACTACTGGGGATATGTCAAGGACTGTTGAGTTCGCAGGGGTTTCAGCTTTTCCTTCTCCTCCGCCCGTTGACCTTCCGATCCTTGAGGAGCTGTCAGGGATTTCTGGACCTTTCGTTCTGGAGGGGATTCTTCTAAGGACTTATCAATTGCTTCCTCGTCCTTCTTGTTCAACACGACTGCTTGCATAGCCTGACAGATTGTCAGCTTATGAGATTCGAGAGCTGGAGTCGTATGGCTTTGGCGGTCTGATTCATATGGCTAGGATTGACATTGATTGGAGGATGCTCGGGGCCGCACTAATTGACTGGGTCCATTCGTTGTACCTGTTTGCATTCAACGATATGGAGATGGGACCTTCTTTGGAGGAGCTCACACGTTTGACAGGTCTCCCTGGGATTATGCACAGTATTTTTCGCCGAAGACTACCACTTCGCAGAACTGGTTTGGGATTCCGTACCTTATTCAGCCTGCGGCTGATGGTCAGGATGCTGTAGTCTTTTCTTTGGATGCGTTGTATGATCTCTTTTCGGGCCCTCGGAGTGTGGCAGGGTCCCTACTTTCTTGGAATGCACTAATGTTCTGTCTAATAGCTGAGGTGCTATTCTTGGGATGGCGCCGATCTCAGACTCCCTTGCTCTTCGAGGTGATGAGCTGAGTTGTTCATTGGCAGGGGATCATTTCTCTTCTCCTAGCTGAGTTGTTCAATGGACTGACTGACTGTGCCCTAGACCATACCGGCGTCCTTCGTAGCTGCAGTGCATTTCTTCAGGTATCCCTTTAGTACTTTCTTTTTCTTTGTTCTCTTTTGGGAACTGCTTTGCTTTAGCTGAATCTCTTTACTTTCTCATGATCAGATTTGGCTACGGGAGCGTCTTTCGCTGACTATTCCTGTATCGTTTCCCGGCACTCATCGCCTTGATCTTATGCGCCATATCATGGAGTTTCTTCCGCATACAGTCAGGATGAGAGAGCCTTTGTATCGCAGGATGTTTGTTGAGCTGCGTGACTTGAATGTTCGTTGGGAGTCATCTTGGCTTTTACTTCCTCCAGTATTTTGTGATGCTCATCGCCTTCCTCTGATACTGGTAGGCTTTCAATCTTACTTTTCTTATCACCCTATCCGGTTCCTGTGGCAGTTCGGGTATGAGCATGATGTTCCCATTTTTTACTTTCTCAGGTATTGGGTGTCGATCACTTCCGGCCAAATCATCTGACTTTAGGATTCAGGTTGATGGATCTTAGGCGAGTCACCTGACTGCTAATTTGCTTGGTTTTGAGCCGTGGACTTTTCCAATGGCGACTGCTCCATATCAGCATTGGGTTGCTGAGCAGTCTCTGTATCAACGCATTCCTTGCTGGCACCTGACTGCTGATGAGGATGAGTTGGATGTCCTTGGGGATGCTAGTTCTTCATCTGGTTCATATGAGCCCTTTGAGGAGTGCCTTTTTATAGACCCCGGCTTCCTCTTGGCCACTTGCTGTCTGAGATTTCTACACTTCGGTATCATTGTGAGATGATGTCAAGGAGATTGGCCGCTAATCAGAGGTTTTCTGATGAGAAGACAGCGATCCGTAGCCTTGAGCGAGATGAGGTGTATTACCTGCGTATGGAGGTGAGCAGGTTGAGAGCGAGTCTATTTCATTATGAGTCAGAGGACTTACCTGACATAGCTTTTGAGGAGGGGGGGAGAGACTGATTTTTTTTGCTTTGAAGACTGTGTCAGCTGTCTGTACGTCCCTTTTTGCATAGTACATGACTGGCAATGATGTTTTTTTTAATATTTTGAAATAAATGATATGATATATGTAAAATAGATACGATGCATTTAATGAAAAGAGAAAACTTTTTGAGAACTTATTGTGCCATGAGTTGTCTTGTGAGTGTACATCAGAATTTTGTGCTGGGACATAGGAATCAGAACTGCGGCTCGGCCAATGCTTTGACCAATGTTTTGAGATTGGCTTTTGTGGGATCGCTTTGGTTCCCTAGAGGTATAGGCAATAAAAACCGTTACTTCCTGAGAGTTTTGTCAGAGTTTGTAGAGTTCCTGTCCCTGACTGTACTTCTTCTCGTTCTTGAACTGTAACTGCTTGAGCTGATCTGGACTGTGTGGTTTCTTGGTACTTGCACTTTTTTATTTTTCTTTTTCTTTTTAAGTCATTTTTGCCTGTAATGCTCTTTCGAGTTTTTACCACAGTCGGCTTTTTCCCATCATTTTTTCCCGTGACAGCCCTTTCAGGTTTTCACCACGTCTCGGGTATTTGATCTTGCCTGCCCATTGGTAGTTATGCTGATTTTACCCTCAGCCCTTTCGGGTTTTCACTAAGTCTGCTGTGTGCCCACTATTTTTACTCGGAGTGCCCTTTCGGGTTTTCACTCCGCCCTCTTTCTTTAGGCACACATTTTCTTATTTTTTTTTTCTTTTTCTTGATTTTTCTGGATAACTGTGGTGGGTAAAGGTCAAGAATCCGTCGTTACCGGCTGATGGCAATCTTTTAGCCTTTATCCTGAATTATAATGGTAGAGCTGTCGGTCTTAGCTATAAACCCTTCTAAGATAAATGGATGGATGACTGTGTTTCCTTTCAGGTTGATTTTTCTCGAGTGCCTTATTTTGGCTTCCCATTTTCTTTCTTTTTTTGTTCTTTTCTTTGTATTCTTTCCCTTTTTTGTTGTCTTTTTCTTCTCTCTTTTTTCCTTTGAATTCCTTTATTTGGAACACTTATTGGTGGACGAAAATGATTTCGCAGAGGTTTTAGCTTCGACCCCTTGACTTTAGCTCTACTAATGTAACTTTTGATAAGGTCAGAATGACTTACCCATGAAAAATCTTTACTTTGTTGGCGTTGATTAGCTCGAGAAGATCCACCCCTCTCATGCTGGTGAGCCTGAGGGCGCGTCGGGGAAGTACTTATCTGATGATTAGCTGTCTGTCCCATGATGGTTTGAACTTTCCTCTAGGATTCGGAAGGTGTGACGGTAAAATCTTCTTCATGACCATGTCGCTCACCTTGAAATTTCTTTTTCGGACTCTCTTATTGTAAGCTCGAGCGATCCTTTTCTGATAACACTGGGAATGACTTAGTGCACGCATTTGCTTCTCATCTGCTAGCTGTAACTGATTGAATCTAGCCCATTGCCATTCTCCTTCTTTAATTTCATTTTCCAATAACACCTGTAGTGACGGTATTTCCACCTCGACTGGTAGAATTGCTTCCATTCCGTAAGTAAGTTCAAAAGAAGTAACGCTTGTAGCAGACCGTACAGACGTTCGATAGGCCCAAAGTGCATATGGGAGCATATCTGACCAATCTCAATAAGTCATGACCATCTTCTCGAGTATGCTGATGATCGTCTTGTTTGCGGCTTTTACCCCACCATTCATCTAAGGAAGGTAAGGGCTTAATCGATGACGTTGAATCTTGAACTTGCTGAGGAAGTCATCCATCTTCTTGTTGACGAAGGGGGTCCCATTATCTGTGATGATAGCGTTAGGGATTCCATACTGCATATGATGTTGTTCTTCATGAATTTGATCACCTAGGATGCTGCAATCGTGGTGTATAAGGCTGCTTTTACCCACTTGGTGAAGTAGTCTACTGCCAAAAGTATATACTCATGACCATTTGATGCTTTAGGACTCACCTTCCCAATGATGTGAAGTCTTCACATAGAGAAGGGCGAGGGAGTTGTCAGGTTATACAGTTCTGATGAGGGGGCATGAATTTGATTCGCATGCTCCTGGCACTTGAAGCATTTTCTGACGTGCTGGCAACAGTCGTCTCCATGGTGAGCCAATAGTAGCCGAGTCGTAAAATCTTCTTCGCTATCATGTGCCCATTCCTGTGTGGGCCACAGATTCCTTCGTGTATTTCTTTCATGATTTTAGCAGCTTTTATTTCGTCAACGCATCGAAGGAGGACTTGATTATAGGATCGTTTGTAAAGAATTTCACCATTGATGATGAAATGGCCGGCCAAACGCTGGATGGTTCGGCGATCTGTTGCTGTTGCTGCTTCTAGATATTCCTGGGTTTCGAGATATTGCTTGATGTCAGCATACCAGGGTTTGTCAGGGGCGGCCTCGGCCTCTTCTATCTGCAAGTAGAAGGCAGGCTCATCCTGAGTTTCGACTGTGAGCTCCCATTCTGAAGCTCCTTTTAGGATCTTGAGCATTGAGGCAAGTGTAGCAAGAGCATATACGAATTGATTCTTAGCCCTAGGCATGTATGAGAAGGTGATTTCTTTGAATTCTTCGATCAGATTTTCAAGGTACACATGATATGGTATCAACTTCTCGTCCTTGGTCTTCCATTCGCCATTGGTCTGATTGATGATAAGTTGTGAGTCTCTAAATACTCGAAGCTTCTTGACGCCCAAGATTATGGCTTCCCTTAGACTAGCGATGCATGCTTCATACTCTGCCGTGCTGTTGGTGCACTCGAATGCTATACGCCTTGAGATAGAAATAGGGACATCATTTAGAGAGTAGAGGATTGCTCTGATTCCACTTCCTTTAGAGTTGGCTGCGCCATCAAAGAATTGCGTCCACTCATCTTTCTTCTTCTTCTCTTCACTTTCGATAAGCAAGAGATCTTAATTATCAGGGAAGAACGTCTCGAGCGGTTGATAATCCAGGAGAGAGTGAGTGGCGAGATGATCGGCGAGGGCCTGCCCCTTGATTGCCTTTTGAGTGACATAGGTGATGTCGAATTCAAACAGGAGTAGTTGCCATTTAGCTATCCTTCCAGTGAGTGTTGGTTTCTCGAACAGGTACTTGAGTGGATCCATGTGAGCGAGGAGGAGAATAGGGAATGCAATCATGTATTGTCGGAGTCGTTGAGTTGCCCAGACTAGGGCGAGGCAAGTCTTCTCGATTGGGGAATACCTGGTCTCGTAGTCGGTGAACTTTCAGCTTAAATACTATATTGCTTGTTCCTTATTCCCAGTCTTGTCTGTTAGCCGAGAACACAGCCAATGACTTCTGCTGCTATCGAGATGTATAACAATAGCGGTCGTCCGAGAGTGGGCGGCACTAGAATTGGAGGATTCATGAGATACTTCTTGATGCAGTTGAAGGCGACTTGGCAATTGTCATTCCATTCTTTTGGAACGTTCTTCTGAAGGAGCTTAAATATGGGCTCGCAGATAGGTGTGAGCTGTGCGATGAAGCGACTGATGTATTGAATTCTGCTAAGGAAACCACGGATTTCTTTCTCAATTCTTGGAGGGGGCATCTCGATTATTGCTCTGGTTTTAGTCTCGTCAACCCTGATGCCATCCTCGCTTACCATAAATCCAAGGAGTCTTTCTCCTATTGCGCTGAAGACACATTTCTGAGGGTTGAGACGGAGCTTGTACTTTTCTAACCTGTTGAATAACTTCTTCAGATCTTCAAATTGTCTTTCAATCCTGCGAGATTTGACGATCATATCATCTACATATACTTCGAGCTCTTTGTTCATCATATCATGGAATAATGCTGTCATTGCTCGTTGATATGTTGCTCCTGCATTCTTCAGACCGAACGGCATTACCCTGTAACAGAAGGTTCCCCATGGGGTGATAAACAATGTCTTTTCGTGATCTTCGATGGCCATTTTGATTAGATTGTAACCTGAGAATCCATCCATGAATGAGAAGATCTTGTACCCTGCGGTGTTGTCAACCAAAGTGTCGATATGCAACAGAGGGAAGTCATCTTTAGGACTGGCTTTGTTGAGATCTCGGAAGTCAATACACATTCGAACCTTGCCATCCTTCTTCGGTACTGGTACAATGTTGGCGAGTCATTCAGCGTAGTTGGAGACTACCAAGAATCCCACATTGTTCTACTTAATGACTTCATCGGGAACTTTCAGGGCCCATTCTGGCTTCATTCTTCGTAATTTCTGCTTAACTGGCTTCATATCTAGCTTTGTTGGCAGATGATGTACAACAAGCTCTTCATCGAGTCCTAGCATGTCTTCATATGAGAACGCAAAGTTGGACAGTCTTGGAGCTAGGAACTCTGTCATTCTCTGTTTCATCTCTGGTGGCAACGATTTTCCAATGCGTACTTCCCTAGGGATTTATGGTGTCCCCAAGTTTACTACCTCAAAATCATCAGCTACAACATTGGCTTTAGATTCGAACTTTTTGAGGAGATCCTTTAGTTCGGGAGTTGGGTCATCATCTTCTTCATCCCGAGCTTCGTCCAGACCCATGAGTTCGAAGTCTAATTCGATGTCAAAATCATATGATTCGACTTCAAACTCATGTGACTCTTTAGACGAACTTGGCACATTATTGAATGTAGGAAATGAAATGCTTTTTAGTTTTTGAGAATTTTCTGGAATTGAAATGCTAGATGTTTTTGGCTTTTGAATTTTTTTATTTTTTTGGATGTTTGAACTTCACGAGACCCTGAACAAGTGGGTATTGCAAACCATGATTGATCCCAGCTTGTCCCCGAGTACCGCACGTTACTTAAACCGGTATTTTTTTTAGAAGCCAAAACCCTCATATGACTCTCTGGCTGATTCAGAAGTCAAGGGAATAGATAATCATTCAAGACCCCACACTCCTTCCCCTGGAGAGGTGGGGGTTGATGATTCGGGCGGAGAATCACAATCTGGCCCAATGACCATGATTTCTTGCCGGTTGGGTTTGAGATCTAAGTCATACTAGTCCCTCCCGGATTACTTACTTCACATTGCAATTCGTCTGGTTCCACGGCGAGACAAAGGCTTAGGAATCTGGACATCGGACCAATCCAGGGCTGGCCATTTCCCTTTCTTGGTCCAATGGATGGGCTGCTTTTGACCCTAGATGATGGTTGATGTTGTTGATTCCACTGGGATATGCAGGTTGTGCCCCTTGTTGATTGGTGTTGAGGTGGGCAAGTTGTGCCCCTGGTTGGTTGGAATTGAAGCGGGCAGGTTGTGCCCCTAGTTGACTGGAATTGAAGCGGGCAGGTTGTGCCCCTGGTTGATTGAAGTGGGTAGGTTGTGCCCTTGGTCCTGAAGCTGCTGTATTTGATCTTCTCCTTCGCCTATATCCTCTTCTTCTTCTTCTGGAGGCTTAGATGGTTCGAGAATCTAGTCCCATCGAATAGGGGGCCACATGGCCCATGCTAGGCTCATCGGGAGGATTTTAGGTAATGCGGTTGGTAGATTTCTTCTTGGATCTTTGCAAGGCTCTCCAGGACTGATGAATTCGATGGGTGAGCACCGAAACTTCTTTTTTCTTGTGTCCATATAACTGACCTATACACGAGTCCCCATTTGCTTTGATTATATACCAGTGGCATCTTTCTGAACTTGAAATGATTCTTCATACGATATTTAAGGCTCAGGCATTCTACTGGTGAAAAGACACGATCCACACTTATCGGTTCTGGATTAGCGATAACGTTCATGGTCTCAAACTCGAAACTATGGAACGAGATGTCTTCTTCAGAGTGTTGGATGTCGATGACGGGGATATCTGGTTCAGTGGCAGCAACATTGGAAGGAATGATGGGCTCCTTCTCTGCATGGATAGAGATCACTTGGTTCCCATAGATGTACTTCACCCGTTGATGCAAAGTTGATGGTACAACCCCAACCTTATGCAGCCACGGTCGACCGAGCAACATGTTGAAAGAGGCTGATATATCTAGGATTTGAAATGTGATGGTGGAGACTTCTGGACCTATCTGTACCTCTATGTCTACTTCTCCTTCCACTGATCCGGGGGTGTTGTCGAATGCTCTGATGTACATGATGCTAGGTCGGAATGAGGAGGGCCTAATTCTTAGGTGTTTCACAGTCTTGAGCGGGCAGACATTTAGGCTTGAACCATTATCAATAAGGACCAGCAGGACATAGAGGTCTTTATATCATAAGGCTATGTTGAGGGATCGACCATGGTCGCCTCCTTCTGGTGGCAACTCATTATCAGTGAAGGTGATTGCACGTGGGGCCAGGAGTTGTACCGATCATCAATGATATCATTTCAGGTGTTGTATCGGAGGAGACGTGGGCATCACTCAGGGTCTTGGCGATCATTTCTTGGTGTATGGAAGATGTGTAGAGTATCTCCCATACTGAGATTTGGGCAGGGATTGACTTCAGCTGAGTCGCAACATCATATGTGGCTTTATTTTTATTACTGAGGCCTGAGAGAGCGCTTTTGGGATCTCCTCTGTTCCGATTATCTCTTTGGATGCAACACCCATTGAGATTCTTGTTCCCTACCCTGCACATTTTGGATAGTGCCACAGGACTTCTTTGTAATCTTCCTCTCCTTTACTTTCCAGGACCATTGGTTCTTGTAACTGTGCTGGAACGGGTACCAGGTCTTCCTCATATGGAGCTTTTGCCTTGAGGACTACATTGTTGCCTATGCTGAATGGGTAATATCGAGGATTGTTTTCATAGATCACATAAGGTCGTGGTCCTGGCTTGACTCTTCCTGGAGCGGGAGGTTCCCATGGAATGAACACTGGTACTCTCGATATGGCGAGGGCTCTCTCTGTTCGACCTAGCTGCTGTAGCGTAATTGACACACCTCCAGGACATCTTTGTAGCTCATGGACAGTACTTGCCCTTTGCAATATGACTGGCTCAACTGGAGGAGCCCCTTCTAAGACAATAGGTTCTTGCTGCTGATAAGTATAATCCCTCCATTGTGGATTGAATTGTTCTTGAGCCGAAGTTACCCCTTGCTGCTACAATCCAAAGATTGCACACCCAAGTGCAGGTAGCGAAGTAGTAAAATACTCGGTAAGACCGAGGTCGATCCACAGGGATTGGGGTTACGAACACTTAGAGGAATTAGTTTAGGTAGGAGAGATGAAATCTGAATTATCCGTGAGAGTGGAGCAAGTTGTGTGTGGTGAAAGACAAAAATAAAAAAGGGGGCTAAGGCATTAGGGATCCACCTTTGATTCATTCACAAGATTTGATTCATTGGTCCAACTATAACTCAACTGGAATCGAATAAAGATTCGTTCCAATCGGAAGATAAAACGGTTAAAACCACTTGCATATTTCATAAAAGATGGTGATCTGAACCGATTGATTTGACCATGAAGCACTCGTTAGTTGATCGCAGGGAATTGCAAGCATCCATGTGCCCGGAGTCGACAATGGATCAAGGAATTATACAGATCAATAACTTTGCCAATAAGTCAACCGATAAGATCACAAATCATACGATCAAATGCATACTTACAAGATAGGAGGCTTTGATTGATCGATCCAACTGTTAAGATCTTGTCCATCGATCGCAGGGAATCCATAGCATCCAAGTGCCTGGAGTCTACAATGGATCAAGGATTTTACAAATCGATGACTTTACCTGCACTAGCTCGATGACCGTAGGGAATCCAAAGCATCCAACGTGCCCAGAGTCGATGATGGATCGATGGACTTTATCGATCATAAACTAGCTAATTGGTGTGTAAGGGATCCCAAGCATCCAACATGCCTGGAGTCGACGATGGATCAAGGGGCTTATACAACAATAGCGTCTGCCGAGGTGGATAACCGAACCAATCAATTAAAGAGAACTCCAACATTCACACACCATTGTTGAACCAAAAGAACCAAAGCTTGCAAATTTCTTCAAAGGCTTCACCTCTAGCCTTAGCTAGAGGCTTAGCCAACCATGCTACAACGGAAGACTAAAACCTCTACAAAAGATAAAACTACTCTACACTACAAAAGAAAGAAAGAAAACTAAAGAAGAGAAGAGAGGAGTTGTAGAGAATGGGATGATTGGATGATTGAGAATGAGGAGTGGAGCTCCTTTTATAGACTTTTAAAAGGCTCCCAAGCCTAGGTGGCACTCCAAGCCTAAACCAAATTTTTAGTTAGGTTTGGGAATGGAGTTAGGCTTAGAGTGCCCAAAGTAAACTTTTCTTTTAGGTTTGGGCTTGGAGTTAGGCTTGGAATGACATGTGGCAAGAAAAGTACTCCAAGCCTAGGTGTCACTCCAAGCCTAAAGCAAAACTTTCTCTAGGTTTGGGCTTAGAGTGAGGCTTGGATGATGAGGTGGCACTTCCAAGCTTTACACATGTGTGGAGAGAGAGAGAGAGAGAGAGAGAGAGAGAGAGAGAGAGAGAGAGAGAGAGCTCCTCTCTTGCTTCCACGTGAGATGGGAGGCTTCTCCATTGTTGGCATATGTGGAGATGCTGGTTGTTGTTTGGAATAGCTGCTGGACGTGGAGAAGAACAATTCTTGCACTGATGTGAACCGGAGAACTGTTGAGTGTGGAGACAGCCACACATGTCAAGAACTGTTGAGGGTCAAGTGACCGGGCACCCGATATTCAGATAATTTGGGTCATAGGTTGCTAGACCGTTTTGTGAACGGCCGGGCGCCCGGAAGTCAAAGTGACCGGGCGCCCGATATTCACCTTCTTTTGGCATCAGTCCACTGGACTGTTTTATGAGCAGCCGGGGGCCTGACGGTCAAAGTGACCGGGCGCCCGATAATACCCTGAATTATGTTTTTTGGTTGCTGGACGTTTTTTGTATTGGCCAGGCGCCCGACCCAGTTATGTTCGGGCACCCGACCGGCCGCGGGCTTGAGACGCAGGTTTCCTATTTTTGTTCTAATTGCAGGGTTTACTATATAAAGGGGTGTAAACCGAGGATTAGGGCTTCTGTACGTCCAAGGTGAGAAAAAGGACAGAAGATTAGCAAAAGGGCCATCTCTGTGCATGGGAGCATAGGAGAAGGTAAGTGCATTGCTTGTAACTTCGTTTTTTCTTCATAGTGAAGTTTGCACCCATGGTTTTTTACCCTTGTTGGGGTTTTTCCACGTAAATCTCTATCTTGTGGATTGTTGGTTTGTGTGATTCTTTTCTAGTTATTATTTTCTTCCTGTTTATCGTTTGTGGGTGAGACCGGAGATTCGATCTCGGTTCACCAAAGTTGTTGGTGTGCTGCGCAACAACTGGTATCAGAGGTATTGGTTTAGTTAGTTCAACTGGGAGTGATGGCGGAAGATGGGAAAACTAGAATTGAGAAGTTTGATGGTTCAAACTTTGCCTTCTGGAAGATGCAGATGGAGGATTATCTGTATCAGAAGGACCTTTACATTCCTCTAGAAGGAAAAGAGAAGAAACCAGAGAAGATGACAGATGATGAATGGGCTTTAGTGGATCGGAAGACTTTAGGAACGATCCGACTCTCTTTGTCCAAGAGCGTCGCCTTCAACATATCCAAAGTAAAGACCACAAAAGAATTAATTCAGGCTTTGGCTACGATGTATGAGAAACCCTCGGCGTCAAATAAGGTTCATCTCATGAAACGGCTTTTCAACATGAAGATGCCAGATGGTGGGGGCGTGGCTGAACATCTAAACGAGTTCAATACAGTCACGAGCCAATTGAAATCCGTTGGCATCACTTTTGATGACGAGGTAAGGGCGCTATTGATCTTGTCCAGTTTGCCAGACAATTGGGATGGTTTGGTGATTGCCATGAGCAATTCTTCAGGATCTACGAAGTTGAAATTCGATGATGTGGCCGGTCTAATTCTAAGCGAAGAATCTAGAAGGAAGGCATCAGGAACTTCAGGGGATTCAGGAAATGCTCTAAACGTTGAAGGAAGAGGAAGATCTTCAAACAAAGGAGGCAATAAACACGGGTGTTCTAAGTCGAGGAATAAGTCCAAGGGACCGAAAGATAAGGACGGGTGTTGGCATTGCGGGAAGAAGGGGCACATGAAGCGTGATTGCAGGGTGCTTAGGAAACAAGAAGGAAGCTCTCAAGGTGGGAAGGATTCAGTGAATCTATCTGAGGAGAGTGACACAGAGGCATTGATCTTGTCTCTTGATGCGCGTAATGAGTCTTGGGTTATAGACTCAGGTGCTTCATTTCATGCCACTTCATCAAAAGAAGTTCTTTGTGATTATGTGTCAGGTAACTTTGGAAGAGTCTACCTGGGTGATGATGAGCCATGCAGTATTGTTGGTAAGGGAGACGTTCACCTAAGTCAGAAAGACGGAACGGTCTTGAAGCTGAAGGATGTCAGACATGTACCGAGTTTGAGACGAAATTTGATCTCAGTGGGGCAGTTGGCCGATACCGGATATGTGACGACATTCACGAGCGATGCATGGAAGGTCACAAAAGGTGCCTTGGTAATATCTCGAGGCAAAAAGGAAGGTACCTTATACGTGACTTCTGGATCGTATAGTTCACTCGCAGTCGCATCAACTGGAGTGAATGGGCAGTTATAACATCAGAGGTTGGGACATATGAATGAGAAGGGGATGAAAGTGCTATTGTCAAAGGGGAAGCTACAAGGGTTGAAGGCAATCGATCCGGAATTCTGCGAGGATTGCGTGTATGGCAAGCAGAAGAGAGTTAGCTTCAAGAAGACAGGACGCGCTCTAAAGACGCATCTATTGGAGCTTGTACACACTGATGTGTGGGGACCGGCATAGGTATCATCTCTTGGGGGCTCACGTTACTTTGTTTCTTTTATTGATGATGCTAGTAGAAAACTGTGAGTCTACTTCTTAAAACACAAATCAGATGTATTCGATGTATTTAAGAAGTGGAAGGTTATGGTAGAAAATGAGACCGGTAAAACTGTGAAGTGTCTCAGATCGGATAATGGGGGAGAATATTGTGACAAGAGATTTGAGGAGTATTGTACAACAAATAGAATCAAACATCAGAAAACGATTCCAGGGACACCGCAGCAGAACGGTGTGGCCGAGCGCATTAACAGGACCATCCTTGAGCGCGCTAGGAGCATGAGGCTACATGCAGGGTTGCCCAAGACCTTTTGGGCAGATGCTGTGAATACTGCCGTATATCTCATCAATAGAAGTCCCTCAGCACCATTGGATGGTGGGCTACCAGAAGAAACGTGGACTGGGAAAGAGGTGAACCTTGCACATCTCAGAGTGTTTGGTTGCTATTGAGCTCTTAATTGTGCATATTCTAACCCCAACTCATCACTCATTATGCAAGATTTTCATGATTTAAAGACTAATTAAATACATGTTTTGTGGTTGTAGGAATGAGAGTTGCTTTGCCCAATTGATGACCAAAAGGGTACATTTAGGAGTCTTTGATGAAGGCCCAAGGTGGACCAAAGAATGATGAAGAAAGAGAGGAGAATGAGGAAGAAAGAAGGAAAGAAAAGAAAGAAGAAATAATGCTGAAAATGGGCCCTGACCGGTCTTGACCGGTCGGCCAACACTACTCTTCCTTTCACATGCTCCTGTCCGATCGGTCTTGATCGGTCGGCCATGAAAATTCTGAGTTGCAGATTCCAGACAGCAGGCCATTCCCGTTTCTGGTTTTTTGGACCTATTTTATAGGGCCAATATTGATGATATTTGGAAATCCAACACATCCATGTCGAAGAGGAGCTCGACGCCGAACTAACCCAAGTGGTTTCGTGTTGATCGGAGCTACGGATTGATCGTGGTGGCCAAAACAATACGAACTATCCAGAAAGTTCCAGATTTCGCTGTTCCACTCTGGGCCGGTCCAGGTGGCCCATCATTGATGATATGAAGAATATACTTTGACCATCTTTTAGACCACATCCATATATGAATAACTACAAAGTTTCAGATCAAAAGGATGTGTGGCTTGATCGTACCGGTTGAAGAAAGATGGACCATCCAGAAAGATCCAACTGCGCAGAGTTTATAAAAGCCCTAAGTGTTCTAATTTTCAGGACCATATTCTGAGATTGTTTTGAACAATCTAATCTATCTATCATGTAGAGGAGGAAGTTTTTTACCAATGTTCAAAATTTGGGATCAATCCGACATCTGTACACTCCGGAGCGTTGAAAAGCAAGATGACTGGTTCTGAAGGTACCCGAAGTGCGCGATTTTGAGAGGCGGTCGCTGATCTGATTGGTGGGCCCATTCAGAGGACAATCTTGGAAATCTAAATCATCTATGAGGAAGATCACATTACAAGGAAGCAATAAATCAATTTTGAAGGCAATCCAACCATTGGTTAAGCCGTACCAAGCAAAACAAATTCTGCTATGTTGCTGTACTATTGCTGCACTATAAAAGGGGGTGTTCTCTTCTATTCCAGGGCAACCAAGGACGTGGGGAGCAAGGAGTTCAAGTCATAGGAGGCTTCCTAGCCTCCTTTAGCTAGTTTTTCTTCCTTTTCTTAGTTCTAGTTTTATTTTTAATATGCTTTTCATTAGCTAATCTCTTAGCTAGAGCTAAGAGGTGAACCTTATAGTTTTCTTAGATTGTTTAATTCGTTTTATTGGTTTTAAGATTGGTTTTCATGATTATGAACTATGGTTTGAAGTTTATACAAGTTTTAAGTATTTTTTCTTAGTCTTATGATGACTCATGGATGTTTGGGAGAATTACTTAATTTCTTAATTGGTTTGCATCAGTCTAGACCTGTATGATTCGAGGAATTGGAGTGCGCTCTAGTACTATGATCTTCATGTGAGGACTTCATACCAAACTTCTACTTTTCTGAATTTCTGTAATATGTATGGATTGTGCATGTGATTTGAATCAAGTTTAAATCATGATCTAGCCTTGTCTTGTGACAGGACTTGAGGATGGTTATGATTGTGAACTGAACCTTTTGGAATGGGGAATGACCTATGCAATTGAGCATGCTCAGCTCAGCCTACATTGAGTGAATCCTATGCATTGAACTTACATATGATAGATTGTTTGGTTTAACAGCTCTATCATCCGACTAGATAGATCTTAATATCGATTCTAGTTGAGAAAGTGAGAAACCATAGCGAATTATGCATCTAAGGAAAGCTATAAGTGGATCCTTGATGCTCTAGTTATCTTTTCATTATCAGATTTTCTATTTTATGTTCAAAACCAATTTCACAAACCTCTTTGATTCTAGTTATTAGGATAGTTTGAATTATTTTACTTCCTTCCCTGTGGATCGACCTCGGTCTTACCGAGATTATTACTACATCGCAACCCTACACTTGGGGAAGCGAACAGTTGCACTTCTTATGTTCACATTGATGCAGAGCATAGAAACAAGCTGGATGCGAAGTCCAGGAGGTGCACGTTTATAGGCTACGGGCAGAATAATTTTGGCTACCGGTTTTGGGATATTGAGAACCGAAAAATCATCAGAAGCAAGGACGTAGTCTTCAATGAAAAAGTGATGCATAAGGACAGTGTGCAGAAAAAGCAGAACAAAGCCAATGAGAAGGAATTCGTAGAGTTGGAAGAGTTACCGGACATGGGTGTTACAGTGCCACAGGATGAGCATGCACAGGAGCATGATGAGGCAGAGCCGCAGACACCGGTTGTGAGGAGGTCTACTCGGGAGAGGAGACCCAAGGTCCGATATTCACCCTCCTTACATTATCTACTACTGACAGATAATGGTGAGCCAGAGTGTTTTGAAGAGGCGTTACGGTCAGATATGCGGGGTAAGTGGGAACAAGCCATGGAAGATGAGATGGACTCTCTTGAGTTTAATCGTACGTGGGAGCTAGTCACTCTACCCAAGGGCAAGAAAGCTCTTCATAACAAGTGGGTTTACAGACTGAAGGAGGAGCATGATGGTTCGAAACGATACATGGCTAGACTGGTTGTGAAAGGGTTCCAACAAAAGGCAGGTATCAATTTCACAGAGATATTTTCACCTGTGGTGAAGATGTCTATGATTCGCATGGTCTTCAGCATAGTGGACTATAAAGGACTTACATCTAGAGCAGCTAGATGTTAAGACAGCCTTTCTTCATGGAGACCTTGAAGAAGAAATATATATGCATCAGCCGACAGGATACGTGGCACCAGGAAAGGAGAACATGGTGTGTAGACTGAAGAAAAGTCTATATGGTCTGAAGTAGGCCCCAAGGCAGTGGTACAAGAAGTTTGACAGTTTCATGTCGGGAAATGGGTACAGGAGATGTCATGCAGACCACTGTTGTTACTTGAAGAAGTTTGATACGTCGTACATCATCCTTCTTCTGTATGTTGATGATATGCTTGTAGCCGGATCAAGCATGAAGGACATCTCAGATCTCAAAAGACAACTGTCTAGAGAGTTTGCCATGAAGGATTTAGAAGCTGCAAAACAAATCCTAGGCATGAGGATAAAGCGTGACAGGAAAAACAAGAAGCTGGTTTTGTCATAGGCAGAGTACATAGCCAAGATACTTGATCGATTCAGCATGGGAGGTGCTAAGCCGGTTAGCACTCCATTAGCCAACCACTTCAAGCTTTCAAAGGAGCAAGGAGCTAAGACGCAGGAGGAACGGGACTACATGGCTAAAGTCCCTTATGCGTCAGCCATAGGGAGCCTCATGTATGCTATGGTTACCAAGAGGCCAGACATTGCTCAAGCAGTGGGAGTTGTTAGCAGGTACATGAACAACCCCGGGAAGGAACATTGGGAAGCTGTGAAGTGGATCCTCAGATACCTGGTAGGTACTGTGGATGTAAGGCTGTGTTATGGAGGATCGAAAATTAAGCTACAAGGCTACGTCGATTCAGATTTGGCAGGAGATATCGACAGCAGAAGGAGCACTACAGGGTATGTCTTTACCCTGGGTAGTGCTGCAGTCAGTTGGATCTCTTAGTTACAGAAGATAGTATCCATCAGTATAATGGAAGCAGAATATGTTGCAGCTACAGAAGCGTGCAAGGAGATGGTGTGGATGCAAGGTTTTATGGAAGAGTTGGGGAAGAAGCAAGCAGATTGCAAGCTCTACAGTGACAGTCAGAGTGCAATACACTTGGCTAAGAATTCAGCATTTCATTCGAGGACCAAGCATATTGACATCAGATATCACTTCATACGTTCGTTACTGGAAGATGGATCGATTGCTTTGGAGAAGATTCATACAAGTGAGAATCCTGCAGATATGTTGACCAAGGCGGTCACACGGGAGAAGCTGAAGATCTGTTTAGCTTTGGTTGGTCTTCAGGCTTGAAGACTGGGAGGTGGTGCACTCTGGATATAGAAGACGAAGGATCAGGTGGTGATTGTCTCCAAGTGGGAGATTGTTGGGTGTGGAGACAGCCACACATGTCAACGGCGGGGCGCCCGACGGTCAAAGTGACCGGGCGCCCGATATTCAGATAATTTGGGCCATAGGTTGCTGGACCGTTTTTGTGAACGGTCGGGCGCCCGGAGGTCAAAGTGACCGGGCGCCCGATATTCACCTTCTTTTGGCATCAATCCACTGGACTGTTTTATGAGCAGTTGGGCGCCCGATAATACCCTGAATTATGTTTTTTGGTTGCTGGACGTTTTTTGTATTAGCCGGGCACCCGACCCAGTTATGTTCGGGCACCTGACCGGCCGCGGGCTTAAGACGCGGGTTTCCTATTTTTTATTCTAATTGCAGGGTTTACTACATAAAGGGGTGTAAACCGGGATTAGTAATGGGGATTAGGGCTTCTATACGTCCAAGGTGAGAAAAAGGAGAGAAGATTAGCAAAAGGGCCATCTCTGTGCATGGGAGCATAGGAGAAGGTAAGTGCATTGCTTGTAACTTCGTTTTTTCTTCATAGTGAAGTTTGCACCCATGGTTTTTTACCCTTGTTGGGGTTTTTCCACGTAAATCTCTGTCTTGTGGATTGTTGGTTTGTGTGATTCTTTTCTAGTTATTATTTTCTTCCTGTTTATCGTTTGTGGGTGAGACCGGAGATTGGAACTCGGTTCACCGGCGTTGTTGGTGTGCTGCGCAACAAGAACAGCTCTTGGTGCTGATTAGATGGAGAACGTCCATCTGTTGAAGGTGGTCCACCTGATGGACGGTTGAGACTGGAATTCCATGGCCAAGCATGCTAGCCATTTTCTACACATCCAAGGTGGACTGGACAGTGGATATTTTGATCTCCCAACTGTTCTTAGGATGGAGCTGGGTGAACAGCTACTTCCTATGCTGGGTGTTTGTAGCCGTTGATGCACGTGTAAGCAGAAGCACCTTGCTGGACGTTGGAGAGATCATCTCCATCTGAACAGTGGACAGCTAGGTGGCCTGAACTGGACGGTTGAGAGTATGGATGTGGGATCTGGAGCACTGGCCATTGTGATGGATGGTGATGGAGGTTTTGCTGTAGCTTGACACGCATGCAGCTGGACGGTGATGGAGGATGGACGGCTGGTGATTAAAGGTGGATTGGATGGCTGCTGATGGATTAAATGGGCAGCTGGATGCTCCTGGACAGGTTGGACGCTGGAGATGGACGGTCCACTTGATGCTGGCCATCCATTGCTGTGGATTGTTCCACACGTGCTAGAGATGGTGGGCCTGCTGTTGAGGCATGTGCAAGCCCTGATGGTCATTGGAGGACACTTCAGCTGGACAGCCATTGGGTGGCTGTATTTGGACGGTGCTAGAGATCTCCAGCTACTGGACGGTGAAGATGGGGTCCACCATAGCTAGACGGACGTCCTCTGCTGGTTCTCAGCACGTGTGACTGAAGGTGGGGTCCACAGCATTGCTGGGCTAATGAGATGGACAGTCCAGTAGCTGCTGGAGTTGAAACAATTGATGTGGGTGGATGCCTGTTGATTTGTTGGTGGGGTCCACTAGACTGGACGATGGATTGGATGAAGATGATGGAGTCTTGCAGTGGACGGTGGTGCTGATGTTTGAATGGATGGTGAAGATGATGGGATATCCATCTAATCTGCACACAACCTGGACATCCAAAATGTGTGACCTTGATGAGGTCCTTTGGGCATCTTCTTCTATCTCAATTGTACAATATGTTCCAGCCTTCGATTCTCATGGCTTGATTTCCTCAAGGGCCCTAAACACACTTGATCGTGATCACTTTTAGGTCCTAAAGTGCTCTGATTGGCTCAGATCTTGCGCAAACTCTCCTGATCACCTGAAGACAGAAAATTAACCTAATGAGGGATAATTAACCAGGAAAAAAATGATATTGCTCTCAATAACCAAGGTTAATTATACAATATTAAGTACTTATCACTTGCAGAACGACAGGTTCGTATGCGGGCTCGATGTATGACTGTGCTCCTTCCAGAATTACCAGCTCTCAACATGAATGATTGTAGGGTGCCTCTTGCAAAGGGATAGGCCATTGGATGACTGGTGCATCATATGGAGGTGCTCCCTCGAGTACTAACGGCTCGAAGACTGAAGGAAGAAAGGGGTTTGCCCCTTACAAGATCGGAGGAGAATTTGTTGGCCCATAAGTGTAGGCATGAATGGACTGGATAGGGGAGAAGAAGCGATCGAGGCGCTCTCCCTCTTCTATGCTGTTGACGGCAGGGCTACAAGATGAACTAGGGTCCATCGGATGCTGAGGTAGAGGATTCTGAAGGATGTTGGTAGGAGCAGTTGGAGGAGTTCCAGGGACCGAGATGACGATCTTGCGGTCATCAATCAGATTTTGGATGGCATTCTTCAGAGTCATGCATCGATCAGTAGTGTGACCGCGCCCTTGATGATAGGCACAATACTCATTTTCTCGGTAGTTCAGAAGCAGAGGATTTCCATGAGGCCTGGATGCCATCAGAGTGAGTAACTGCTTTTGTACCAGCATAGTTATGACTTGACTGAGTGGCTGAGTAAGAAGAGTGAATGTCCTAAACTCACTGTAATTCTGCCTATTCTGATATGAGATTGGCCATTCCCCTTAAATTGCTACTGCTGTCGAGGTGGTTGCGGCTAGTGGTTGAGGATTTGGTTGTGGTGTGGGTGGCTGCGGTTGGTACCTCTGAGGTTGATGCTGAACTTAATTTTACTAATATGGTTGACGTCCCTGTGGGGGAGCATATTGGTTGCCCTGAGTAGTGGTGATGATGTTGTTTACTTTTGTCGAGCGAGGAGGAGAACCGTTGCGATTTTCATTCCTGTATCTAATAGGTCTTCCTTCCACTCTGTTTCGTTTGACCAGGGTGGCCTGATGAGGCCATGGGGAGATTGTCCCTGCACGGATCCCTGCTTCTCCTTGCTCTCTAGCACGGATCAACTGAGAGAAATTCGCATATGGGTACGAGATGAGATATCCTGATATGCTAGGATATGTTGAATGAACAATCATGGAGATTTGTTCTTCGTCGTCAATAGGTGTTCGCATTTTGGTTGCCATAGCTCACCAATGTCCCACATTTGCTGACAATGTTTCGTCATTTCTTTGCCTGAGAACTGCGATGTCTGCTCTCCTGTGTGCCATGTTAAGGTTGTATGCGAACGTGTCGACGAAAGCCTGGGAAAGCTGTTCCCAAGTCCTGATGCAATGACAGTCTAATGATGTGTACCAGTCTAGGGCATCTCCCTTCAGAGATTTTTGGAACAAGCGAATGAGGGCTCCTTCATTTCCTGAGATTACACTCAGCTCTCCACAGAAAGCTTTGAGATGTGCTATGGGGCAGCCGCTACCGTCGTATCTTTTGAATTTTGGAACTTCAAAGTTTTGAGGTATTTGAGCATCTGGAAATGGACACAAGTCTCTGAACTTGGTCGATGGTAGGTCAATTCCCTGTTATCACTGTAGTTGATTTTCAAGGTCTGGAACTACTCCCGCAACTCGTCCAGTCCCGCATGATCTACTCAAGCGATTGGTGCCTCTTACAGTAAGGTACGTTCTTCTTCGGCATAGTAGTCAATGACTTCGACCCTATGGGCTTGCTGGAAAGCAATTGTGGGTTGCTGAATTTGATTTGATGATTGAACTGGATTTTGACGAACTTGTGCTTGAAATGACTGTAATTGAGCTGGATACTGAACTGAAGGTTGAATTGAAATTTCTGGAAATTAATTGGAGATTGCAGATTGAAGATTGCTGGAAATTAACTGGAGTTTGCTGAATTGAAATTTCTGGAAATTAATTGGAGATTGCAGATTGAAGATTGCTGGAAATTAACTGGAGTTTGCTGAATTGAAGATTGCTGGAAATTAACTGAAATCCCATCGACGGGGATGTGCTGGAATTGAAAAGTGCTCCTGTCTGTAGGAGGCTAAGATGTTGGGAAGTGACCCCCTTGTTGGGTATTCGCCACTATCCACTGATTGATGTGGGCTTGACATTAACCCTCATTGTGGGCATTCGCTAGTGCTGTCCCTGCTGTTGGAAATTGAATTGAAATCCCATCGGCAGGGATGTGCTGAAATTGAGTAAAAGGTCCCATCGGTGGGGATGTGCTGAGAAAGAAAAGGGGTCCCATCGGCGGGGACATGCTGGAATCTACTGAGATTGTTGCTTGCAAGATTGACTGGAAATTGACTTGAAGTCCCTGCGACGAAAATGTTCTGAGACGATTTTGTCGTTGTAGGAAGGTATTGAGGAGGATGCCTCATAACAGAGGGCTGAGATGGCTGTTGTCGGTAGTCTTGGGCAGACTCCGATGGTTGTGCTTGATTAGAACTGGAGGCCGGAAGGGCTCAGCATGGCTGCTAAGATTGCTGAACTGGGCCAACTTGATTGTTGGCTGCTACGGTAGCTTGTGCTTGCATGAATTGCAAGAACATTTCTTGCATTGTTCTCATTCATTGTGTCAATTCTTACATGATTGGCGTATTCTCAATTGGTTGTTGCGCTGGAGGTTGTGCTTTAGCCATGTCGAGGGTAGGGAAGAGGTGAGCTTCTTTTTCATGGTCGGATATGGCTTGCTGAGCTTGGTTGCGGATTATGCTGCGGTAAGGAAGTTGTTTTCGAAGACGATGAGCCCGAGGAGGTGCAATGGTGAGGAATATGTTCTACTATTTTTTTTAGGGGTTTTGGGATTTTCTATTTTTTTTTGTTTATGGATAGAATGTTATGCAAATGAGATTGTATCAGGACTATTGACTTTTAAGTACAGGAAAGATTCTATTTTTCAAGTTGGATTACGATTAGTGGGATTAGCACATCCCCAGTAGAGTCGTCATTCTGTGGACGCTCGCCTTTCCGTGCTCCCAACCTTCCCTTTCGAAAAGGGGTTGCACGAATCACCATTGTGCCACTAGCTTGCCTCTTTCTCAAGGGTTTTTTCGGTTGTTGTGTTATCGTTGAGTTAAACTGGATGAGTTTATATAAGACCAGAGTCGCCACTAGCCAATTACTTCGAATCTACGGTCGGCTAGACCCTGTAGAAATGTTAAAGAAGGGAATCCGAAGATTCCTTCCTCTAAAATGACTCTTTTTGATCTACGGTGAGAGAGTCGAGGTAAGGGATCACGGTTACAGGGTGGGAAGATGTTAGGCACCCACTCTGCTCATACCGAAGTACGATCTTTACTTCACAGAATCGAACTAATACTCGAAAGTCTGAATTAATCCTCGTACATTCTCATCAATGATATGATGCATGAATGTAGGTCTGAACAGTAAGAGTTTCTGATGGGCAGGTTTCCATTAACAGGCAAGCCCAGAGCATACGCTTGAACTGACAAGTGCTTTATGCAAGATGCATGCTGTGTGTTTAATCGATTAAAGTTTCTGATGAATGAATTTCGGGCAGACCGGCAAACTTCAGAGCATACTCTAAGATCTGATCAAGTCCTTATGGTGGAATGATAAGCAGGGGGGGTGGAAGAATAGTAAATGTTGCACTTATGTTAGATGTAAATGAGATGATGCTGATATAAGAGTCACTACGTGAAAAAAGTGCTAAATTTGATGGTCCAACACTGTCGAATTATCGGAAATTCAACGGTCCGTGCCACGTGAAGAAAGCCGTTGTAGATCAGACACTTAGAAAAAATTTCGACGGTCCATAACCGTCAGTTAATATTCGACGGTCAATGACAGTCGAAATATTTCGACAACTCGTATTTACATAATAGGCGACTGAACCTGTCAAAAATAATTTGACGGTTGCGCGGTTGAAAATCATATGATATTTCGACGGCTAAAAGCCGTTGCAAATAATTCGACGGTCCTAAAATTATAGGAAATTTCGATGGTCCTGGACAGTCAGGAAATAAATACGACGTTCTAGAACCGTCGATTTTATGTCTGCACGGAAAAGAAAATCTGTGTAAGTGGGGGCTTGTGCCCCAATACATCCTATAAACCCTATAATTCATAAATAATTTAGAAAACTACAACATTTACAAACACAATATACAAGTACAATCCTCCACAATACATAACACAATACAACCACAATCCTCTACAATTACATTACATAACCAACACAATACAACCACAATCCTCCACAACTACAAATCTCCGCAACCACAATCCTCCACACCCACAATCCTCCACATGTACCAACAATCCACAACCACATTCTTCGTAAGTACCAAAGAGTACAATCAACTTACCATCAACCAATCGAATTTATGTCTGCATGAAAAAAATAACTTGTATTTAATGAGGGTTGTGCCCCAATACATCCTGTAAACCTGTAATTCATAAATAATTTAGAAAACTACAACATTTACTAACACTTTACAAGTACAATCCTCCACAATCACATTACATAACCAACACAATACAACCACAATCCTCCACAAGTACCAACAATTCAGGAAAATCCCTTTACCTAATTATCTATTACCAAAAGGCACAACCCCCAAGACAACAAAAGGTTTAAGAAAAGCATAATAATTTCAAGATCTTATCATCTCAGCAACCAATCTTGGGATTTTTTTTTTCAGTTGAATGTGAACCGTACACAATAGAATCATAATCTAGCTTAACAAACATGTATGCCCTACAAAGATGCAGGTTGGGCATCATATAACCTCAACTAACAAACCTTTCTCTAATGCAATTCTATACAAATATTCCCAATATCATAAAATCAAGATATGCATTGATTAATACCCGCATAATCAACGGCTGTATCACAGATTAAAAACAAATCCAAAAACATAATCTCATCAATCTAGATTGACTGAACAAGATAACATTGAAGATGGTGGCCTGTCGACCTTGACGAAGTCCGCATCCCAAGCCTTGAGCTCGTCTTCGATTGAGTCGTCATCGGGGTTCCTGCTGGCAGCCGCCCCGACGTGACTCTTGCAGTACTCAATGACCTTGGAGAGGATCTTGCTGGTGACGTTGGGAGAGGTGATGCCATTGTCCGTGCAGTCGTCCTCGATCATGTGCTTGATTGTCTGCGATTCGAGGGCCACCGCCTTAACTCCTCGCCAACGGAGATGATTGACGATGGGTGGAGAGATTGCGGGGGGGGAACTGATTTGGGGATTTTGGTTTCCCTCCATCCACAGTTTGGCTAGTGGTCGGTGTTATGTGGGCCCCACCATGATGCGCATGTTTTATCCACACCGTCTATCCATTTTTTCAGATCATTTTATGGTTTGATCAAAAAAATGATGCAGTTCTAAATCTCAGGTTGACCACACTATAGGAAAATAGTAATGATTGAATGTCCACCATTGAAATCCTCCTAGGACCCACTGTAATGTTTATTTGACATCCAAACTGTTGATTATGTCATATGAACCTGGATGAAGAGATAAAAACAAATATCAAGTTGATCCAAAACTTCTATAGCCCCAACAAGTTTTTAATGGTGAACGTTCAACCAATACCGTTTATTGTGATGTGATCCAATTGATATTTGGATCTTCCTCATTTTTGGGCTCATGGCATAAAATGATTTGAAAATCAGATGGACGGCATGGATGAAACACATACATGATTGTGGAGACCATAGAGCACTGAGCAGGTCACTCGCTAATCCGCATCCGTCTAAAATAGGGAGCGGATCAGCTGTTGCTGGGTCAACTCCTTAGTGGGTGTTACCCTAACCGTGTAGGGCCCACCTTGATGTATTTTCTCTATATCCACACCGTCCATATGTTTTTCCATCTTATTTTAGAAAGTGCTCCAAAAAATTGTGTATATCCAAATTAGAAGTGGGCCATACCAATAAAAGAAAGTGATTAATAACCATTAAAAACTTTTAGTGGGCCACCAAAATTTTAGGTCAACCTAATCTTTCTAATTTCCCTTCATCCAGTGTAAGACCCGTACCCTGAATTGCCCTCTGTAAGCTTAGTTTCCGGTGCCGGTACGTCCGAGATGGACCAAATTAGCGAGCCTTGATCATGACCCTATTTTAGTACCGCATCGACCCAAGACATATACCCCAGCGACCGCGTAGGCGCTAAGATTCCAACGCTGCGCGACACGCCCCATTGCGATACCCGGTGTGAAAGTTGTGGTCATTTGTGCAATCCGAGGCGGGCCGCGCAACGCATGTGTGGCGCGGGCCCCACTTGCACAAATCCCAAGAAAGGTCAAATCAATCACCCTCACCCTCACCCATACCCCTCTCATCACCCTAGTCTACACAAGCCATACCCACCCCATCCCTCTCTCACTACAAAGTCAACTCTAGCCCATACCTCCCATGCCATCCTACCCCCCTCCCATGCTAGACATCATCATCCCATGACCCCCCTCTCTATCCATACAAGATCCATATGTAAGGGAGGGGGGTGGGCCTTCTCATTTTCCATAATTTGCAAAAGAAGAGAGAGAGAGAGAGAGAGAGAGAGAGAGAGAGAGAGAGAGAGAGAGAGAGAGAAGACTAAGAAGAGAGAGATTAGAGGGAGATTAAGATTTGAAGGTGGAGATCAAAGCTTGGAGGACCCCAACCATCATTCAGACCGTTCGATCGTCAACCCGACCCAATCCAACCGTTCATATTTCGAGGTGAGTGCAAGGGGGAAACATCAACTCCCATTTTCTTGATTTCCTTTCAATTATTGGGCTCACAAGTGGGCCATGCTGTGGGATAGTGTGCCCCGCATGCTGCCACAGTGTGGACCACCTTGTGTGGCCCACCATGATGCTTATTTTCTCATCCTTCCCCATTCTTTAGATCACAAAGATCTGGTTGGGGGAAAAATACTAGGGTTGGTTGATCCATACATTTTTGGGTCCACCTTGTAATGGACAACTAGATGGATGGATTGGATCATCCATGTATGGACCCCACCAGATGTATATAATAATAATAATAATAATAAAATAAAATAAAAAAAAGGGAAGAAGGGCAGCCGCTGGACAAACAGCGTCCAGGGAACGCTGCTGCCCAGCAGCGCCTGGGCGGAAGCCCAATTTGGGCATTTACCTTGGGGTCCCCACTCGTGGGACCCACCTTGATGTATGGATTTAATCCACCCCATCCGTCTGTTTCTTCCACCCATTTTATGGCTGGACATAAAAAATGAAGTAGATCAAGATCTTAGGTGGACCACACCATAGAAAACAGTGGAAACAATAATGTCCACTGTCGAAACTTCTTGGGCCCACCGTGATGTTTGTAGACCCTGTCCGCTGCCCAATATAAAACTCATTGGGTCCCCCATGAGATGGGGAACCCGATGAGCGGAGTGGATCATACCCACGTGGGACCCACTTGATATAAACAATAAAAAAGGAAAAGAAAAAGAAAAGCCAACGTCCAGACGCTGGACGTTCATAGCGTCAGGGACGCTGAACAGTCTAGCGTCAGAGGCGTGGAATAACTTGGGGTCCCCACTCGTGGGACCCACCTTGATGATTATATTGGATCCACACCGTCCATCTGTTTTCCTAAATCATGTTAGGGCCAGGGCCCAAATCTGGATCAGATTCAAATCTTAAGCGGACCGCACCACATGAAACAGTGGAGAAAATGATGTCCACTGTCGAAACTTCCTCGGTCCACCTTGATGTTTGTAGGCCTCGTAACATACCCAATATTGGGCTCATTAGATCCCCCGTGAGCTGGGGAACCTGATAGATGGAGTGGATCATCCTCATGTGGGCCCCACCTGATGAAAACAAAAAAAAAGAGAAAAAAAAGAGGCAAGGCTCCCAGCGTCTCTGATGCTGGGAGCACTGACACGTTGAGTAGCTATCTAGCTCCTGGAGTGACGTCACCAACTTCCATGGCCCCACCATGTTGTATGTGTTATATCCACACCGTCCATCCATTTGGGGAGATCAGTTTAGGGCATGATCTCAAGAATGAGACAGATCTAAATCTCAAGAGGGCCCCAACATAGGAAACAGTGGGGACAGTGACCCTACCGTTGAAACCCTCCTACGGCCCACCATGATGTTTATTTGAGATCCAACTTGTTCATAAGTCCACACACGTGTGGAAGAAGGGAAAACAAAAATATCAGCTTGATCGAAAACTCAGTTGGGCCCACCTAGAATGTATGTGCCTTATCTATTCCGTCCATATGTTTTTCCAGCTCATTTTAGTGGTTGAGCCCAAAATTTAAGCATATCCAAATGTCAAGTGGACCATGCCACGGGCAACAGTGGGAATAATGATTTCCACCGTTGAAACCTTCCCAGGCCCTACAGTGATGCTTATTTGTCATCCAACCTGTTAATAAAATCACATGGATATGGATGAAGGAGAAAACACAAATATCTACTTGATTCCAAAACTTCTTGAGACCCAGCTAGGTACCACGTAGCCTAGCAGGTGGCCCACCCTGTGGGTTCCAACGTGATGTATCTGTTTAGTCCTACCGTGATGTATTTGTTTAGTCCCACCATGATGTATCTGTTTTATTCATGCTGACCTTCTGTTTTTCTATGCTATTTTAAGATATGGCCCCAATAATGAGGCAAATCCAAACGTCAGATGGACCACACCCGCAGGGAATAGTGGTCATTGAAGCCCACCATTGAAAAACTTCCTTGGGGCCACTCTAGTGGTTATTTTCCATCTAACCAAAGGTTTTTGGGCCCATCTTTGGGTTCCACCTTGATGGATGTATTGTGTATCATGCCATCCGTATTGACCGATGCATGGGGCCCAATTTGAGTGGGCTTCACTTAGAAAATGGTGGTGATTGAATACCCACCACTGAAACTTCCTAAGACCGACGATGTATATTTACTATTTGACTAGTGGGCGGGGCCCACCATGGTCCTCCTTTTGATATATATGTTTTATCCATGCTGTACGCCTATTTCGTCGGCCTATTTTGTATGTGCAGGCCCAAGTATGGGGCCAATGTGGTCTTAAGTGGGCTATGCTACGAAGACCTTTACATTTCCAATGGGGCCCACAGTCCGGGTCCCACACTCTGTATATATATGGGCCATTTAAGGCCAACATTACATGATATGTCTGGTAACATGCTAGATAGGGTCGCCCCACATGATTATGTAGTATGCGTAAGTTTGGTGCATGACTTGGATTGTGTGACTCATGCATTTCGCATTATGTATGTCACGATCGCCTTCACACCCTAGCAGCATCGAGGTGGTGGCCACCATAGTCACATTGTAGTTGGCAGTAATCAACACTAGAAACTTGTTTTAATACGTGGGCGCTATGGATGTCCTTGGGTGAAAGTTCCTAAACCCTGTGGTACCAGTAGGATGCTCCAATGTCGAGACCGAGTGGATAACATGAGCGCCCGTTTGCCAAATACCAGTAGGCTGCGTCTCCCACTGTGTCGAGGTCAGTTAGAAAGGGGTGTGACCTTATCCGCCCGGGTGCAGTGGGCTATAAGCTAGGTCGAGTCTGACCAGCTCATGGAATGGGTCTGCTATTGGCGAGCCGGGTGGGCATTGGCATACCATTGACGAGGCGGATAGTGAGGTCTTTTCTACTCTCTTGGTTATGCACGCGATGTGCGGTGGCCAGTATCAGAGTGTACTAGACCCCGATGATGTCCCAGATGAGAACCATTTTGATATGTGGATTAGTTGAGGATTGATGTGTTTGCATTGCATCTCTAGCATGTAACACTCGGCCAGGTGGGCCCTTGCATCGCATAGCCTTGGGATGGCTGATATCATTCATGAACTTGGTAACTTAGCCCTCTATTACTTTCGCTTACTCTGATATCTGTATACTTGTCATATGCATCACACGAGCACATACGCACTTTACTGAGCTTCTTAGGAAGCTTATGCACGTTTGTTTATGCTGCAGGTACTAGAGCACATCAGCAGCGTTGAGCGCGGTTCATGTACTTGCTATTTTGGGCTTTTGCTACATTTTGTATTTCCCTTTCTAACACTGTACTCAACAAACTATATAGTGGATATCTGATGATGTTTATGGTTTTGATTATGCTCATTTACAAAAAAAAAAATTACCCTGAAAATCCTCATGGTATGATCCCAGGATCGGAACCTGGCATATGAGAACTAGGAGCCGAGAATGGGGTACTACGGAGGGTGTTGGCACCAAGGTCGGCAATCGGGAATTTAGTGAGCCCGGTCCCCGGGTTTGGGGCGTGACAAAAGTTGGAATCAGAGCATAACTTGGGAATACCTGCTGTCACGCCCCAAACTTAGGGACCGGGCTCACTAAATTCCCGACCACCGAATCCGGTGCCGACAGCCTCCATAGTACCCCATTCTCGGCCCCTAGCTCCCATAATCCAAGTTCCGATCCTGGGATCCCACAAGGAGGATTTTCAAGGTAATTTTTTTTTATAGATGAGCATAAACACAAGTATACCAAACCAAAAGCATCGCATCACATATCCACTAAGATAATCTTTTGAGTACAATGCTGCAGAAAAAGAAAATACAATGTATAACTGAAAACTGAAAGATCAAATGTGTGCCCCTGTCTCACTGTTGTCGCGCTATTGTATGTCCTGCACGTAAACAACGTGCATAAGCTTACTATGAAGCTTAGAGAGTGCGTGGTGTGTGCGCAATGCATATGACAGGTATACAGATATCAGAGTAAGCGGAAATGATGACAGGCTACACTACCAAGTCTATGAATGTCATTAGCCATCTCGAGGCTATGCAATGCAATGGGCCTATATGGCCGAGTGTCATATGCTAATGATGCAATGTGGCATGTCAATCCTCAACTGTCATATAGTTTACAACTGGGACATCTCCGGGGTCTCGTACACTCCAGACATTGGTTGCCGCCCATCGCGCGTATAACTAAGCGAGTGGAAGAGACCTCACTATCCGCCTTGTCAATGACATATAATGAAATCCACCTGGCTCGTCGATAGCGAATCCATTCACGAGCTGGTCAGACTCAACCTAGTATATAGCCCTCTGCACCCAGGCGGGTAAGGTCATACCCCCTTCCAATCGACCCTGACACAGTGGGAGACGCGGCCTACTGGTATTTGGCCCTCGTGCGCTCATATATCCACTCGGTCTAGACATTGGAGCATCCTACTGGTACCACAGGGTTTAAGGACTTTCACCCAAGGACATCTTTAGCGCCCAAGTGCTAGAACATATTTTCGGTGTCCATTCCTACCATCCACAATGTAACTGTGGTGGTCACAACCCCGATGCCGCTGGGGTGAGAATCTGATCATGACATGCATAATGCGAGATGCATGAGTCATACTATCAAAGTCATGCACCAAACCTGTGCATACCGCGTGATCATGTGGGGTGACCCTATCTCATACAGGTCCCCTAAGTATCTCAAGCTGTAAGGCATATGCTATGATCGACATCGTCCATAGTTAGGCATACATATGATGCGTATGTACAAATGAATGGGCATGATATTCATTATACTAAGCATATTATCAGTATGACCTATCAAGCTAAGTATACTAGCATGTTACCAGACATATCATGTAATGTTGGCCTTAAATGGTCCAATACACACACACACACACACACACACACACACACACACACACACACACACACACACACAGAGTGCACCTTAACTATCCATTGGAAATGTAAAGGTCTTCGCGGCATAGCCCACTTGAGACCACATCGGCCCCATACTTGGGCCTGCACATACAAAATAGGCCGACAAAAATAGTGTACGGCATGGATAAAACATATATATCAAAGGAAGGACCACGGTGGGCCCCGCCCACTGGTCGGATAGCAAATACACACATCGGTCTTAGGAAGTTTCCGTGGTAGGTATTTAATCACCACAATTTCCTAAGTGAAGCCCATTCGAATCAGGCCCCACGCGTCGATCAAGACAGGTGGCCTGATACTCAATACATCTATTAAGGTGGAACCCAAAGATGGGCCCACAACCTCCAGTTGGATGAAAAATAAACAATAAAGTGGCCCCAAGGAAGTTTTCAATGGTGGGCATCAATGACCACTATTCCCTACGGGTGTGGCCCACCTAACATCTGGATTTGCCTAATTGTTGGGGCCATATCCTAAAATGGCATGGAAAAATAGATGGGCAGCATGAATAGAACAGATACATCATGGTGGAACTAATAGATACGTTGGGACCCATAGGGTGGGCCACCTGCTTGGCAGCATGGTACCCAATTGGGTTCTAAGAAGTTTTGAATCAAGCAGATATTTGTGTTTTCCCCTCCATCCATATCCAAGGGATCTTATAAACAGGTTGGATGACAAATAAACATCACTGTAGGGCTGGGAAGGTTTCAACGGTGGAGATTATTATTCCCACTGTTTCCCGTGGCATGGTCCACTTGACATTTGGATATGCTTAAATTTTGGGCTCAGGCACTAAAATGAGCTGGAAAAACATATGGACGTAGTAGATAAGGCACATTCATTCTAGGTGGGCCCAACTGAGTTTTCGATCAAGCTGATATTTTTGTTTTCCATTCATATAGGTCTGCGTGACTTGATGGACGGTTCAGATGGAAAATCCCCATGATGGTGGCCCTGAAAAGGTTTTAACGGTAGGCATTCATCCTCACTGTTTTCTGTGGTGAGGCCCACCCAAGATCTGGATCCTCTTAGTATCCGGGCTTGGGCCCTGAAATGCTCTGGGAAAACAGATGGACGGCTTGGATAAAAAAAACATCATGATGGGTCCCACGAGGTGGGCCACTGATGGACCGCTGAGGAGCCCAGCGTCCGTGGACGCTGGGTACTCCCAGCGTCAGATAGGCTACGCCTCTCCTTCTTCTTTCTTTTCTTATTTTTTTTATTTTCTCTTGGTTTTGGTCCAGTGGGGCCCACATAAGGCTGATCCACTCCGTCTATTAGGTTCCCCAGCTCATGGGGGACCCAACGAGCCTAATATTGGATAGGTGAATTGGTCTACAAACAGCAAGGTGGACCGAGGAAGTTTCGACAGTGGACATCATATTCTCCACTATTTCCTGTGGTGCGGTCCGCTTAAGATTTGGATTTGTTCCAAGTTTAGGCCCTGGCCCTAAAATGATCCAGGGAAACAGATGGACGGTGTGGATCTAACAAAATCATCAAGGTGGGTCCCACGAATGGGGACGCCACTCCAATCGTCCAGCGTCCTTGACGCAGAGATAGAGACTAGCGTTGTACGCTGGTCATTCTTCTTCTTTTCTTTTCCTTTTCTTTTTTTTTTGTTTTCTTTTGTTTATTTTAAGTGGGGCCCACATGAGTGTAATCCACTCCATTCATCGGGTTCCCCAGCTCATTGGGGACCTAATGAGCCCAATATTGGGCAGGTGAAACGGTCTACAAACGGCAAGGTGGGCCCAAGAAGTTTCGACAGTGGGCTCCATTGTCCTCACTGTTTTCTATGTTGTGATCCACCTGAGATTTGGATATGCTTCATGTTTGGTGTCCAGCCATACAATGGGCTGGAGAAACAGATGGATGACGTGGATGGAATACATGCATCAAGGTGGATCCCACGAGTGGGGACCCATGGTCAACGCCCAAAGGGCTTTTAAGTACAGGCACTGCTGGGCAGCAGCGTCCTCTGGACGTTGTATGTCCAGCGGCAACTCTTTCTTCTTCTCTCTCTCTCTCTCTCTCTCTCTCTCTCTCTCTCTCTCTCTCTTTTCTTCTGTTGTGCCTTGATCAATGGGGTCCACACGTGCAGGATCCACTTCATTCATCAGCTGGGCCATCTCATGGTGGGCCCAATTAGCTTTGGATCAAGATAATCCTTGTATTATACTTCATCTAGATCTTTGTGTTTCAAAGAATGGGGAAAAATGAAAATAAAGCATCATGGTGGGCCACACAAGGTGGTCCATGTCGTGGCAGCGTGCGGGGCACGCTGTCTCACAACATGGCCCACTTGTGGGCCAGAAAATGAAAGGGAAAGAAGGAAGAAAGGGGAGTTTATGTCCCCTTTTAGCACTCACTCGAAAATGGTCGGTTGGATCGGGTTAGATAGTCGATCGGACGGTCTTGATGGGGTGGATCTCCTTCTCCAATCTCACTCTCTTCTCACAACTCTCTTTGCTATCTTACTTCTCTCTCTCTCTCTCTCTCTCTTTCTCTCTCTTTCTCTCTCAAATGGAGGTGGCTACGTATGGCCTTCTTGTGGTGGTAGGGGCTTGGGACATAAGTGGTATTTGAAAAAGTAAATGATGATAGCAAGGGGATGGGGCAATTATGAGAGTGGATGGCTTAGGTATGGGCTTAAGTTGACTTGTGAGGAGAGAGAGAGATGTACTTGATGAGACACTTGATTGATTGATGCTTGATTGATTGATGAGATGTTGATTGATTGATGGGACAACCTAGGGATTTGTGCGAGTGGGGCCCACACCATGCATGTGTAGCGTGGCCCGCCTTAATTGCGACTGTTAGTGCACTTTTCTGTGGCATACTGTGCAACTTGTTTGTCAATTACTTAGGTCAGTGAGTCTAGTGTCGGTTGAGCTTAATGAAGATGAAGGCCGAAGACTCAAGTGGCCCTGTTGCATCAAAGAAGAAGATATAGGTAAAAGTGATGCCTTTGTGTGCCTTAACCTTGACCAAAACCTAACCCAAAACCTCTGAGATGACTTGGACCAACTAGGTATACCCTTAGTCATCATCATTAGTCTTAGAACTCTATGAAACACATGATAAGTTAGACTAATTTAAGAGGTGGAAGCTGCTGTAAACAAAACAGCTCAAAACAGCAGTTTCCGATTGATCTCCGATCAATCGGACGTTGGCTCCGATAGGACTCCGATCAATCGGACAGAAGCTCCGATCAATCAAAAATTTTTCCAGCAACCTTGAAAATCCACTGGACATATTTTCGATCAATCGGACAGGCTTCCGATCCATCGGAAGGGGTCCGTCCGATCAATCGGACAGTGTTCCGATCAATCGGAATATCTTCCAGAGACTTCACTGGATGGATTTCCGATCAATCGGACTTGTTTCCGATCAATCGGACAGGTCTCTGATCAATCGGACCTTCTTCCGATCAATCGGAGATGCGCGAATCTGCCTGTTTTTTGACCGTTGGAAGAAAATCTATTTAAGATGGGGGATTCGTTTTTTAGACAAAGAGGGGATTTTGAGGAGATAGAAGCCACCATTGTTGAAGATTATTAAGAGCCCTATTCCTAACCCAAGCAAGTGATCTTCCTTGTGATTCATCACAAGTATGGAGCATTCAAAGCTTAAGAAGAAGATGCACTTGTCCCTCTTTTGATCTCTAGAGATTGGATTGATCTTGATAGTCATATTCCTATCCAATACTCTATGATGAGATCGTTGTAGGTGAGACTCTCTAGGTAACCCATTCCCATAAGTTTTAGAGATCTCAAACCTACCTTCCCTAGTACCTTGGGCATCTCCAATGGAGCATCACATGCAAGGTAGCTGATCTTGGAGTTGAAGCCTTGGCAAAGCAGCGGCGTCAAAGATCGGGGAAGCACAAGGGGAGCTGATTCAAGCACGGGAGAGCGAGAAGAAGCAACCCAAAGCGGCGCTAAACAAGGGGCTCAATCTTACAAGTAAGGTTGTCTTGTTAGGAGTCCATCCACTCAATTCCCTGTGGGGGTTGAGTGTAGAGTTTGTTTGACAAACTCGACCTAGGGTCGTTAGCAGATCCTTGGCCTATTAGTTGGGCCTAAAATCTAGGGACGTCAGCCGTTCCTTGGCACGTTAGTCCGGCCTAAACAAAGTCTCCAAGGGGGAGCCACCAACACGGGTGCAAACGTGTAGGTTGGGAGGAACCTGTAAACTCCCCGGTTGGGTGGATCCGAGTTAAAACACCTTGGTTGGGAGGAACCAGATTTAAACTCCCCAGTGAATGCCGGTGTGCTCAAAGGGGTTGAGTACTTGAACCGGGAGTGGAGTAGACAAGTAGTCGAACCACTATACATGCTTGTGTTTGTGATTGAATTGAGCACATTGATATCTTAGCATTGTAAGTTTAATTGTTTAATTATGAATGCTTGATAGGAATGTATGCTAGGCACTTGATAGGCACATCCACACTCACAAGATGTACTTTCACTACCTCATGTTGACTTAAGCATTTCTTGATCCATCCTCTATAGTCCACATGAGTTGTTTAGACTAGGTTGCTGATTGCACTTATCGTTTGCTAGTCTTTTGATTGGACCCACTTAGGCTTGGAAGCCGAAGTATTAATCGCTTACATAGCTTAATTTGTTGAATTGTTTAAGTAGGCGAAAATAATTTTAAAAAGGTCCTAATCACCCCCTCCTATAGGTTTAGACATAATTCTAGTTGCTCTTTAAGCTTCCGCACGTGTATGCATAGGGTGTCGTGTTAGACTACCCGACGCAATTTCAGCGACAAGTACTCATCTTTCAAACTAGGTATAGAAATGGAGCGTGCCGCGCGGCGTTGGAGTCGTGGCGTCCGCGCGGTCGCCGGGGTACAAGTCTCGGGTCATTGCGGTACTAAAATAGGGTGTCTGATCGAAACTCGCTGGTTTGAACTATTCCAAGTATGCCTAGTTCGGAAAAGAGGTGTACAGAGGGCTAATTAGGGTACGGGTGTTATAGCTCTGCCCTCCTAACAGAAAATTTCATCCTCAAAATTTATACTATGAAGTCAAGCTATCTGAAGCTGACAAGTAAAAGGACTCTCGTCACTACATATATACCAAACTGAAAACAAACATACATATACAATCAGTCATCGAAAAGATGGGGATAACGCTTGTGAATCTCTGCCTCTCGCTCTCACGATGCCTCATCTACGCTATGGTGACTCCACTAAACCTTTACTAAAGGAATGACCTTGGTTGGGAGAACCTGCTCCTTCCGGTCAAGGATACGGACCGGCTGCTCGATGTAAGAAGCATCCTCATGAACCTCCAACGGTTGCCAATCTATCACGGGAACTACATCTGACTCACACTTCAGCAACATAGAAACATGAAAAACATTGTGGATGCCAGACAACTAAAGTGGCAAGGCAAGCTGATAAGCCACGGCGCCAATGCGCCCAGTGATCTCAAAGGGTCCAATGAACCTCGGGGCAAGCTTCCTCTTGGCTCTAAAACGAACTACGCCCTTCATAAGCGAGACCTTGAGATACAAACGATCCCCAACGTTAAACTCCAGGCGACGACGCCGACGATCTGTAAAACTCTTCTGTCGGCTCTGAGATGTGCGCATTCGTTGCCTGATGGTATCGATAGCTTCTGATTTCCTCTGCACAAGCTCGGGACCTAGGAGATGACTCTCTCCAACCTCGGTCCAACAACTGGGAGACCTACAAGGTCTACCATACAACGCTTCGAAAGGTGCCATACCAATGGTCGCTTGGTAGCTGTTATTGTATGCAAACTCAGCCAAACGTAAATGCTCATCCCAGCTCCTTGAGAAATCCAGCACACAAGCTCGGAGCATGTCCTTAAGGATCTGGTTGAACCTCTCGGTCTGTCCGTTAGTCTGTGGGTGGTATGCAGTGCTGAACTTCAAGGCAGGTCCCATCGCCTTTTGAAAACTCCTCCAGAATCGCAACGTAAATCTTGGGTCTCGGTCGAAAACTGATCGAAATCGGGACACCATGCAATCTCACAATCTCATCGATGAACAACTTTGCAAGCCGGTGCAATGGCCATGATGCACGTATCGCAAGGAAATGTGCTGACTTTGTCAGACAATCAACGATAACCCAGATGGCGTCATGACCTCGATCAGTCCTCGGCAATCCCATAATAAAGTCTGTGGTCACGTGCTCCCATTTCCACAACGGAATACTCAACGGCTGCAAGGGTCCCGGAGGTTTTCGATGATCGGCCTGAACACTCTGACAGGTGTCGCACTCAGACACAAAGCTGGCAATCTGACGCTTCATTCCGGCCCAATAATACTGTCTCCTCATATCACGATACATCTTAGTAGAACCAGGGTGTACAGTGAACCTCGATCGGTGTGCCTCATTCATAAGATCTCTGCGCAACTCTAAAATGTTTGGGACACACAATTGCCCTCGAAAACGGAGTCCACCATCTGACCCAATCTGCCAGTCTATCCGATCTTCTGACGCGACTTCTTCCTAATAATCCTTCAACGTCTTATCTGTCTGCTGAGCCTCGATTACCCTAGAAAAAGGGAGGGTTGAATCGACAGGCCCGATAACTGAGCAATGGAAGACTGTAGGCTTAGCTCGAAGTCATACTCAGAAATATCCTTGAGCATCCTCCACTCCTGCACCATCATATGCGCCACCAAGGCTCGTGGCTGGTGGTTAAGGGCATCCGCCACCACGTTAGCCTTGCCGGGGTGGTACTGAAGATCGAAATCATAGTCCTTCAGGAGCTCCATCCAACGCCTCTGCCTCATATTCAATTCTGACTGGGAAAAGAGGTACTTCAGGCTCTTATGATCAGAGAAGAGCTCGAACTTGACCCCATAGAGATAGTGCCTCCATACCTTCAGTGCGAAGACAATAGCTTGCCAACTCTAGATCATGCTGGGGTAGTTCTACTCATGGACCTTGAGCTGGCGAGACACATACGCTACTACTCTACCATGTTGCATCATGACAACACCTAAGCCAATACGCGAGGCATCCGTAAAAATCACGAATCCATCACTCCCAGAGGGAAGAGTGAGGACTGGTGCGGACGTAAGACGATCCTTTAGTTTCGCGAATGCCCGCTCATATGCATCACTCCATACGAACTCAGCGCCCTTTCTAGTCAATCTGGTTAACGGGGCAGCAATACGAGAGAAGCCCCCAATGAAACGACGGTAATAACCTGCTAGCCCCAGAAAACTTCAGACCTCAGACGCGTTCATAGGCTGGCACCACTGACGCACGGCATCAACCTTGGTTGGATCCATTGCTTCTCCTTGCCTTGTCACGACATGACCGAGGAACTTCACCTCCTCCTACCAAAACTCGCACTTCTCTAACTTCGCATAGAGCTGGTGTGCACGGAGAGTCTGCAGGGTGATTGCTAAATGTTGCTCATGCTCCTCTCGGGTCCTTGAATAGATCAGAATGTCGTCAATGAACACTACAACAAACTGGTCAAGATACGGACGGAAGACTTCATTCATCAACTGCATGAACACTGCGGGCTCATTGGTCAGTCCAAAGGACATGACCTGGAACTCAAAATGACCATAGCGCGTCCTAAATGGTGTCTTCGGGATATGCTCCTCCCGGACACGAACTTATGATAACCGGACCGCAGATCTATCTTTGAAAAGAACTGCGCCTCCCACAGCTGATCAAACAAATCGTCAATCCTCAGAAGCGGGTACTTGTTCTTGATCGTGACCTTATTGAGCTCACGGTAATCCACGCAGAGCCTCAATGAGCCATCCTTCTTCTATACAAAGAGTACCGGTGCTCCCCACTGTGAACTACTCGGACAGATGAAGCTTAGCTCGCTCAACTCGTCTAACTGCTTTTGCAGTTCTCGCAGCTCCAACGGTGCCATACGGTACGGGGCCTTTGAGATGGCGCGGTATCGGGTACAAGGTCAATCTGGAACTCGGTATGCCAACGAGGCGGCAACCTCGGAATCTCCTGAAACACATCTGAAAAGTCACAAACGACCGGCAAGTGGTCGATGTTCAAGGCAACCGGCTCCTCAATTGCACAAGCCATTAGTGCTGATAATTGCTCTCCTCTAGGCTCAGCAACAAATTGAAAATGCGGCATGCCGGGTATAAGGAAGGTGACCGTTCTCGCGAACCAATCTATTATGGCATGATACTCGAACAACCAATCCATGCCCAAGATAATATCAAACTTGGACATCGGCAATATAAATAGGTCGGCGGGCAGAAAAGTCTCTTCTACTAGGATGGGGCAAGATGAGCAAAACAAACTCAACACCGTGGTCTTCACCAAGGGTGTCGATACTAACAAACTCTCACGCACGGGCTCTAACGGCAAACAAATCGATTGACAAAAATCATCGGATATGAATGAATGTGATGCACCAGAATCAAATAGAACATGTGCTATGCATGTAGAGACATGGAGTGTACCCTCTACGACTCCTCTTGGTGCCTGAGGGTCCTGTTGGGCTGCGTAGAACCGGCCCTGAGCCTGCTAGGGAGGTGCCTGTCCCCTCTGCAGTCGTTGCTGCTGCTGATACGTCCTCTGCTGCTGCCTTTGCTGCGGAGGAGCTCTCGGCGGTGGGTACTGCTATCGCTGATGCTGCTGATGGGGTCTCGATGGCTGATACTGCTGACATTGCTGTCGGTGTGAATGGGGGCACTCCCTATAACGATGTCCCATCTCTCTGCACCCATAACAAGGGCTTATAATCTGTTGTTGCGGTGGTGCTGGGGGTGTTACGGGTGCCACTGGTGCCGCTGGTGCTCGGAAGGGTGGACGAGCTACATGCCTCTACGGTGGTCGAAATCGTTGTTGTTGAAAGTTGTCAGAGGGTGCCTTTCTCTTCCCCTTTCGATCTCTGCCTTGACTGCGGATCCGCTGCGTGTCGGCCGACTCTGCCTCATAAATCTGGGCCCGCTCCACCACCTCCTCAAATGTAGGGAGCTTGTGTCCTGCGACACGGCCCCTAAGGCCAACGAGCAAACCGCCCTCGAACTGACGGGCCTTTCGCCTCGCATTATCCACAAGATATGTCGCGAATCGAGACAGCTCAACGAATCGGGCCTCGTACCATGACAAGGTCATCTCTCCCTGGACTAGCGTCTCGAACTCTAATGCTCTCTGCTGATGGACATGCTCCAGGAAGAACTTTCGATCAAACCGGTTCACAAAATCCTCCCATGTCCACTCGAAATCTGCCTCTACTGAGCGGGTAATCGATGACCACCAATGCTCGGCCTCTCCCTGAAGAAGGAAAATAGCGAGAGGAACTCACTGCTCATCGTGCATCACATAATGGTAAAGATCTTTTCTACTTCAGACTTCCATCTCTCTGCTGCCTCCGGGTTAGGCTCGCCCGAGAAACGCGCGGGATCCATCTGCCTGAAATCCCTAAGTAAGGAATGGGCGCGATCCTGTTCTGATGTGGCAGGTGCATCGGCTGACCTCCTCTCTTGGTGCTCTACCATGGAGGTCATCGCACGCAACATCTGCTGGAATTGACCAACAGTCATGCCTGGAGCTGACCAGCAGTCATGCCTGGAGCTGGGGCGGTCTGGGTCGTACCCGCACTAGACGATTGCCTACCGGCGGCTCTCTTGGGTGCCACGTCCTACAGAAAAGGCAGAATCCTCTTAGCATCAGGTTACTCGAGAGTGCACCCACGTTAATCAGAATTTTCTAGGCGTACAATAGGGGAGTCTTAGTTTAAACTAAGTTCGAAGCAAGTGAGTAAGACTGGGGTCCTAGCAATCATACAGTACAAGGTAGGTCATCAAAGGTTATTAGAAGATAAGTAATGTTGTGGACAGGTATTCCCTAAGTTATGCTCTGATACCAACTTCTGTCATGCCCCAAACTCGGGGACCGGGCTCACTAAACTCCTGGCCGTCGAATCCGGGGCCGACAGCCTCCGTAGTACCCCATTCTCGGCCCTTAGCTCCCATACGCCAGGTTCCGATCCTGAGATCCCACAAGGAGGATTTTAAAGGTAAATTTTTTTTTATAGATGAGTATAAACACAAGTATACCAAACCAAAAGCATCACATAACATATCCACTAAGATAATCTTTTGAGTACAATGCTGGTGAAAAAGGAAATACAATGTATAACTGAAAACTGAAAGATCGAATGTGCGCCCTGTCTCACTAATGTCGCGCTATAGTATGTCCTGCATGTAAACAATGTGCATAAGCTTACTATGAAGCTTAGAGAGTGCGTGGTGTGTGCACAATGCATATGACAGGTATACAGATATCAGAGTAAGTGGAAATGATGACATGCTACACTACCAAGTCTATGAATGTCATTAGCCATCTCGAGGCAATGCAATGCAATGAGCCTATATGGCCGAGTGTCATATGCTAATGATGCAATGTGCGCATGTCAATCCTCAATTGTCATATATCATACGGTTTACAACTGGGACATCACTGAGGTCTTGTACACTTCAGACATTGGTTGCCGCCCATCGCGCGCATAACCAAGAGAGTGGAAGAGACCTCACTATCCGCCTCGTCAATGACATACAAGGAAATCCACCCGACTCGTCGATAGCGAACCCATTCAAGAGCTGGTCAGACTCAACCTAATATATAGCCCTCTGCACCCAGGGCGGGTAAGGTCACACCCCCCTTCCAATCGACCCGACACAGTGGGAGACACGGCCTATTGGTATTTGGCCCTCGTGCGCTCATATATCCACTCGGTCTAGACATTGGAGCATCCTACTTGTACCACAGGGTTTAGGGACTTTCACCCAAGGATATCTTTGGCGCCCAAGTGCTAGAATATATTTTCGGTGTTCATTCCTACCAACCACGATGTGACTGTGGTGGTCACAACCCCGATGCCGTTGGGGTGAGAATCTGATCATGACATGCATAATGCGAGATGCATGAGTCATACTATCAAAGTCATGCACCAAACCTGCGCATACCACGCGATCATGTGGGGTGACCCTATCTCATACGGGTCCCCTAAGTATCTCAAGCTGTAAGGCATATGCTATGATCGACATTGTCCACAGTCAGGCATACATATGATGCATATGTACAAATGAATGGGCATGATATTCATTACACTAAGCATATTATCAGTGTGACCGATCAAGCTAAGTATACTAGCATGTTATCAGACATATCATGTAATGTTGGCCTTAAATGGCCCTACACACACACACACACACACACACACACACACACACACACACACACACACACACACAGAGTGCACCCGAATAGTGGGCCCCATTGGAAATGTAAAGGTCTTCGCGGCATAGCCTACTTGAGACCACATCGGCCCCATACTTGGGCTTGCACATACAAAATAGGCCGACAAAAATAGTGTACGGCATGGATAAAACATATATATTAAAGGAAGGACCATGGTGGGCCTCGCCCGCTGGTCGGATAGCAAATACACATCATCGGTCTTAGGAAGTTTTCGTGGTAGGTATTTAATCACCACAATTACCTAAGTGAAGCCCATTCAAATCAGGCCCCACGCGTTGATCAAGATGGGTGGCATGATACTCAATACATCCATTAAGGTGGAACCCAAAGATGGGCCCACAACCTCCATTTGGATGAAAAATAAACAATAAAGTGGCACCAAGGAAGTTTTCAATGGTGGGCATCAATGACCACTATTCCCTTCGGTTGTGGCCCACCTAAAATCTAGATTTGCCTAATTGTTGGTGCCATATCCTAAAATGGCATGGAAAAATAGATGGGCAGCATGAATAGAATAGATACATCATGGTGGAACTAATAGATACATCACGTTGGGCCCCATAGGGTGGGCCACCTGCTTGGCAGCATGGTACCCAGTTGGGTTCCAAGAAGTTTTGAATCAAGCAGATATTTGTGTTTTCCCCTCCATCCATATCCATGGGATCTTATGAACAGGTTGGATGACAAATAAACATCACTGTAGGGCTGGGAAGGTTTCAACGGTGGAGATCATTATTCCCACTGTTTCCCGTGGCATGGTCCACTTGACATTTGGATATGCTTAAATTTTGGGCTCAGCCACTAAAATGAGCTGGAAAAACATATGGACGTGGTAGATAAGGCACATACATTCTAGGTGGGCCCAACTGAGTTTTCGATCAAGCTGATATTTTTGTTTTCCATTCATATAGGTCTGCGTGACCTGATGGACGGTTCAGATGGAAAATCCCCATGATGGTGGCCCTGAAAAGGTTTCAACGGTAGGCATTCATCCTCACTGTTTTCTGTGGTGAGGCCCACCCAAGATCTGGATCCTCTTAGTATCCGAGCTTGGGCCCTAAAATGCTCTGGGAAAACAGATGGACAGCTTGGATAAAAAAAAACATCATGATGGGTCCTCGAGGTGGGCCACTGATGGACCGCTGAGGAGCCCAGCGTCCGTGGACGTTGGGTACTCCCAGCGTTAGAGAGGCTCCTCCTCTCCTTCTTCTTTCTTTCTTTCTTTTCTTATTTATTTTTTATTTTCTCTTGGTTTTGGTCCAGTGGGGCCCACATAAGGCTGATCCACTCCGTCTATTAGGTTCCCCAGCTCATGGGGGACCCAACAAGCCCAATATTGGGTAGGTGAATTGGTCTACAAACAGCAAGGTGGACCGAGGAAGTTTCGACAGTGGACATCATATTCTCCACTGTTTCCTGTGGTGCGGTCCGCTTAAGATTTGGATTTGTTCCAAGTTTGGGCCTTGGCCCTAAAATGATCCAGGGAAACAGATGGACGGTGTGGATCTAACAAAATCATCAAGGTGGGTCCCACGAATGGGGACCCCACTCCAATCGTCCAGCGTCCCTGATGCAGAGAGAGAGAGAGAGACCAGCGTTATACGCTGGTCATTCTTCTTCTTTTCTTTTCCTTTTCTTTTCTTTTTTGTTTTCTTTTGTTTATTTTAAGTGGGGCCCACATAAGTGTAATCCACTCCATTCATCAGGTTCCTCAGCTCATTGGGGACCTAATGAGCCCAATATTGAGTAGGTGAAACGGTCTACAAACGTGACGGTGGGCCCAACAAGTTTCGATAGTGGGCTCCATTGTCTCCACTGTTTTCTATGGTGTGATCCACCTGAGATCTGGATATGCTTCATGTTTTGTGTCCAGGCCTACAATGGGCTGGAGAAACAGATGGACGGCGTGGATGGAATACATGCATCAAGGTGGGTCCCACGAGTGGGGACCCATGGTTAACGCCCAAAGGGCTTTTAAGTCCAGGCGCTGCTGGGCCGCAGCGTCCTCTAGACGCTGTCTGTCCAGCGGTAACTCTTTCTTCTTCTTCTTCTCTCTCTCTGTCTCTCTCTCTCTCTCTCTCTCTCTCTCTCTCTCTCTCTCTCTTGTTGTGCCTTGATTAAAGGGGTCCACACGTGCAGGATCCACTGCATTCATCAGCTGGGCCATCTCATGGTGGGCCCAATTAGCTTTGGATCAAGATAATCCTTGTATTATACTTCATCTAGATCTTTGTGTTTTAAAGAATGGGGAAAAATGAAAATAAAGCATCATGGTGGGCCACACAAGGTGGTCCATGTCGTGGCAGCGTGCGGGGCACGCTGTCTCACAACATGGCCCACTTGTGGGCCAGAAAATGAAAGGGAAAGAAGGAAGAAATGGGAGTTTATGTCCCCTTTTAGCACTCACTCGAAAATGGACGGTTGGATCGGGTTGGATAGTCGATCGGACGGTCTTGATGGGGTGGATCTCCTTCTCCAATCTCACTCTCTTCTCACAACTCTCTTTGCTATCTTACTTCTCTCTTTCTCTCTTTCTCTCTCGTTCTCTCTGAAATGGAGGTGGCTACGTATGGCCTTTTTGTGGTGGTAGGGGCTTGGGACATAAGTGGTTTTTGAAAAAGAAAATGATGATAGCAAGGGGATGGGGCAATTATGAGAGTGGATGGCTTAGATATGGGCTCAAGTTGACTTGTGAGGAGAGAGAGAGTTGTACTTGATGAGACACTTGATTGATTGATGCTTGATTGATTGATGAGATGTTGATTGATTGATGGGACAACCTAGGGATTTGTGCAAGTGGGGCCCACACCATGCATGTGTAGCGTGGCCCGCCTTGATTGTGCACAAGTACGCATCTTTCAAACTGGGTATAGAAACGGAGCGTGCAGCGTGGCGTTGGAGTCGTGGCATCCGCGCGGTCGCTAGGGTAAAAGTCTCGGGTCGTTGCGGTACTAAAATAGGGTGTCTAATTGAAACTCGCCGGTTTGGACTGTTCCGAGTATGCCGAGTTCTAAAAAGAGGTGTACGGAGAGCTAATTAGGTTACGGGTGTTACACCTGCGGATGATATCACATATCTACTAGTGGCCTTAGATTAACTACCCTTAGCGACCCACACTAGGATCCTGTTACAACATAGTTATAATAGGATTCCCTATTGTGAGCTTAGAAACTTCTGAATATGGTTCCCGAACGTGTGTGCATTCGAGAGTATCAATGCTAATTGGTACCTGTCCTTTTCTGTAGGATATGGCACCCAAGCAAGCCACCGGTAGGCCGTCGACTAGTGCGGGTATATTCCGGACAACCTCAGCCCTAGCTCCAGCTCTAGCTCCAGCTATGACTGTTGGTCAGTTCCAGCAGATGATGCGTGTTATGACCTCCATGGTAGAGCGCCAGGAGAAGAGGTCATATGATGCAGTTGCCCCATCAGAGCAGGATCGTGCTCATTCATTACTGATGGATTTCAGACGGATGGATCCCCCACGTTTCTTGGGCGGGCCAGACCCGGTGGCAGCAGAGAGATGAAAATCGGAGGTAAAGAAGATCTTTACCACGATGTAATGCACGACCGAGGAGCGAGTTCTGAAATTGCGTCAAGGTGGTCTAATACGACCCCCTATGCATACACGTGCGGAAGCTTAAAGAGCAACTAGAATTATGGCTAAAACTATAAGAGGTGGTGATAAGGACCTTTTAAAAGTTTTCGCCTACTTAACAAATAGAGCAAATCAAACTACGTAAGCAAATAATACTTCGGCTTCCAAGCGTAAGTGGGTCCAATCAAAAGGCTAGTAAATGATATATGCAATAACAACCTAGTCTATTCAACACATGTAGACTATAGAGGATGGATCAACAAAAGCTCAAGTCTACATAAGGAGTGAAAGTACATCATGTGTGTGTGTATGTGCCTATCAAGTGCCTAGCATACATTCCTAACTAAGCATTCATAATTAACAAGTTAAACGCAATGCATAAAGAGAAATGTGCTCAAGAACAATCACAAATACAAGGATGTATAGTGGTTCGACTACTTGTCTACTCCACTCCCGGTTCAAGTACTCAACCCCTTTGAGCACACCGGCATTCACTGGGGAGTTTAAATCTGGTTCCTCCCAACCAAGGTGTTTTAACTCGGATCCACCCAACCGGAGAGTTTATAGGTTCCTCCTAACCTACACGTTCGCACCCGTGTTGGTGGCTCCCCCTTGGAGACTTTGTTTAGGCCGACTAACGAGCCAAGGAACGGTTGACGTCCCTGAATTTAGGCCGACTAACAGGCCAAGGATCGGCTAACGACCCTAATTTGAGTTTCTCAAACAAACTCTACACTCAATTCCCACAGTGAATTGAGTGGATTGACTCCCAATAAGACAACCTTACTTGTCGGATTGAGCCCCTTTGTAGCGCCGCTTTGGGTTGCTTCTTCTCGCTCTCCCGTGCTCGAATCAGCTCCCCTTGTGCTCCCCCAATCTTTGACGCCGCTGCTTTGCCAAGGCTTCAGCTCCAAGATCAGCTACCTTGCATGAGATGCTCCATTGGAGATGCCCAAGGTGCTAGGGGATGGTGAAACCTCTACAAATGGTAGGAAATGGGTTTCCTAGTGGAATGCACCTATTTGGACTCCTAGGTGATGTTTAGACAAGGGATTTAACTATGATCAAGGTGTCTAAACCCTAGGAATCAAGAGGGAACAAGTCCTATTCTCAAGATGCCATTGAATGGCCCAAGCTTGTGATGAAAACATAAGGAGAATGACTTGCTATGGGTTTGGGATAGAGCCTCTAATGGTCTCTAGTAATGGTAGCTTCTATTTCCTCAAAATCCCCTCTCCTCACCTTAAAAACGAATCCTCCGTATTTATAAAGTTCTTCCCAATGGTCAAATAACGGGCAGATTCGCGCAGGGTCGGGCGCCCGGTCAGATTGGGTCGGGTGCCCGGAATCCAGTCCAATAAAAAGATTTAAACGTTGGACATTTTCAGAGCTAGTCGGGCGCTCGGACAAGTTTTGGTCGGGCTCCCGATGGCCTATTTTTCACTGGTCGGGCGCCCGAAATTGCTCAGACAGGGTCATTTTGCTGCTGGTCAATTTTTACACAGGTCGGGCGCCCGGACAGGTTTTTGGTTGGGTGCCCGGCGACCCTCTTGCACTGGTCGGGCGCCTGGACAAGTTTTTGGTCGGGCGCCCGGTGACCCTTTGGACTAAGGCCAACTCCTTGGACTGATTCCTCTCAGGCCGGGCGCCCGGTGGACACTTGGTCGGGCGCCCGAATAGGCTTGAATTTCTGCTGTTTTTCAATAGAACATGCAATCTCTTGGCCTTCCTTTCGGTGGACTTTTGGGACACCTAAGGCCAATAAAAAATGACTTAATGGTATGCCAATTGGGTCATGGTCATCTAGAGGTTTATGGTTTTGGGTAGGTACTAGGTTAGGGCTCATTAAGGCATCACTTTTACCTGTTTCTCCTTTCTTGATGCAGCCGGTCCGTCTTGAGTCTTTGGTCTTCGTCTTCATTAAGCTCAACCGACACTAGACTCACTGACCTAAGTAATTGACAAACAAGGTGCACTAGTATGCCACTAGAAAAGTGCACTAACAAGTTCCTCTCGCCGTTTTCCTTCTTCAGGGAGAGGCTGAGCATTGGTGGGCATCGGTTACCCGAGTCGCCGGGCCTGATTTTGAGTGGACATGGGAGGACTTTGTGGACCGGTTTGACCGAAAGTTCTTCCCTGAGCATGTACGCCAATAACGTGCTTTAGAGTTTAACACACTGGTCCAGGGAGATATGTCAGTGTCGTAGTACGAGGCTTGATTTGTTGAGCTATCCAGATTTGCGACGTATCTTGTGGATGATGAGGTGCGGAAGGCCCGTCGATTCGAGAACGGATTGCGCCTTGGCCTTCGTGGCTGTGTCACGGGACACAAGCTTCCTACGTTAAAGGAGGTTGTAGAGCGGGCCCAAATATATGAGGCAGAGTCGGCTGATGCGCAACGGATCCTTGACCAGAGCGGAGATCGGAAGGGGAAGAGGAAGGCTCCTTCTAGCAGCTTCCGACAGCGGCAGACTCGGGCATCGCAGAGGCATCCAGTTCATCCATCCTTTTGACCACTAGTAGCACTAGCAGCACCTCCAGCACCTCCCAGAGATAGTTTGCAGGTGTTTGTTATGGATGTGGAGGGACAGGGCACAGTAGACATGAGTGCCCCCACCCACAGCAGCAGTAGCCACAGCAGCAAAGACAGCAGTAGCGGTAGCAGCAGAGGCTGCAACAGCAGCAGCAGCAGGGACGATCGCAGAGGGGACAGACACATCCCCAGCAGACTCAGAGCAGGTTTTATACAGCCTAGAAGGATCCTCAGGCACCTGGAGGAGTCGTTGATGGTACACTCATTGTCTCTGCATGCATAGCTCATGTTTTATTTGATTCTGACGCATCGTATTCTTTTGTATCCGATGAATTCTGCCGATCAACTAGTTTGTCGTTAGAATCCGTGCGTGAGGGTTTGTCAGTATCGATACCCTTAGGAAAGACCGCAATATTAAGTTTGATCTGTTCGTCTTACCCCGTCCTGGTAGGAGAGACCTTTTTGCCTGTCGATTTGTTTGATTAACCGATGACCGAGTTCGATGTTATCCTGGGCATGGATTGGCTAGCCGAGTACCATGCTGTATTGGACTGCTTAGCAAGAACAGTCACTTTCCTCATACCTGGCATGCCGCAGTTTCAGTTCGTTGCCGAACCTAGAGGAGAGCAGTTGTCATCTTTGATGCTGTGTGCCGTAGAGGAGCCGGTTGCCTTGTGCATCGACCAGTTGCCGATAGTTTGCGATTTTCTGGATGTGTTTCAGGAGATTCTGGGGTTGCCACCTCGGCGGCATACCGAGTTTCAGATTGACCTCTGTGGACCCTCGCCGTTCCGCTCTCCCACACGACGTTCTCGTCCCTTTCCTTTCGAGAAAAGAAGGAGAGGATGCGTGAGTGCGAATCGCCGTTTGTGCCACTGGCTTGCCTCATTCTCAAGGGCTTTGTTTGGTTGTCGTGTTAAGCTGGATGTGTTTAAATGAGTTTATATAAGACCAAAGTCGCCACTAGCCAGTTACTTCGAATCTACAATTGGCTAGACCCCGTAGAAACGTTAGAGAAGGGGATCCAAAGATTCCTTCCTCTAAAATGACTCCTATTGATCTGCGGCCAGAGATTCAAGGTAAGGGATCACGGTTACAGGGTGGGAAGAGGTTAAGCACCCCACACACTGCCCGTACCGAAGTACGGTCTCTACTTCACAGAATCGAACTAATACTTGAAAGTCTGTTTTAATCCTCGTACATTCTCATAGATGACATGATGCATGAATGCAGGTCTGAACACTAAGAGTTTCTGATGGGCAGGTTCCACTAACAGGCAAGCCCAGAGCATACGCTCGAACTGACAGCTGCTTTATGCGGAATGCATGTTGTGTGTTTGAATGATTAAAGTGCTTGTAGTGATATGTACATGAATGCAGGTCTGAACAGTAAGAGTTTCTGATGGGCAGGTTCCACTAACAGGCAAGCCCAGAGCATACGCTCGAACTAACAGGTGCTTTATGCGAGATGCATGCTGTGTGTTTGAATAATCAAAGTGCTTGTAGTGGAGCAAGGGGGTTGGAAGAAAAGTAAATGTTGCACTTATGCTAGATGCAAATGAGATGATGCTGGAAAAAGAGTAGCTAGATGGACGGAGGTGTCGCAAGGATTGGCTTCGAGTGGCTGAATCAAGACTTGGATGGCTTGGGAAACTTGGACCAGTGGTCAGGCTAGGCTGGACCAGGACTAGGATCTCCTCACTCGGGCTCTCCTTGGTGGAGGAATGGGCTAAGGGGTAGAGGGACAGATCGCACTTCGGGCAGGATGGCTTTGGAGGGATGGATTGCTGAAATGGGAAGAGGCTAGGGGTATTTATAGCAGTGAGCAGTGGAAGATTGCGTAAATAATTTTAGTGGCCGCCCGTACGGACGCTCCTCGGTTTCCAGCGCGTGGTACGGTCGTTTCTCGGGGCTGCTGTTTTGACTCGGTGGGTTGACTCGGTGAGTCAACTCAGCGAGTTAACTCGGTGATTTGACTCGGCGGGTTGACTCAGTGTTTTGACTCGACGGGTTGACTCAGCGGGTTGACTCAATGGGTTAACTCAGCGGGTTGACTCAGCGAGTTTGGCTTTTTTAGAATTTTTTGACTGGTTTTTCTTATGGGGGTTTTTCAAGCTGATGTTTAGGGGTGGGTTGACTCGGTTCAGGCTTGAGTTGGGCTATGGATTGGGGCTTACAAGGGTGAGTTTGGACTTGGGATTTGGGAGTATGGTCCTCCATTCATCCAGCTATCTCTACCAACAGTGTAGCCGAAGGTGGGGTGTCTACAGATGCCCCTCTTTAGCAGAGGTTGCGTGCAACTAAATGCCAAAGCGAGTGGACACCCCACTTCTGACCCGGTCATTCATAGATCATGGTCTGAAATCTTTGCTTGCCTTTGCATCTGTGCCAATTGATCGTCTGGAAATCGATCACTCACACATACCGCGGAAGTTTGGAGAAAACGTTGCGATTGTCCCTGCAGTTTGCTGCAACCTGGGTACCCAATCGCAACCCTTCCATTCCCGATCGGTACTAACATCGGAAAGGTACAGCAGAGCCTCTGTGTCGCTAGTCTTACGAGGTTACTGACCCTGTGATTGATTGTGTGTTCGATGTTTTCCCGGATCACTCCAGGAGTACTTGTTTCGCTTGACTGTCAAAGTGGTTAGATGCCCTGTGTCAGATAGTCTTACGGGATTCTACTACGCCGACTTGGACTCAGTCAAGGTACTTCAGGCATCCACGCTTAGGTATGTGCGGGTGAACTATTTCCACCTGATCTGCTGATTTTGATACTTGGGTTACAATTCATCGTTTCCACCTGTTCAAATGGTTTCTTTTGACCGAGCCTTTTGGCTTTCATCTTTTCGTATCTTGGCATGTGGTACGACCGCACTGACACTGGAGTTCAGTTCGTCTGTACTCTGAGTGCATTGGATCCGATGGTCTCCGGGGAAACCGCGAGACATTGGATCTTATTTGATTTTTGCGTCGGCTCCTACCCAGAGATATGGAAGATCTGCTAGTGTTTTGGAGGCAGAACGCTCTACTAGGAAAATATTTTTTGGGTTTTTGAAAAGATACCCACTCTGGGGAGTGATACTCCGTGGGGTTTTTATTTGCAAATAGGAATATATATATATATATATATATATATATATATATATATATATATTTGTCTTTTGAAATGGAAATCTGGTCTGCACGTGCCTCCACTAGGGATGCCTGTGGGGTCTTTGGCTAACCGACTTTATTTTGAAAGCAGGTAAACATGATGATTGATGCGATGGATGCTGATGCATGGAGATGCATGATGAATGCATGGCTTTGGCTCATTCTCTTTCAGTTTGATGATTTTGCTTTTGCTGGACATGCAGAGAATTTTGAGCTTATTGCTTGTAGGGTTGTGCTCCCCTGGGTTTTTTTCTTTTTTTTTTATACGGGCGTTTGGTCAACGGGTTGGTCAAGATCCCGACTCGTTGATCGATCAGGTCCATCATCCCAAGATGCTATTTCTTTGCTAATGAGAATGTACAAGGATTAAATCAGACTTTAAAATGTTCTTCTAGGCATAAATGCGATTGAGACGGTGCTTACTCACATATTTTGGTCAAGATTCCAATTTGCGGGCGATTGGATCCGTCATCCCAAATTGTGAAGTGAGCGGAGTTCAAGACTCCTGAAGTGTAGTGCTGGGGATAGTGCCAATTTTTGTGATTTTTGCAAATATGTGGTCTGAATCTTTACCTGAGTGGTCAGGATAGAGATCGGTTATTGAAAATAAAGGAACTATTTTTGTGATTTTTTGAAAATATTTGATTTGAAAGCAAGGGAAATATTTTTTATGATTTTTGCAAATATCTGATTTGAAAGTAAGGGAAATATTTTTTTGTGATTTTTAAAAAGGTGATTTTGCAATGTTTTGGTATTTTGTTGGATTTTCTGAAATGCAGGGAAAAGGTATGGAATTTTCATCCATTTCCAGCTTCTATTGCTGGTAAGGCACCCGATCCATTTTACGTCAGCGAGAAAGACGAGTCTCACACAGTTAAGTGCCGTAGTTTTACATCTTCGGATGAGGGGATTTTGAGGGTTTTCAGTCAACACACCCACAAAGTTGCCTGTTCCTCATGTGCAATGCACATAGACCACGTATCGTCCGACGGACTCCTTCGGCCACAAAATGAGCCACATCCTCACATTTCCCTTTGTCAATCCAGTTTGGGGCCTTACGTTGCTCACAATTCCGTGAGGGTGCGCTCCACCTCCCAACAGCCTTAATCCCCTTCATGAGTTTTGGGAACATGGAACATCCATCAGGTTCAACAGCGACTTCCAAATCAAGGTTGTCTATCACGGTGCGTTCAACACGAACAGGATTGCGGAGTTCTGCCCGCCTTAGCCCTTACCTATTTAAAAGATTCCAGACATCCGTACGATCAAGTGTCAGCCATGTCTGGAACAGGTTAGGAAAGAAAGCCCCCGAGAAGTTAATCCCAGTGTAGTTTTAGGTCTTTGGACCACTGGGGATAAATTTGTGCAGTTGAAATTGATGGCAAAATTTTTTTATTTTTTGAAAAGGTTCCAGAGTTCAAGTCAAGTGGTTGAGTTTGATACTGGTTTTTATGGAAAACTCAAAAAATCTTTTTGGTATTTTGGAAATGATTCAGGTCATCCGATCCTGGCTTAAACAGCTGGGATCGATGCCGGTTTTTATTAAAAATCTCTCGGGATGTTGATCCCGACATAGTTTAAGGTCTTCGGACCCAAAATATGTACAAGCAAGGCAAACACATTTTTTTGTTTTTTGGAAAATGTCCGGTGTTAGTGGATCTTGATTCGAACGATCCAGACTGCTATCGATTTTTATTTAAAAAGTCCCTCGAGATCTTGATCCCGACGTAGTTTAAGGTCTTCGGACCAAGAATATGTACAAGCGATGCTGGAAATCACATTTTTTTATTTTTTTAGAAAATGCCCGGAGTCATCAGGTCTTAATGAATACCGATGCCGATTTTTATTGAAGATCTCTCGGGATGTCGATCCCGACGTAGTTTAAGGTCTTCGGACCACACTATGTGCAAGCTGAAAATACATTCTTTTTGATGATTTTTTTGAAATGATCCAGGCTGTTGAATCTCAATTTGAACTATCAAGATTAACACTGGTTTTATTGAAAATCTCTCAGGATTTTGATCCCGACGTAGTTTAAGGTCTTCGGATCCCAAAATATGTACAAGAGAGTAGCAATCAAGGTTGGAGATTCCGGGGATTCTTCTTAGAATGGTTCGGATCATCAGGTCATGCCTTTGGATGGTTGAGATCGCTGTTTGACCAAGTCAATTTTTCCTTTCTTTTCCTTGAAAATTTCATGGAATTTTTCCACATCATCAAGCCAATTTCTCACCAATTTCTCACAAGATGAGATTTTGGTGAGATTTCTTACTTTTTCTCTTCATTCTCTTCCATCACTTCATTCTTACATGGAGGTACAAGACTCACTTGCAACCACCCTTCGCAAGGAGGAGTTCTTCCCAAGGAGAGGGGGTGAGAAGTCGTTTCACCTAGGTGGGAGGTAGGACGGCCCCCTGGGCACCGCCCAAGCCGTCCCTGCCCTCCGGTTTCTTCAGTGGGTTGGGTAAAAGGGTGCCCTCCCCTTTTCTATATAACATGGGGCACCCTTGCCCCCTCCAACGTGCAATCTCTCTCTTTTCTCTCTCATACTCTTTCTTTCTTCAAGTTTCTCTCTCTTTTTGGTGGTTCTTTGCTTCTCTCAAGTGGTGGGCCTTAGAGAAGTTTTGGGACAACAAGGTGGTCCCTCTTTGGTGAGTGGTAAAGGTATGGAACACTCCCTTTCTCTTTTGTCTTTTTCCTTCTTCATTGTTTCTCATGGTTCCTTTCTTTTCTTCATGTAGCTATTTCAAAAGAAGTGAAGGTGGGCCTAAGTGTTCTTGACCTTTTTCTAGATCCCCAATCTCTTTCAAAGGTGGTGCATGGAGAAGGGCATTGCAAGCTTTCCATTTCATTTTTTCTTTTCTTCTTTTCACACTCCCTTCATGTGTATGTAAAGGGTAATTTTGCCATGTCCATCAAGTGTGCATGGAAAAATATCCCATCTTTCTTCATGGGAGTTGGGCCTCTTTTCATGTGTATCAAATGGGCTCAAAGTGAAGTTCATGGCCCTTGGTGTATTTGATGGGCCCAATGCTTCATTTTGAGCTCCCTCTTACTTTCTCTTTCTTGTCATTTCCTTTGGAGCTTTCTTTTCTTTTCCATTTTCTCTTCAAGGTTTGGGCCCATGGGAATGGTAGGGCCCATCTCAAGTTTTGGGCTCATGGGGCTTACTTTGGGTGGCCCCATCTTTCTTCACATGTGTATGGACAAAAGTGACTAGCCCATTCTTCACTTGGATTTCAAGTGGGCTAGATTTCTTAGTTGGGCCTTTATGGGCAAGTAGCCCAAATCTTCTACCATCTCTTGATTATGATGTACATCCTTATGTACAAAGTATGGTGGGTTCCTTAGGATTTTTCCATATGGATGGGCTTTTGGGCCCTCATTGAAATTTGGATTTCTTTGGACCATGTGTGCACCACTACACTTTGTTCATGTAGGATTTTTTTCCTTTCATGCTTTTTCTTTTGATGGATGGAGGACTTGAGTTACTTGATTATCTACAAGTCCCATGAGTGAGTTGTTCCAACAATCTCACTAAGTTCAAATGGTTTTTTCTTGTGGGAGGAAAGTGGTCCTCAAGAGTTTCCTTAGATGTTATCAATCTCAAATGGATGATCCTCCTTCAAGTGAGCTCTCCATGCGACCATAGCTCCTTGAACTTTTCTTGGGATGCTTAATGGGTCATCCACCATCATTCTACGAAAGATGAGTGATTTTTCTGTCAATTTGTGAGAAAGAATGACACTCATAAGTTGCCCAATTTTGTCCCATGCTTTGGGGCGTTTTGGATTTTGATCTTCAAGTGGGCTATGTATACCATTCTTAGTCATTTCCATGATGGTTGGGTGACTCATCAAGCCATGCCCTCTTGTGCTCAAATGGCCCCCTTGTTTTATAAAGAAATTGGTGCACATAAGTTGCCCAAACTTGTCCTTGCATGGACGTTTCCAACTTTGATTCTTCATGTGGGCTATGTGCATTAAATTTTTTTTTATCATTGGCTTTTTGATCCATATGTTTGTGGGTAGACCGCCATGTTGTGCTCTCATGGTCAAAACTTTCATCAAGATGGTGCACATAGGGGTGCCCATGGTTAACCCATGAATGGGTCCTCATGTTCTTCAAGTGGGCTATGTGCTCCCTTCAATCCATTGAGGTGAGGCATCTGGGTTGCTCTTGGGGGCCCACTTCCTTATTCCCCACTTGTCCATGTACATGTGTAAAAAGATGAGAATCATGGCCTTGGTATAAAAAGTAGATCAATCCTTGGCCACATATGGACTTTGAAGAGGAGCTTCGCAAGTGAAGTAGGATTCTTATCCTTTGTTGATCTCATGGCACTTGAGTGCATTTGTTGTCCAAAATGTGTCCTTGGATGATGGACTTTTCTTGCCTAAGGCATGCCATACAACCTTCTTTAAGGTGGGTCTTGCTTTCTTCAGTGGGCCCAACACATAACCTAGGTAACACATGGAGTTGGATTTTAGATCTTGCCTTTGAATGTGAGTCCAATCCCATGGGTTTCCTGGATGATAATTTAGGATTTTAACAGGTAAGGGATAGGGACTTATCTTGCCAAGCTTGTAGGATTCAATAGCGGACAGGTACCAGAGGACGTCGAGTGATTGATGAGGATGATCCTGCCTTCATCATCCGTCGAGGGGACCATATGTGTTCCTTGGCTATGGAGACCAACCTCTTCCCGCCATCAAGGGTCGAGGTACCAGGGATCACTGGGATAACTGGGTGAAGCACCCACAACCTTTGCTTGAACGAGTATTGGCTGACACTCCTTTTGCTAGCCTCCTTACCTTACGCTTCCATAATAACAGTGCCAACCGCATGATGCTCGCGACTCTTTGAGAGAGGTGGCGGTATGAGACCCACACCTTCCAACTCCCTTGTGGTGAATGGGGAATAACTCCCCTGGATATTTATATGCAAATTGGCTTTCCATTTCATGGGGCAGTTGTTCCCCAGGTTAGCTCTTTGACTCCCATCACTTCCACTGACTGGCTACGGCTTGTCGGTGATGTCCCACCCGAGGATGAATTCCAAGGCCATCAAGTAAAGATGCGATGGTTCTACAACACTTTTGCCTCCGTCACCCCCACTACCGAACTAGAGGCCCTTCACAAAGCACGGGCCATGATCACTTACGCCTTCGGGTCCTTCCTTCTTTGCCACGCCAATGAGAGGGTCGATCCTAAATTTCTTCGCTTGGTTGAGGATCTTCACCACCCCTACAATTGGAACGGGGCTATCTTGACTCATATTTTCCAGGGTCTGGATAAGACCTGTCGGAATAGTCGGTCCTATACCGATTTCTGGCCTGTCGTCGAGGTATTTCTTCATTCACCTTTCTTAGAGACATTTACCTTCTTTCTCTCTCTGATCATTAGGTGTGCTTTTGCCCGGACTTGCTTTTATGACCATTTTCTCCACCTTGCTCCGAGGATACGGAATGACATTGAGCCGCCTTTATATCGCCACATGTACTGGAATCAACAAAATCGTCAGCGGAACTCTCGAGTCTCCGGGGACAACTGGCGTGCCGACATAGATGGATTGACCGTTGACGATGTAAGTATCTTTCTTTCCTTATCCCTCGTGCTGCACTGTAACTGATCGCGGTGACCTCATTTGCTGTAGCTTGCTCGGATGCCGTATGCTAGCTTCCCTCTCTATTACACCCCTCAGCGTGTGGAGGCATATGATGCTTCATGTCTCCATATCATGCTTTCTGACGCTGAATCATTTCAGTGGTATCTGGGTGAGAGGCTGCTTCAGCAGGTCACTGAGGTGGCTCGGGTCCCTTGTTCTGCACCTCCTCCAGCTGCTCAGATCCCAGCTGATGAGATAGCTGATGCTCTTGTGAGCCAGCCCGGGTTTCGTTTCACAATCCCGGATCGCGACTATGATGAGTGGTATCTGCTGTATGGCCAGGGGCCTCTGCTTCCTCCGCTCTATGTTCAAGGGGGCCGTCGCAGATACGCTGGAGGCTCAGTGACAGCTCCTTTGATGGACCTTTACCGTCGAGAGCGGGACGAGAGGAGGGACGATGACGACTATGTTGGCGACTTGTAGCCTGCTTTTGTGGAGGTGTATTCAGCTTGCTTGATGTACAACTTTTTGCTTTTACTTTCTTCTGTATCGAAATCTTTTGGATGAATATACAACCTCAATTCTTCTCAGATTACTTGATGTCGCCTGAATGCTTTGATTTCTGACTCGTTCTTTAATGATTTGTGGGAGATGAGACTTCTTAACTGTATGGATGATGACTTGAACGGTTCAAATTGCTTGATTTTGGCCCTACGGCCCCCCTCTAGACCTCAGCTTTGCTTTGGAGCACCTTTTCTTGATATTTTATGAGGTTAAGAAGGCTTCTTATGGTGTGGACGGTGACTTGAACGGTTCAGATTGCTTGATTAGGCCTTGTGGGCCCACTTGATGATCAGATCTTGGATTCTAGTCCTTCTCTTGATGATCAAAACCTTGATCTTGCTATTTGATTATCTATGCGAGCTTTCCCATGGTTTAAATCATGATGATCTAGTCTTCGAATGGCTCAGATTGCTTGTGGCCCTCTCTTGATCATCTTTCCCTCTCTTTGACTTGATTAGACCCATTCTGGCTACAGTGCTTCGTGATTGGATAGGTGGGGTACCTTTCAAATGATTCTGATCAACCTCCATCGAAATCTGGAATGGATTGGAGCCTTGGGCGGCCCTCAGGGTGTCATCTGCTGATGTGGACTGTCAACCTCACCTACCAAGAACCATGGACCCAATCCCGCGGAGAGAGGGGGAGCTAGTCCGTACGGGAGGCCCAGAGCGGGCCGCCCAAGGCTCGCCTCTTGTGCGGCCTGGGCTGGCTCGGGTTCGGATATTCTCTGTTGTCTGCTGCCCTTGTCCCCACCTGCTTTGTACGTCCAGGTTTGATTTCAACCATGAATCTTCCTTTTGTCTCCTCTTTCCTCCTCCTTTTGTCCTCTTCTTGGTTTGTCCTTTCTTGGGCAATGGATGGTGGAGATTTAGGGGCTGTGGGGGCTGTTCATGGTGGGTCCCACACTTCAGGAGGTGGTGAAGGCTTTAATGATAGTGGAATCTCTTTAATGGATGGTAGAGATGGAGCATTGAATGGGGGTATTGATGATGGGTTAGGGGTGGTTGTTGGGAGAGCTTTGAATGGCTCCATTAATGGTGGGATGGCTGTAATTCCAGATTTGGATAGGCCTTTGATTGTGGGAGAAATGGGTGGTATGGATGAGATGATGAGATGGGACATAGGTGAGGCTATGTGTCCCTTGAGTGTGGGCCACATGGATGATGTGATTTATGGAGGTGATGGGGGTATGATGGACATAGACGGGCTGATCTCATGTCTGGATGGTATGGATGGTTCAGATGATACCTTTGACGGTTTGGATGCTCTTGATGATGGCCAAGATGTGCGGCATACTTGTTTGGGTGGACTTGATGTGATCATTGATGATGTTCACCTGATGATGGACGGTGTGGATGCCTCGATGATCCCTTTGATTGGTCAGGATGATGACTGGATTCATGATTTCTTGTTGGAGAGGGCCGCAGGTCCAGATCTGACTGTTGATTCTTCGATCGGGGTTGCCGGGACCCTTCTTGATGGTTCAGATGAATTCTTTGACGGTCAGATCGGCCAGGATGCCACGATGTGTGGTGTGATCTTCGCTGGTAGCCCTTTTGATGGAGGGTGTCGTCCTTCTCCTGATCGTTAGTCTTTTTCGCACTCTGTTCATGAGGTGGGTGAGTCTTCTCATGCGGCTGAGGGTGTGACGGTTTCAGACAGTGATGCGACTATATCAGACATAGCCGTTACTGAGGGCAGGTCAGGGACTGTCGAGTCTGCAGAGGTTCTAGCTTTTCCTTCTCCTTCGCCCGTTGATCTTCCGATCCTCGACGAGCTGTCATTGATTTTTGGGCCTTTTGTTCTGGAGGGGGTACCAGTGAGGACTTGTCAGCTGCTTCCTTGTCCTTCTTGCTCGCCACGGCTGCTTGCTTGGCTTGATAGTTTATCAGCTTATGAGATTCGGGATTTGGAGTCCTATGGCTTCGGCAGTCTAATCCATATGGCTAGAGTTGACATTGATTGGAGGATGCTCGGAGCTACCTTGATTGACTGGGTCCCTTCATTGAACTTGTTCGCGTTCAACGATATGGAGATGAGACCTTCTTTGGAGGAGCTTGCACGCTTGACGGGCCTACCTTGGGATTATACTCAGTATTTCTCACCGAAGACATCGCTGAAGACTGCCACACCGCAGAACTGGTTTGGGATCCCCTATCTGGTTCAGCCTGCAGCTGCCGGCCAGGATGCTGTAGTGTTCTCCTTGGACTTACTGTATGATCTTTTTTCGGGTCCTCGGAGTGTGGCTGATTCTATCCTTGCTCAGAACGCACTGATGTTCTGCTTGATAGCTGAGGTGCTGTTCTTGGGATGGCGCAGGTCCCAGACTCCTTTGCTATTTTAGGTGATGAGCCGAGCTATCCGACGGCAGGGGATCATTTCTCTCATCTTGGCCGAGCTGTTTGATGGGCTGACTGACTGTGCCCTGGGCCGCACTCGTGTCCTTCGCGGCTGCTGTGCATTTCTTCAGGTATCTTTTCTGTACCTTTTCTTTCTTGCTTTTTAGAAATTGCTTTGCTCTAGCTGAACTTCTTTTCCTTCTTATGATCAGGTTTGGCTATGGGAACCTCTTTTGCTGACCGTTCCTGTTCCTTTTCCTGACACCCGTTGCCCATACCTTATGCGGCACATCATGGAGTTTCTTCCGCATACAGCTAGGATGAGCGAGCCTTTATATCGCAGGATGTTCGCTGAACTTCGTGACTGAAATGTTCGTTGGGAGTCATCTTGGCTTTCACTTCCTCCAGTGCTTTGCGATGCACACCGCCTTCCTCTGATGCTGGTAGGCTTTCGATCTTACTTTTCTTATCATCCTATCCGGTTCCTGCGGCAGTTTGGGTACGAGCAGGATGTTCCTCTTTTTGCTTTCACGGGTATCGGGCGTCGAGCACTTCCATCTAGAGCTTCTGACTTTAGGACTCGGGTCGATGGATCTTGGGCGAGTTACTTGACTGCCGATTTGCTTGGTTTTGAGTTGCGGGCCTTTCCGATGGCGACCGCCCCGTATCAGTACTGGGTTGCTGAGCAGTCTTTGTATCGACGTATCCCTTGCTGGCACCAGACTGCTGATGAGGATGAGCAGGATATCCTTGGAGATGCCGGTTCTTCATCTGGTTCATATGAACCCTTTGAGGAGCGCCCGTTCATCGATCCTGGCTTCCTTTTGGCCACTCATGGCCATTTGCTGTCTGAGATCTCTGCACTTCGGTATCATTGTGAGATGATGTCGAGGAGATTCGCTACCGATCAGAGGTTATCTGATGAGGAGGCCATGATCCATACCCTTGAGCGCGATGAGGTGCATTACCTGCGTATGGAGGTGAGCAGGTTGAGAGCGAGACTACTTCATTATGAGTCAGAGGACTTACCTGATGTCGCCGAGGAGGAGGGTAGAGATTGATTGTGTTGGCCGCCTGCACATTCTTTTTTGCATAGTATATGATTGATGATGATGCATTTTTTTGTATTTTTTGAAAGAGATGAGTGATATATGTACATTTAATGAAAAAAGAGAAAATTGTTTGAAAATCTATTGTGCCATGAGTTGTCTTGCGAGTGTGTCTAGATTTTGTGTCGGGATATAGGAATTAGAGCTGGGGGCTCAACCAATACTTTGACTGATGTCTCGAGATTTGACTTGTGTGATCCTTTGGTTCCCTGGAGGTGTAGGCAATGGAAACTGTGGCCTCCTGAGATTGTCAGAATTTGTAGAGCTCTTTGTTCCTAACTGCACTTCTTCTTGTTCTTGAACTGGGACTGCTTGAACCGATCTGGACTGTCTGATCTCTTGGTACCTGCATTTTTTATTTTTTTTATTTGAGCCATTTTTGCCTGCAGCGCTCTTTCGAGTTTTCACCACGACCGGCCTTTTCCCGTCATTTTTGCCCGTGGCGCCCTTTCGGGTTTTCACCACGTCCCGGGTGTTTGATCTTGCCTGCCCCTTGGCAGCTATGCTATTTTTACCCTCGGCGCCTTTTTGGGTTTTTACCAAGTCCGCTGTATGCCCACTGTTTTTACTCGGAGCGCCCTTTCGGGTTTTCACTCCCCCCCTCTTTGTTTAGGCACACATTTTCTTTTTCTCTTTTTTCTTTCTCTGAATCTTTGGATAACTGTGACGGCTAGAGGTCGGGAATCCGTCATTGCCAGCTGATGGCAGTCTTTCAAGCCCTTATCCTAAGTTACGATGATAGTGCTATTGGTCTTAGCTAAAGACCCTTCTGAGATGAATGGATGGATGACTGTGTTTCTTTTTCTTGGGTTGATTTTTTCTTAGGTGCCTTGCTTTGGCTTCCCTTTTCTCTTTTCTTCTTTTTTTTTCTTTTTTCTTTTGTATTCTTTTTCCCTTTTTTTTCCTTTTCTTTTGAATCCCCTTATTTGAAACACTTGTTGGTGGACGGAAATGATTTCTCAGAGGTTTTAGCTTTGACCTCTCGTCTTCAGCTCTATTAAAGTAACTCTTGATAAGGTCAGAATAACTTACCCGTGAAAGATCTTCACGTTGTCGGCGTTGATTGGCTTAGGAAGATCCACCCCTCTCATGCTGGTGAGTCTGAGGGCGCCTCCGGGAAATACTTCTCTGATGATCAGCGGCCCGTCCCACGAGGGTTTGAACTTTCCTCTGGGATCCGGAAGGTGCGATGGTAGAATCTTGTTCATGACTATGTCGCCTACCTTGAAACTTCTTTTTCGGACTCTCTTGTTATAAGCCCGAGCAATCCTTTTCTGATAACACTGAGAATGACTTAGCGCACGCATGCGCTCTTCATCTGCTAGCTGCAACTGATCGAATCTGGCCCGTTGCCATTCTCCTTCTTCAATTCCGCTTTCTAGTAATACTCCTAGTGATGGTATTTCCACCTCAACTGGTAGAACTGCTTCCATTCCATAAGTAAGCTTGAAAGGAGTAACGCCCGTAGCAGACCGTACAGACGTTCAATAGGCCCAAAGTGCATATGGGAGCATATCTAACCAATCTCGATAGGTCACGACCATCTTCTCAAGTATCTTGACGATTTTCTTGTTTGCGGCTTCTACCCCACCATTCATTTGAGGACGGTAAGGGCTTGATCAATGACGTTGGATCTTGAATTTACTGAGGAAGTCATCCATCTTTCTGTTGATGAACGGGGTCCCATTATCTGTGATGATAGCATTGGGGATTCCGTATCGGCATATGATGTTGTTCTTCATGAATTTGATCACCTGGGATGCTGCAATCGCGGTGTAGGAGGCTGCCTCTACCCACTTGGTGAAGTAGTCGACTGCCACAAGTATGTAGTCATGACCATTTGATGCTTTGGGACTAATCTTACCGATGATGTCGAGTCCCCACATAGAGAAGGGCCAGGGGGTGGTCAGATTGTACAACTCTGATGAGGGGGCATGGAATTGATTCGCATGCTCCTGACACTTGAAGCATTTTCTGACGTGCTGGCAGCAGTCTCTCTCCATGGTGAGCCAATAGTAGCCAAGTCGTAAAATCTTCTTTGCCATCATGTGCCCGTTCATGTGTGGGCCACAGATTCCTTCGTGTATTTCTTCCATGATCTTTGCAGCTTCTGTTTCATTGACGCATCGAAGGAGGATGTGATTATAGGATCGCTTGTAAAGAACTTCGCCACTAATGGTGAACTGGCCGGCCAAACACTGGATGGTTCGGCGATCTGTTGCTGTTGCTGACTCTGGATACTCCTGGGTTTCGAGATATTGTTTGATGTCGGCATACCAGGGTTTGTCAGGGACAGCTTCGGCTTCTTCTATTTCCAGGTAAAAAGTAGGTTCATCTTGAATTTCGACTGTGAGCTCCCATTCTGAAGCTCCTTTCAGGATCTCGAGCATTGACGCGAGTGTGGCGAGAGCATCTGCAAACTGGTTCTTGGCTCTGGGCATGTATGAGAAGGTGATTTCTTTGAATTCTTCGATCAGATTGTCAAGATACACATGATATGGTATCAACTTTTCGTCCTTGGTTTTCCATTCGCCATTGGTCTGATTGATGATAAGCTGTGAGTCTCCAAATACTCGTAGCTTCTTGACGCCCAAGATCGTGGCTTCCCTTAAGCCAGCGATGCATGCTTCGTACTCTGCCATGTTGTTGGTGCATTCGAATGCTATGCGCCTTGAGATAGGAATAGGGACATCATCTGGAGAGTGGAGGATCGCTCCGATACCACTCCCTTTAGAATTTGCTGCGCCGTCGAAGAATAACGTCCACTCATCTTTCTTCTTCTTTTCTTCCCCTTCGATAAGCAAGAGATCTTCATCAGGGAAGAATGTCTTGAGCGGTTGATAATCCAGGAGGGAGTGGGCAGTGAGATGATCGGCGAGGGCCTACCCCTTGATTGCCTTCTGAGTGACATAGGTGATGTCGAACTCAGACAGGAGTAGCTGCCATTTAGCTATCCTTCCAGTGAGTGCCGGCTTCTCGAACAGGTATTTGAGCGGATCCATGTGAGCGAGGAGGAGAGTAGGGAATGCAATCATGTATTGACAGAGTGGCTGAGTTGCCCAGACTAGGGCGAGGCAAGTCTTCTCGATTGAGGAATACCTAGTCTCGTAGTCGATGAACTTTCGGCTCAAATAATATATTGCTTGTTCCTTCTTCCTGGTCTCATCGTGCTGGCCAAGGACACAGCCAATGGCTTCTGCTGCTACCGAGATGTATAACAATAGTGGTCGTCCGGGAGTGGGCGGCACTAGGACTGGAGGATTCATGAGATATTTCTTGATGCGATCGAAGGCGACTTGGCAATCATCATTCCATTCTTTTGGAACGTTCTTCCGAAGGAGCTTGAAAATGGGCTCACAAATAGGAGTGAGCTGTGCGATGAAGCGACTGATGTATTGAATTCTGCCGAAGAAGCCACGAATTTCTTTCTCTGTTCTTGGAGGAGGCATCTCGATGATTGCTCTGGTTTTGGTCTCGTCGACCCTGATGCCATCCTCGCTCACCATAAAGCCAAGGAGTTTACCTCCCATTGCACCGAATACACATTTCTAAGGGTTGAGGCGGAGCTTGTACTTTTCTAATCTGCTGAATAACTTCTTCAGATCTTCAAAGTGTCCTTCAACTGTGCGAGATTTGACGATCATATCGTCCACATATACTTCGAGCTCCTTGTTCATCACGTCATGGAATAGTGCTGTCATTGCTCGCTGATATGTTACTCCTGTGTTCTTCAGACTGAACGGCATTACCCTGTAGCAGAAAGTTCCCCAGGGAGTGATAAACGATGTCTTCTCGCAATCTTCAATGGCCATCTTGATCTGATTGTAACTTGAGAACCCGTCCATGAATGAGAAGACCTTGTGTCCAGCAGTGTTGTCGACCAGAGTGTTGATATGTGGCAAAGGGAAGTCATCTTTTGGACTGGCTTTGTTGAGATCTCGAAAGTCGATGCACATTCGAACCTTGCCGTCCTTCTTTGGTACTGGTACGATGTTGGCAAGCCATTCAGGGTAGTTGTAGTCTACCAAGAATCCCGCATTGTACTGCTTGATGACTTCATCTCGGACTTTTAGAGCCCATTCTGGCTTCATTCTTCGAAGTTTCTGCTTCACTGGCTTCATATCTGCCTTGGTTGGCAGATGGTGTACAACGAGCTCTTCATCGAGCCCTGGCATGTCTTCATATGAGAACGCGAAGTTGGACAATCTTGGAGCTAGGAACTCTATCATTTTTTGTTTCATCTCAGGTGGCAACGATTTTTCGATGCGTACTTCCTTAGGGATCTCAGGTGTTCCCAAGTTTACTACCTCGAAATCATCGGCTACAATATTGGCTTTGGATTCGAACTTCTTGAGGAGATCCTCTAGTTAGGGAGCCGGATCATCATCTTCCTCATCCCGAGCTTCGTCCAGACCCATGAGCTCGAAGTCTAATTCGATGTCAAAATCATATGATTCGACTTCAAACTCATGCGACTCTTTAGACGAACTTAGCACACTATTGAATGCAGGAAAAGAAATGTTTTTTGGTTTTTGAGAATTTTCTGAAATGAAAATGCTAGATGTTTTTGGCTTTTGAAAGTTTTTAATTTTTTTTAGATTTTTTAAATTCACGGGACTTTAAACAAGCGGGCATTGCAGACCATGATTGATCCCAGCTTGTTCCAAAGTTTCAATTTCTGCTTAAACATGCATTTTTTTTAAGCCAGAGCCCTCAGATGGCTCTTTGGCTGATTCGAAAGTTAGGGGAACGGATGACCATTCAGGACCCCACACGTCCTCCCCTGAAGAGGTGGGGGTTGATGATTCGGGCGAAGAATCACAGTCTAGCTCAATGACCATGATTGCTTGCTGGTCGGGTTCGAGATCTGAGTCATACTCAGTCCCTCTCGGGTCACTTACCTCGCATTGCAGTTCGTCTGTTTCTGCGGCCAGACACAAGTTCGGAATCTGGACATCAGACCAATCCAGGGCTGGCCATTTCCCTTTCTTGGTCCAATGAATGGGCTGCTTCTGCCCCTGGATGATGATTGATGATGTTGATTCTGCAGAGATGTGCAAGTTGTGCCCCTGGCTGGTTGATGTTGAGATGGGCAAGTTGTGCGCCTGACTGGCTGGAATTGAAACGGGCAGGTTGTGCCCCTGGTTGGGAGCAGGTGTCAGAGTAACCTGGTCCTGAAGCTGCTGTATATGACTTCCTTCTTCATCTTCATCCTTTCCTTCTTCCTCTGGAGGCTTAGACGGTTCGAGAATCTGATTCCATCGAATGGGGGGCCATGTGGCCCAAACTAGGCTCATCAGGAGGCCTTTGTGTAGTGCAGTCGATTGATTCCCTCCTGGATCTTTGCAAGGTTCTCCTGGCTTAACGAACTGGATGGGTGAGCACCGAAATTTCTTCCTTCCTTTGTCCATGAAGATTGACCTGTATCTGAGTCCCCATTTGCGTTGGTTATATATCAGCGGTACCTTTCTAGCCTTGAAATGAATCTTCATTCAGTATTTGAAGCTCAGACATTCTGTTGGTGAAAAGACACGGTCCACCCTTATCGGTTCTGGATTGGCGATGGAGTTCACAGTCTCGAATTCGAAACTGTGAAACGGGATGTCTTCTTCAGAGTGCTGGATATTGATGACCGGGATGTCTGGTTCAGTGGCAGCAGCATTGGAAGGAATGATAAGCTCCTTCTCTACATGGATAGAGATCACTTGATTTCCACAGATGTATTTCACTCGTTGATGCAGGGTTGATGGCACAGCTCCAACCTTGTGCAGCCAAGGTCGTCCGACCAACATGTTGAAAGAGGCTGATATATCCAGAATTTGGAATGTGATGGTGGAGACTTCTGGACCTATCTGTACCTTTATGTCGACCTCCCCTTCCACTGATCGACGGGTGTTGTCGAATGCTCTGACACATATGGTGCTGGGTCGGAATGAAGAAGGACTAATTCCCAGACGTTCCGCAGTCTTGAGTGGGCAGACGTTTAAGCTTGAGCCATTATCGATAAGGACCAACGGGACACAGAGGTCTTTGTATCGTAAGGCTATGTTGAGGGATCGCCCATGATCGCGTCCTTCTGGTGGCAACTCATTATCGGTGAAGGTGATGGCGCGTGGAGCAGGAGTTGTCCAATCATCAATGCTATCATCTCTGGTGCCGTATCAGAGGAGACGTGAGCATCGTTCAAGGTTTTGGCAAACATTTCTTGGTGTATGCGAGATGTGCAGAGTAGCTCCCATACTGAGATTTGAGCAGGGATTGACTTGAGCTGAGTCGCCACATCGTATGTGGCTTCATTTTTGTTGCTGAGGCCTGAGAGAACGCCTTTGGGATCTCCTCTGTTCTGATTATCTCTTCGGATGCAACACCCATTGGGATTCATGTTTCCCACTTCCGCACATTCTGGATAGTGCCATGAGACCTCTTTATAATTTTCCCCACCCTTGCCTTCTATGACCACCGATTCTTGCAATGGTTCTGGTGTGGGTACCAGATCTTCCTCGTACGGAGCTTTTGCCTTGAGAACTACATTATTGCCTGTGCTGAAGGGGAATATCGAGGTTCGTCTTCATAGATCACATAAGATTGCGGTCCTGGCTTGACCATTCCTAGAGCAGGAGGCTCCCATGGAATGAATACTGGTCCTCTTGATATGGCAGGAGGTTTCTCTGTTCGTCCCAGCTGTCGTAGTGTGATTGACACGCCTCCGGGGTTTACCCCTTGCAATATGACTGGCTCAACTGGAGGAGCTCCTTCCAAGACAATGGGCTCTTGCTACTGATGAGTATAATCCCTCCCTTTTGGATTGGATTGTTCTTGAACTGGAGTTGCCCCTTTCAAGATGACAGGCTTGTATACGGGCTCGATGTATGACTGTGCTCCTTCCAGGACGACTGGTTCCCACCATGAATGGCTGTAAGGTGCCCCTTGCACAACTGACGCATCATATAGAAGTGTTCCTTCGAGTACTACTGGCTCGGAGACTGAAGGAGGGAAGGGACTTGCCCCTTGCATGATCATCGGAGGATTTGTTGGCCCATAGGTGTAGGCATGAATGGACTAGATAGGAGAGAAGAATCGATCAAGGCGCTCTCATTCTTCTATGCTGTTGACAGTGGGGCCTCGAGACGAACTGGGGTCCATCTGATGTTGAGGCAGAGGATTCTGAAAAATGTTGGTGGGAGCTGCTGCAGGAGTTCCAGGGACCGAAATGACGATCTTTCATTCGTCGATCAGATCTTGTATGACATTCTTTAAAGTAAAGCATCGATCAGTGGTGTGGCCACGCCCTTGATGGTAGGCACAGTACTCATTTTCTCGGTAGTTTGGAGGCAGAGGATGAGGAGGAGGCCTAGGTGTCATCAGAGTGAGTAACTGCTTTTGTACCAGCATAGTCATGACTTGACTAAGTGGCTGAGTAAGTGGAGTGAACTTCCTGAGCTCCCTGTAATTCTGCCTGTTCTAGTATGAGTATTGACCATTCCCTCTGAACTGCTGCTGCTGTCGAGGTGGTTGTGGCTGTGGTTGTGGATTTGGTCGTGGTTGATACCTCTGAGGTTGGTGCTGAACCTGACTCTGCTGATTCTGTCGATGTCCCTGTAGGGGAGCGTATTGATTACCCTGAGCAGTGGTGCTGATGTTGTTTACCTCTGTCGGGCGGGGAGGAGAACCATTGCGGTTTTCGTTCCCATATCCGATGGGTCTTCCCTCTACTCTGTTCCTTTTGACTGGAGTGGCTTGATGAGGCCATGGGGAGATTGTTCCGGCATGGATTCCTGCTTCGACTTGCTCTCCTGCACGGATCAACTGTAAGAAATTCACATATGGATGCGAGATGAGATATCCAGATATGCCTGGATATGTCGAATGAACAATCATGGAGATTTGTTCTTCGTCGTTGATAGGTGTCCGTATTCTGGCTGCCATAGCTCGCCAACGTCCCACATAGGCTGATAGCGTTTCATCACTCCTTTGCCTGAGAGCTGAGAGGTCGGCTCTTCTAGGTGCCATATTGAGATTGTACGCGAATTTGTCGACGAAAGCCTGGGACAGTTGTTCCCATGTCCTGATATGGTGGCAGTCCAGTGAAGTGTACCAATCTAGGGCATCGCCCTTCAGAGATTTTTGGAACGAACGAATGAGGGCCCCTTCATTTCCTGAGATTGAACTCCACTCTCCACAGAAGGCCTTGAGATGTGCTGTGGTACAACCTCTGCCATCGTATCTTTTGAATTTTGATACCTCAAAGTTTTGAGGTACCTGAGCATCTGGGAAAGGACACAAGTCTCTAAACTTGGTCGAAGGCAGATCGATTCCTTGTTGTCGCTGAAGCTGATTTTGCAAGATCTAGAACTGCTCCAGCAACTTGTCCACTCCTGAGTGATCCGTTCGAGCGACTGGTGCTTCTTGGAGTAAGGCACGTTCTTCTTCAGCATAGTGGTCGATGTCTTCGACCCTATGGGCTTGCTGAAAAACAACTGCGGGTTGCTGAAATTGATTTGATGACTGAACCGGATCCTGATGAACTTGTGCTTGAAAGGATTGTAACTGAACTGGGGATTGTACTGAAGGTTGAACTGGAATTTGCTGGAAATTAACTGGAGTTTGCTGAATTGAAGATTGCTGGAAATTAACTGGAATCCCATCGGCGGGGATGTGCTGGAATTTAAAGGTGCTCCTGTTTGCAGGAGGCTGAGATGCTAGGAAGTGACCCCCTTGTTGGGTATTCGCCACTGTCCGCTGATTGATGTGGGCTTGACACTGACCCCCATTGTGGGCATTCGCCAGTGCTGTCCCTGTTGCTGGAAATTGAATTGAAATCCCATCGGCAGGGATGTGATGAAATTGAAAAGGGGTCCCATCGGCGGGGACATGCTGAGAAAGGAAAGGAGTCCCATCAATGGGGACATGCTGAGATCTACTGAGACTGTTGTTTGTAAGATTGACTAGAAGCTGACTGGAAGTTCTTGCGACGGGAGTGCTCCGAGATGGCCCTGTCGTCGCGGGGAGGTATTGAGGAGGATGCCCCATAGCGAAGGGCTGAGACGGCTATTGTCGGTAGTCTTGGGAAGACTCCGATGGTTGTGCTTGATTTGAACTAGAGGCCGGAGGGACGCGACATGGCTGCTGAGATTGCTGAACTGGGTCAACCTGATTGTTGGCTGCTGCGGTGGCTTGTGCTTGCATGAATTGCAAGAGCATTTCTTGCATTGCTCTCATTCCTTGTGCCAATTCTTGTATGATTGGCGTATTCTCAATTGGCTGTGGCGCTGAAGGTTGCGCTTCGGTCATTTCAAGAGCAGGGAAGATGTGAGTTTCCTCTTCGTGGTCTGACATGGCTTGTTGAGCCCGAGTGCGGATTATGCTGCGGTAGGGAAGTTGTCTCCGCGCACGTTGAGCCCGAGGAGGCGCAATGGTGAGGATTATACTCTACTCTTTTTGGGTTTTTGGGATTTTCTATTTTTTTCTGGTTTTGGGATTTTCTATTTTTTTTTGTTTGTTTTGGGTAGAATGCTATGCAGATGAGATTGTATGAGGATTAGTGACTTTTAAGTACGGGTTTTTGTTTGTTTTGGGTAGAATGCTATGCAGATGAGATTGTATGAGGATTAGTGACTTTTAAGTACGGGAAGGATTCTGTTTTTCAAGTCGAATCACGACTAGTAGGACTAGCTCATCCCCAGCAGAGTCTCCATTCTGTGGACCCTCGCCATTCCGTGCTCCCACACGACGTTCTCGTCCCTTTCCTTTCGGGAAAAGAAGGAGAGGATGCGTGAGTGCGAATCGCCGTTTGTGCCACTGGCTTGCCTCGTTCTCAAGGGCTTTGTTTGGTTGTCGTGTTAAGCTGGATGTGTTTAAATGAGTTTATATAAGACCAGAGTCACCACTAGCCAGTTACTTCGAATCTACAGTCTGCTAGACCCCATAGAAACGTTAGAGAAGGGGATCCGAAGATTCCTTCCTCTAAAATGACTCCTATTGATCTGCGGCCAGAGATTCGAGGTAAGGGATCACGGTTACAGGGTGGGAAGAGGTTAAGCACCCCACACACTGCCCGTACCGAAGTACGGTCTCTACTTCACAGAATCGAACTAATACTTGAAAGTCTATTTTAATCCTCGTACATTCTCATAGATAACATGATGCATGAATGCAGGTCTGAACAGTAAGAGTTTCTGATGGGCAGGTTCCACTAACAGGCAAGCCCAGAGCATACGCTCGAACTGACAGCTGCTTTATGCGAAATGCATGTTGTATGTTTGAATGATCAAAGTGCTTGTAGTGATATGTACATGAATGCAGGTCTGAACAGTAAGAGTTTCTGATGGGCAGGTTCCACTAACAGGCAAGTCCAGAGCACACGCTCGAACTAACAGGTGCTTTATGCGAGATGCATGATGTGTGTTTGAATAATCAAAGTGCTTGTAGTGGAGCAAGGGGGTTGGAAGAAAAGTAAATGTTGCACTTATGCTAGATGCAAATGAGATGATGCTGGAAAAAGAGTAGCTAGATGGACGGAGGTGTCGCAAGGATTGGCTTCGAGTGGCTGGATCAAGACTTGGATGGCTTGGGAGACTTGGACCAGTGGTCAGGCTAGGCTGGACTAGGACTAGGATCTCCTCACTCGGGCTCTCCTTAGTGGAGGAATGGGCTAAGGGGTAGAGGGACAGATCGCACTCGGGCTGGATGGTTTCGGAGGGATGGATTGCTGAAATGGGAAGAGGCTAGGGGTAATTATAACAGTGGGCAGTGGCAGATTGCGTAAATAATTTTGGACAGCCCCGTACGGACGCTCCTCGGTTTCCAGCGCGTGGTACGGTCGTTTCTCGGGGCTGCTGTTTTGACTCGGTGGGTTGACTTGGTGAGTCAACTCGGCGGGTCAACTCAGTGATTTGACTCGGCGGGTTGACTCGGCGGGTCGACTCGGCGTTTTGACTCGACGGGTTGACTCAGCGGGTTAACTCGGCGGGTTGACTCAGCGAGTTTGGCTTTTTTAGAATTTTTTGACTGGTTTTTCTTATGGGGGGTTTTTCAGGCTGATGTTTAGGGGTGGGTTGACTGGGTTCAAGCTTAAGTTGGGCTATGAACTGGGGCTTACAAGGGTGAGTTTAGCTGAGTTTGGACTTGGGATTTGGGGCTATGGTCCTCCATTCATCCAGCTATCTCTACCAACAATGTAGCCAAAGGTGGGGTGTCTACAACCTCGTGCCCGGTACAGTGCCTATCTCAAAGGCCCCGTACATTATGACGCCATTGGACGAGTTGCGTGAACTAGGCTTCATCCGTCCGAGCAATTCACCGTGGGGAGCATCGGTACTCTTCGTGAAGAAGAAGGATGGCTCGTTGAGGCTTTGCGTGGATTACCGCGAGCTCAACAAGGTCACGATTAAGAATATGTACTCGCTTCCGAGGATCGACGATTTATTTGACCAGTTGCGGGAGTCCCAGTTCTTTTCGAAGATTGATCTACGATCCAGTTATCATCAAGTCCGTGTCCGAGAGGAGGATATCCCAAAGACGACATTCAGGACACGTTACGATCATTTTGAGTTCCAGGTCATGTCCTTCGGACTAACCAATGCACCCGCTGTGTTCATGCAATTGATGAACGAGGTCTTTCGTCCCTACCTTGATTAGTTCGTTATGGTGTTCATCGATGACATTCTGATCTATTCGAGGACTCGGGAGGAGCATGAGCAGCATCTGAAGATCACCTTGCAAACCCTCCGCACACACCAGCTTTATGCTAAGTTGGAGAAGTGTGAGTTTTTGCAGGAGGAGGTGAAGTTTCTCGATCATGTTGTGACGAGGCAGGGAGTAGCGGTGGATCCGGTGAAGATTAATGTCGTGCGTCAGTGGGGTCAGCCCACAAACGCGTCCGAAATCCGGAGTTTCCTTAGGTTAGCAGGTTATTATCGTCGCTTCATCGAGGGCTTCTCCCGTATTGCAGCCCCGCTGACCAGGTTGACCCGGAAGGGTACTGTGTTCATTTGGAGTGATGCCTGTGAGCGAGCATTTGCAGAACTGAAGGACCGTCTTACTTCTACACCAGTCCTCACTCTTCCCTCCGGGAGTGAAGGATTCGTGGTCTTTACGGATGCCTCGCATATTGGTTTGGGTGCTGTCCTGATGCAGCATGGTAAACCCGTGGCCTTCGGGTCTCGCCAACTCAAGGTCCATAAGCAGAAGTACCCCACACATGATCTGGAGTTAGCAGCGGTAGTCTTTGCACTAAAGGTGTGGAGGCACTATCTTTATGGGGTCAGGTTCGAGCTCTTTTCTGACCACAAGAGCCTGAAGTACCTCTTCTCGCAGTCCGAGTTGAACATGAGGCAGAGACGCTGGATGGAACTCTTGAAGGATTATGATTTCAATCTTCAGTACCACCCTGGCAAGGCCAACGTGGTGGTAGATGCCCTTAGCCGTCAGCCACGAGGCCTGGTGGCGCATATGATGGTCCGGGAGTGGAGGATGCTCGAGGATGTTGCTGAGTATGATTTTGAGCTGAGCCTGCAGTCTTCTATCACGTAGTTACCGAGCTTGTCGATTCAACCCTCTCTTGTTTCTAGGGTGATCGAGGCTCAGCAGGCCGATTAGACGTTGTAGGATTATCAGGCAGAGGCCGCGTCAGAGGGCCATGCAGATTGGCAAATTGGGTCAGATAATGGACTTCATTTCAGGGGTGGTTGTGTGTCCTAGATATTCCTCAGTTGCGCAGAGATCTTATAGATGAGGCACATCGATCAAGGTTCACGATTCACCCGGGCTCTACCAAGATGTATCGTGATATAAGGAGGCAGTATTTCTGGGCCGGGATGAAGAGTCAGATTGCCAGTTTTGTGGCTGAGTGTGACACTTGCCAGCGTGTCAAGGCCGATCATCGCAAACCCCCAGGTCCCTTGCAGCCGTTGAGTGTCCCGTTGTGGAAATGGGAGCACGTGACCACAAACTTCATTATGGGCTTGTCGAGGACTCAGCAATCACAACGCCATCTGGGTTGTTGTCGATCGTCTGACGAAGTCGGCACATTTTCTTGCGATACGTGCGACCTAGCCATTGGACTGACTTGTAGAATTGTTTATCGAGGAGATTGTGAGACTGCACGACGTCCCAGTTTCGATCGTTTCTGATCGAGATCCGAGATTTACGTCGCGGTTCTGGAGGAGTTTTCAGAAGGTGATGAGGCCTGCCTTAAAGTTCAGCACCGCATATCATCCTCAGACTGATGGACAGACTGAGAGGGTTAACCAGATCCTTGAGGACATGCTTCGAGCTTGCGTGTTTGATTTCTCAGGTAGTTGGGACAAACACCTGCATTTGGTTGAGTTTGCATACAATAACAGCTACCAGACGACTATCGGTATGGCTCCTTTTGAGGCGTTGTATGGTAGACCTTGTAGGTCTCCTAGTTGTTGGACCGAGGTTGGAGAGCGTTGTCTCCTAGGTCCCGAGCTTGTGCAGAGGACATCAGAGGCTATCGATATCATCAGGCAGAGGATGCGCACAGCTCAGAGTCGACAGAAGAGTTTTGCAGATCGTCGACATCGTCCCCTAGAGTTTTCCATTTGGGATCGTGTGTATCTCAGGGTCTCACCCATGAAGGGCGGGGTTCGTTTTGGAGTCAAGGGGAAGCTTGCCTCAAGATTCATTGGACCCTTCGAGATCACTGGGAGCGTTGGCGCCGTGGCCTCTCAGCTTGCCTTGCCACTTCAGTTGTTTGGCGTCCTAATGTTTTTCATGTTTCCATGTTACGGAAGTGTGGGTCAGACGTGGTCCTGTGATAGATTGGCAGCCGTTGGAGGTTCGTGAGGATGCTTATTACATTGAGCAGCCGGTCTGTATCCTTGACCGGAAGGAGCAGGTCCTCCGGGTTAAGGTCATTCCTTTGGTGAAGGTCTAGTGGAGTCATTATAGCGCAGATGAGGCGTCGTGGGAGCGAGAGGCCGAGATTTGCAAGTCTTACCCTTATCTTTTTTATGATTGATTGTATCTGTATGACTGCTTTTCGCTTGGTATGCATATATAGTGATGTGATTTCCTTTTTCTTATGATCATCGGCTAGTTTAGGTTTGTATTGTAAATTTCAAGGACGAAATTTTTGTTAGGAGGGGAGAGTTGTAAGACCCGTACCCTGAATTGCCCTCCGTATGCTTAGTTTCCAGTGTCGGTACATCCCAGATGGACCAGATTAGCGAACCTAAGACCTATACCCCGGCGACTGCGTAAGCGCTGAAATTCCAACGCCACGTGGCACGCCCCATTGCGATACCCGGTGTGAAAGTTGTGATCATTTGCGCAATCCAAGGCGAGCCGTGCAACCCATGTGTGCGCGGGCCCCACTTGCACAAATTCCAAGAAAGGTCAAATCAATCACCCTCACCCTCACCCATACCCCTCTCATCACCCTAGTCTACACAAGCCATACCCACCCCATCCCTCTCTCACTACAAAGTCAACTCTAACCCATACCCCCCATGCCATCCTACCCCCCTCCCATGCTAGACATCATCATCCCATAACCCCCCTCTCTACCCATACAAGATCCATACGTAAGGGAGGGAGGTGGGCCATCATCATCCCATAACCCCCCTCTCTACCCATACAAGATCCATACGTAAGGGAGGGGGGTGGGCCTTCTCATTTTCCATAATTTCTGAGAGAGAGAGAGAGAGAGAGAGAGAGAGAGAGAGAGAGAGAGAGAGAGAAGACTAAGAAGAGAGAGATTAGAGGGAGATTAAGATTTGAAGGTGGAGATCAAAGCTTAGAGGACCCCAACCATCATCCGGACTGTCCGATCGTCAACCCGACTCAATCCAACCGTTCATATTTCGAGGTGAGTACAAGGGGGAAACATCAACTCCCATTTTCTTGATTTCCTTTCAATTTTTGGGCCCACAAGTGGGCCATGCTGTGGGACAGCGTGCCCCGCACGCTTCCACAGTGTGGACCACCTTGTGAGGCCCACCATGATGCTTATTTTCCCATCCTTCCCCATTCTTTAGATCACAAAGATCCGGTTGGGGGAAAAATACAAGGGTTGGTTGATCCATACATTTTTTAGTCCACCTTGTGATGGACAACCAGATGGATGGATTGGATCATCCATGTATGGACCCCACCAGATGTATATAATAATAATAATAATAATAATAATAATAATAATAATAATAATAAATGGAAGAAGGGCAGCCGCTGGACAAACAGCATCCACGGAACGCTGCTGCCCAACAGCGCTTGGGTGGAAGCCTAATTTGGGCATTTACCGTGGGGTCCCCACTCGTGGGACCCACCTTGATGTATGGATTTAATCCACACCGTCCGTCTGTTTCTCCAGCCCATTTTATGGCTGGAAACAAAAATGAAGCAAATCAAGATCTCAGGTGGACCACACCATAGAAAATAGTGTAAACAATGATGTCCACTGTCGAAACTTCTTGGGCCCACCGTGATGTTTGTAGACCCTGTCCGCTGCCCAATATAGGACTCATTGGGTCCCCCTTGAGATGGGGAACCCGATTAGCGGAGTGTATCATACCCATGTGGGCCCCACTTGATATAAACAAAAAAAAGGAAAAGAAAAAGAAAAGCCAACGTCCAGACGCTGGACGTTCACAGCGTCAGGGACGCTGGAACAGTCCATCGTCAGAGGCGTGGAATGACTTGGATGGGGTCCCCACTAGTGGGACCCACCTTGATGATTATGTTGGATCCACACCGTCCATATGTTTTCCCAAATCATTTTAGGGCCAGGGCCCAAATTTGGATCAGATTCAAATCTTAAGCGGACCGCACCACATGAAACAGTGGAGAAAATGATGTCCACTGTCGAAACTTCCTCGGTCCACCTTGATGTTTGTAGGCCTCGTAACATACCCAATATTGGGCTCATTGGGTTCCCCGTGAGCTGGGGAACCTGATAGACGGAGTGGATCATCCTCACGTGGGCCCCACCTGATGAAAACCAAAAAAAAAAGAGAGAAAAAAAGGGGCACGGCTCCCAGCGTCTCTGACGCTGGGAGCACTGACACGTTGAGTAGCTATCTAGCTATTGGAGTGACGTCACCAACTCCCATGGCCCCACCGTGTTGTATGTGTTATATACACATCGTCCATCCATTTGGGAAGATCAGTTTAGGGCATGATCTCAAGAATGAGACAGATCCAAATCTCAAGAGGGCCCCAACATAGGAAACAGTGGGGACAGTGACCCTACCGTTGAAACCCTCCTACGGCCCACCATGATGTTTATTTGAGATCTAACCTGTTCATAAGTCCACACACGTGTGGAAGAAGGGAAAACAAAAATATCAGCTTGATCGAAAACTCAGTTGGGCCCACCTAGAATGTATGTGCCTTATCTATTCCGTCCATATGTTTTTCCAGCTCATTTTAGTGGTTGAGCCCAAAATTTATGCATATCCAAATGTCAAGTGGACCATGCCACAGGCAGCAGTGGGAATAATGATTTCCACCGTTGAAACCTTCCTAGGGCCTACAGTGATGTTTATTTGTCATCCAACCTATTAATAATATCACATGGATATGGATGAAAGAGAAAACACAAATATCTGCTTGATTCCAAAACTTCCTGAGACCCAAGTGGGTACCACGCAGCCCAGCCGGTGGCCCACCCTGTGGGTTCCAACGTGATGTATCTGTTTAGTCCCACCATGATGTATCTGTTTTATTCATGCTGGCCTTCTGGTTTTCTATGCTATTTTAAGATATGGCCACAATAATGAGGAAAATCCAAACGTCAGATGGACCACACCCGCAGGGAATAGTGGTCATTGATGCCCACCATTGAAAAACTTCCTTGGGGCCACTCTAGTGGTTATTTTCCATCCAACCGAAGGTTTTGGGCCCATCTTTGGGTTCCACCTTGATGGATGTATTATGTATCATGCCATCTGTATTGACCGATGCGTGGGGCCCAATTTGAGTGGGCTTCACTTAGAAAATGATGGTGATTGAATACCCACCACTGAAACTTCCTAAGACCGGCGATGTATATTTGCTATCTGACCAGTGGGCGGGGCCCACCATGGTCTTCCCTTTAATATATATGTTTTATCCATGCCGTACGCCTATTTTGTCGGCCTATTTTGTATTTGCAGGCCCAAGTATGGGGCCGATGTGGTCTTAAGTGGGCTATGCCACGAAGACCTTTACATTTCCAATGGGGCCCACAGTTCGGGTCCCACACTCTGTATATATATTGGGCCAGTTAAGGCCAACATTACATGATATGTCTGGTAACATGCTAGTATACTTAGCTTCATACTTCACATTGATAATATGCTTAGTATAATGAATACCATGCTCATTCATATGCTCATACGCATCATTTGTATGCCTGTTATGGATCACGATTAACTATATCATATGCTAGTTGGCTTGTTATACTTAGGGGACCCGTGCGAGACAAGGTCGCCCCACATGATTGCGCAGTATGCGTAAGTTTGGTGCATGACTTGGATTGTGTGACTCATGCATTTCACATTATGTATGTCACAATCGCCTTCACACCTTCGCAGCATCTGGGTGGTGGCCACCATAGTCACATCGTGGTTGGCAGTAATGGACACCGAAAACTTGTTCTAGTACGTGGGCGCTATGGATGTCCTTGGGTGAAAGTCCCTAAACCCTGTGGTACCAGTAGGATGCTCCAATGTCGAGACCGAGTGGATAACATGAGCGCCCGTGTGCCAAATACCAGTAGGCCGCATCTCCCACTGTGTCGAGGTCGGTTGGAAGGGGGTGTGACCTTATCCGCCCCAGTGCAGTGGGCTATAAGCTAGGTCGAGTCTGACCAGCTCATGGAATGGGTCTGCTATTGGAGAGCCGGGTGGGCATTGGCATACCATTGACGAGGCGGATAGTGAGGTCTTTTCTACTCTCTTGGTTATGCACGCGATGTGCGACGGCCAGTATCAGAGTGTACTAGACCTCGGTGATGTCCCAGATGAGAACCATTTTGATATGTGGATTAGTTGAGGATTGACGTGTTTGCATTGCATCTCTAGCATGTAACACTCGGCCAGGTAGGCCCTTGCATCGTATAGTTTTGGGATGGCTGATAGCATTCATGAACTTGGTAACTTAGCCCTCTATTACTTTCGCTTACTCCGATATCTATATACCTGTCATATGCATCACACGAGCACACACGCACTCTACTGAGCTTCTTAGGAAGCTTATGCGCGTTTGTTTACGCTGCAGGTACTAGAGCACATCAGCAACGTTGAGCGCGGTTCATGTACCTGCTATTTTAGGCTTTTGCTACATTTTGTATTTCCCTTTCCAGCACTGTACTCAACAAACTATATAGTGGATATCTGATGATGTTTATGATTTTGATTATGCTCCTTTACAAAAAAAAATTACCCCGAAAATCCTCCTGGTAGGGTCCCAGGATCGGAACCTGGCATATGAGAATTAGGAGCCGAGAATGGGGTACTACAGAGGCTGTTGGCACCAAGGTCGGCGATCGGGAATTTAGTGAGCCCGGTCCCCTGGTTTGGGGCGTGACATCCAGACCTTCTTAACATTGTTAACAGGTTGGATTGCAAATAAATATTACTAAAAACTTTCGATGGACCATTTGGAATTTCTAATGGTAAATTTCCTATGATGTGGTCCACCTAAGATTTGGATCTACACTCTTTTTGGAATACCATCCTAAAACTGACAGGAGAAATAGATGGAAGATATGGATATAATACACATCATTAAGGTGGGCACCACGGTAAGGGCTACACCGTCTTAGGTGAGGCCGGGGTCTCACCAAATCCACTCTCGAATTAGTGCCACAAAACTTTTAGATCCAAATCTCAAGTGGGTTGTACCTTTTGGATCAATCATGAATATCTTCTTAATATTATCAACAAGTTGGATTGCAAATAAACATTAGCAAAAGTTTATTATGGGTCATATTTAATTTTTAATGGTGAGGCACTCAATTACTACTATTTCCTATGGTGTGGTCCACCTTAGACTTGGATCTCCACAATTTTTTGTACATCTTAAAAAAATGGTATAGAGAAACAAATAAATGGCATGGATATACAACACGTCATCAAGGTGGACCCACTTAGGGATAACACCTACTAAACTGTGAGTCAGGTAACAACTAAGGCCCCATGAAATCTTGGTTTTTTTTTTTTTTTTTTAAATCTCAATTTTTTTTTTCAAAATCTTGGTTGTTTTCTAAATCTTAATTTTTCTCAAACAGTGGTAATTTCTTTTAAACTTCTTAACTTTTTTTTTTCAAAATCACAATTTTTTATGTATTAATGACACCCATAGTGCGTTGCTAATGCCTTTGGTGCGAAAGTTTTTAATGCCTCATTTTTTATCTACTACCCTAAAATGAGCTAACAAAAATGGATGGACCGCCTGGATAAAATGCATACATCATGGTGGGGCCCAATAGCTCTGGGCTGGTGCTCGACCCAGGGCGTCACAAATAATTATTTGTATATTAATGATGCCCACATGTCGTTGCCAATATCTTTGGTGCAAATATCTTTGCCAATATCTAACTTTTTTTCCTTCAAAATTACAGTTTCTTTGAACTTCTCAATTCTCTTTTTCAAAATGACACTTGCCTTTTCAAAATCATAATTTTTTTTTAGATAAATTTTATTTAATCTCAATTTTTTGTTAAAATTTTAATTTTTTTTTCAAACTTTTCTATTACTTTTTCAAACTATTTATTTTTTCAATCTTCTCAAATTTTTTTTTTATCAAATTTCTTAATTTTCTTTTCAAAATAGAAAATATCAATTTCTTTCTAAATATTTCAATTTTTTTCAAAATTATAAATTTTTTAAAGTGCTAATTTTATTTTAAAATGTTAATGTTTTTCAAAATCATGATTTTTTTAAGCCTCTTAATTTTCATCTTCAAAATGTCATTTTTTTTCAAAATTTCAATTTTCTTTAAACTTCATAAGCTTTTTCAAAATATTAAAGTCATTTTTTTAACTTCTCAATTTTTTAAAATCAAAATTATTTTGAAAATCTTATTTTTTTTATCAAACTTCTTAATTTATTTTAAAGTACAAAATCTCAAAACTTAATAAAAATCTCAATTTTTTTCACTATAACCTTCATTTTATTCAAAATTCTCAAATTTTTTTAGAAAAGCTATTTTTTTAAATGCAATTTTTTTAATCTCAAATTTTCTAAAACATTGTCAAATTTTTTTAAAATTAAAATTCTTTTAAAATACTCTGAGATTATTTTTCCAAACGTTAATTTTTTGTCAAAATCTCAATCTTTTCTTTAATCTTAATATTTTCAAAATATCTTAAATTTTTTTATAAAAATATTTATTTAACGATGGACAGAATTCGTCGCAAAATCCAGGCACGATAAACCGCCCAACTTCGCCATGAAAACCGATTCGCTGTGGACCATTAGTGACGAACCTGACCCATCGTTAAAGAAACCTATTTTTTGGGGAAAATCCATCGTAAATTAATGATTCTGGCGTATTTGGGGGAATGGAAGAAATTGGCGTATTTAGGGGGAATGGAAGAAAAGAGGGAAATTGGAAATTTTATTTCGAGTGGGGATTTTCAAAAATTCGACGGTTCCTGGCCTTCGACTTTTTCCCCGCGTTAATTTCGACCGTAATAATTCGACGGTCATTAGCAGTTGAATTCAAGGCCCAAAATTCACGACGTCGTCGAATTTTCCACGCGTTAATTTCAACTGTAATAATTCGACGGTCATTGCCAGTCGAATTTGCGGCCCTAAAATCAACCGTCAGATTTTTTACCCGCGTTAATTTCGACTATAATAATTTGACGGTTGTTAGCGGTCGAATTTGTGGCCTTAAATTCGACGGTTTATGGCCTTCGAGTTTTTGGACGTGCTAAATTCGACAATTGTGGACTGTCCAGAACTGTCGAATTTAGCATTTTTTCACGTAGTGAATAGCCGGATGGACGGAGGTGTCGCAAGGGTTTGCTTCGAGCGGATAAGATCAGTACTTCGGCGGCTTGAGAGGCTTGAACCAGGGGCAAGCCAGGCTGGACCAGGGCTAGACTCTTCGCACTCAGGCTCTCATTGGTGGAGGAATGGACTAAAGGGGGTGGAGATGAACTCGGAGCTCTTGGACTGGAAAAGTGAGAAGTGGATGCTGTGAATGAGAAATGGCGGGGGTATTTGTAGCTGTGAAGGATGGCACCTTTGGTAAATAAGCTTGGTCGGCCCCTAGGGGGCCACTCGTACGAACTCTTTGCTCGAACTTCGGAGCGAACGACTCCCAAACCTGAAGCAAAAAAGCTGTTGGTTCGAGCTTCGGAGCTACTCCGAAGTTGTGGCTCGGAACTAGGTGAGTTGACTGGGTTTGAAAGATGGACTGAAAAGGTGAGTTGATTGGGTGCAAGGGTTGGACTAACCCGGTGAGTTGACTCGATGACTTGACTCAACAGGTTAACTCACCAAGTTTGACTTTTTGGGGATTTTTGGACTGATTTTTCTTATGGGGGGTTTTTTGGGCTGATGTTTAGTGGTGAGTTGACTGGGTTCAAGCTTGAGTTGAGCTGTGGATTGGGGTTTGCAAGAGTGAGTTTAGTTGGGTTTGGGGATATGGACCTCCATCCATTCAGCTATCTCTACTAATATTGTAGCTAAAGGTGGGGTGTCTACACCCATGTGCCCCAATTGATCATTAATTCAAAATTAACTATTAGATTGCATCGATTTGAATCGATTAGATCTCTCAATTCATATGTTCGTTTATTCTCGAATTCAGAGGAGATGTTCCTCACTAAGTTTTACATCGGGTCGATTAAAGAGAAAAACAGATACAATCACTAGTGCAATAAAACTAAAAAATAAGTAATACTTAAAAAGGAGCCTACTCTAATACTAAATTTTTAGATATTATTAAGTTTTCATAAAAAATCAAAATTAGAGATTTAGATTCAAAGATACGTTTTAATCATTGTTGTCGAAAACCATTTGAATGTTGATATCATACTTTCAAAGTAAAAAAGTTCTCTCATATATTGATCCTAAATGAAAAGTACATGAAAGCCAATACTAAAACCCTACAGTAGTCCTCGGGCAAGACATAGAGACACATGTATAGTGTATTTTAGACATGTGATGTAAAAAAGGAGGAGAGAGGAATAATCTCTCTCTCTCTCTCTCTCTCTCTCTCTCTCTCTCTCTCTCTCCTATGCATCTTCTCCATTTGAACAAGATCTTATTTATGGCCTTATTTGATTTTCAAATTATAATGTAAATACATTGTAAAATAGCCATCATTAATTATAATTACAACTCTTATCCCAAGGCTGATGTTGACAAGTCCAGTATTTTGGTGTAAAATGGAGGTGCGTAAAAACTATGGGGGCCACCATGATGTATATACCATATCCATGTCGTTCATCTGTTCCATCAACTCATTTTAGGGCATGAGAAAAAAATGAGGCAAACCTAAAGCTCAAGTGAACCACACCATTGTAAATAGTGGGGAATTAAACGCCTACCGTTGATAACTTCATGGGGGCCACAAAAAAATTTTATTAACCTTATTTTTATGTTTTCCGTTTACCCATGACTGTATGATTAGGATTACTATTTCATGTGGTGTGGTCCACTTAAGCTTTGAATTTGCCTCATTTTTAGATTCATGCCCTAAAATGATCTTATGGAACGGATGAACAACATGTATATGAAATTTTCTCATGGTGGGCCCCATAATTTTTAGTGCATAGAAACACATGGAATTCACTTGAGATTCACATGGTTTTCGAGCCAATAATTCATATTCAACCAAATAATGGTGAGAAATAATGATGATCCATTTGCATCCATTTACAGCATAATAAGGAAAATTAAATAGGCCCTTATAAGGAATTGGGGTTTTAAGGAGAGACCAGCATGCTCTCCACAACCCTATAAACTTTAATATATGCTCCACTATTAATTTTTTTTGTTTTATAAAACACAACAAAATTTAATTTTAAAATCTATATTTTATTAGTCCTTGATGGATCTCCATTCATGATTATGTCATGTTTTAAACAAACACAAAATATTACTTTCTAAAAGCATACCTATGCATGAAACGATTATCTCATTTCTATAGTTGCCTATATCCCAACATCGAGTCTCTCCCTAATTTTATCTCAAGTTTGGGAGGTTGGAGAACTGTGTTGGATCCTTTATATAGGCTAAGAGCTTATTAAAGCTATCCATAAGGTGGACCCCACACCAAGGGCCATGGGCACATTTGGTGGATGGGAGATGGGATGTCCCACCTCCTCTCACTCTCCCTTCCCACCTATTTCTAGTGGGCGTCCAAGGGTCTCTTATTCCATCCCTTTCCTTTGAGATAAGATCTATAAATAAGGGGTTAGGATTTTAAGAGGTACACCATATCAAGGTACTCCACTACACTACAAGACCTAGTTGTCTATATCCCTCTACCACCCATGGTCACTTGAAGGACTGTATCAATAGATTTTAGCCATTGGGTCTCCATCAAGTATGGTTAAAAATAAATTAACGGTTAAAACTCAAAGGTAATGGTTGGAAACCTATGATTAACCAATCAAAAAGCATAAAAATATTGACTAGCTAGCCTTTAAAATATCTGATGGACAGTCCAAACCATAAGATTAACCTACCACTAACATCTCATGTAGACTAAGTGGATTCCATGTTGAATCGTATGGACTTCAATGACTTTGATGCCACCAATTGGCCGAACCCACTTTTACTAGCCACATGGTAGCCTCATAAAGCAAGCCAAAACAGTATCAACAAGAATCTCTCCATCCATATATACATGCTTAGGTTTAGGGCTTTGATGGAGTTAGTGCAACAACAAGTCTCTTCTAGTTTTGGTATGATGGATTTCCTAGTCTAATTATTTGTAGATGATCATACCAATGTTAGTGGTCAAAGGCCCTATCTAAGGTACCGTCCATATACATAGTTACACACCTAACTGGGCTAGGTGAATGCACACTGTTAACACCAAAAACTGGTGACAGCTTCTCCTTCCTATAATTCGTGATCCCCCTGAAGATAGCTCCTTCCTTCCACCTGAAAATCACAAAATAAAACTAGGGGTGGCCGGTGTTTGGCCATTAGCCCTCCGATGCTTAAATTAGTAATGGACTTCAGCGAAGATGAAGTGTGAAACGTGGGCTGAGATGTTGCGTACCTTTCTCCTCAATGAAGACCTCTATTTATTCAGATCTAACTAAGATCGTTTGTTACGTAGATCGTTGAGATCTTCCTGATTTCATCAGATAAGATGATACCTTATGCAGGTTAGATACCTAGCTGATTACATTCCTTAATATAAATCCCTTTAATCTAGGACCGATATGTAGAGATAGATCCAAGCGGGTCTGTAATCTGGGCCAACTCCTGAACTATATGAGCTGCTGGGACTGCGACCTAGGAGATGTCTTCGTTAACCGACTGGCGACCAAATCTGCTCGAATGCAAGCAAGTCTATCTGGAGATCCTTCAAGAACCAAGGCGTATGCCAACCTACTCGCTAGGAAATATCCTGTGCTGATCTGCTCATAGATCTTAATCATCAAGGGGCACTCACATCTCACATGCAGGACATGTAAAACTGCTCTTGAGAGAATTATCGTTTCTTGATAAGGGTGTAAACTTCGACCAACTTATATTCTTGGTGAAGTAATCGGCGACCATGATCACAAATCTATTCTGGCCTTTTCCTTTAGGCAACGGACCGATTATATTGACTCCCCATTGAGCGAAAGGCCAAGGGCCATCTATAGGCATTATTTGTTCGGGTGGTAGATGAGGTACTGGAGAATAGCGCTGACACTTATCACATCTTCTTGAGAATTCAATGGCATCTACTTTCATAGTAGGCCAATAATAACCCTGCCTCATAGCTTTATAAGCCATCGATTGTCCTTAGGGGTGGTTACCGCATGTCCCCTGATGTATTTCTTCGAGAACATGCTTGGCTTCTTCTAGATGAAGGCACCTCAAATATGGCAGTGTATAACTCCTCAATTATACACCATCTTGGAGAATATACTTGGCAGCACAGTACCGTATTTGTCGAGCTAATTTTTTGTCTACTGGGAGTTCTCCATCTCGCAGAAAATGGATAATAGGGTCCATCCAACATGAAGATAGTTGTACAGCGAAAACCTGCTCACTTGTTACTTGGCCGATGCTTGGTGCAGAGAGATGCTTCGAATTAGATCACCTTCAGAGGACGACGCTAATTTTTCCAAGGAGTCGGCCAGCTTGTTTTCTGCTCGAGGGATGTGAATTAGCTCGTATTTATCGATTTTGGCGAGCAACTCCAACACTTTGGATTTGTAAATAGCCATTCTTTCTTCCTTCGCTTCAAACTCGCTAATCACTTGATTCACAACAAGCTGCGAGTCCCTATGAATGAGTAGGTTTTTTATTGCGAGCATGTTAGCCAACTGAAGACCGGCGATCAAAGCTTCGTATTTTGCTTTGTTATTTGTAGCATGGAATCCAAATCGCAAGGCGTATTCAAACCGCGATTCATCTGGGGCAATGAGGATCAATGCCGCCCCACTTCATGACGAACAGGATGATCCATCTACATAGAGTGACCAAGATGGTTGCTTGCATGCTGAAAGTTTGGTTTGAGTAGGCTTAATTAGAGGAATTGTCGTCTCGATATGAGTGGATACTGGATATGTGAACTCAGCAATGAAATATGCAATAACTTGTCCTTTCACAGTAGTTCGTGAGAAGAAAGCAATTTCATGTTCACTGAGTTCGATTGCCCATTTGGTTAATCGTCCAGACACTTCAGGTTTTTGAAGGACTTGTCTTAAAGGTTGGTCTGTAGAGACTATTATAGGATGGACCTGAAAGTAAGGCCGTAGTTTTCGTGCTGCAACCACTAAGGCCAGGGCGAGCTTTTCAATCTCAGGATATCTTGTTTCAGCATCCACTATTGTACGACTAACGTAATAAACTGGCTTCTGCACCCCAAAATCTTCTCTTATTAAGACGGCACTGGTGACCGCAAGAGATATAGCTAGATAGAGATAAAGTTGCTCATGTGGAGTAGGTTTAGACAGGATGGGAGTTGTGCCCATGTGTTGCTTTAGCTATTGGTAGGCTTCTTCACATTGTTGGGTCCACGCCTAATTGGACTTCGTGGTGGCTCACAGTAACTTGAAGAAAGGTAGGCACTTATCAGAGACGCGTGAAATAAAATGATATACGCAATGCGTCCAGCCAGACGCTGAACTTCCTTGACTGTGGAGGGTGATCGCATTTCTATTAAGGCCTTTATCTTCTCAGGGTTGGCCTCAATGCCGCGCTGCCCTACCATAAATTCGAGGAATTTTCCTTCAAAGACCCTGAATGCACATTTCTCTAGATTCAACTTCATTTGATATTTCTGCATAAGTTCGAAAGCCTCTCGAAGGTTGGTGAGATGATCCTCGGCCTTAATGCTCTTGACAAGCATGTCATCAACATACACTTCCATAGTTTTACCAATATGTGTGGTGAATATCTTGTTGACCAGACGTTGGTAAGTTGTTCCAGCATTTTTTAGGTCAAATGACATTACCTTGTAACAGTATAAACCACGATCCGTAATGAAGGTTGTTTTTTTGCGATCAGGTGGGTGCATCATGATCTAGTTATAACCAAAATAGGCATCCCTAAAACTAAGCAAGGCGTGCCTAGAAGTATAATCAACTAGCTGATCGATGCGAGGCATTGAGAAACTATCTTTTGGACACGCCTTGTTCAAGTAGGTATAGTTTATACACATCCTCCACTTGCCATTTGCTTTTCGAACGACGATGACATTCGCGACCCAATCAGGATAATCGACTTCTTCAATGAAGTTGACGGCCATCAACTTGTCGACTTTGGTTTTTATCACCATTTGTCTTTCGGCTGTGAATGCGCGCCGGCATTGATGGATGGGTTTGAACTTTGAATCTATCTTCAATCGATGAACAACAACTGCAGGGTCGATGCCTGGCATGTCTTTATACGACCAATCGAAGACGTCTTGGTATTTGACCAAGAACTTGGTCAAATGAGTTCAGAAAATGGGGTTCAAAGATGACCTAACATGAACTTTTTTTGTCGGATCTATCTCGGACAATTGAACTTCGACTGTTTCTTCGCCTGAAAATCCTGTTTGAGGTGTATCTTCCCTTGGGTCCAACATTGTCGTGTTTGAAGAGTCCACTACATCTATTGTGATTGTCATGATAGGAGCGACGTGAACACCCTTTCATTCTTGAACCGCTAGCTCCTAGCATGCTCTTCTTTTTTATTTCCTCTGATTACTCCGACACCATTCGGAGTGGGGAATTTGATGCACAAGTAGAGAGGATGTAATGCTGCTCCCAGTTTGGTAATTGATGGACGCCATAAGATGGCGTTGTATGCGAATCTCCAATTTACTACCAGGAAATTGATAAAAATGATAACCTTAGTAGGGGCTTCACCGAAGGTAACGGGGAGGTCAATACTTCCCTCTGGTATGATCACCTCACCTCCGAAACCGACGAGAGGCGTAGAGATTGGCTTGCGGAGGTTTTTGGCAAGAGTCATTTTGTCGTAGGCATCTAGATAAAGTACATCCGCAAAACTACCTATATCCTACATAATTCGATGAGTTAGATAATTAGATACCTTTAACGTTACTACGATGGAATCTTCATCGGGAAAGTGGATCCCTTCGGCATCTTTTTCAGAGAAAGAGATTGATTGATGATTTAATTTTGATTGGGTTAATGATTTCTCCATCTAGTAAACATGTTCAGGTTTTCGCTGAGCTTTGCGGATGTAAGCTTTCCTCACAGCCTGGGAATCGCCTCCACAAGTTGGACCACCCACTATGGTTCTGATTTCTCCAGCTGGCTCTAAATCCTCCAAGGTTAACTTTCACGGTGTGTCGATGCGCTGGGTTTCTAAGTGGAATGATTCTGTTATGCGACATAGTCACGAAGATGCCCCCTGCGAATAAGTGTCTTTATTTGATCTTTGAGGGATATACAGTCTTAGGTATTGTGTCCGTGATCTTTGTGGAAGTAGCAGAACTTCCTCTCGTCTCTCTTCTCCGGATCTGATTTGATCCTCGAGGGCCACTTGACATAAGACTTGTTCTTGATCTCCATCAGCGCCTTCTCTAGAGATCGATTGAGAGGAGTATAATTATGATATCTCCCTTTGTATGGCTCCTTGGGAGAACGATCACGTTAATCACGACGATACTTCTTGTCAGAAGAAGATGCTTCTTCCAATTTACGTTTTTCCCCTTGGCCATCATGACGAGTGAGGGCCACTTCTTCAGCGTTAATGTATTTCTAGGCCTTAGCTTGAAACTCAGCCATCATTTTTAAGGGATTTTTATCCAGGGCGAATCGGGGCCTTTTGCTCGTAACACCTGCAATCAGAGCGGTGAGGCCCTTATCCTTAGTGTAACCTTCCATCTGAACGGCTTCAGCTGTGAACCGAACCATAAATTCTTTGATCGTCTCGTTGTGGAGCTGCTTCAGATTTGATAGATGAGATGCTGGTTTCTTTGTGCAGATGCTTCCCATAAACTAGGATAGGAAGATCTCTGACAATTGAGAAAAAGATTCTATCGATCGGGGCTTTAGACCACGAAACCATGTGCGTGCAGCGTCCTTCAGAGTTAAAGAGAAGGCTCTGCACATAATCTCCGACCTGTATCCTTCTAACTCTATGAGAGACCTGTACGTTTCTAGATGCTCGAGAGGATCACCAATGCCAGTATACGAGACTATATTGGGTGTTCGATATTTTTTGGGCAAAGGAGCCTCCATAACCTAATGAGTAAAGGGAGGCTCTGCTCGATGGAACTGATGTGAGGGTTGTCCTCGGAAGGTTAAATTGATATCGTTGCTCAATGTGAGCGAAAAGATCTTTGATTTTTCTGAGGTCTTCTTCCCATGGTAGAGTATAACCAGAGGTTTCGATCTCAGGTTCTTCTGGCTGACGTTGCCTGGATACACTGGAACAAATGGTTTCTGAACGCTGTGTTAGAGCTCGCATGTCATGGGCTACACGGTCTGAAAGGGGGTTATGTTTCCCTTGAAGTTTGTTTGGCGAATGCCTGGAACCTGCAGGTGCAGGTTGTGGTGGCGGTCCTTTCGAGGCTCTTTGTGGTTAAGGAAAATATTGATCGAATCGATTTGTGAGATTCTAGAACCCAGCTTAAAGAGTAAGAAGAGTATCTCCCAGATAATGCATAACACCATCTAAACCGCCAGACATCCCTCGGAATGGATCTTGGACCACAGGATCTGGAAAATTGGGCTGCAATGGAGGAACTCCTGATGTGGACCAAGGAGAATTCAGATCAGGTTTTGGGGCTTCGACTAGAGGCAGTGTCTGCCTTGAGGTGGAGGGATGGTTGGTTTTCTTCAGAGGCATGATGAAGGATAAGAGATATATTAGTGAGAATGAATTAGACGTCGTTGTAGACACCCCACCTTCGGCTACACTATTGGTAGAGATAGCTGAATGAATGGAGGATCATACCCCCAAATTCATGTCCAAACTCAGCCAAACTCACCCTTGTAAGCCCCAATCCATAGCCCAACTCACCCATAAACATCAGCCTGAAAAACCCCCCATAAGAAAAACCAGTTAAAAAATCCTAAAAAAGTCAAACTCACTGAGTAACCCGCTGAGTCAAATCACCGAGTCAACCCGCCGAGTCAACCCGCCGAGTCTAAACACCGAGTCAAATCACCGAGTCAACCCACCGAATCAACCCACCGAGTCAACTCACTGAGTTCCAAGCAGCAGCCCCGAAGCATGTCCGTACTACCCGCTGGATCCCGAGAAGCGTCCGTACCGGCGGCCCCAGTGGGTGCCACCTAAACTTATTTAGGGGAACTGCCACTGCCTGCTACTATAAATACCCCCCTCCCCTTCTCATTTCAACAAGCCTTTAGCCCGAGTGCGATCCAGTCGCTCTGAGTCTACTTCCATCCCTCTTTTAGCCCATTTTTCCACCAAGGAGAGCCCGAGTGAGAAGAGCCTAGCCCTGGTCCAGCCCAGCCTGACTCTGGTCTAAGTCTCCCAAGCCATCCAAGTCTTGATCCAGCCACTTGAAGCAAACCTTGCGACACCTCCGTCCATTCAGCTATTCTTTACCAGCATCATCTCATTCGCATCTAGTATAAGTGCAACATTTACTTTTCTTCCAGCCCCCCTGCTTCACTCCAAGCACTTTGATTATTCAAACACACAACATGCATCTCACATAAAGCACCTGTCAGTTCGAGCGTATGCTTTGGGCTTGCCTTTTAGTGGAACCTGCCCATCAGAAACTCTTACTGTTCAGACCTGCATTCATGCATCAGTCACTACAAGCACTCTAATCATTCAAACACACAACATGCATACCGCATAAAGCACCTGTCAGTTCGAGCGTATGCTCTGGGCTTGCCTGTTAGTGGAACCTGCCCATCAGAAACTCTTATTGCTCAGACTTGTATTCATGCATCATGTCATCTATGAGAATATACGAGGATTAAAATAGACTTTCAAGTATTAGTTCGATTCTATGAAGTAGAGACCGTACTCCGGTACGGGCAGTGTGTGGGGTGCTTAACCTCTTCCCACCCTATAACCATGATCCCTTACCTCGAATCTCTGGCCGCAGATCAAAAGGAGTCATTTTAGAAAAAGAAATCTTCGGATTCCCTTCTCTAACGTTTCTACGGGGTCTAGCCGACTGTAGATTCGAAGTAACTGGCTAGTGGCAACTCTGGTCTTATATAAACTCATCTAAACGTATCCAGCTTAACACGACAAGCAAACAAAGCCCTCGAGAATGAGGCAAGCCAGTGGCACAAACGACGATTCGCTCACAAGCACCTCTTCTTTCTTTTTCGAAAGGGAAGGGAGAAAGTCCGGGAGCGCGGAACAGTGAGGGTCCACAGAATGGCGACTCCGCTGGGGATATACTAGTCCCTCTAGTCGTGATCCGACTTGAAAAACAGAATCTTTCCTATACTTGAAAGCCATTAGTCCTCATACAATCTCATCTGCATAGCATTTTACCCAAAACCAATATATATATATATAGAAAATCCCAAAACCCAAAAAGAGTAGAGTATAGTCCCCACCATTACTCCTCCAAACCAAATCACCCTTCCACGTCCAAAACAAAACCTACATGGCTCTCCAATTCCCTACCCTCGAAATACCTGAGGCTTGCTCTCCACAGTTAAGCCCAACAGAATCTATGTCAATTCCTGGCATCCAAGAGCTACAACAAAGCATGAAGGCCATGCAAGAAATGCTTCTCCGATTCACACAAGCCCAGGTTTCAGTAGCCAGCAATCAAGCTGGTCCAGTTCAACAACCTCAACAACCATCGAAGGCACTCCCGGCCTCCAGTTCATCCCAACCACAACCACCAGGGATCACTCAGGACTTTCAATACCCTCCTAACAGGGGCCTTCAATCAGAACAACCCTCAACCTCAGGGTATTTCTTCCAGTATCCTCCTGCAAATGAGAGCCATTTTCAGTCACATCCCACAACCAGAACTCCGAGCCAATTCCAACATCCTCTCCCTAATGGGAGTTCTAACCAATTTCAATATTCTCCTGTGACTGGGATTTCTTTGCAGTCTCCCTTCTCAGCCCCAGTCTAACAAAGTCCCTATAATGGGAGTAATTATCAGGTCCAACTTCCTTCAAGCAAGAATCATATGAGCATCAATTATACCAATTATTACGAAAGGGGGGCAGCTCAGGCTTGGCAAGGAGCAAGATCTCCTTCATCTGGTCCCTCTGAAATCAAACAACTCCGAGAACAGATGCGAGAGATGAAGAGAAAGTTGCAGAAGCAGCAAGAGGTGGATCTTCCATCCACTAAGTTCAGGGACCTTTGTCCATTTCCCAATGCAATGGTACCTCAAGGCTTTCAGGTACCAAAATTTAAAAGATATGATGGGACAGGGTGTCCTATAGACCACTTGAGATCATTTTATGGTGAGCTAGATGTTGTGGCAAGTAACGACGGAGCGTTGATCCGTCTGTTTCAAAAGTCCCTGAAAGACGATGCCCTAGATTGGTACACATCATTGGACTGTCATCGCATTAGGACTTAGGAGCAGCTCTCCCAGGCTTTCGTCGACAGGTTCGCATACAATCTTAACATGGCACCCAGGAGAGCAGACCTCGCAGCTCTCAGACAGAGAAGTGACGAAACATTATCAGCTTACGTTGGACGGTGGCGGGCCATGGTCGCTAGAATGAAGACTCCCATCGACGACGAGGAGCAAATCTCCATGATCGTCCAATCGGCAAATCCAAGTATCTCTGGATACCTTGTCTCACATCCATATGCGAACTTCACCCAACCAATTTGTGCCGGGGAACAAGTCAAAGCCGGAATAAGGGCTGGGATGATCTCCCCTTGGTGGCCTTATCAAGCCTCTCTTATACTACCGACAGTGGAAGAAGAGTCTACTGAATACGAGAGTGATAACGGAAGTGTCCTCATCCCCCATCCAATAGAAGAAGACGACCTTGTCGCCTCTACCGAAGGTACACTATTCCTCCCTCAGCACAGACAACCACAGCAACAGCAATAGTCAAGATGGAACTCATAGTTCCCTAATCAAGGTTGGCAAGGGGCACCCCTAACCAGTCCAGTTTCAAAAACCCTCATCCTGCAAGGGGCATCTCTAATCGATCCAGTCTCCGCAATGCAAGGGGCACCTCCTGCCTATCCAGCTTTCATCAGCCAGGAAGAGCCTCCTCTCCAGTTTATCCGTGCCATCAACTCTGGTTCAGAGTTTGAACCTCTCATCCTACAAGGGACATCCTCAACTATTTCGATCCCAGAGCCCATTATCATGCAAGGGGCACCTCCAGTCAGTTCATTCTTCACATCATTGCTCAACGAGGGGCACAACCTACCCATTCCAGCCAATCAAGGGCACAACTCGCCTATTCCAGTCAACCAAGGGGACGACCTCCCTGTCGCAGCATCACTCAGCCAAGGGCACAACCCGCCCACTCTAGCCAACTGGGGGCACAACCTGCCCACAACATCTATCCAGGGGCACAACCTGCCCATTTCTCCAGCAAACAACCAGGGGCATAACTTGCCCACCGCACCTGTCTATTTGACTTCTACTTCAACCATCATCCTCCAAGAAGAAGACCCTTCCTTGGACAGCATGCCACATGACCTAACAGAGTTGGGGCCCAGCTTCAATTATGTGGCCACTATCGAGGAGGTCGAAGGGGAGATTGATGTCCAGGTTCTGATCGGTCCAAAAACATCAACCATCACTCTTCAGGTATTGGACATCTCAGCTTCATTCCATCTCCTTCTCGATCGGACCTGGTTTCACAAAATCAATGTCATCTCTTCAAATCTTCACCAAAGGGTCATGCACATCTTGAGAGATAGGGCGATCGCCATCATCACCGATCCCGAACAAATTCTCATGGTAGAAGCATCCAACCTTCGAGAGCCTACCATCCCAGCCATTGACGCACAACGCTCTCATGGGGAGGTCTCATACCATCACAATGCAAATTACTTCCCTCGCGCATGTCCCATTGGATCGAACTACGTCTTCCTCCCTGCCGAGCGCCAAACCTTCTACTATCAGCTTGAATATCAAGACTCGACCCAAATCATGGGAGTTCAAGAGAATGTGGGTAGAGAAAGACTGCGATATTGGCCTACTCGGATTAGGAAACCAAAGCACAAAAGTATCAGAAGAAGACAGGGTCTTCAAGGAGAAGGCAATCTCTGCATCTGCACACCAATCCAATTCATCAATGCAAGGATTATCTATCCTGATGATGGGCTGGATTCCACCTTCGATGATCAAGCAAGCAGATTGAGTCTGATAGAGTTGCCCAAAGAAGACTCAAGCAAGGGGCAGAAATTTCCCCCGATCGACTGGACTGCCGTACTGGTCCCACCTCAACCAGATGAACCCGAAGAGCTGTAATACACTGGGGATGAGCCAGGAGAAATCGCACCCGACACAGACTCAGAGTTCAGCCCCAGATCTATCATGATGTTTGAGCACAACGATGAGGATTGGCCTACTGATCCCTCTAGCCCTGCCTCCTGAGGGGAAGGAGTGCAGGGCAGTAACAGGTTTGTTGTCCCCATGACGGCCAATAAAAGTCGACAGTGCTCGGCTCCCCGAGCCGAATCAGGCAACACCTGGTTCACATCGCCAGTCTTGCTCGGGTCTTTTACAAAAAAAAATTCAAAAAAAAATCAGAAGATTCGAAAACCCAAAACACCAAATATTTCAAAATTTCAAAAAAAAAAATCAAATTTTCACAAAGTCCAAAAGTTAAAAAAAAATCCAAATATTCACAAAATTCCAAAAAAAAAAAAGAAAATCTTTGAAAGCAAAAATAAAATAAAAATAGAAATCTCTTTTTCAATAAAGTGTCAAGTCTGTCTGTCAAAGCACTTGAGTATGAAGTTGACTCATATGATTTCAATCTAGAGTTAGATTTCAAACTCAAGGGTTTGGACAAAGCCAAATGATGTGGAAAATGATGAGCTGACTCCCAAACTTAGAGGGTCTCCTCGAAAGTTCGAACCAAAAGCCGATGTCATCTCAAAAATTTTCAAAATTATAAACCTAGGATCTCCTGATACCCATAAGGAAGTGTGCATTTAGAATCCTTGTCCCAAAATAAGCAGAGAATGATCGAATTTTTGAAGTCATGACTTCACAATCTTGCGTCCTATGAAGACTTATCCAGACTCGATCAAAAACTCATCAAGCCTATCAAGAAGATGCTGCCAAGACTATGCTTGCATTCCATGCTGGAGTGTGCGACTTGACGAATGATCGAAGAAACCTCACAGCTCGATGAAGACAGATTGTTGCCAACATATTAGAAAGCACTTCAAGTGTCAGCAACATGCACATCGGATCTATGTGTGTGCTTTGAAACTCTACAACCTGATAACGCTCCAGCTATTCCCTGTATGAGGTATCTACATCAGTAGAAGGATCGACTCGGCATCATCTAGCGGTCATACGCATATACTTGTGGCAGTCGATTACAGCACAAAGTGGATGGAGGTAATATTCTGATCTCGCACGATAATTCTCATAAAGAATGACATCATCAATTGTTAAAGGTTCCCACATGCTATCAACATTGGCAATGGGACGTCCTTCGAAATCTAAGGATGGAGGAGTTCCTCGAGAAGCTTAAAATCAGAAGACAAACCTACGAGTTCAAGTCAAAATCATGTCACTGTGAGTGATGATGAAGAATGAAGCCGAAGAACGAAAAGTCATATCGGGTTTACAACAAGCACTATTGCATCTATCAGACTCAAGGAGCAAGCCCCGAGAATCAGAGAAGTTCTTCTGGGAGGCACCGTTCGACTCACCAACCTAAGGGGTAAGGATCTTCCAGAGCCAATCAACGCCGACAACGTGAAAATCTCTCACAAGTAAGTCAATCCAACCTTATCAAGAGTTACATTAGTAGAGCTGAAGTCAAGAGGTCAAGGCTTAGACCTCTGAGAATCCTTTCCCATCCACCAATAACTGTTCCAAATAAAGGGTTCAAAAGCAAAAAAAAAAAAAAAAAAAAAAAAAAAAGAGAAAAAAAAAGAATAGAGCAAAAAAAAAGGGGGGCACACACCCAAAAAAAAAAAGGAAAGAAAGAAAGAAAATTGACTCAAAAGAAACACATCTATCCATCTATCCACCTCAGAAGGGTTTGTAGCTAAGGCCGACAGCTTTGCCATTGTAACTTAAGATAAGGGCCGAAAGGTTACCATTGGCCGGCAACGACGGATTCCTGACCTCTGGTCACCGCAGTTATCCAAAATAAAAGAAGAAAAAAAAGAAAAGAGATGTGTGCTTAAACAAAGAGGGCGAAGTGAAAACCTGAAAGGGCGCTCCGAGTAAAAACAGTGGGCACACAGCGGACTTGGTGAAAACCCAAAAGGGCGCTGAGGGTAAAAATAGCATAGCTGCTAAGGGGCAGGCAAGATCAAATACCCGGGACGTGGTGAAAACCCGAAAGGGCGCCACGGGTAAAAGTGACGAGCAAGCCGGACGCAGCGAAAACCCGAAAGGGCGTTGCGGGTAATAATGGCTAAGAAAAAAAAAAGCAGGTACATGAGAGATCCAAGCGACATGAAGATTCAATGGAAGTAAGGATGGCGGCTATGAGTAGAGAATTCTTTCAAGATCTGTCCAAATTCTAGGGGCAGGATACCATTGCGCACTATCTTAAGGGGACCAGGACCCTTGGTGAATAATTAAGAAAATTGAGTATGACATCAGGCTGAGTCAAATATTCTGATTCCTACATCTAAAAGCACAAATCCGAATCATGCATAGACAGACAAGCACTTAGCACAAATTTCCATTTCATGCATGATTTGCATACATATATTTTTTAAAAAAATCATTTTTCCTTATTCATATATATGCAAAAAAAAAAAAAAAACTTACAGGGCTTTCAAAATAAACATCCCCCAGCCAACTTATGGAGTGCCTCGTACAAGCGTCTTTCTCCCGATCATTCCTCCCAGAAGGTAAGTATCTTTCTTCCTGCTTTGATGCTTCAATCCTTTTACTAAAGCGTTTTCTCTCCTCACAGGTACCAGAAGGCAATCTAAGATCAACCCATCAATGTCCATCATGACCCCATCATCACTATCGATCACATCATCCATGTGGCCCACACTCAAAGGATTCATAGCCTCACCTATGTCCCATCTCCTCATCTCATCCATACCATCCATTTCTCCCATAATCAATGACCTATTCAAATATGAATTTCTAGCATGGCTGCCATTAATGGGGCCATTCAAAGCTCCCCAACAACCACCCCTAATCCATCATCAACTCTCCCATTTAAGGCTTCATCTACCCACCCATTAAAGAGATCTCTCCATCATTAAAGCCTTCACCAATTTCTGAAGTGAGGGACCCACCAACCTCTCCCACAATGGCCCCCAAATCACCATCAAAGGCTGCCAAAGAAAGGACAAAGCAAGAAGAGGACAAGATGAAGAGAAAAGACAGAGAAAAGAGGATTCATGGCTGGAAACAAATTCTCCAGTACAGAGAATGTGGAGACAGGGACAGTGGGCTGCTAAGAATGTCCGAACACGAGGCAGCCCAGACCGCACAAGAGACGAAGCTTGGGCGGCCCCCTGAGGGCCGCCCATACGGACGGATTTTCTTTCTCTTCGCAGATTGGTCTATCCGCCTTTTGGTAGGTGAGGCTGACAGTCCACGTTAGCAGATGGCACCCTGAGGGCCGCCCAAGGCTTCAATCAACTCTAGATTTCGTTTGAGGCTGATCTGAATCATCTGGAAGGTACCCCACCTATCCAATCATGAAGTACTGCGGCCAACATGGGTCTGATGAAGTTAAAAAAAAAGGAAAATTGATCCAGAGAGGCCCACAAGCAATCTGAGCCACTCAAAGGCTAGATCATCGTGATCCAAGCCATGGGAAAGCTTACACGGCTTATAAAATAGCAACATCAAGGGCTTGATCATCAAGAAAGAAGGCCAGAATCCAAGATCTGATCATTAAGTGAGCCCACATGGCTGAAAAAAGTAATTTGAACTATTCAAGTCTTCATCTGCACCATGGAAAGCCTTCTTAGCCTCACAAAACATCAAGGATAGGTGCTCCAAAGCAAAGCTGAAGTCTGAAAAGGGCCCACAGGACCAATCCAAGCAATTTGGACCATTCAAATCACAGTCAGCCCCGTCAGAAGTCAAACAAAGCAAGGTAAGTATGCTCGACCATAAACCGGGTCCGAAGACCTTAAACTACGTCGGGATCGACATCCCGAGAGATTTTAAATAAAAATCGATAGCAGTCTGGATCCTTCAAATCAAGATCCGCTGACACTGGACATTTTTCAAAAACAAAAAAAAATGTGTTTGCCCTGTTTTGTACAAAGTTATGGTCCGAAGACCTTAAACTATGTCGAGACCAAAATCCTGAGAGATTTCCAATAAAAGCCAGTGTTAATCTTGATCTCTCAAATTGAGATTTGACAGCCTGGAACATTTAAAAAAAAAGAAAGAAAATCACAAAATGAATGTATGTTTAGCCTGTACATATTCTTGGTCCGAAGACCTTAAACTACACTGGGATTAATTTCTTGGGGAACCTTCTCCTGCTTTCAACTAAAAACCGGCGTTGGCCTCGACCGCTCAGATCAAGGTTCGATAACCCGGATCATTTAAAAAAAATACCAAAAAGATTTTTAGCTTTCAATAAAAACCAGTATCAGTCTCAATCACTTGAGTTGAAGTCTTAAACCTTTTCAAAAAGAAAAAAAATTCGCCATCAATTTCAACTGCACAAATTCATCCCCAGCGGTCCAAAGACCTAAAACTACACTGGGATTAACTTCTCGGGGGCTTTCTTTCCCAACCTGTTCCGGACATGGCTGACACTTGATCGTACGGGTGTCCGGAGTCTTCTAAACAGGTAAGGGCTAAGGCGGGCAGAACCCCGCGACCCTGTTCGTGTTGAACGCACCGTGATAGACAACCTTGATTTGGAAGTCACTATTGAATCTGACGGATATTCCATGTTCCTAAAACTCATGAAGGGGATTAAGGTGAAATTGCGTCGGGTAGCCTAACACGACACCCTACGCATACGCGTGCGGAAGCTTGAGGAGCAACTAGAATTATGGCTGAACCTATAGGAGGGGGGTGAATAGGACCCTTTTTTTTTTAAAAAAAAAAATCTTTTCGCCTACTTTAACAAATCAGCAAATTAAAATATGTAAGCGATTAACACTTTGGCTTCCAAGCCTAAGTGGGTCCAATTAAAAGACTAGCAAAAGATAAAGCAATTAACAACCTAGTCTAATCAACTCATGTGGACTAGAGAGGATGGATCAAGAAATGCTCAAGTCAACATGAGGAGTGAAAGTACATCTTGTGAGTGTGGATGTGCCTATCAAGTGCCTAGCATACATTCCTAACTAAGCATTCATAATTAACAAATTAAACTCAATGCATTAAAGAGAAATGTGCTCAAGATCAATCACAAACACAAGGATGTATAGTGGTTCGACTACTTGTCTACTCCACTCCCGGTTCAAGTACTCAACCCCTTTGAGCACACCGGCATTCACTGGGGAGTTTAAATCTGGTTCCTCCCAACCAAGGTGTTTTAACTCGGATCCACCCAACCGGGGAGTTTACAGGTTCCTCCCAACCTACACGTTTGCACCCGTGTTGGTGGCTCCCCCTTGGAGACTTTGTTTAGGCCCGACTAACGTGCCAAGGAACGGCTGACGTCCCTAGATTTTAGGCCCAACTAATAGGCCAAGGATCGACTGACGACCCCGGGGCGAGTTTGTCAAACAAACTCTACACTCAACTCCCACAGGGAATTGAGTGGATGGACTCTTAACAAGACAACCTTACTTGTTGGATTGAGCCCCTTGTTGCGCCGCTTCGGGTTGCTTCTTCTCGCTCTCCCGTGCTTGAATCAGCTCCCCTTGTGCTCCCCCGATCTTTGACGCCGTTGCTTTGCCAAGGCTTCAGCTCCAAGATCAGCTACCTTGCATGTGATGCTCCATTGGAGATGCCCAAGGTGCTAGGGAATGGTGAAACCTCTACAAATGGTAGGAAATGGGTTTCCTAGAGGAATACACCTAAATGGACTCCTAGGTAGTGTTTAGACAAAGGATTTAACTATCATCAAGGTGTCTAAACCCTAGGAATCAAGAGGGAACAAGTCCTATTCTCAAGATGCCATTGAATGGCCCAAGCTTGTGATGAAAACACAAGGAGAATGGCTTGCTATAGGTTTGGGATAGAGCCTCTAATGATCTCTAGCAATGGTGGCTTCTATCTCCTCAAAATCCCCTCTCTTGGCTCAAAAAACGAATCCCCCTTTTAAATAGATTTTCTTCCAACGGTCAAAAAACGGGCAGATTCGCGCATCTCCAATTGATCGGAAGAAGGTCCGATGGATCGGAGACCTGTCCGATTGATCGGAGACAAGCCCGATTGATCGGAAATCTATCCAGTGAAGTCTCTGGAAGATATTCCGATTGATCGGAACACTGTCCGATTGATCGGACGGACCCCTTCCGATGGATCGGAAGACTGTCCGATTGATCGGAAATATGTCCAGTGGATTTTCAAGGTTGCTGGAAAAATTTCCGATTGATCGGAGATTCTGTCCGATTGATCGGAGCTTCTGTCCGATTGATCGGAGTCCTATCGGAGCCACTGTCCGATTGATCGGAGTCCTATCGGAACACCTATCGGAAACTGCTGTTTGAGCCTTTTTTATTGCAGCAGCTTCCACCTCTTAAATTAGTCTATCTTATCATGTTTTTCATGGAGTTCTAAGACTAATAATGATGACTAAGGGTATACCTAGTTGGTGCAAGTCATCTAAGAGGTTATGGGTTAGGTTTTGGTCAAGGCAGGGCACACCAAGGCATCACATTTACCTGTTTCTCATTTCTTGATGCAGCCGGTCCATCTTGAGTCTTCGTTCTTCGTCTTCATTAAGCTCAACCGACACTAGACCCACTGACCTAAGTAATTGACAAACAAGGTGCACTAGTATGCCATAGAAAAGTGCACTAACATAAGGCAGTTGGGAGGTGAAGCGCACCCTCACGGAATTATGAGCAACGTAAGGCCCCAAACTGGATTAACAAAGGGAAATGTAAGGATATGGCTTATTTTGTGGCCGAAGGAGTCCGTCGGACAATACGTGGTCTATGTGCATTGCACATGAGGAACAGGTAACTTTGTGGGTGTGTTGACTGAAAACCCTCAAAATCTCCTCATCCGAAGATGTAAAACTACGACATTTAACTGTGTGAGACTCGTCTTGCTCACTAACGTAAAATGGATCGGGTGCCTTACCAGCAGTAAAAGCTGGAAATGGATGAAAATTCCATACCTTTTCCCTGCATTTCAGAAAAATCCAACAAAATACCAAAACATTGCAAAATATTTTCAAAAATCACAAAATATTTCCCTTGCTTTCAAATCAAATATTTTCAAAACCACAAAAAAATATTTCCTTTGTTTTCAATAACCGATCTCTATCCTGACCACTCAGGTAAAGATTCGGACCAAATATTTACAAAAATCACAAAAATTGTCACTATCCCCAGCACTGCACTTCAGGAGTCCTGAACTCCGCTTACTCATGTCGTAGTTTGGGATGACGGATCCGATCGCCCATAAATTAGATCTTGACCAAAAACTGGCGACCAAGCACCATCTCAATCGCATCCATTCACAGAAGACCATTTTGAGGTCTGATAACATCTTTCATCCATTCTCATTAGCAAAGAAACAGCATCTTGGGACGATGGACCTGATCGACCACGGGTCGGGATCTTGACCAACCCGCTGACCAAACATCCTTATTGAAAAGAAATCCCCAGGGGAGCACAACCTCGCAAGCAATAAGCTCAAAGTTCTCTGCATCTCCATCAAAAGCAAAATCATTGAACTGAAAGAGAATGAGCCAAACCATGCATCCATCATCAAATATGCATCTCCATGCATCAGCATCCATCGCATCAATCATCAGGTTTACCTGCTTTCAAAATAAAAGTCGGTTAGCCAAAGACCCCACAGGGATCCCTAGTGGAGGCACCTACAAACCAGATTTCCATTTCAAAAAGACAAAAAAAAATATTCCTATTTACAAATAAAAACCCCAGGGAGTATCACTCCCCAGAGTGGGTACCTTTTCAAAATCTAAAAATATTTTCTCAGCAGAGCGTTCAGCCTCCAAAACACCAGGAGATCTTCCATATCTCTGGGTATGAGCCAACGCAAAAATCAAATAAGATCCGATGCCTCGCGGTTTCCCCGGAGACCATCGAATCCAATGCACTCAAAGTACGGTCGAACTGAACTCCAGTGTCAGTGCGGTCGTACCACATGCCAAGATACGAAAAGATGAAAGCCAAGAGGCTCGGTCAAAGAAACCATTTGAACAGGTGAAAACGATGAATTGTAACCCAAGTATCAAAATCAGCAGATCGGGTGGAAAGAGTTCACCAGCACATACCTAGGCGTGGATGCTTGAAGTACCTTGACTGAGTCCAAGTCGGCGTAGTGGACTCCCATAAGACTACATGACGCAGGGCAGCTAACCACTTTGACAGTCAAGCGAAACAAGTACTCCTGGAGTGATCCAGGAAAGCATCAAACCTCACAATCAATCTCAGGTTCAGTAACCTCGTAAGACTACGACGCAGAGGCTTTGCTGTACCTTTCCGATGTTAGTACCGATCGGGAATGGAAGGGTTGCGATTGGGTACCCAGGTTGCAGCAAACTGCAGGGACAATCGCAACGTTTTCTCCAAACTCCCACGGTATTTGCGAGTGATCAGTTTCCAGATGATTAACTGGCATAGATGCAAAGGCAAGCAAAGATTTCAGACCATGAACTATGAATGATAGGGTCAGAAGTGGGGTGTCCACTCGCTTTGGCATTCAGTTGCACGCAACCTCTGCCAAAGAGGGGCATCTGTAGATACCCCACCTTCGGCTACACTGTTGGTAGAGATAGCTGACCCCAAATCCCATGTCCAAACTCAGCCAAACTCACCCTTGTAAGCCCCAATCCATAGCCCAACTCACCCCTGAACATCAGCCTGAAAAACCCCCCATAAGAAAAACCAGTCAAAAAATCCTAAAAAAGTCAAACTCACTGAGTCAAATCACCGAGTCAACCCGCCGAGTCAAACCGCCGAGTCAAATCACCAAGTTAACCAACTGAGTCAAATCACCGAGTCAACCCTGCTGAGTCAACCCACCAAGTCAACTCACTGAGTTCCAAGCAGCAGCCCCGAAGCATGTCTGTACTACCTGCTGGATCCCGAGAAGCGTCCATACGGGCGGCCCCCTGGGTGCCGCCCAAACTTATTTACGAGAACTGCCACTGCCCGCTGCTATAAATACCCCCCTCCCCTTCTCATTTCAACAAGCCTTTAGCCCGAGTGCGATCCAGTCGCTCTGAGTCCACTTCCATCCCTCTTTTAGCCCATTTTTCCACCAAGGAGAGCCCGAGTGAGAAGAGCCTAGCCTTGGTCCAGCCCAGCCTGACTCTGGTCTAAGTCTTCCAAGCCATCCAAGTCTTGATCCAGCCACTCAAAGCAAACCTTGAGACACCTCCGTCCATTCAGCTATTCTTTACTAGCATCATCTCATTCGCATCTAGCATAAGTGCAACATTTACTTTCTTCCAACCCCCCTGCTTCACTACAAGCACTTTGATTATTCAAACACACAACATGCATCTCGCATAAAGCACCTGTCAGTTCGAGCGTATGCTCTAGGCTTGCCTGTTAGTGGAACCTGCCCATCAGAAACTCTTACTGTTCAGACCTGCATTCATGCATCAGTCACTATAAGCACTCTAATCATTCAAACACACAACATGCATACCACATAAAGCACCTGTCAGTTCGAGCGTATGCTCTGGGCTTGCCTATTAGTGGAACCTGCCCATCAGAAACTCTTATTGCTCAGACCTGCATTCATACATCATGTCATCTATGAGAATATACGAGGATTAAAACAGACTTTCATGTATTAGTTCGATTCTGTGAAGTAGAGACCATACTCCGGTACGGGCAGTGTGTGGGGTGCTTAACCTCTTCCCACCCTGTAACCGTGATCCCTTACCTCGAATCTCTGGCCGTAGATCAAAATGAGTCATTTTAGAAAAAGAAATCTTTGGATTCCATTCTCTAACATTTCTACGGGCTCTAGCCGACTGTAGATTCGAAGTAACTGGCTAGTGGCGACTCTAGGTCTTATATAAACTCATCTAAATGTATCCAGCTTAACACGACAAAAAAACAAAGCCCTCGAGAACGAGGCAAGCCAGTGGCACAAACGACGATTCGCGCACACGCACCTCTTCTTGCTTTTCCGAAAGGGAAGGGAGAGTCGGGAGAACGGAACGGCGAGGGTCCACAGTCGTTTAGCACAGACGACGCTAATCTGTTAACGCCAAAAATTGGTGACATTCTCCTCCTATAATTTGTGATCCCCCTGAAGATAGCTTCTTCCTTCCACCTAAAAATCACAAATAAAACTAGGGGCGGCCGACGTTTGGCCGTTAGCCCTCCGATGCTTAAATCAGTAATGGACTTCGGCAAAGATGAAGTGTGAAACGTGGGCTGAGATGTTGTGTACCTTTCTACTCAATGAAGACTTCTATTTATTTAGATCTAACTGGGATGGTTTGTTACGTAGATCATGGAGATCTTCTTAATTTCATGGGATAAGATGTTACCTTATCAGGTTAGATGCCTAGCTGATTACGTTCCTTAATATAAATCCCTTTAATCCAGGACCGATGTGTAGAGACAAATCCAATCGGGTTTGTAATCTAGGCCAACTCCTAAACTATATGAGCTGCTGGGACTGCAACCTAGGAGATGTCTTTGTCAACCGACCGGCGACCAAATTTGCTCGAATGCGGGCAAGTCTATCTAAAGATCCTTTAATAATCGAGGCATATGCCAACCTGCTCTCTAGGAAGTATCATGTGCCGATCTGCTCGTAGATTTTAATCATCAAGGGGCGCTCGCATCTCACAGGCAGGCCATGTAAAACTTCTCTTGAGAGAACTATCATTTCTTGAGAAGGGTGCAAACTTCGACCAACTTATATTCCTTAACACACTGACATAAAGTCGGGCTTGACGGTGGAGATTGTCTATCCTGATACCAAGTCAATCCCCTCACATAAGGTGACCAATTATCTAAATATCATAAGTTTGTCCTAAAACCTACATGGTTATGGACAAGGTATTGAGATCCATAGACATTAATTAGATAATTGAATGAATGAGTAATTCGTACATAAAACTATGCCAAGAATGAACCAAATATTGATTTTCTAAGGCACAACCTTAACAATATCCCACTTACCTGAAAAATTAATCAACCTTTACACGTAATATCATATCGAGTACGTGGACATTAAAAGGATAAAGGGGTAAAAGCCTTAGTTAGAGAATCTGCTATATTATCAATTGATGGTACCCATAGAAACTCAATCGTCTTATCCTCAAATTTTCATATGATGGGGTATTTTCTAAAAATGTGCATAGCCTTCCCATGATAATGAGGATCTCTACACTATGCAACCACATCATTGTTGTCACAATATATATGCAACAACCTATCAACCATTGGGAGTATCTGAAGCTGTAAGGTAAACTTCTAAAGCTAAAAGGCTTCCTTGAACGCTTCCCTAGCATTCACATACTCAGCTTCCATGGTCGAATCTGTAATGCACTTCTACTTGGCACTATGCCTGAGAAGATGTATTTAACAGTTGTCCAATGATTCATGCCTGGATTGCTTCGGTATCAGTTGACCACTCCCACTGCATAAGTGATGTCCGGTTCCGCACAATGTACTTTAAGCTCCAAAGGGCATATTTAAAGGGAATGTTTGAAATTGTGCGGGGTGTTGTACTAATACCGTGAAGCCTTAAGAAGCTTAAAATTAAGGCTAAGTCCTTGGGAGTGCGAATAGCACCTTTTAAAATTATTAACCAATTAAAATAATTAAGCCGCAAAGTGAAGAGGGTCCAAGATCATATACTATAAAAGATATAAATATATGTGCAAAGCGTACTATGATTTAAGATAGAGATATCTAGTGTGTGCAATGAATTAAACTCCTAGCATATAATTTATTCATGCATTCATATAAAATAAATGAATCAATCACCAGCATAAACAGAATTGAATACACATATCAACGATTGCAAACACAATGATATATAATGGTTTAAGTCTCGGATAATGAACCCAAACTCAAGTTTTTCGAATTTCACTATTTCAATGGTTTTCAATAGGTTCACCACTAACATTTACAATCCTACACAAAGACCCACGTACACACCTATCGTTGGCCTGCACAAGGTCTTATTTGATTAGTCCTACACAAGAACTAAGCCACATACACATCCACCAGGTGGCTTACACAAAGACTTATACATACACACTCGTTGATGGCTAACACAGAGACTTATATGTACACACCCGACGTGGCTCACATAGAGACTTAATTGATTAGTCTTACACAAGAACTAATCCACATACACACCTGCCAATGGCCTATACAAGGACTTAATCAAGTTTAGGTCCCAAACTCTTGAATGGTTCTACATAAGAACCAAATGCATATACACCCGTCGGTGGCCTATACAAGAACGTTATAACTTTAAATAAATTAACTCTAAACAAAAACTCTTACAAGTTTGGATGAACCGCTTTGATAGCATAGGTCTTGAGATGATTTTTCAATCTTGAATCGGCTTCTCTTTAGCTCCCCCTATCTTTGAAGTGGATCTTCTTCAGCTCCTAGATTAGTAACCTTGCAATTGATCTTCCTATTGAGAATGTCAAGGTAATATTGGAAGAGAGGGATAAGTGGTAAAATCTCTTATAAATAAGGTATAGTTGGTTCCAAAAGGGGATTCACCTAGATGGACATTCTAGAAGATTATATATAGACAAAATATTTATTTATAGGATCAAAGTCTAACCTCTAGAAAATGGAAAAGAACATTTTATCTTCAAATTAAGCTTGGAATGCTCAAGGAGTGATTAAACACATGGAAGATAGTATGAAATCTTTGGATTAGAGCCTAAGTGAAGAATTAAAGTGTTGTTTGCATAAAGGCTCACCATAAGAAAACCCATCTCTTTACAAAGGTCCTTTAACGATGTTGAGCTCTTAATTGTTCATATTCTAACCCCAATTCATCACTCATTATGCATAGTTTTCATGATTTAAAGGCTAATCTAATGCATAGTTTTGTGGTTGTAGGAATGAAAGAGAGACTTTGTCATTCGGATGCTTTAAGACCCTTCTTACATACCTTGAAGATTAAAGGAAAGGAAGAACAAAAGAGGGGAGAAGAAAGGAAAGAATGAAAGTTTTATGGGCCCATATTGATGATATTTGGAAATTCAACACATCTATGTCGAAGAGGAGCTCGACACCGAAATAACTCAAGTCGTTTCGTGTCGATCGGAGCTACGGATGGATCGTGGTGTCCAAAACAATACGAACTGTCTAGAAAGTTCCAGATTCTGCCTACTCCCATCTGGGCCGGTCCAGGTGGCCCATCATGGATGGTATGAAGAATCTACTTTGACCATCTTCTAGACCACATCCATATATGAATAACCACAAAGTTTCAGATCAAAAGGATGTGTGGTTTGATCGTACCGGTTGAAGAAAGATGGACCATCCAGAAAGATTCAACTGCATAGAGTTTATAAAAGCCCTAAGTGTTCTAATTTTTGGACCACATTCTGGGATTGTTTTGGACAATCTAATCCATCTATCATGTATAGGAGGAAGTTTTCTACCAATGTTCAAAATTTGAGATCAATTCGACATCTGTACACTCCGAAGCGTTGAAAGCAAGATGACTGGTTCTGAAGGTACCCGAATTGCGTGATTTTGAGAGGCGGTCGGTGATCTAATTGGTGGGCCCATTTAGAAGATAATCTTGAAAATCTAAATCATCTATGAGGAAGATCACATTACAAGGAAGCTACAAATCAAATTTGAAGGCAATCCGACCATTGGTTAAGCCGTACGAAGCGAAACAAAATCTGTTATGTTGCGGTACTCTTGTTGTATTATAAAAGGAGGTGCTCTCTTCTATTCTAGGGCAAGCAAGGACATGGGGAGCAAGGAGTTCAAGTCATAAGAGGCTTCTTAGCCTCCTCCAGCTAGTTTTTCTTCCTTTTCTTAGTTCTAGTTTTGTTTTTAATATGCTTTTCATTAGCTAATCTCTTAGCTAAAGCTAAGAGGTGAACCTTATAGTTTTCTTAGATTGTTTAATTCATTTTTATTGGTTTTAAGTTTGGATTTCATGTTTATGAACAATAGTTTGAAGTTTAATTCAAGTACTAAAGTAGTTTTTCTTAGTCTTATGATGACTCATGGATGTTTGGAAGAATTACTTGAGTTCTTAATTGTTGTGTGTTAGTCTAGACCTATATGATCCGAGGAATTGGAGTACGCTCTAGTACTATGATCTTCATGTGGGAACTTCCTACCAAAGTTCTACTTTTATGGATTTCTGAAGTATGTTTGAGACTATGTATGTGATTTGAATCAAGTTCAAATCATAATCTAGTTTTGTCTTGTGACAAGATTTAATGATGGTTATGATTGTGATCTTAGCCTATTGGAATTGGGACTGACCTATGCAATTGAGTATGCTCGTCCTAGCTTGCATTGAGTGAATCATATACATTGATCATACATATGTCAGGTTGATTATTTTAACTGCTCTATCATCTGACTAGATAGAACTTAATTTCGATTCTAGTTGAGAAAGTGAGAAATGTTAGTACACTTTATTTTGTCAATTAACGCGTTGGTTGGTCGCGTCTTGTCGTGTGAGCCCCGGTCGAAGATTTGAAGATCAAGACTTGAAGAATATGCTTCTTCCATTGCTCAAGCTCAAGCTGAAACAAGATCTCAGGTAAGTTGCATATATCGACCATAAGAAACCCAAAACATCAGAGAATGGCGTAATAACTCACCTATCTTATCCCATTCCCTCTCGACCCTTTCACAAGTTGATTAGACTTGTGGTCCATGGTTGGTGCAAATAGTAATTGATGTCAAACATTGGACTTCTTGCACCATCTCCTCATGTTGAATATCCAGCCAAGATGCCATTGCCGACCGGTCTGGACTTATCAGACGGTCCATTGAAGAGTGGTTGCTGATGTGTTGAAGATCCCTTCCATCTTTCCAGCAGCTACTTCATGATTGTGCATGTCTTGCTGAATAGGCAGCCGACCGGTCTTAACCGGTCGGCCAGGCACATCATATAAGACAGCAACTCTGTTGTGATGCATTCAACACCTTTCAAGAGCTAAGAGAGAGAGTCTTTACTCACATCTTCCTACCCTCTTTGCTCTTAACTCCCTTGAGTTCATCATTCAAACCTAGCCATTAATGGCTTATCATTGAGTATTCAAAGCTCAGTTTGAAGTATGAACTCAAGATCTTCATTCATGGCTGACCTACCTTCGGAATATCTTTATGAGGTCGTTTATAGCCATTGAATGCTTGAAGTTTGGTAGTTCCCTCATTAACCATTGCATTGAATAGGCAAGAGGAACTTGACCAACTCTCTCCCAACTACCCGGCATAATCATAATCACATCATTTGCATCAGTAGCTGATCTTGGGAGCACAAAGAGAAGCTGAAGCACGTGGAGCTGAAGCTACTCATCAAAGGCATCGAATCGGGGCTCAATCGTCTAAGTATGTCTAGTATTTAAGAGTCCATTTATTGAATCACTATTCCCTGGATTGGGAAACTCCGGCGGGAGTGTACGTGACCGTCCTTGGATTAGGATTGGTGAGAATTTGAGATCCAAACTCCTCAAGACCCTGGATTGGTCCATCGGCGGATGGTAAACGCGGTCCTAGATTAAAGGATGTTAAGGTTGATGGTTAACCTGATTTAAAACCAAGACTATAGTGAAATCTGGTGGTCTCATAAGTTGAGGTCGTGAGCCGGGAGTAGAGTAGGAAAACCGAACCACTATAAATCGTTGTGCATTGTGAGATTGAATGATTGCTATGCGTTGAATGGTTTAATCAATCATGAATGCTAACTGTTTGATGAAATGCCTATGATAGTCCTTGCTTACAAATTCATCATATAATTGCCTTGAATGTTATTGTGATAATCTTGGTTGCTAAGATTGACTTGATTAGTTTTAATTGTAATTGAAAATTTAAAAAGTCCTATTCACCCCCCTCTAGGACATTAGGCATATCTCCGAGTATCTCTACAAGCCATAAAACGGCAATTTCAATTGGTATCAGAGCGGGGTTCCTCCGCTCAGGTTTAAAAACCCGGAGTACGATCCTAAGTGAACTTGAAAATATGTCTAGAGAGGACTCTACATCCGTTACTAAGCCTCCCTTCTTTGATGGGTCAAACTATCCATATTGGAAAGCCCGAATGCGCATCTTTTTAGAATCTATTGATTCGGACGTGAGGGATATGGTTGATATTGGATATAAACCCCCAATGGACATTATATGTAAGGAAGGTGAACCGGATGTCCTCAGGCCAAGAGATAAGGCGATGTGGACCGATTATGATAAAGCTCAACGTGTTCATAATGCCAAAGGCTTGAATGCCATTTTTTGTTCAGTGTCTAAAGATAAATTTGGTCGGATTCAAAATTGCACAACCAGTAAGCAGGCATGGGACATTCTTGAAGTTACTCATGAAGGAACAAGCATTGTTAAAAGCTCAAAACTTCAGCGCCTCTCTACACAATTTGAAAACATTACTATGGAGGAGCATGAAACATTTACTGATTTCTATACCAAACTGAACAAGATCACAAATGAAATGTGGGGCTTGGGGGATCCTGTTCTGGAGAATAGACTGTGTAGGAAAATTCTGAGATCCCTACTGGAACGGTTCTCTTCCAAAGTTACTACCATAGAAGAATGTAGGGACCTAAATACCATGAAAGTTGAAGAATTACTAGGGTCCCTTCAAACCTATGAGCTACGTTTTAAAACTCCCTCCAAATTCAAAAGTACAACCCTGAAATCTTCTCACAAGAAACAATATTCTGAATGTGGAAGTGAGGAAGATCCAAACTTAGAAGAAATGGCACTTATGGCCAAGAAATTTTAAAAATTCTTCAAAACTCGGGGAAATACTTCTAGAAGGGAACCCTACCTGAAGGGTAAACCTTTTGACTCCAAGAACAACAAAGGAAAAATTTTTAAGTCAAAAGATCCTCAATGCTACAAGTGTAGAGGATTTGGCCACATTGCATCCGAGTACACCGATAAAACGGCCAAGAAAAAGGCAATGGTGGCTACATGGGATGATACTGAAGAATCTGAATAAGAATCTTACATATACCAAAGTGAGGAGGAGCAAGGTTCAATCAAAATTTTAATGGCCTCCATTACTGATATTGTGCCTCAAATTGAGCCCATTGCAAAGATCACCGGAGACATTGATGATCATGAATCCTCTAACACTGAAAATGATTCCTTGAGTGATGATGAGAATGAGGATGAAGGCCTTCAGGAGGTATATAACCAACTATACATTGAAAATATGAATACCATTAAAAAGTTGGGCCAAATGAAGGCTGAAAATGATAAATTGACAAAAAATCTTGACCAATTGAAAATTGAGAATCAAAAGATGGGTCAAGATCTAGAAGAACTGAAAAGGAAGAATGATGAGCTTGAACAAGAAAAGAAAAAGCTCATAAGTGGTGAATCTCTAGACAAACATGTTAGACTTGATAAAGAACTCAAAGAGGCGAACACTGAAATTGATCGTCTTAAGTATCAAGTCGTTGACTGTAGAAGACGGTTCGCCTAGGGAGAAGAAAACCTTGAAAAACTCTTAGGTGTTGTAAGATCGCCAATGGACAGAAGAGGTTTGGGTTATGACAGTCACACTTCAAAAACTACCTCAGTCCATCCTATGGTAAGAAAAGATCATGATGCATCGAGGAGTAAAACCAAAGCATCTCCTGTTTGCCATGCTTGTGGAGACATTGGCCACTTAAAGTTTGAGTGCATGGTGTTCAAAAATCCGGTCAGAAACTTGAAAGGTAAATTTGTACCGAACGGAAAAAATGTGCAAGCTTATTGGAATCCTCCCATGCATACTTCACCAAAAGGAGGAAACATTCGAAAGAATTATCCTACTCCTCCTAGGAAGGACAAGAGGATGGTTGAACTGTTGGAGCAAGTTAAAATGCTGAATTTGAAAACTGCTCTTCTCTTGCGTGAAAAAGGAAAATCTGATTCTCCCAAGAAAACTAGAGAATCTCACCATAAGAATACCCCTCATAAAAGGACAACAACTAAATGGGTTGTTAAGAACAAGTGTTTGGTCATTCATACTGCCCTAAAAGCTGGGAATACCCCTAGATGGTACTTGGATAGTGGTTGCTCCAGACATATGACAGGTGATAGATCTCAATTTTATGCATATGACGAATTTAATGGTGGGTCTGTCACTGTTGTAGGCAAATATAGTCTGACAAGAAGTGAAGGATCGCGGCATATGAATGCGAGCAGCTCGGTTCGTGCTTGTCAGAAGAGGTCGCATCTCCCGAATGCGAGCAGCTCGGTTCGTGCTCGTCAAAAGGGGTCGCATCTCCCGAATGCGAGCAACTCTGCTCGTGCTCGTCAGAAGGGGTCGCATCTCCCGGATGCGAGCAGCTCTGCTCGGGCTCGTCAGAAGGGGTCGCATCTCACGAATGCGAGCATCCCTGACACAAGCAGCTCCCGACATCAGAATAGTTCTGAGTCTTCCAGCACCCGGTTCCCATCGAGCGGCTTGTTCAATCCCTCTGCGACACCAAGCAGAGTTACACCCAGCGCGGCGGTCTTCACCCTTTCGGCGTCTCCTTCCTTTTCGGTAGCTATGACTTCAACTACGAGCAATCAGCACTCTTACTACGCCGATCGGCAGTCCGCATAGGTCGGTTTTTGGGCTTACCTCCTCTGGTGGTTCCGAATCTCAAGGGATTGCTATCAAGAAACGTGATTGTCAGAAGAAGTCATTGGGTTAGATCTTGCCTCTAAGGATAAGGATCTTGTCCCACGAAATCAGCGGGATTTCGATATCTTACGTAACAAATTGGGTTGCTTCAGATCTATATAAAGGGGTGACTCCATTAAGAGAAAGGTACACACAACATTCAATCTCTATCCCGTTTCGCTTGGCTACTCTTCTTCTTGTTTTGGCCTGACTTAAGCATCGGAGGGCTAACGGCTGGATCCCAGCCACCCTTAGTTGCTATCTGTCTTCTTTCAGGTCTGGTGGAGAAAATCCTTGTTGGAGTGAAGGAGAACAACCGGAGGATCTCGTTACAAAATCTGACATTAACAGTTTGGCGCCGTCTGTGGGAACGACTTGATTGTCAAAATCAATCGTTCTAACCACCGATCAAAATCCTTCGGCGATGCCTCCTAAAAAGGTTGTTCATCCTTCAACTTCAAGGCAGGAACCACTTCCACCTGATGAGACGGAATCCGTACCTGCCCTCCCACCTGCTCCGACGAATATCCCTCAAGGAACCCTGAATATGCCATCAACAAACCCATTATTGGAGGCCTCTGGAAATCAAGACGATGTCCTACGTTTCCTTGGAAACACCCTTCTGACTCTAAATGCCGGAGTTCAAGCGCTGTCAAATCGGCTTGATCAGCATTTCCCCGAACCTCAGAGACAAGCCTCCGAAGGGTTACCACCGCAGCCCATACCAGTGGCATCTAGACATTCTATGGACGAACCACACGTCTCACCACTTGGCAGCCATCCCCCTGTACCGTCTCCACATTCTATACATTCTAGTTCGTCTCGACAACCTCAACCGCAAGGCTCCATCGCGGAAACATCGAGCTATACCCTACCATGGGAAGGAGATCTCAAAAGAATCCATGATCGTTTTGATGTCATGGAACAGCGATACCAGGCAAATCGGTCGTCTGCCGTCATGGCGGCGATACATCAATCCGAATCTCCCTTCACCAGCGAGGTCATGGAAGCCCCGTTACCCAGAAAGTATCGAGCGCCTGTTATCGCTCCGTACACTGTTCACTTCCCCAAGTGTAGGGTTGCGATGTAGTAATAAACTCGGTAATACCGAGGTCGATCCACAGGGACTTATGTAGGATGTCACAAACTCATCCACAAGTTTCTATTGAAGCTAACAATCAAAGTTTAAATAGAATGTGTGTGATTAACAATTTAAGCTAAATTGAATGTAAACAATTATAAGAAGGCACTAGGGGTTCGAGGATCCACTTGTAGCAATCCTCGATGTTCAATCCGCTGTGGTTTCCCATTTTCTCAACTAGAATCACCAGTCAGGTCTATCTAGTCGGATGATAGAACTGTTAAACCAGAAGTCTGTAACATGTAAGTTCTGTGCATAAAGTTCACTCAACTCTAGGCTGATCTGAGCATGCTCATTGCATAGGTCATTCACCTTTTCTATAGGTCCAATTCCCAATCATAACCATCCTCAAGTCTTCTCACAAGACAAGGCTAGATCATGATTCGAACTGGATTCAAATTATATGCACAGTCCATACATATTCCAGATAATCAACCAAAACTAGAACTTTGGCATGAAGCCCCTTTATGAAGATCTTGGTACTAGAGCGCACTCCAATTCCTCGGATCATACAGGTCTAGACCGTTGCAAACAAATTAAGAAGATAAGTAATTCATCCAAACATCCATGAGTCATCACAAGACTAAGAGAAATTACTTAAAAACTTGTATAAACTTCAAACCTTAGTTCATAATCATAAATTCCAAACTGAAAACCACTTAACTACGAATTAAAACATCTTGGATACACTACAAGCTTCACCTCTTAGCCCTAGCTAAGAGGTTTAGCTGCTCATGATCCAAGGAAACATGAAACAACTCTTAAAAACATGAAAACAGCAAAGCAAACCAAAAGGAGTTGTGAAACTCCAATCTTCACTTCCACAGTCTCCAACCTCGCTTGAGCCCTTCTCGGATACCCCAGGAACAATCCCTAGGTGGCTTTTTATAGTTTGGAGGCTCCCCAACTCCGGAAGAATCGAGAAAGTGCGTAGCACTTACGCAGCGTAGAGAAAATCGGACGTTACTTAGAAGTTTCTAAGTCAGTACACCTGGCCGACCGGTCACGACCGGTCGGCCTCAATACACGTTCGATCCAGCAAGCATGGCCGACCGGTCAAGACCGGTCGGTCTTGTGGAACAACAGTCCAGCAAGTACCTCCGACCGGTCATGACCGGTCGGAGCTATTCATCCTTGGTCCAGCAACCCAGTCCGACCGGTCATGACCGGTCGGACATCTTCAAAAGACCTCCAGCAGTTGTAGCCGACCGGTCACCTTTGTGTGTCCTTTAGTGTCATGGCTGACCGGTCGCTGACCGGTCTGGCTTCCTTAGCCGACCGGTCATGACCGGTCGGCAGTCCTTCAAGCTTCTTTTCTTCTTTCTATTTTCTTTCCTTGCTTCTTGCTTTCTCTTTCTCTCTTTTTTTCTTCTTTGATCATCAAATATTATTCATTAGAATGATGCCAAATGAGCTCTTTATGTCTTCAATTGAGTAGAGTCCACCCTCAATCCTGTAATCACAAAACGTGCATTGAATTAGCTTACAAACCATACAAACCTTGCACAATTAGTGATGAATTGGGGTTAGAATATGCACAATTAAGAGCTCAACACACCCCCCAACCAGCATTTTGCTAGTCCCGAGTAAAACATGCGTGAAACTAATTCCATCCTTTAAAACTCAACTCTCTTTCAGAAACCATCCTTCTATACATTCCAAGGTTCATAAGCTTAAGATTCAGAAACATTAGGCAACAGAGGTTGAAACCGTAAACTCTCAAAACATAATAAGCATTCATATGAAATTCCCGCTGATTGGTTGATAAATAGAAAGATTTGAACAAGTTTAACCTAGTGTGGGTAGTGAAAATTCATCTCACGAGTTTCTAGGATTATCTTCTTCATAGATCAGGTAGACTATAGAACTCAAGGTACATAGAGCCACATCAGGTCCATGACAGGAATTTGCCTTACCGTCCTTCCGACGACTTTCACACTACGTCCCATTTCCGGCTTTGGTTACGGGTAGACCATCCCCCGGTTGGTAGTAGGTAGCCCTAATCGAAATTTCCACCGTTTTTCACATTCCCAATTTCATCCTTCCTTTTCCTTTTTCTTTTAAATTAGATAGGATTTTTAAAAATCCATATCTTTCATTATTTTCCCATGGACAAGGATGGACAAAGTACCCCGGCCTGATTTCTCAATACCTTAATTCAAAGTCTAGCTAATCCATAAGTCACATAATCCCTTCAACTCATGAAAATCGTGTAATGTGAACTAGGTGTAAAAGTGTTCAGATTTTCTATCAATCACAAAAATAGAGGAGTTCACATATAAAACCATTATGCTATGAGAGATTGCAGACATCCAGCCCCATACACTTCATATCTCCTCCTCTTATGCTCATATAAACTCGAATGCATAAAACCGGTGTTTTCCAAAAGAGTTTCGAATTTTTGAAAAATCGAAAAAATTTCCACATGATTGCTTGAAATGTTGCAAATCGCTGGATTCATCCAAGAGATCCTACACCCCCCAACCAAATCTTGCATTGTCCTCAATGTAAAAGATGTGCAATGAGCAAAACATGAGAGCAATTTGAAAATAAAAGGGAGTGAGGAATGATAGTACCTGAGAGAGTGAAAAGTGGAGATCTTCCTCCTTCTAACAAACCTATGAAAACGAAAACAAAAGCAGCAAAATCCTAATCCTAACTACTCTATACCTCCATCAGACTAGGAGATCAATCATCCTGATACACAGGATCATTCAGAGGTATGGACATACCTTCTGAAGGAAAGTTCTCAAAGAACGGCTTTAATCGTTGCCCATTTGCTTTAAAAATGTTGCCGTTCCTTGGATTTAATAGCTCGACAGTCCCATATGGATAGACAGTTTGCACAATGTAGGGACCGGACCACCGAGATCTCAATTTTCCCGGAAATAGATGTAAGCGAGAATTATACATGAGGACTTTTTGATTTATCGTGAATGTCTTGCGAAGAATATTCTTATCATAGAATATTTTCGTCTTGTCCTTGTAAATTCTTGCATTCTCATAAGCTTCATTCCGAATTTCTGCAAGTTCATTCAATTGTAGTTTGCGTAGTGAGCTTGCCTTGTCAGAATTGAAATTCATCTTCTTAATAGCCCAATATGCCTTATGTTCCAACTCCACAGGTAAGTGACAAGCCTTCCCATAGACAAGTCTATAGGGAGACATTCCAATATGGGTTTTAAAGGCAGTACGGTAAGCCCACAGCGCATCGGTAAGCCGAAGTGACCAATCCTTGCGATCGGGATTCACCGTTTTCTCTAAAATGTGTTTAATCTCCCTATTGGATATCTCAGCTTGTCCACTAGTTTGTGGGTGATAGGGAGTGCTCACTTTGTGCGTTACGCCATATTTCTTCATTAATGCTTCAAAAGGGCGATTGCAAAAGTGAGACCCTCCATCACTTATGATGACTCGAGGCGTTCCAAACCGGGAAAGAATGTTTTCTTTTAAGAATCGAATGACCGTTTTATGGTCATTATTCCGGCAAGGGATGGCCTCGACCCATTTGGAAACATAATCAACGGCAAGCAAGATGTATTGGTTTCCAAAAGAAGATGGGAATGGGCCCATGAAATCGATGCCCCAACAATAAAAAATTTCGACAATTAAGATGGGATTGAGTGGCATCATATTTCTACGGGAGATTCCTCCTAATTTCTGACAAGGTTCGCAAGCTTTGCAAAACTCATGTGTGTCTTTGAACATGGTGGGCCAATAAAACCCACATTGTAGAATTTTCGCTGTGGTCTTTTTAGCCAAAAAATGGCCACCACATGCTTGAGAATGACAGAAGGAGATGATACTTTGTTGCTCATCATCTGGGACACATCTCCTTATGATTTGATCGGGACAATACTTGAACAAGTATGGGTCGTCCCATAGAAATTTCCGTACCTCTGAGAAGAATCTATCCTTATCTTGCTTTTTCCAATATGTAGGAATTGTACCTGTAGCAAGATAATTAGCAATGTCCGCATACCATGGTAATTGGGAAATAGCAAAAAGTTGTTCATCAGGGAACATGTCATTGATTGCAGTCGTTTCAGGGGAATTGGTGAGGACAAGTCGAGAGAGGTGGTCAGCTACTACATTCTCTACTCCTTTCTTATCACGTATTTCTAAGTCGAATTCTTGGAGTAGGAGGATTCATCTTAATAACCGTGGTTTAGCATCCTTCTTAGAGAGAAGATACTTAAGCGCGGCATGGTCGGTGAATACGATGATCTTGGATCCAATCAAGTAGGATCTAAACTTCTCCAAGGTAAAAACTACTGCTAAAAGTTCCTTTTCAGTAGTGGTGTAGTTTTCCTGGGCTGAGTTTAGGGTTCTACTTGCATAGTAGATGACACACGGCTTTTTATCTTTTCTTTGGCCTAACACAGCCCCAATAGCATAGTCGCTAGCATCGCACATAATTTCAAAAGGAAGGCTCCAATCAGGTGGTTGCATTATTAGGGCGCATGTCAACATACCTTTAAGGGTGGTAAATGCCTGTTGACATTCTTCATTCCACTCGAATGAATTTTCCTTTTGAAGTAGGTTACATAAAGGGCGAGAGAGTGAACTAAAATCCTTTATAAGCCTTCTGTAAAATCCTGCGTGTCCTAAAAAGGACCGTATATCTCGTATGCTTTTGGGTGGTGGTAGGTTAGAGATAAGATCAATTTTCGCCTTGTCCACCTCAATTCCATTTTGTGAAACGATGTGACCAAGTACAATTCCCTTTTGAACCATGAAGTGACACTTTTCCCAATTGAGCACAAGGTTCTTCTCTTCACATCTTTTTAGCACAGATTTCAAGTGCTTAAGGCACTCATCAAAGTTACAACCAAATACAGAAAAATCATCCATGAAGACTTCGAGAATGGTCCCCACCATATTAGAAAAGATGCTCATCATACAACGCTGAAAGGTGGCAGGGGCATTACATAGTCCAAACGACATTCGTCGATAGGCGAAAGTACCGAATGGACATGTGAATGTAGTCTTTTCTTGATCTTCACGGGCAATTTCTATTTGGTTGTACCCTGAATAGCCATCAAGGAAGCAAAAGTGGGAATGGCCCGCCAACCGTTCTAAAATATTATCAACAAACGGTAGGGGAAAGTGGTCTTTCCTCGTGACAGTGTTTAGCTTCCTGTAGTCAATGCACATTCTCCAACCGGTAGTGACTCTAGTTGGCACGAGTTCGTTATTGGCATTGGCTACGATGGTTATTCCGGATTTCTTAGGCACCACTTGAGTTGGGCTCACCCATTGGCTATCAGATATTGGGTAAATGATACCTACATCCAATAGTTTCACCACTTCGGCCTTAACCACATCCTTCATATTTAGATTTAGTCGTCTTTGTGGTTGCCGGGATGTCTTTGCATTTTCCTCAAGGTGTATGCGGTGAGTGCAAATCAGTGGGTCTATGCCTTTGAGATCCGCAATTGTCCATCCGATGGCACTCTTGTGCTCTAATAGAGTGGCTATTAGCCTACTCTCTTGTTCCTCATCCAAGTGGGAAGAAATCACCACTGGATATGTCTCATCTCGACCTAAATAAACATATTTTAGCTCACTTGGCAATGGTTTTAGGTCGAGTTTTGGTGCCTTAATGTTGGATGGGAGGGCCTTGTTCTCATTTATAGGCAAAGGTTCAATTGGGGCCCTCCATCTTTTATTTTCACGCACCAGCATCACATCTAGAATGGCATCCATCTCTTATGTTGTATCATCATTCATATCATGGAGATGGGCCACACATGCCTCCAAAGGGTCGGAAAATAGTGACAAGGGGATTGTATCCTCCACGAATGATTCGATCATGTTTAATTCGTGGATATCATCATCAACTTCCCGCGGTTGTTTGCATAACTCAAATATGTTAAGCTCAAGGGTCATATTTCCAAAGGACATTTGTACAAGTCCGTTTCTACAATTGATAATGGCGTTTGAGGTAGCTAGAAACGGTCGTCCAAGTATGACGGGAATTTGAGTACCGGTGCCTATCACGGGATGTGTGTCCAAGACAATAAAATCTACTGGGTAGTAGAATTTATCAACTTGGACTAGAACATCCTCTACCATTCCTCTCGGTATCCGGATGGATCTATCAGCAAGTTGGAGTGTGGTTTTGGTGGGTTTCAATTCACCTAACCCAAGTTGTTCATAGACTGAGTATGGAATGAGATTCACACTTGCCCCCAAGTCGAGTAGGGCTTGTTTAATCTGGTAGTCTCCTATGATGCATGATATGGTTGGACTACCCGGATCTTTGTATTTTTGGGGCACCTCTTGTTTGATGATGGCACTCAAATTCTCAGCCAAAAGTACTTTGTTGTGAACGTTATGTTTCCTTTTGATTGTACACAATTCCTTTAAAAATTTGGCATAAGATGGTATTTGTTTTATTGCATCCAACAGCGGAATGTTGATCTTCACCTGCTTGAAAACTTCCAGAATCTCCAGATTTTTATCTAAAGGTTTAGGTGAAATCAACCTTTGTGGAAATGGGGCGACCGGCTTGTATTGTCTTTCCGGTTCTTTCTCTTAGTGGAATATTGTTTGGGCTATCATCCTCTTTGGAAATTTCCGGATCCTTAGGCTTTGGAGCCTTCACCGGATTAGATTTGTCAATTTCTTTCCCACTTCTCAAAGTGGTGATAGCTTGAACATGTTCCGTATGGTGGGAGGATGAGCTTGCATCTTGTATCTCATATTGGGTCCTTGGGTTAGGAAGAGGTTGAGCAGGAAGTGTGCCCTTCTCTCTAACACTAAGGTGAGCTTCAACTCTAGCCAAAGATGTTTTCAATTCATTGATAGCTTGGTTTGAGTTTTGATTGAATTTCAATTGCTCTTGCATGAACCCATCTATTTTGAGAGAATTTGTCTTGTTATACTCATTCTGGACCGATACGAATGCCCCCAACATCTCTTCTAGTGACACTTTTGGAGTGTTGTTTGCATTTGCAGTGGGTCCATTCCTCCAACTGAAGTTGGGATGGTTCTTCCAATTAGGATTAAACGTGTTTGAGTTTGGAGCACCATATTGCTGCTGATAACTGTTTATGGCATTTGTTTGTTCTTGTAGGATGCCTTGGACTGCTGAAATTGTGGGACAATCTGGTGTAGCATGTTGATTTCCAGCACAAATTCCACAAACAGTTTCAACCTCAGTGGAGTTGATTGTTTCTCCTTTCCTTAATTCCATGGCTTCGACCTTTCTTGTAAGGCTAGCCAACCGTGCACTTATGCTATCTTCTTCTGATAAGACATACATGCCTCCCTTTTCCTTTTGTTGGCCAATCTTGGAATTTTTTGGTTTAGGTGTGTCCCAAGATTGTGCGCTTTCAGCCAATTCTTCCAGATAATCCCATGCTTCATCAGCTTCCTTATTCATGAACTCCCCATTACACATCATCTCTATAAATTGGCGCATGGATGGAATCAGTCCTTCATAAAAAAACTTATAATCCGCCAATTTTCATAGCCATGATGTGGGCATGCGTTTAATAGGTCCTTGAATCTCTCCCAACATTGGGAAAAGGTTTCATCCTCCTTTTGGGCAAAGTTCATGATAAGGCGCTTAAGCATGTTCGTTTTGTGAGTAGGAAAGAATTTTTTTATAAATTCTCTGTGCATATCATTCCATGACCCAATTGATCTTGGCCTCAATGCATAAAGCCAACCCTTGGCTTTATCCTTAAGAGTGAAAGGGAAGAATTTAAGTCTTACTACATCTTCAGTCACATTTGCAAAGTGCATGGTGGTGATTACCTCATCAAACTCCCTAAGGTGTTGATAGGCACTTTCACTGTCTAAACCATGGAATTTAGGGAGAAGATTGATCACTCCCGGTTTCAAATCCACATTCCCTGCATTTTGTGGAAATACTATGCATGAGGGAGTGCTCGTTCTTGCAGGTTGCAAGAAATCACGTAAAGTCCTAGGTCGGGGAACATTCTCAACCACATTCTCTCCTGTTTCAGTTTGATTTTGAACCGGGTGAGGTTGATTTGCAGCCATACTTTTAGATAAAATTGGAGAATCTAGATGTCTCCTAACACGTGGCTCTCTATCAAAGCCTTCTACTATCCCCCCTTCACTTATGAGTCGGTTATTGGAATCCCGAGCCCAATGTGGCATGCAAAACCAAAAATAAGAAACAAAAAAGAAAGGAGAATTCTTCCTCCCTTTTCTTTACTCTTCTCTAAGACCGAAGCACAAGGTGTCTTGCAATGGCTAGGCCAGAAGCAAGGATAAAGACCGATTTCTCCTGGTCAATAGGGGTTCAGAGAACTCCCCACCCACTCTTTGAATCTTTTTAAGAAAAAAGTGTAAAAAAAGGAGAAAGAGGAGTAGAGATGAGAAAAAGAAATTCCTGAGCGCAAGGTGATCCAAGGCGGCAGAGCCGACCAATAGGAATCCAGGTGGCAAAAAGGCCGACCTTTTAGAGATCCAAAAGGAGTCTCCACCCACTCTACAAGAGATGAATAAAATAGGAATGAATAGGAGAAGAAGAAGAGTAAGGTTTTAGAAGGATAGAACCTGATTCGCACTTGAAATCCTTGAATCTTCTTCAGCTTCCTAGAAATCCCTGAAAAAAAATCAAATAAACAAACTAAGTTAGTCTAAAAATCTAAAAAAAATTCTAAATAGATACTAATTTCAGAAATCTGTGAAAACCGTCAAATTCCCCGGCAGCGGCGCCAAAAACTTGTTCGCTTCCCCAAGTGTAGGGTTGCGATGTAGTAATAAACTCGGTAATACCGAGGTCGATCCACAGGGACTTATGTAGGATGTCACAAACTCATCCACAAGTTTCTATTGAAGCTAACAATCAAAGTTTGAATAGAATGTGTGTGATTAACAGTTTAAGCTAAATTGAATGTAAACAATTATAAGAAGGCACTAGGGGTTCGAGGATCCACTTGTAGCAATCCTCGATGTTCAATCCGCTGTGGTTTCCCATTCTCTCAACTAGAATCACCAGTCAGGTCTATCTAGTCGGATGATAGAACTGTTAAACCAGAAGTCTGTAACATGTAAGTTCTGTGCATAAAGTTCACTCAACTCTAGGCTGATCTGAGCATGCTCATTGCATAGGTCATTCACCTTTTCTATAGGTCCAATTCCCAATCATAACCATCCTCAAGTCTTCTCACAAGACAAGGCTAGATCATGATTCGAACTGGATTCAAATTATATGCACAGTCCATACATATTCCAGATAATCAACCAAAACTAGAACTTTGGCATGAAGCCCCTTTATGAAGATCTTGGTACTAGAGCGCACTCCAATTCCTCGGATCATACAGGTCTAGACCGTTGCAAACAAATTAAGAAGATAAGTAATTCATCCAAACATCCATGAGTCATCACAAGACTAAGAGAAATTACTTAAAAACTTGTATAAACTTCAAACCTTAGTTCATAATCATAAATTCCAAACTGAAAACCACTTAACTACGAATTAAAACATCTTGGATACACTACAAGCTTCACCTCTTAGCCCTAGCTAAGAGGTTTAGCTGCTCATGATCCAAGGAAACATGAAACAACTCTTAAAAACATGAAAACAGCAAAGCAAACCAAAAGGAGTTGTGAAACTCCAATCTTCACTTCCACAGTCTCCAACCTCGCTTGAGCCCTTCTCGGATACCCCAGGAACAATCCCTAGGTGGCTTTTTATAGTTTGGAGGCTCCCCAACTCCGGAAGAATCGAGAAAGTGCGTAGCACTTACGCAGCGTAGAGAAAATCGGACGTTACTTAGAAGTTTCTAAGTCAGTACACCTGGCCGACCGGTCACGACCGGTCGGCCTCAATACACGTTCGATCCAGCAAGCATGGCCGACCGGTCAAGACCGGTCGGTCTTGTGGAACAACAGTCCAGCAAGTACCTCCGACCGGTCATGACCGGTCGGAGCTATTCATCCTTGGTCCAGCAACCCAGTCCGACCGATCATGACCGGTCGGACATCTTCAAAAGACCTCCAGCAGTTGTAGCCGACCGGTCACCTTTGTGTGTCCTTTAGTGTCATGGCTGACCTGGTCGCTGACCGGTCTGGCTTCCTTAGCCGACCGGTCATGACCGGTCGGCAGTCCTTCAAGCTTCTTTTCTTCTTTCTATTTTCTTTCCTTGCTTCTTGCTTTCACTTTCTCTCTTCTTTTCTTCTTTGATCATCAAATATTATTCATTAGAATGATGCCAAATGAGCTCTTTATGTCTTCAATTGAGTAGAGTCCACCCTCAATCCTGTAATCACAAAACGTGCATTGAATTAGCTTACAAACCATACAAACCTTGCACAATTAGTGATGAATTGGGGTTAGAATATGCACAATTAAGAGCTCAACATACATAGGCATTGGCGACCCTCTTGAACATCTGGAAACATATAGGTCCCTCATGGAGTTGTAGGGACATGGTTCAGAAATTATGTGTAGGGCTTTTCCCCTAACATTGAAGGAAGCAGCTCGTACGTGGTTCCGGGGGTTAAAGCCCCGTTCCATCAGTTCCTTTTCCCAATTATCGGAGATATTCCTTTCTCAATTCATAGGAAGTATTCGCATTAAGAAGCCAGCCTCCCATCTGATGAATCTGAAACAGCAGCATGGGGAGACAATAAAGGAGTTTACAGTACGGTTCACTGCCGAAGCCGTTCAAACTGAGGGTTACACTGAAGAAAAGGGTCTTACAGCCCTCATTGCCGAGGTAACGAGCGAGAAATTCAGGTTTGCCTTAGATAAAAGCCCTCCGAAAACTATGGCAGAGTTCCAAGCCAAAGCTCAGAAATATATCAATGCAGAAGAAGTCGCATTGACACGCCATGGAGTACAAAGTAAGAAACGCAAGCCAGAAGGAACCTCCTCTACAGATAAGAAATATCGTCGTGATCAGCGCGATTGTTCTCCCAAGAGGCCTTACTCTGGTAAATATCATAACTACACTCCTCTTAATCGGTCTCATGAAAAGGTTCTAATGGAGATTAAACACAAGCCATATGTGAAGTGGCCTGCGAAGATCAAATCCGATCCCGAGAAGAGAGACAAGAGCAAGTTCTGTTACTTCCACAAAGATCACGGGCATAGGACCCAGGACTGCATCTCTCTACGAGACCATATCGAAGCCCTTATTCGAAAAGGCCATCTCTAGGATTATGTTGCTCGTAAAAATCGATCACCAGAAAGGGCGAAGACCTCATCTCGCCAAAAGGAACCGCCTCATCATCAAACCGACCAAGAGGACGCTGAGCCCACGGGAGAAATTCGCACCATCGTCGGGGGACCAGCTTGTGGGGGTGACTCTCAAGCTTCAAGAAAAGCATACGCTCGAAAGGCGTCCAAAGAACCCCAGCAAATCTATTGGCTGGAACAGACGTCCAGCTCATCAAAAGCGAGCCATCCTCCGATTTCTTTCACCCTCGAAGATGCAGCGGGAATTCACTTCCCTCATGAAGACTCCATCGTAGTCACATTGAAGGTATCGAATTATCTAACTCATCGAATTATGGTGGATACAGGTAGCTCAGCCGACATTCTATACTTGGAGGCTTTCAACAAAATGGCACTTGCCAAAAGCCTCCTCAAGCCAGTATCGACCCCCCTTGTCGGCTTTGGAGGAGAGGTAGTAACACCTGAAGGAAGTATCGATCTCCCAGTCACTTTTGGAGAGAGTCCAGCGAAGACCACCATCTTCGTAAACTTCCTCGTGGTGGACCGAAAATTAGCATATAACGCCATTTTGGGGCGGCCATCTTTAACTAAGATTGGGGCAGCCTTACACCCTTCATATCTGTGTGTTAAATTTCCTACCCCAAATGGTATCGGGGTCGTGCGAGGAAGTCAACAGGAGGCACGGTCTTGCTACCAGATAGCCCTCCAAGATCGAAAGAAGGCTCAAGCGACACCCGTCATGGAGATAGCTCAAGGTTCACCCGACGTTCACTCCACCACCTCGTTAGATCCGAGAGAAAATGCTCTGAAGTCAGGAACTCCGGGGGAGGAAACAGTGGCGATCCACCTGACCGAAGACGACCCGTCTAAGATCGTGTACATCGGGTCCTCCTTAACCAGTGTCCACCGTGAAGATTTGATCTGTTTCCTCACTGAATACCAGGACGTGTTTGCTTGGTCTCATAAAGATATGCCAGGCATCGATCCCAATGTCATCGCACATCATCTCAACATTGACCGAAGCATAAACCCGTACATCAGCGCCGACGTGCCTTTACTGCAGAAAGACAAATGGCAATCAAAACTGAAGTTGAGAAGCTGCTTGCGGCTAATTTCATAAAAGAAGTTGACTACCCAGAGTGGGTCGCGAAAGTAGTTCTCGTCCGGAAAGCTAATGGCAAATGGAGGATGTGCATCGACTATTCAGACTTGAACAAAGCATGTCCCAAAGATAGCTTCCCGACACCGCGGATCGACCAGTTGGTCGACTCAACAGCTGGACATGCTCTCCTCAGCTTTATGGATGCTTATTCTGGTTACAACCAGATTATTATGCATCCACCTGATAGCCAACATACTGCCTTCATCACGGATCGAGGACTATATTGCTACCAGGTAATGCCGTTCGGTCTTAAAAATGCAGGGGCCACTTATCAACGTCTTGTCAACAAAATATTCGCTGCTCAAATCAGTAGGAATATGGAAGTTTATGTTGACGATATGCTCGTGAAAAGCATCGTTGAAGATGACCACATTTCTGATCTTCGAGAAGCCTTTGATTTGATGAGGAAGTATCAAATGAAATTAAACCCAGAAAAATGCGCGTTTGGAGTGTCTGCAGGGAAATTTCTTGGGTTCATGGTTGGCCAGCGTGGAATTGAGGCAAATCCTGAAAAGATTAAAGCATTGATAGAGATGAAATCCCCCGTTACTCTGAAGGATGTCCAGCGTCTGGCTAGTCGCATCGCATCATTGAACAGGTTCATCTCGCGAGCATCTGACAAGTGCTTGCCCTTCTTCAAACTCCTACGTGCAACGGCCAAGTCTGATTGGAAGTGGACACCTCAGTGTGAAGAAGCTTTTCAACAACTGAAGCAATATATGAGCGCTCCCCCCATTTTATCTAAACCTGTAGCACATGAGCAACTCATTCTTTATCTCTCTGTGTCCACTACGGCCGTTAGCGCCGCTTTAATAAGAGAAGATTCCGGGGTACAGAGGCCCGTTTATTATGTTAGTCAAGCAATGGTTGATGCAGAAACTCGGTATTCTGATATGGAGAAATTGGCCCTAGCCTTAGTCACGGCAGCTCGAAAACTGCGACCATACTTTCAAGCCCATGCTATTCTAGTACCAACAAATCATCCACTACGGCAAATCCTTCAAAAACCTGAAGCTTCCGGGCGCTTGACTAAATGGGCGGTCGAGATCAGTGAGCATGATATCTCATTCTGTCCTAGGACCGCAGTCAAGGGCCAGGCCGTGGCTGACTTCATCGCCGAATTTACATATTCTTTTGAAGATAATATCATGACCAGCGATCAGCCTCCTTGGTCACTCTTCGTAGACGGGTCGTCGCGGGCCACTGGCAGCGGAGCGGGCCTGATTTTAGTGGCTCCCAACGGGTCGCATTTTCAATATGCTCTGCGTTTCGAATCACGCGTCTCCAATAATGAAGCAGAATATGAGGCCCTGATTGTTGGCCTCGAACTGGCCATTGTCCTCGCAGTCCAGAATTTGATAATTCATAGCGACTCCTAGCTCATTGTCAACCAAGTTCTTGGTGAATTCGAAGCCAAAGAAGAAAGAATGGCCTTATACAAGTCTCGTGTCCTCATCCTGCTTGCCAAACTAAAGACTTATAAAATAATTCATATTCCTCGCGAGCAGAACCAACTTGCCGATTCCTTGGCAAAGCTCGCTTCTGCACTAGAATCGGAGTTATCACATTCGATCCTCATCGAGCACCGTCAGAACTTGAGTATCGACCAAGTGAATCTCGAGTAAGTAATATCGGTACAATCGTCTCCATGCTGGATGGATCCTATCATCCTTTATCTCAGAGACGGATACCTACCAGAAGACAAGAAAGCTGCAAGACAAATTCGGCTTCGAGCTACCAGGTACACCTTGTAAGATGGAATATTGTTGCGAAAAAGCTTCTCCTTGCCTTATTTAAGGTGTCTTCATCCAGAAGAAGCACTTCGTGTTCTAGATGAAGTACACCAGGGGGCATGTGGTAACCATCCCAGGGGGCGATCCCTAGCATATAAAGCGATGAGGCAAGGATATTATTGGCCCACTATGAAAGCAGACGCCATCGAATTTTCTAAAAAATGCGACAAGTGTCAACGATATCTACCTATACCTCGTGTACCGTCCGAGCGGATGACCCCAGTTGATAGCCCTTGGCCTTTTGCTCAGTGGGGGATCGATATCATCGGGCCCTTACCCATGAAAAAGGGACAAAATAGGTTTGCGATTGTGGCGGTTGATTATTTCACCAAATGGGCCGAGGTAGAACCATTAGCCAAGATTACTGAGAAACAAACAACTAAGTTCATATGGAGAAATATCATATGCCGTTTCGGACTTCCTCACACTATAATTACCGACAACGGAACGCAGTTCGACAACGCAGCCTTTGATGAATTTTGTGAAAGATGGAAGATACGTAATCTCCGTACTTCTCCATATCATCCTCAGGCGAATGGGCAGGTCGAGGCAGTGAATAAGATCATCAAACACCATTTATAGACCAAGCTAGGTGAATGTAAAGGGGTGTGGCCAGAACTTCTGCCAGAAGTATTGTGGGCATATAGAACCACGGCTTGTACATCAACAGGTGAAACCCCTTTTTCTTTAGCATTTGGTGTCGACGCAGTGGTACCAGTGGAAATTCAAGTGCCCTCATATCGGATCGAGCAGTATGATCCCGCGAGTAATCAGGAAAACCTCCGACTTCATCTCGATCTCTTGGAAGAGCGAAGAAATGCTTCTCAAATACGAGTGGCAGCGTATCAACAACGTATTGCTCGATATCGAAATGCTAGGGTTCGGCCTAGATCCTTCCAACCCGGAGATTTGGTACTAAGGCAAAATCTCAGAGTTCCTGCTCATTCATTGAATCCAAATTGGGAAGGCCCGTATCGGGTTATTAGGGTTGTGCGACCCGGTACTTATTATCTTGAAGACATGCAAGGGAAGCCTGTACGTCGCCCTTGGCACGTGGAGCATTTGCTACGATATTACCCCTAGATTCGATGTAGTTTATTACAACGTTTTATGATTAAAGTGAAAGATATCTTTTGGCCGCTACTCCATTTACATGGACCTGAATAGCCCTGAAGAGAATGCTTACACATCCTCTTGGCCAATTGCCTACCCTTGGTAGGACTGAAATCGTTACTAGTTGGTTGTTTCTCCATTTACATGGACCTGAATAGCCCTGAAGAGAATGTATACCATCTCTTGACCAACCTTCTGCCCATGGTAGAATCGAAATCTCAATCGATAGATCAGTCTATCTCAACGTGGACATGGTCACGCGACCCCCAGATTGAGTCTAATTCATTTTTTCATGAGTTAGTTGCTCGCAACTGATGAAAGAGATCGCATTTCCAGAATGCGAGCAGCACAGCTCGTGCTCGAACTAAAGGGTCGCAGTCATGCACCCTAATCGCGAGCACCGCGGCTCATGCTCGAATCAAAAGGTCGCAGTCATGCACCCTATCGCGAGCACCGCGGCTCGTGCTCGAATTAATGGGTCGCATCCTCTGATGAACCAAATGAGATCAACACAAAGCAACAAAGAAGGAAAGAGAAGAATACACAATACTAATAAAGAAGCTGTCGAGGTCAAGGTTGGTCATCCTCATCCTGCGCAGGCTCGCGGCTCTCAGCTTCAGGACCAGCCTCAGGAGCAGGAGCGGCATCTGTTGCCTCAGTGGCTTCGTTCTCAGCAGCAGCCCGTTCCTTAGCTGCAACTTCGAATGCCACTCTGTCGAACTCCTCAATGTTAAAAGTTGGAGCGATCATCTGCATAACTCTGACCGCGAAATCGCGACCAGCGATATACGCATCGTACCGCTCCTCATCGTAAAGTTGAGAAGTCCGGAACTCCTGAACTGCGCGAGGACCCTCATCAGATATCATTTGAACGAGGGCCACTCGCTCTTCTTCCCAATGGATGGAATCATCCTTCAACTGGTGAAGTTGCTGCTGAGCCTCCTCGAGCTTCTTCTAGGTCTCCTCGAACTTAGTCCGCGCATCCTTGAGCCATCCCTCTAGCTGGATCTTGTCCTGGCTGAAGATCTCCTTCTCCTTCTCGCTCTTGGTATGGATTTCTTGAAGCTTCGCGAGTTGGAGGTCCACTGACTGAAAGCGCTCAGTCAGGGATTGGATCTTGACAAGGAGAATTTTCTTCTCTTCGTCCAACTTGGAGATCTGAACCTCCAAGGCCTTCACCAAACGGTCCCTCCCTTGGACCTCGGCTTCCATTGTCTTCTTCTTCTTCTCCACATCCTCCACGCTGCGGCGGGCTGCTTCGACATCCCACCTAACGCGGAGCGTGAGATCCAGGCTCTGAAATAAATAAAGAAAGAAGGATTAGATTGCTAGTCATCTAATAAAATCCTGAAGAGATTGGTAGAAAGAGAAAAGGTTGTTACCTGAACCAGTCTCACTCCAATATCAGTAGAGAGAGCCTCTGGGCTTGGCTCAGGCAAACTCCCGAAGGAGTTGGGGGGAATGTTATCAAACATAAACTTGCATACAGGATGCAAGTGCGGAGGGATAACAAAAACCCCCGACCCGGAAGGTTGGGCCACCACCATCTCGCCAGAGCCCGTCTCGCGAGCACTCACGACACCCATAGAAGGCGTCGCAGACTCGCGAGCACCAGTAGGCTCGCATCTCATATCCTTAGGAGGGAGGCCCCCCTCCCTCCGATCGCCTTTCGGCGAATTGTCGGCGACTTCGATCACCGGCTGGCCGCGAGCACCTGACGGTGGAGTCGCAGCAGCCGGAGGGGGCACGGCAGAAAGAGGGGTCGCGATAACCGGAGGGGTCGTGGTCGTACGAGAAGTCGTAGCGACCCCACCCGAACCGATCCCTCATGATTGAAGAACGCGAGCAGTCCCATCAGCGGGAGCAGGTGCATTTGAGGGCCCCCCAGTTTTTCTTTTGCCTCTTCGAGGCCACGCCCTTCAGACGGGGAAGCACCCCTAGTGCACCTCTTTTTTCCCCAGCATTTGTCATTTCTTCTCTGGAGATGAGACCCGCTGCACAGAGGTGATGGGACTCTAATGCGACGTTGACGTGTCGCGTGGTTGCAGGAAGCTTGTAGACTCTAACCAGCTTCTCGTTGAGTCCTCCCCGCAGATTCGGTTTCACACCAATTGGGATTCCTGCGAGCAAAGAAAAAAAAAAGATTCATTAAAACGTCAATGTAGCAAAACTATTGTTTCTGTCCGATAAATAAGCAAGCACTTGACCCACCTTCGCCAAAATGGCGATTAACATTATGGCCTTTGGGGTCAGATCCCATCTCGGACTCCCAGTTGCCGGAGACATAGAACCACTTCTTTCTCCACCCCAGGGCAGTTAGAGGAAGGGTTCCCTAGAATGAAGTTATTCCGGTGCCAGAAGCAGAGGTAGTACCAACCCTCGCTAGCTGGCGCCTTCTTCAGCTGGAATAACCTCAAAAATTCCTCCGCGGTTAACTCCTCGTTACCCGCCTGCTTCCAGAGGACGAAAGCACTCAGGAGCACCCGCCAACCATTTACTATTAATTGGCCCGGGGCAATCTTGTAAAGACGGAGGAAGTTTCGTATAAAAGGGTGAAGGGGAAGACGAACGCCTACTTTGAAAAAATATTCATAAAAAGCCACACACCCTGGTGGTGGGGCATCAGCTGTCTCCCCTCTCCCAGGTAATCTAAATAATACAGAGTCTGGGACTCTGTATGCCTCTCTGAGGTTAGAGAGCCTCTCCTCCGTCAAGATGGAAGAATACCCGGAGGCAGAATATCTACCAGCCGGTACTCTAGCATTATTGGATTCGGAAGAATCAGGGGTGTGATCTCCCAAGGGAACAATCTCTTCATCTGAGGACCCCGCCATCGCAAGCAAGAAAGAAAGATGAAGGAAGTAGAGATGAAGGGAGAAAGTTGGAGAAAAACTACCTCTGTGAAGAGGTTTTTCGCACCAGAAGCAAAGGAAGAAGAAGAAAGCAGGGAGCGCCGCAGCAGAGAATTCGAAAATGAAAGAATTTCTTCTAAGTCCGGTATTTATACGCAATCATTCCGTCTGATTTGCTGGACACGCGGCAGTTTTTTATCCGGCGCACCAGACGAACGGACGCTAGCATTAAATACGGAAACACGTGGCGCCCGACGCTTCATCTCTGACGGCAGAAAAAGCTGCGCGAAAGCTGGCCATCATAAATGCGGAAGCACGTTAAGTGAATCATGCGCGATTGTCTCCCAGCACCCAGCTGTCAACACTAGCAAACCCTTGGCATAGTTCCTCAATACCAAGGGCTTGGGAGGCATCTGTTGTAGGCAAATATAGTCTGACAAGAAGTGAAGGATCGCGGCATATGAATGCGAGCAGCTCGGTTCGTGCTTGTCAGAAGAGGTCGCATCTCCCGAATGTGAGCAGCTCGGTTCGTGCTCGTCAGAAGGGGTCGCATCTTCCGAATGCGAGCAGCTCTGCTCGTGCTCGTCAGAAGGGGTCGCATCTCCTGGATGCGAGCAGCTCTGCTCGGGCTCGTCAGAAGGGGTCGCATCTCACGAATGCGAGCATCCCTGACACAAGCAGCTCCCGACATCAGAATAGTTCTGAGTCTTCGTTTTTGGTTTGGATGGTCTTCATACTTCCAGCACCCGGTTCCCATCGAGCGGCTTGTTCAATCCCTCTGCGACACCAAGCAGAGTTACACCCAGCGCAGCGGTCTTCACCCTTTCGGCGTCTCCTTCCTTTTCGGTAGCTATGACTCCAACTACGAGCAATCAGCACTATTACTACGCCGATCGGCAGTCCGCATAGGTCGGTTTTTGGGCTTACCTCCTCTGGTGGTTCCGAATCTCAGGAGATTGCTATCAAGAAACGTGATTGTCGGAAGAAGTCATTGGGTTAGATCTTGCCTCTAAGGATAAGGATCTTGTCCCACGAAATCAGCGGGATTTCGATATCTTACGTAACAAATTGGGTTGCTTCAGATCTATATAAAGGAGTGACTCCATTAAGAGAAAGGTACACACAACATTCAATCTCTATCCCGTTTCGCTTGGCTACTCTTCTTATTGCTTTGGCCTGACTTAAGCATCGGAGGGCTAACGGCTGGATCCCAGCCACCCTTAGTTGCTATCTGTCTTCTTTCAGGTCTGGTGGAGGAAATCCTTGTTGGAGTGAAGGAGAACAACCGGAGGATCTCGTTACAAAATCTGACATTAACAGTCACATTTGGTGATGGGAGCATGGCTAAAATCATTGGTAAAGGAACCATCACGGGACCAGGTTTGCTCGAAATTGAAAATGTGTTATATGTTGATGGCATTAAACACAACTTACTGAGTATCTCACAGATTTGTGATGAAGAGCACTCACTAAGCTTCTCCAAAGATATGTGCAAGATCCTGAACTCCACAGGAAAATTAGTCATGAAAGGTCTACGCACAGGAGACAACTGATATGTCATTGAAAATCACAACAATTCAAGCTCTTCCACCATGTGTCACGTGGTCGTTCAGGATGAAACAGAACTATGGCACCATCGACTTGGTCATGTACATTATAGAAATCTGTTTAAACTGGGTCAGAAAAATTTGGTGAGAGGTCTACCAAAGATGGGTAAAAGACCTAATGCTGTGTGCATCGCATGCCAAAAAGGTAAACAAATCAAGGTTGCACACAAGAGAACCTCTATCCTGGTCACATCAAAACCATTTGAACTGCTACACATGGACCTAGTTGGTCCTACCAGGGTACTTAGCCAAGGTGGAAAATGATACTTCTTTGTAGTCGTTGATGATTACTTTATATTCACATGGGTCGCCTTCCTAAGAGAAAAATCTGACACTTTTGAAGAATTCCAAATACTAGTGAAGCGACTTCACAATGAGAAAGGATACATGGTAGCAAGAATTAGGAGTGATCACGGTGGTGAATTTGAAGACCATCGTTTGAAGGCATTATGCGATGAATTGGGTATTCACCATGAGTTCTCAGCACCCAAAACACTTCAACAAAATGGGGTTGCTGAAAGGAAAAATCGAGTATTGTTGGATATGGCTACAGCTATGCTTAATAATAAGAATCTTGCACAAAATCTGTGGGCCGAAGCAGTAAACATTGCCTACTATATTATAAATTGAGTTTATTTAAGGGCAGGTCTAAACAAATCTGCTTATGAACTGTGGTGTGGAAAGACACCAAATGTGAAATACTTTAAGGTCTTTGGTAGTACATGTTATATTCTAAGAGACCGAGAAAATTTGGGAAAGTTTGACTCTAATAGTGATGAGGGTATCTTCTTAGGGTACTCATTAAATAGTAGAGCCTTTCGTGTCTACAACCTTCATACCTCATCAGTTCAAGAGTTAATTAATGTGACTGTGGATGATAGCTTGGATAAATCTGTGTCTCCAGGTGATGAAGAAGAAGATGAGGGTATATGTGAGATAGGCAAATCTGATAAACAACCCTCATCTCCAAATGCCCCCACTGCTCCTGGTGATGTACAAATTGTCAAGGATCACCCCCTCAATCAAATCATTGGGGATCCTAGCGTTGGTGTCAAAACCAGGAGACAGTTAGAGGCAGTCAACAATCACTTGTGCTTCACTTCAAAAATAGAACAAAAAAATGCTGATGAAGCTCTAAACGATGAATTTTGGATCCTTGCAATGCAGGGAGAGCTTCAACAATTCATTAGAAATGAGGTTTGGTATCTGGTCGACAGACCTGAAAGGAAAAATGTTATTGGAACCAAATGGATTTTCAAGAATAAATCCGATGAATCTGGGAATGTAATACGAAATAAGGCTCGGTTAGTTGCTCAGGGATATTCACTAATTGAAGGTATTGATTTTGATGAAACATTTGCCCCTGTAGCTAGACTCGAGTCTATTAGAATTCTTATGGCTATTGCTTGTGCTTTAAAGTTCAAACTATTTCAAATGGGTGTAAAAAGCGCCTTCTTGAATGGTATTCTTGATGAGGAAGTGTATGTTGAACAACCAAAGGGATTCATTGATCCTAAGTATCCTCACAAAGTATACCGATTGAAAAAGGCACTTTACGGACTCAAGCAAGCACCCCGTGCATGGTATGAATGCTTAATTCACTTTCTTGTAGACCATGATTTTGCTAGGGGGAGCGTTGACAAAACTCTCTTTATAAGAGAAGCCGAGAATTCTGTGTTGATTGCCCAGATTTATGTGGATGACATTATTTTTGGATCCACATGTAAGAAAATGTCCATCTCCTTTGCTAAATTAATGACATCAGAATTTGAGATGAGTATGGTAGGAGAACTTAACATGTTTCTAGGGTTACAAGTTAAACAACTTGCATCAGGTATATTCATTTCCCAAGCCAAATATGCTAAAGATCTTGTTAAGAGATTTGGCTTAGACTCTGGTCGATCTTATACTACTCCTATGAGCACCACTGTTAAACTATAGAAAGACCTTGCAGGAAAAAGTGTAGATCAACATCTTTATAGAAGCATGATTGGTAGTCTTCTTTATCTCACTGCTAGTAGACCAGATATTGCATTTAGTGTAGGTGCTTGTGCTCGGTTTCAGGCTGATCCCAAAGAATCTCACCTTACCGCTGTTAAACGAATCATCCGGTTTGTAGGATGCACTACCGAATACGGTCTTTGGTACCCCTTTGATTCATCTACAGATATTGCAGGGTATTCAGATGCCGACTGGGCTGGAAACATGGATGATCGTAAATCAACCAGCGGTGGGTGTTTTTATGTTGGAAATTGCCTTGTGGCGTGGCATAGTAAGAAACAAAACTCCATTTCTTTATCCACAACCGAAGCAGAGTATATTGCTGCTGGAAGTTGTTGTGCCCAATTATTATGGATGAAACAAACCTTGACTGACTATGGGATTAACCAAGGCACAATTACTCTATTTTGCGACAATACTAGTGCCATAAATATTTCTAAAAATCCAGTTCAGCACTCGCGCACTAAGCACATCGATATTAGGCACCACTTCATTCGAGAATTGGTTGAAGATCACATAATATCTCTCGAACATGTGCCTACCGAGAATCAGCTAGCCGATGTTGAACCTCCAATTTATACATTGCATTGCCCATTACAGGACAAGGTTTGCATGCTTTTCATGGTTTAAAGGCCCACCTAACATATATTTTGTGATTATAGGGATGAGAGCGGACTTCATTCAATTACAAGCCAAAAGAATGCATTGGAGCTATTGCATGAAGTCCTAAGATGGACCAAAGAAAGAAGAAGAAAGAAGGAGAAAAGAGGATGAAGAAAAGAAGAAAAAGCTGAAGAGAAACAAGGCAGACCGGTCGTCCGACCGGTCAGCCACATCAAAAGATCAAGTGGAAGACAGGCCGACCGGTCATGACCGGTCGGCCACATGATGGCTGTTCACATTGAAGACAGGCCGACCGGTCCACGCTGGATGGTTGATAGATCAGCTCGACCGGTCATGACCGGTCGGGTATGTTTGCTGGAATGAATGGACAGGTCTGTCCGACCGGTCTTGACCGGTCGGCAGTGCTCCCTGGAATGCTCAAAAGATTAGTCCGACCGGTCACGACCGGTCGGCTCTGCGTAAGAAGATCCCTTTCTAATTTAGGACTCCGAAAGTTGCTGCGCAATGCGTAGTCTTTCGCAAAATCCGACGCAAGGAAGGTTGTTTGCTATAAAAGGACACCTAGGGGCTCTTTCTAGGGTATCAGAGAAGCTAGGGAACGTGAGTTTGGAGGGTGAAGGCGATTGTGGAGCGTCTGCAACTCTCCTATTCGGGTTTTTCTATTTTTATGCTTTATTTCAGAGTTTTTAGTTGTAGCATGACTATGCTCGGCTAAAACCTCTTAGCTAAGGCTGAGAGGTGAAGCTTGTAGCTAATACTATGTTGATTTCAGTTTAATTCAAGTAATTTACATTCAAGTTTGGATTTTTGCATGGTTAAGTTCCAAATAATGGTAGTTTGAGATGTTTTATCTGAGTTTATGTGCTCCGGACATGAATTCCTTTTAATTCTCTGAGATTATCATGTTTGTTTATCTAAATTCGGATTATAGTAATCCTTGAGCAGGCCATAGTCCAGAGGCATGGTTGTTACTCCGCAGGCTATAGTTTGAGTTTTGTATTGATTGAATGGAACTAGAACTTGGAAGTTCAACTTGAATGTGATGGAATGTGTGTGAATGCTTTACTTTCCAACTAGATGAGAGATAGGACTTCAAATCTAGTTGTGTTCTCTATTTGGATTGACTGAATTGACATAGGATTACTACAAGTGGATCCTTGAAAGCCTTAGTACTTAGTATCTCTGATTTTTCATTAAATTCCTGTTTTAAGTAAGCACTCTTTTAAATCTGATTTTCTTTAAAAAGCCGAGTTGCTGGAGTGATTTGGTAGCTGTTACTATTTCCCTGTGGATCGACCTCGGTCTTACCGAGTTTTTATTACTACATCGCAGCCTTACACTTGAGGCGAGCGAACAAGTTTTTTGCGCCGTTGCCGGAGAAATTAAATAACGGTTTTCAAATAATTTCAGTGGCTGTAGAAGTAGAAATAGTTAGGCTTTTTTATTTTCTTAGAACTAACAAGTTTTTCTGTTTTGTAGGAGTTTTTCTCTAGTTCAAGCGCATCAGGTGATACCCTTCTAACTTAGCTTCTGCAGAATTTTCTTTCAGTTTCAGATTTTAGTTTTCTAGAATAGGATTAGTTTCAGTTTCTGGTTGAGTGGTTTATGTCCCGTTGGGAACGTAACCATTCAAATCGTCTCCAATCTGAAGGTGGATTAGTTGTACCATTGTTAGTCCATAGACGAGTCCGGAATTATCAAGAGCATTGTGAAAGTTTGGGGAGTATGGATCAAACACCCTTAAGGAATCCTCCCCCCCCCCCCCCCCCCCCCCCCTACTCCAACCACAAACGCAAATCAAGAAGGAGTAGGAGAGAATGAGGTACATAATGTTCCTCCAATGAGATCACTACGGGATTACCTACAACCTGCTCGTACAATTACACCTTCTTGCATAGTTCTACCAGCTAACGGTGGGACCCTTGACATAAAACCGGGAGTAATCCAACTTTTACCTAAATTCGATGGGCTAGACTCTGACCGCCCATACTTACACTTGCAAGAATTTGAAGAAGTGTTGGCCACTTGCATTATCCCAATGTTTCTGGGGATACAATCAGACTTAAACTTTTTCCCTTCACTTTGAAAGAAAGAGCCAAAGATTGGCTTCACTCTCTTAGACCACATTCGATTGGGTCATGGGTTGAGATGAACCGGGAATTCTTGAAAAAGTTCTTCCCGGCTCATAAAACAAACACTCTTCGAATGGGCCATAATGAATTTCTCAGCTAAAGAGGGTGAATCATTCTTTCAATGTTGGGAAAGATTTAAGGAACTCCTGCTTGCTTGCCCACATCATGGCTATGAGAGTTGGCGAGTTATAAATTTTTTCAATGATGGATTAAGTTCCAATATGCGCCAATTTGTGGAAATGATGTGCAATGGCGAGTTTATGAGTAAAAATCCAGATGATGCTTGGAGTTACTTGGACATGTTGGCTGAAAACGCCCAATCTCGGGATACCTCGGATAAACCCAAGAACCCCAAGCCTACTCAAGAGAAAGGAGGGATATATGTCCTTAAAGAGGAAGACGACGTGAATGCAAGGATAGCCAACCTCACAAGGAAGGTTGAGGCCATGGAACTTAGCAAAAATGGAGTTTCCAAGTCCAACAAAGCTGTTGAAACCACATGTGGGATTTGTCTCACCGACTTACACGCTACGCAAGATTGTCCCACAATTCCTGCATTTAAGGAAGTGCTGCAAGAGACAGCCAATGCCACATATGGTTATCAACGGCCCTTCAATGGACCGGTAGGTAATACATACAATGAGAGTTGGAAGAACCACCCGAATTTCAGTTGGAAGAATGCTCCTACGGGCAATCCTACCAACTCCCAAAGAGGGCCACCCATGCAAAATATGGCCCCACCTCAATTCTCATTGGAGGATACCTTGAGAGCGTTTATGCAAGGGCAAGCGCAAATAAATGAATCGAATCAGCAATTGTTCCAAGAGCTGAAAGTCTCGGTTGATGAGATTAAGGGACGCTTGAATGCTAGGGAAGGGACCTTTCCGGCCCAACCTCAGCCCAATCCAAAGCAAGTACATGAAGTAAGCATCCCTAATCCTTCCAACCAAAACATGGAGCAAGCTAAATCCATTACCACCCTTAGAAGTGGTAAACAAATTGACAAAACTATTCCGGTGAAGGCCGATGAGCCTAATGATCCAGTAAATTTTGAGGATGAAAATGGATCTAACTTAGCCCCACAACAACCGGAACGCATTTACAAGCCCATAGCACCATTCCCATCGAGATTGGTTGCCCCAAAATCTCTCCCAAATTCTCAAGATATTCTAGAGATTTTCAGACAAGTCAAGATCAATATCCCTTTGCTTGATGCCATCAAACAAATTCCCTCTTATGCCAAGTTTCTAAAAGACCTATGCACAACAAAACGCAAATATAATGTGCAGCAAAAGGCCTTCTTAACTGAGCAAGTTAGTGCCATCCTCACTCAAAAGACTCCCCCAAAATTCAAAGATCCCGGTAGTCCCACCGTCTCATGTATCATTGGAGACTACCGGATTGAACGTGCCTTGTTAGACTTGGGGGCGAGTGTGAACTTGATCCCATACTCGGTATATGAGCAATTGGGCCTTGGTGAATTAAAACCCACCTAAAACCACATTGCAACTCGCTGATAGATCTATCCGTGTACCGAGGGGGATAGTTGAGGATGTTCTAGTCCAAGTTGACAAATTCTACTACCCGGTAGATTTTATAGTCTTGGACACACAACCGGTTTTGGATGCTAGCACTCAAATACCGGTGATATTAGGCCGCCCATTCCTTGCCACATCAAACGCAATCATCAATTGCAGGAATGGGGTGATGCAACTATCTTTTGGAAACATGACACTAGAGGTAAATGTGCTTCATTTGGGCAAAAGACATAGGGATGTCGATGATGATGAGTTCTTCGATGTGAACATGCTCGAAACTTTTGAAGAAGAAGAACTCCTCCAACTTGAACCACTAGAAAGCTTGGAGACATGCTTAGCACATTTCATGGATTCCGAAGATCCCATCAGTAGTGAGATTGTGCAGGCATTAAATATAGAAAGACCGGTAGTTGATACTAGCCGGTGGAGGCACCACTTTGAAAAATTGCCACCAACCACATCAAGGCCTCTACTGTCTAACATCAAACCACCAAAGCTTGACCTCAAACCGCTGCCATCAGAGCTTAAATACGTATATTTGGGTCAAGAGGAAACGTTCCCAGTTGTCATTGCCTCCCACCTAGAGAAAGACCAAGAGCTCAAGTTGATTGAGCTACTCAAAGAACATCGGGAAGCCATAGGTTGGACAATAGCGGATCTCAAAGGGATAGATCCTTCGGTTTGCACTCACCGTATACACCTTGAAGAAAATGCAAAAACGTCTAGACAACCTCAAAGAAGGCTAAATCCAAACATGATGGAGGTTGTCAAAGCCGAGGTGTTGAAGCTATTGGATGTGGGTATTATCTACCCCATCTCAGATAGCCAATGGGTGAGTCCTACCCAAGTTGTCCCCAAGAAATCCGGTATTACCATCATTGAGAACGCCAACAATGAACTTATACCGACGAGGGTGACAACCGGTTGGCGTATGTGCATTGATTATAGGAAGCTCAATTCAGTTACTAGGAAAGACCACTTCCCTCTCCCATTTATGGATCAAATATTGGAGAGGTTGGCAGGCCATTCCTATTACTGCTTCCTAGATGGCTATTCTGGATACAACCAAATTGAGATAGCTCCGGAAGATCAAGAGAAAACCACTTTTACATGCCCGTTTGGCACCTTCGCTTACCGAAGAATGCCATTCGGGTTATGTAATGCACCCGCCACATTCCAACGATGCATATTGAGTATTTTCTCGGACATGGTGGGAGAGTTTCTTGAGGTATTCATGGATAATTTTTCTGTTTTTGGTTGTACATTTGAGGAGTGTCTCAAGCACTTGAAGTTGGTTTTGATGAGGTGTGAGGAAAAGCAACTTGTATTAAATTGGGAAAAGTGCCATTTCATGGTACAAAGAGGAATAGTCCTTGGACATATCATCTCGTCCAATGGAATAGAAGTAGACTGGGCGAAAATTGACATAATTTCCAATCTACCACCACCCAAAAGCATACGCGATGTGCGGTCCTTCCTTGGACACGCCGGTTTCTATCGAAGGTTTATAAAGGACTTTAGTCACATCTCAAGGCCTTTATGCAACCTTCTACAAAAGGAGAACCAATTCGAGTGGAGTGCCGAATGTCAATTAGCTTTTTCAAAGCTAAAAGACATGTTAACAGCCGCTCCTATCAGGCAACCACCAGATTGGTCCACTCCTTTTGAGTTGATGTGCGATGCAAGCGATTTTGCTATTGGGGCGGTGTTAGGCCAAAAGAAGGATAAAAAGCCCCATGTCATCTACTACGCAAGTAGGACCTTGAATCCTGCCCAAGTTAACTATTCGACTACGAAGAAAGAGCTCCTAGCTGTCATTTTTGCCTTGGACAAATTCAGGCCATACTTAATAGGATCCAAAGTTATTGTTTATACAGATCATGCGGCACTGAAATACCTTCTTTCCAAGAAGGATGCTAAGCCCCGTTTGCTAAGATGGATCCTACTCCTTCAAGAATTCAATTTGGAGATCAAAGATAAGAAGGGGGTAGAAAATGTGGTGGCGGATCATCTATCCCGCCTAGTCCTACCAAATTCCATTGACAAGTCACCTATTGAGGACTCATTCCCTGATGAGCAACTCTTTGTTGCTATGCATCCACCATGGTACGCTGATATAGCCAATTATCTTTCCACAGGTGCGATGCCGACTCATTGGACTGCGCAAGACAAACGTAAATTTCTAAGGGAAGTGCGCAGATTTTTCTGGGATGAACCTCTATTGTTTAAATATTGCCCAGACCAAATTATAAGGAGATGCGTCCCCGATGATGAACAAAATTTAGTCATCTCCTTTTGTCATGATCAAGCATGTGGGGGTCATTTTTCAGCCAAGAAAACAACTGTAAAAATTCTGCAGTGTGGTTTTTATTGGCCCACATTATTTAAAGATACCCACGAGTTTTGCAAAGCGTGCGAGCGCTGCCAGAAGTTAGGAGAATTATCCCGTCGAAATATGATGCCTCTCACCCCAATTCAACATCTTGAAGTCTTTGACTGTTGGGGCATCGATTTCATGGGACCATTCCCCTCATCTTTTGGACATGTCTATATTCTGTTGGCCGTAGACTATGTGTCTAAATGGATAGAGGCTATCCCATGTAAAACCAACGATCATCGTACGGTTCTCAAGTTTCTCAAAGAAAATATACTTTCTAGATTTGGGACGCCTCGAGCCATTATTAGTGATGGTGGTTCTCACTTTTGCAATAGACCTTTTGAAACTTTGATGAAGAAATATGGTATTAGGCACAAAGTGAGTACCCCATACCACCCACAAACAAGTGGGCAAGTTGAAATCTCCAATAGGGAAATCAAGCAGATTTTAGAAAAGACGGTGAGACCGGATCACAAGGATTGGTCCCTAAGATTAGATGATGCACTTTGGGCTCACCGTACTGCCTACAAGACACCCATTGGAATGTCCCCTTATAGACTTGTCTATGGGAAAGCTTGCCACTTGCCTGTGGAGATAGAACACAAAGCCTATTGGGCAATTCGGGCTTTAAATTTTGACATTGACAAGGCTAGCTCACTTCGCAAACTTCAAATAAATGAGCTTGATGAGATCCGGAACGATGCATATGAGAATTCGAGAATTTACAAGAGCAAGATGAAGGCCTTTCATGACAGGCATATCTTAAGGAAATCTTTCCATGAAGGGCAGAAAGTGCTCTTATATAATGCCCGACTTCATCTTTTTTCGGGAAAATTACGATCTCGATGGACCGGCCCATATATTGTCAAAGAAGTTTTTCCTCATGGGGCTGTTGAGATTGAGAATGCAGCGAATGGTGACTGTTTCAAAGTTAATGGACAACGCCTTAAACCATTTGTTGAGAAATTTGATTCAGAGGACATGTCCATCTCCCTGAATGATCCTGTCTATCAGGATGATTGATCTCCTAGTCTGATGGAGGTATAGCATAGGTAGGTTTTATTTAGTTTTACTGTCTTAGTAGGATTTAGTTGTTGTAGTTGCAGACTTCCATGATCGCTCTCCCAGGTATTATTGTTCTCACTCTCTCATATTTTACCATTACTCTCATGTTCATGCTACTTGACTATCTTTTTACATTGAGGACAATGAAAGATTTGGTTGGGGGGTGAGATGAGATCCCTCATCTAGCATATTGCCACATTTCGAGCTTCATATGCACGAAATTTTTTCGAATTTTCTAACATCTCAAAAATCCTTTAGAAAATCTTGTTTCTATACATTCGAGAGGTTATGAGTAGAAGAGGAGGAGAAACGAAGTGTGTGATGTTGTAGTCTTGAATTTCTCCCACCATAATGTTGTTATATGATAGTTCCCCTATTGTTGTGATTGATAGAAAAATTTGAACACCTTTACACCAAGTTCACATTACACGATTTTCATGAGTGACAGGTTTATGTGATTTGTGGATTAGCTAGACTTTGGTTTAGAGGTGTTGAGCAGCCAAGCCGGGGTATTTTGTCCATCCTTGTCCATGGGAAAATAACAGAGGATATGGATTTCTAAAAATCCTATCTAATTTTAAAAGAAAAAGGAAAGAAAGGATGAAATCGGGAAGGAAAGAAAAATGGTGGAAAATTCCGAAAAGGGCTACCTATTACCAACCGGGGGATGGTCGAACCGTAACCAAAGCCGGAAATGGGACGTAGTGTGAAAGCCGTCGGAAGGACGGTAAGGCAAATTCCTATCATAGGCTTGCTGTTGCTCTGTGCACCTTAAAATCATTGGTTTACCTAATCTATGAAGAAGATGATCCCAGGAACTCATGAGATGAATTTTCACTATACACACTAGGTTGAATTTGTTCGAGTTCCTCTATTTATCAATCAGCCAGCGGGAACCTCATGTAAACACTTCTTATGTTTTGAGAGTCCAAGGTTCAGCTTCTATCACCTAAATTTCTCCAAATTTATACTTCTGCATCTTGGAATGGATAGAAACATTGATTCTGGAAGAGAGTTGGGTTTGGAGGTTTGAAATTGTTTCACGCATGTTTTGCTCGGGACTAGCAAAAAGCTGGTTGGGGGGTGTGTTGAACCTCCAATTTATACATTGCATTGCCCAATACAGGACAAGGTTTGCATGCTTTTCATGGTTTAAAGGCCCACCTAACATATGTTTTGTGATTATAGGGATGACAGCGGACTTCATTCAATTACAAGCCAAAAGAATGCATTGGAGCTATTGCATGAAGTCCTAAGATGGACCAAAGAAAGAAGAAGAAAGAAGGAGAAAAGAGGATGAAGAAAAGAAGAAAAAGCTGAAGAGAAACAAGGCAGACCGGTCGTCCGACCGGTCAGCCACATCAAAGGATCAAGTGGAAGACAGGCCGACCGGTCATGACCGGTCGGCCACATGATGGCTGTTCACATTGAAGACAGGCAGACCGGTCAAGACCGGTCGGCTATACACGCTGGATGGTTGATAGATCAGCCCGACCGGTCATGACCGGTCGGGTATGTTTGCTGGAATGAATGGACAGGTCTGTCCGACCGGTCTTGACCGGTCGGCAGTGCTCCCTGGAATGCTCAAAAGATTAGTCCGACCGGTCACGACCGGTCGGCTCTGCGTAAGAAGATCCCTTTCTAATTTAGGACTCTGAAAGTTGCTGCGCAATGCGTAGTCTTTCGCAAAATCCGACGCAAGGAAGGTTGTTTGCTATAAAAGGACACCTAGGGGCTCTTTCTAGGGTATCAGAGAAGCTAGGGAACGTGAGTTTGGAGGGTGAAGGCGATTGTGGAGCGTCTGCAACTCTCCTATTCGGGTTTTTCTATTTTTATGCTTTATTTCAGAGTTTTTAGTTGTAGCATGACTATGCTCGGCTAAAACCTCTTAGCTAAGGCTGAGAGGTGAAGCTTGTAGCTAATACTATGTTGATTTCAGTTTAATTCAAGTAATTTACATTCAAGTTTGGATTTTTGCATGGTTAAGTTCCAAATAATGGTAGTTTGAGATGTTTTATCTGAGTTTATGTGCTCCTGACATGAATTCCTTTTAATTCTCTGAGATTATCATGTTTGTTTATCTAAATTCGGATTATAGTAATCCTTGAGCAGGCCATAGTCCAGAGGCATGGTTGTTACTCCGCAGGCTATAGTTTGAGTTTTGTATTGATTGAATGGAACTAGAACTTGGAAGTTCAACTTGAATGTGATGGAATGTGTGTGAATGCTTTACTTTCCAACTAGATGAGAGATAGGACTTCAAATCTAGTTATGTTCTCTATTTGGATTGACTGAATTGACATAGGATTGCTACAAGTGGATCCTTGAAAGCCTTAGTACTTAGTATCTCTGATTTTTCATTAAATTCCTGTTTTAAGTAAGCACTCTTGTAAATCTGATTTCCTTTAAAAAGCCGAGTTGCTGGAGTGATTTGGTAGCTGTTACTATTTCCCTGTGGATCGACCTCGGTCTTACCGAGTTTTTATTACTACATCGCAGCCTTACACTTGAGGCGAGCGAACAGCCGACATCCTAACGAAACCCTTAGACTCGGTTCGCTTTGCGAACCTCCATAAGTCCATTGGTGTTGGGTGTGTCTAGTTTACCTAACAAGTGTATGTTTTGCAGGTAATATCTGAGCTTTAAGCCTCTCTATCTGATCTTTATAGGTATATCTGAGGACCTTTGCCTCTTTTTCATTGATCGCTAAGTATATTCGGGAACATAGTCTCATTTCTTGTCTTCTATCGATAAATCTGGACCTTAAGGGTCCCTCATTTTGTGTTGGGTTGCACCGTGGTACACCATGACCATGGGTGTTGTATCCTTAGTATGGGTACTTGGACTTAAGAACTACTAGTCTGTCTAAAAGACAAACCTTCTATTCAGCAAAACCAATGCAGAATTCTTCTGTTGCTGGAAGCAGTGTCGGAAGACCGCTCAGCCGACCAATCAAGACCGGTCGGGTCTGCCTTGAGATCTGTCTGTCTCATGTGCTTCACGCCATCCGACCGGTCAAGACCGGTCAGGCTGTCATCAGATGTGGACCGGTCGGGCTGTCATCAGATGTGGCTGGACGGCCATTTCACTCCTCACGACCGGTCAAGACCGGTCGTGCAAACTTAGACCTGTCTGCTCATGCGTCAGTCCGTCCGTAGGGGGGTCTTTATAAACAGTTGGAGCTCATTTAGGTCACTCCTTCCATTTTCTCACCTCCACTTGCTGCTCCAGCTCCCCCTCTTGTATTCCAAGGTAATTCCAGGGTGATTTTTGGCAAGATTAGAGTTTCTAACCTCCTCTACATTGCTCCTCTTCATTCTCATTCCATTGGTAAGGGATTCACTCTCATACTTCTTTGTTAAATCCCTTCCTTTCATATCTAGGAGTGGTTTAGGGTATTTTGTTGTTTCTTCAATGTCTTCCCAAGAGAGTGAAGATGAGCTCCCCTTGAGGCGGAGTGATCGGCCCAAGGCAAAAGCTAAACCTCCTCCTCGCCCTTTAAAATCCAAGAAAACCGCTTCAAAAGGGAAAGTGGCTGCCTCATCTTCCGTTCCCCCTCTTAAATCTCAATCCTTAGGTAAAAATGTTTCATCCCATTCCACCCATTGGGATGACTTCAAGGACAAAGAGGTGGTGTGTGAAAAGTCCGTCAAATTGGATGACTTAGGCCAACTATAATGTTCTTTCCATGTTGAACGCCATAAATTGGGGTCCCGTACTCCACATGGGGGGCCCTGTCCAGTTTGACGTTGTTCGAAAATTCTATGCCTCCTGTGTCCATGTCACCGCCTCTCCCCCCTCTTTTAAAGTTGAGGTTGGTAATCGGCTGTGCGTTTTGACTTTAAAATCCATTTCTAAACTCATTTGAGTTCCCATTGTTAAGGAGTCTTCTTTTGAGTTTGCCTCACTGGGTCCCAAACCCAACCACGTTATTGCCAAATTTATCTGTGGTGATGGGACACCCCAATGGGTAGGAGGTGCGCTTCAGGCGTCCTCCATGTTGTGGGATTTCCGCCTTCTTCACAACCTTTTCTTCCGCAATGTATATCCTCAGAAGAGCAACAAGGCGGATATCACTGAAACCATGTTTCGTGTGCTCTATCGTGTAGGTCAGGGTCATCCGCTTTGCCTCCCATCCCGGATCATGTCCATCATTCACCAGGTTATCTTGCGAGACGATGGAAACTCCTCCAGTTTTCCGTTTGGGCATCTCATATGCAAATTAGCTACTGAGATTGACATTGTCGGTTCTAATAAAGTTCATAAGCCCGTCATTATAAACCGTACCATCATTGCTCGTATGGAGCTTACAAAAGAAGCCATCCAGAGTCGTCTTTTGCAGGATCAGCAGCAGGATTCGGCAGAGCCGTCCCAGCCTGAGGCTCCACCTGCCTCCACTGGCCCTTCCCAGACTTCACCTTCAGCTCCTTCCTCTGATCCATCCCTCGATCCCCGGGCTGCTCCAAGCCGATTCAGTACGCCCCCTAGAGCTTTTTCTCGATGACGATCCCTTTCTGTGGATCCTCCTTCATACATTATTGAGCTTCGCCAGCTTAAGGAGAGTTTATTTCAGCACCTTGACGGGATCGAGCAGAGTGAGCAACAGCTTCTGCAGGGACAGGCCACGATTCTTGTACAGCAGGAGGCTCTTGTCACTCGCCTTGCACAGTTGGAGAGGCAGATAGAGATGTGGGAGCGCGGGGCGCGTGGGGACATTCCAACCCCTTATCTAGGAGATGAAACAGATTACTAGTCTCATGTCTTGGTCACAGTTCCTTTTTGTATGACCAACGACATTGTCTGGATTTCATGCACTATCTTTCTATGGGTTGTCTGTATATTTTGCACGGATTGATACATATTTACATTGGGTTGCTTGCCCATTTTGGTATATGTATGGATGCTATTTTTATTCTCTATAGTTATATCTTTTTATATGAGATTTTGATCCTTTATTGAATATTTGTGGGAGGTTGGATGGTTTGGGCATATTCGCCCTTTTTAGCTCATGCTTTGTGTTCTGTTTATGTCTGGATATACATCTAGAGGGGTGGTTGGTTGATTGGGCTATAAGCCCTCTATGCTTTCATGATTACTTGTATATCTGGCATGATTTGTTCTTTAAATCTCCTCAGGGCTTAAATTTCTATATCTCTTCCCTGTTTTATGTGATTGACATATTTTCGGCGCTAGCCTTGCAGCTTTCTTAGGCATATCTTTTTGCTGGCTAACCCTTGTCAATTACTAACAAAAAGGGGGAGAATCATCCCACCTAGAAGCTCCGATTATATCTATTTGCAGGACTTTGTAGGTGCAAGCATTGAGGGGGAGATTTTGAAGAAAATCGAGTTTGTACATGTCCTTTTGTAAAGATCATTGTGTATATCTGTATAGACATGTAATTGGGTGTATATTTCTTTCTGTTTAAGGGTCAATCATGATATGAAAGTCATGATTTGTCTAAGTTAGATGTTTTGTCACGCAATTGACAAAGGGGGAGATTGTTAGTACACTTTATTTTGTCAATTGACGTGTTGGTTGGTCGTGTCTTGTCGTGTGAGCCCCGGTCGAAGATTTGAAGATCAAGACTTGAAGAATATGCTTCTTCCATTGCTCAAGCTCAAGCTGAAACAAGATCTCAGGTAAGTTGTGTTGAACCTCCAATTTATACATAGCATTGCCCAGTGCATCACATTATATGCACGGTTTTCATGCTTAAAAGGCCTATCTAATGCATGTTTTGTGATTTCAGGAATGAGAGCGGAATTCACCCAATTGGAGACTAAAAAGAGCCACTTGAAGCCATTGGATGAAGAAGAAAGAAGACCAAAGAGAGTAGAAAGAGAGTAGAAGAAAGGAAGAAAGAAGCAAAAGGAGAAAGCAGAAACAGAGGCCAAGACCGGTCGTGCGACCGGTCGTCCATCGCCAGGACCGGTCGTCCGACCGGTCCGATTATGCACAGAAGAAAAACTTTTAAAGAAGGTCACTGGACCATTCACGATCGGTCGTGCGACCGGTCCTTCAATTAAATTTTAAAGACAGAATTTTGAAAAAAACTCGCTGGACTGTTTTTGGACGTTTTGCGACCGGTCGTCAGGGAGCTCAGACCGGTCATGTGACCGATTGTCCTGCGTAATAAAGCTTCTTCGTGAAGCTCCGAGATTTTCTGCGCAGTGCGTAACCTTGCGCAATTTTTGGATGTTTCCGACGCAAGGGGCTTCCACACTATAAAAGGACACCTAGGGGCTCTTCCTAAATCATCATAGAAGCTAAGGGACGTGGTTCGAGAGAGAGGAAGCTGTCGTAGAGCGTCTGCAACCCTCCAATTTTCAGTTTTTCTAGTTTTTATGCTTTCTATTATGAGTTCTAGTTGTAGTATGACAATGCTCGGCTAGAATCTCTCAGCTAAGGCTGAGAGGTGAAGCTTGTATCTAATTTCATGTTTGATTCAGTTCAATTCAAGTAATTTCAATTCAAGTTTGGATTTTTATTTATTTTAGTCCCTTAAGTTGGTAGTTTGAGATGTTTTATGAGAGTTCATGTGCTCCGGACATGGATTCCTTGCAATTCTCTGAGATTATCATATAGCGTTTGTTTAGGTTCGAATTATGGTAACCCTTGAGCAAGCCATAGTCCATAGGCATGGCTGTTACTTCGAAGGCTATGATTTCGAATCCTACATGTGTTGAATGGGACTAGAACTTGGAAGTTCAGCTTGAATGGAATTGAATGTGTTTGAATGCTTTATTTTCCAACTAGATGAGAGATAGGACTTCAAATCTAGTTGTGCTCTATACTTGGATTGATTGGATTGACATGGGATTGCTACAAGTGGATCCTTGAATGCCTTAGTACATTAAATTACTGATTTTCCATTAAGTTTCTGTTTTAGTTTAATTACTCAATTGAATCCTATTTCTTGCAAAACTGAGTTGCTGGAATAGTTTGAAGGTTGTTTCTAATTCCCTGTGGATCGACCTCGGTCTTACCGAGTTTTTATTACTACATCGCAGCCTTACACTTGAGGCAAGCGAACAAGTTTTTGGCGCCGCTATCGGGGAGTTTAGATAACGGTTTTCAAATTGTTTTAGTGGCTGTAGAAGTAGAAGTATATAGGTTTTCTGATTTTTTTTAGAACTAAAAAATTGTTTTATTTTGTAAGATTTCTTCTCTAGTTAAAAGCACATCAGGTGATACCTTTCTAACTTAGCTTTTTGCAGATTTTCTATTTTCAGATTAACTTCAGATTTCTAGGATTTAGGACTAGTTTAGTTTTTAGTTGAGTGGTTTATGTCCCGTTGGGAACGTAACCACTCAAATCGTCTCCAATCTGTAGGTGGTTTAGTTGGACCATTGTCAGTCCATAGACGAGTTAGAAATTACCAAGAGCATTGTGAAAGTTTGGGGAGTATGGAGCAAACACCTTTAAGGAATCCTCCCCCCTACTCCAACTACAAACGCAAATCAAGGAGGAGTAGGAGAGAATGAGGTACATAATGTTCCTCCACTGAGATCACTGCGGGATTACCTACAACCAGCCGGTGCAATTACACCCTCTTGTGTGGTTCTACCACCAAACGGGGGAAATATCGACATAAAGCCGGGTGTAATTCAACTCATACCAAAGTTCCATGGGCTAGACTCTGACCGCCCATATCTACACTTGAAAGAATTTGAAGAAGTGGTGTCTACCTTGCAGTACACCAATGTTTCAGAAGATACCATTAGACTTAAACTCTTTCCCTTTTCATTGAAAGAAAGAGCCAAAGATTGCTTCACTCTCTTAGACCACATTTGATTGGGTCATGGATTGAGATGACCCGGGAATTCTTGAAAAAGTTCTTCCCGGCTCATAAAACGAAGACCCTTCGAAGAGCCATAATGAATTTCTCGGCTAAAGAGGGTGAATCTTTTTTTCAATGTTGGGAGAGATTTAAGGACCTCCTACTTTCTTGCCCACATCATGGCTATGAGAGTTGGCGAATTATAAATTTTTTCAATGATGGATTAAGTTCCAATATGCGCCAATTTGTAGAGATGATGTGCAATGGCGAGTTTATGAGTAAAAATCTAGATGAGGCTTGGAGTTACTTGGACATGTTGGCTGAAAATGCCCAATCTTGGGATACCTCGGATAAACCCAATAACCCCAAGCCTATTCAAGAGAAAAGAGGGATCTATATCCTTAAGGAGGAAGACGACGTGAATGCAAGGATAGCCAACCTCACAAGGAAGGTTGAGGCCATGGAACTTAGTAAAAGTGGAGTTCCAAAGTCCAATGAAGCTATTGAAACCATATGTGGGATTTGTCTCACCGATTTACATGCTACGTAAGATTGTCTCACAATTCCTGCATTTCAAGAGGTATTACATAAACATGCAAATGCCACATATGGGTATCAACGGCCCTTCAATGGACCGGTGGGTAATACGTACAATGAAAGTTGGAAGAACCACCCAAATTTTAGTTGGAAGAATGCTCCTACGGGCAATCCTACCAACTCTCAAAGAGGGCCACCCATGCAAGATATGGCTCCACCTCAGTTCTCAATGGAGGATACCTTGAAAGCGTTTATACAAAGGCAAACGTAAATCAATCAAACAAATCAACAAATGTTCCAAGAGCTTAAAGTCTCGGTTGATGAGATTAAGGGACGCTTGAATGCTAGGGAAGGGACCTTTCCGGCCCAACCTCAGCCCAATCCAAAGCAAGTACATGAAGTGAGCATTCCTAATCCTTCCAACCAACACATGGAGCAAGCCAAATCCATCCCCACTCTTAGAAGTGGTAAACAAATTGACAAATCTATTCCGATGAAGGCCGATGAGCCTAATGATCGGGTAAATTCTGAGGATGAGGATGGATCTAACTTAGCCCCACAAGAACCGGAACGCATTTACAAGCCCGTAGCACCATTCCCTTCAAGATTGGTTGCCCCAAAATCACTTCCAAACTCTCATGATATTCTAGAGATTTTCAGACAAGTCAAGATTAATATCCCTTTGCTTGATGCCATCAAACAAATCCCCTCTTATGCCAAGTTTCTAAAGGACCTATGCACAACAAAATGCAAATATAATGTGCAGCAAAAGGCCTTCTTAACTGAGCAAGTGAGTGCCATTCTCACTTAAAAGACCCCCCCAAAATTCAAAGATCCCGGTAGTCCCAGCGTCTCATGTATCATTGGAGACTACCGGATTGAGCATGCCTTGCTAGATTTGGGGGCGAGCGTGAACTTGATCCCATACTCGGTATACGAGCAATTGGGTCTTGGTGAATTAAAACCCACCAAAACCACGTTGCAACTCGCTGATAGATCTATCCGTGTACCGAGGGGGATAGTTGAGGATGTTCTAGTCCAAGTTGACAAATTCTACTACCCAGTAGATTTTATCGTCTTAGACACACAACCGGTTTTGGATGCTAACACTCAAATACCGGTGATATTAGGCCGCTCATTCCTTGCCACATCAAACGCAATCATCAATTGCCGGAATGGGGTGATGCAACTATCCTTTGGAAACATGACGTTGGGGGTGAATGTGTTCCACTTAGTCAAGAGGCATAGGGATGATGATGATGTCCAGGAGGTTGATATGATTGATTCAATCATGGAAGAGGAGTTCACTTTAAGGCAGAATTTTGATCCTCTAGATGTTGTTAGCTTTGATCCCTTTGAGGATTGGGACGACAATGATGGTCCCCATGAGGTAAACATGATAGAATCCATGGATGATGGGGGGTTTTTCCAACATGATCTACTTGAAAGTTTGGAGACATATTTGACACATTCTGAGGATAAATCTAATTCTCATTTTATTAAGACCTTGGAAGTATCAATTTTTGAAAATTCATTTGACAAGTCACCAATTTCTGATTTACACAAATTTGTTGTGCAGCATTTGGAAGAGTTGGTGCTTGACTTGCCTACAGAGAGGCCAATTTCTGAAAGTATAGAGGTTGATGACCCACTCCAACCTACACAAAATTCTGAGAAGGAGGAAGACCTAAAGGGTCCAAATTTGAAAATTCCCTCCGATGAGGTCTCGTATACACTTGAGGAGTGCTTAACGTACTTTGAGGATTGGGATGATCCCATGATTCAGGACATTGTACATGCTTTGAGAGAGACCTCCCCGATGCCTAAAAAGTTTCCTTCTACAGAACACCAAACTGAAAATTCAATTGTGGAAGCACCAGTGATATCTGATTTTGTGGAGATCATATCGACTTGTGAAAAAGAAATACAAGTCTCCACATCTCTTTGGTTTGTTCAAACCGAAGAACACTTCTGAGATGATCCATATTTGAATAATTTTTTCCCAGACAAGAAGGAAAGGAGATCCATATTCAATGATTTCCAACCAATGCAATTCTCCTTTCCTAGTACACGTGACAATTTTGTTGAAGAAACCCGCTGAAATTTTTCAGCTGGATTTTCAATGGGTTAGAATGATCAATGTTACTAACGTACTTTCCAAAGCAGGATGGTGGTTAGTTCTACTAAAAAATTTGTTACACCACTTGATGATCCTGCTCAACTTTGTCCTTTTGGATGTTATACTGATAATCGATCTCCTAGTCTGATGGAGATCCTCTTTTTTAAAAAGGGACGGGTTAGTTATCTTTATTGCTTTTCGTAGATTAGGTTTAGTTTATCTAGTTTTACTGTTTTAAGTAGCATTAGTTGTTGGGGTGTAGACTTCCATGATCGCTCTCTCAGATAATATTGTTCTCACTCTCTCATATTTTACCATTGCTCTCATGTTCATGCTCATTACATATCTTTTTACATTGAGGACAACGCAAGATTTGGTTGGGGGTGAGATGAGATTCTTCATCTAGCATGTTGCAACATTTCGAGCCTCATATGCACAAATTTTTTGAATTTTCTAAAATTTAAAAACTCTTTTAGAAAACCTTATTTCTATGCATTCGAGATGATATGAGTATGAGAAGAGGAGATACGAAGTGTGTGATGTTGTAAGTCTTGAATTTCTCCCAACATAATGGTTTTATATGCTATTTCCCCTATTGTTGTGATTGATAGAAAATTTGAACACTTTTTACACCTAGTTCACATTACACGATTTTCATGGGTTGAAAGGATTATGTGATTTGTGGATGAACTAGACGTTGATTTAAAAGGTGTTGAGAAACCAAGCCCTTGTCCATGGGAAAATAACGAAAGATATGGATTTTTAAAAATCCTATCTAAATTAAAAGAAAAAGGAAAAGAAAGGATGAAATAGGGAATGAAGGAAAAATGGTGGAAATTCTGAAAAGGGCTACCTATTACCAACCGGGGGATGGTCTACTCATAACCAAAGCCGGAAATGGGACGTAGTGTGAAAGCCGTCAGAAGGACGGCAAGACAAATTCCTATCATAGGCTTGTGGGTACTCTGTGCACCTTGAGATCTACAGTTTAGTTGATCTATGAAGAATACAATCCCAGAAACTCATGAGATGAACTTTCACTATGCACACTGGGTTAAAATTGTTCGAGTTCTCCTATTTATCAATCAATCAGCGGGAATTTCATGTAGACACTTCTTATGCTTTAAGAGTTTAAGTTTGCAATTTCTATAACCTAGTTTCTCCAAATTTTATACTTGTGTGTCTTGGAATAGATAGAAAATGGTTTCTGAAAGAGAGTTGGGTTTGGAGGTTTGAACTTATTCACGCATGTTTTGCTCGGGACTAGCAAAAGCTGGTTGGGGGGTGTGTTGAACCTCCAATTTATACATAGCATTGCCCAGTACATCACATTATATTCA